>CM052700.1:21075120-21183177 GCA_028551405.1 Uromys caudimaculatus | reverse complement strand
CTCAGGATGATATTTTCAAGTTCCATCCATTTGCCTGCAAATTTCATTAAGTCATTGTTTTTAATAGCTGAGTAGTACTCCATTGTGTAAATGTACCACATTTTCTGTATCCATTCCTCTGATGAGGGACATCTGGGTTGTTTCCAGCTTCTGGCTATTATAAATATGGCTGCTACGAACATAGTGGAGCATGTGTCTTTATTACATGTTGTAGCATCTTCTGGGTATATGCCCAGGAGAGGTATAGCTGGGTCCTCAGGTAGTATTATGTCCATTTTTCTGAGGGTCCGCCAAACTGGAGGACACAGAAACCTTTCTCTGTGCTTGACTGTTAAAATTTGCCCATATACCTGGGATTTTAACCTAGAGCTAAACTGTTGGACATTGCTCATGGCACAGTTTACCAAATACTGTACCTGTTATACATGTGTGTGTGTGTGTGTGCTGTGTGTGTGTCAACTTCCAGCACTATGAAAACTAGACAGTAGAAATAAAGCATCCATTTGAGTGCTAGCTAGGTTTCTCCATGTTCTTCGACAATAAGGTCTGTGGTGGTTTAAATAAGAATGGCCTCCATAAACTCATGTATTTGAATGCTTAGTCATCAGGGAGTGTCTCTACTTAGAGGGATTAGGAGGTGTGCCCTTGTTGAAGAAGGAATGGCCTTATTGAAGAAAGTGTGTCACTGGGGGCGGGCTTTGAGGGTTCAGAAGTCCAAGCTAGGTCTAGAGGTTCTCTTCTGCATGCATTGTTGATCTGCCCAAATCTGTCAGGAAATGCTGCATTGGCTTCACAACGTAGAAGGCAGAGGATTCACTGGATCAAATCCAGCCTTTCTGAAATACAGTCAAATATCTCACTGAAAGCAAAAGGGTTCATAAGAAAGGCTTCTCAGATGGTCCTTGGATGGTCACTTTATGGCTGAGCCTGGTTACAGGAGTCATTTTATAGGTGGTCCTGACAACGAAGCAGCAAAAGACAGACTGAGAATTCTGTTTTCATGAGGCTCCTCTAAAGAATAAGAATGATAAACAAAAGAAAAGAAAAGAAATAAAGTATCATATAATAAGTTAAATAATAGAAAGTTCTATGGACATTTTTTAGCAGGATAGGATAAGAAACAAGGGCAATCAGGACAGTAATCTCTGCAAGATATTAAATGAAGTCTGTATCCCTTTTGGAGGACACAGAAACCTTTCTCTGTGCTTGACTGTTAAAATTTGCCCATATACCTGGGATTTTAACCTAGAGCTAAACTGTTGGACATTGCTCGTGGCACAGTTTACCAAATACTGTACCTGTTGTACCAAAATTTGTTATTCAGGCTTCCTCTTACTCCCTTCAAAGTATGACGTTTTCCATTTCCCAGAATTTGGTATTATCTCAATACTTGATTTATTTTACTGTTTTTAAAACCAAATTTCTTGGTGTAAATCATGTTACCTGAGTTTACACTTTCTGGACTTAGTTGGAAGCATCTTCATGCTTGGATTGTCTCATCAGCTTGCACTTTCTATAAATGGTTATCTATTTTCTTGGCATTTTTGTTTGTTTGGTTGGTTTTTGGTTTCTACTTGAATATCTTGTTCTTTTCTTGAAGATTTGCACAACTTCTCACACACTGTAAGTTGAAATCAGTCAAGTGCTTTATGGTGCATTCCTCTGTCGGGCAACTGTTAAGTGTGTGTTGATCCATCGGTTTTTCTCTTTTCTTTTATAGCATGCTTAATCAAGCTTTACTTGATAAGAGAATATATTATGAGTCTCCATTTCTCTCTAAATCCATTCTGTTATCTCAAGTTTCACAATTAGACCGTCAATTGATTTGAAATTTGTTGTCATAAGAAGTGTAAACTTCAGTTTTAAATTCAATCTTCTCAAAGATTTTTTAAATTTTATTAATATAAGTGACTACCCATCCTCTTATTTTTGATCCATTA
The DNA here is from genome assembly GCA_028551405.1 of Uromys caudimaculatus. NCBI lineage: Eukaryota > Metazoa > Chordata > Mammalia > Rodentia > Muridae > Uromys > Uromys caudimaculatus. Next base: position 21,181,237 of record CM052700.1, on the reverse strand, counting down.
GCTTTTCCCATGACAAACTGGGTTCCCATATTATGCATATGGATATTATGTATATACTGTATATTAGTTATAGATTAATAGATCATTCCTGAATCCTTTATTCTGTTTATTTTGTATGTCTGTTCCTGCAGTATTATGCTAGTTTTAATTAATTTGCATTTGCAATGTATTTTAATGTCTTGAAGGTATAAAGACTATCTTTTTTACTCATTTTTTTCAAAATACATATCTATTAGATGGTTTTACTATATAACTTTTAGTGTTACATTAGCACATTCACCTAGGATTTACCCTGAAATTACCATCTTTTTATATTATTTGAGGATTAATTAGAATTATGTTTCTCTTTATTCACAAACATGATTTAATTGTCTTAGTTTTTTTGATGTCCTATTAAAAGTATTGTTGTTTTTCTTCATATAGATCATGTGTGGTTTCATCAACTTATAGTTACTTCAGAGCTTTTAAGTTCTGATCTTAAATGGTATTTTCATTCTTATATTCTTTATGAGTTTAAGTGCCATTGACTCATAACGTTGTTTCCTAGTTATTTTTCTTGGGTGTATAAACCATTAGCTGACCTCCTGCTTCAGCTTCCTTAGTACTGGGATTATAGGAGCTAACATATTCAGCAGGTATCACCACACTCAGAAGATTGCGTGTGCATGTGTGCACATACATGTGGGGGCCCGGAGTATATTTAGGGTGTTTTGCTCAATCACTTTTTTTTCTTTTTTGGTTTTTCGAGACAGGGTTTCTCTGTGTAGCCCTGGCTGTCCTGGAACTCACTCTGTAGACCAGGCTGGCCTCGAACTCAGAAATCCAGCTGCCTCTGCCTCCCAAGTGCTGGGATTAAAAGCGTGCGCCACCACTGCCTGGCTTCCTCAATCACTTTTATACCTTACTTTTTGATACAGGGGATCTCTGTCAGCCTGGAGATCATTGATTGACTAGACTGACTGGTCAGCCAGTCCCAAGAATTCTCCAGTATTAACCTCCATGATATAGGAATTACAGGCACTTCCTATCGTGATGTGATATTTTTTCTTTGTGGGTGTGTGGATTTGAACTTGGGTCCTCATGCTGGTACAGCACATACTTTACCCACCTTTCTCCCAACCTCTCACTCAAAGGTTCTTACTTCTTGCTTCTTGAGTCTCTTATTTATTTGATTCTAGATGCTGGAAGTGGCTAAAGCTTGTGGATTTCTAAAGGTTCCTCAGCCCTAAGCTGTTATCTGTGCCTGTTTTGCTCACTGTCCCTCTACAAGGCAACTGTCCTCACTTTCCCACACCCACATTCTCCTTTATGAAATTCTTCATTCTGACCCCAGTGCAATGGAAAGAGCATCCGAGACATCTGGGCAACACCATGAAATGCTTTTGAGGCATCTTACCTGTGCACCATGAGCATGCCTTGTAGACAGAGATGTGCAGCAGAGACACAGCATGGCGGGTGATTCCTCCAGTCAGCTCAGCCTTGCCTTGACTGCACTCTCCCTGCTGTGCCCAGTTCTGACTTCATCTCTTCTGTCTGTCTTCTCAGGAATCTGCTGGAGCACCCCTGGCATCTCCATATGTGACTCTTCAGTAGCTTCACTTTGCACTTTCTGTTACTTGTATGCTAAAATTCACCTTCTATCTGCCTAGTGCCACTCTTCCAGCCTGACCCATAGTTAACTTCTGGTGTTCTTTCCACTCATAGATAAGCCATTGCAATATCCCATAATGACCACTCCTGTGACTCTCTAATGTGGCTAATCTATAGGAGAAGCCTGTACTCCTCAAATGACCTACAAGACCCACATCCCTCCATCATCCGGCTGTCTCCAGTCAGTAGCCCTTCTAAGTCATGTTTTCTTATGCCTGGATGTCTTTTGTGCTTGCTGTTCTCTTTCTATTGTATGCGACATTCTTCCACTTTCTTTATCCTTTAAGCCCCCATTTATCCTTTTAAACATCAGCTCTTCTTGGCTTCTGCTCCTTAACTTAGGAAGTTATTAATTCTTTCTTTTGTGTTTCAATAGTTGAGTGTTTACATTTGCATTAGTGTCTTATCTTACTTTTGGCTAGCACCATTTTTCAAGTCTGTCTGTTCAGAATAATTTATTTTCTCTTTGTAGTAGAAAATATTAACCGTCCCAGCAAGGGGTTTCTACCCCACCTTTGGTTATTGGTTTCCTAGATATAACACACAGACAGCTTTTATATTTACAATATGCCTTAAGGAGCACAGTAGCTGGGCAGCTGTTTACCCTCCATGCTGTTGAATCTACCTTCTGAATGATAAGCCCGAATATTATTTACTATGTTTCATCTTGGCTGCTCCTAGGTCCAACTGGGCAGCCCTAAGGGCCGGGCTTTCCTCAATCTTAACCCATGGCCGCCTTCTCCTCCATGTTCTTCTTTTATTCCATGGTGACTACTTCCTCCTCCTTCCCTCCTCATGGTCTTCTCTCTCACCCAAGCCTGTGAAAGCTCAACCCACCTATTTTTCTTCTCCCCAGTTATTGGCTGTTGGCATCTTTGTTTACCAATCACAATTAACTGGGATCAGGGCCACTCAGTGTCTTACAGGTGGACTCTCTGGTCTTTGGAGTAACCGGTCTTGGGGGCCCCAGAATTAGCACAAGAATACAAGCAGCATTAGGCCACCCCACTACATCCCTTTAATTGTTTTCTTTTCTGGGAACTCAGATCATGGACAAAGATTTAACTTGTATCAGAAGAGTTTATATAGCATGAACCATATTTAGAAAAATGGACTTGGTGGTTCTATGCATGACAGTTCAAAATGAAAGTCTTTAATAGAGTACCCAGAGATGAATATCATGCCTTATACGAGGGTTACATTACTCCTAGTGGGTGTGAGATCCCAGAACAGAGAGCCCAAGATGATTTTGGGTAGGAGTGGTGAGAGAGAAGAAGCATTTAAATGGGCTCAGAAATTTCTAGCGTAGGTGTCAGGAGAATGACAGGCTATGAACAGGGTTGTACGGAGGAAGTGCCCTTGAAGGAGAGCCATATTGGGTTCACAATTATCAAGGGCCTACAACTTCCAAGTATCGCCGGTATGTACCCTTGGGAGCCCAGCCAGTACTGGGATGCAGAATGAGCGAAGAGGAGATGGGAGTTTAAGATGAGATGCAGGGGATGTTACTCTACTAGAGAAGACACAGAGGAGAAGCCTTCTATGAGAAGCTGCTCCATGGGATACAAAGCAAACAAGGAAAGAAAGAGAAGAAAGGTCCAGAGAGTTGGCATGAAGCAATTTAATCAGCCCGGAGCTAAACTTCAAAGAGTAAAACATCATGAATACTGAAGTTGAAGGTTTTAAGATAGGCCTGAAGAAGCTGCTGATTTGGTCACGAGAGGGCCTTGGTGACCTTCAAGAGAGCCATTTCTGAACAGGTTGAGGGGGCAGGGACACTGCCGGATGTGAGGAGAAGGTGGGCGGGAGGAAGCAGAGGGGGCAGGTGCTCTCCATTCCATGAAGAATTTGGCTTCGTGGGAAGAGTAGGCAGGCTGAGAGGCGAAGAAGTTATGTTATGTGTCATAGAGGCAACTGCCCTGCCTCTCCCTCAGCACCCAAACGGCAGACCATCCAAGCCAGGTGGCCCCCTCTTCTCAACTCTATCCTGTTTTCCCTGTTCTCTGATAACCCTGGGTCCATTACCTTGACTCAGAGAAGAGTGCTGACTCTCTGTCTCCTTTCTCTTCACTCTGTTACGGCTCCTTTGTGCTGAGAAGAAAACATCTCAAAACATTTTCTGCATCTTTCATGGTCAAAGATGCAAAAAATACACAAAATTCCCCCATGCACAGGTCTAACAACTCTCTTTCAGTTTCCGTCAGGTAGCCCCCCCCCCATCCTGTCCTTCAGCTCCACAAAGCTGTCCCCATGACTTGTCCATGACTTGCCTTTCCTCCCAGCCTTCTTCACTCTAGGAAACCACTGGGCTCCCACATCAGGGGCCGGCTGAATCACACCCACAGCCACTCTCAGCTTCACTTTCTAGAAATTCTCCCGGGTCCTTTACTCTCTATGCTGGAAGCTGGTCTTCCGGAATTAGTATCTTTGACAAGACATATTTCTTTGTTTCTTCTGTGTAATAAGCATTACCTTTTGAAATTAGGGCACAGACAGGAATCATGGAGAAATCTGCACCTTTCAGCCAGAAAGTGAACCTGTTATTCTTCTATGTGCAACTAGTGCTTATCCCAAGATTCTGGCTTAAACCACTGTAATGCTTTCTCTGTCTACATATATATGTGTAAAATATCTACACACAGGTATGCATTGAGTTTTTCTATACATACACCATACACACACACACACACACACACACACACACACACACACACACAAATACAAGAGACGGAGAAAGCATGGAGGAGGAGGAGGAGGAGGAGGAGGAGGAGGAGGAGGAGGAGGAGGAGGAGGAGGAGGAGGAAGAAGAAGCAGCAACAACAGCAGCTATCATCCTGTAAGCTCTGTGAGAGTGTCCCTATGTGTTTTCTACTTATATCCTCTCAAGACTACTGCAGACTTATGTCTAAAGACTTAAACTTCAATTATGAAGAAAATGAACCTCCAATACAGGAGTGGGCCGAGAGGGTTGAGGACATGGGCTGACTGGAAAGGTGGAGTTTTCCATTGCCCAGAGAGTAGCTCTGCAGTAGGTGGTGGGACCTCCCTCTGTTCTGGAGTAAGATAGATGATCTGTTGTTAGCACCCTCCAGCAGGGTTGGGGCCAGGTGGGGTGCTGTCAGTCTCACAGGTTAGCACTAGGTGCTATTTAATTCAGCACTTAGCAAAAGACCCTTGTGTTGCTCTTTAATTGTTTTGCCGATGACTATCTTTTTTATTCCAACAAGATTTGACAGTGACCAACAGTGACTGTATGACCTGCTGTGCACCAGGAGATCTCACGTAGCTGTAGGAAAACCCACAAAAGCCCTGTGTGGTTGGTTTCATTCCCGGCATTAGGTTTTTGAATGAGAAATTGAATTTTGGAGGGAAGTACCTGGAACTAATGTTAGGACAAAGTCAGAAGCTGAACAACTCCATTCCTACTTGTTGGAGATGCTCTTTGAAAGCAGAGCTGGACTGCCTCCCACCCACCTTGGTGTCAGCTCCAACCCCATCCTGTGGGGTCCAGGGCCCTGTAGGATCTAGTATTCCATAGGACATAGAGCACAGTAGGATCCAAGCCATGGCTTACTATGCACACTTAGAATTAAATGGCAGACAAATGTACCTTCTTGCTGCTGGGTGCGGAGGAAGGAAAACACCGTTTTCTCTTTCCTGCCAGTGCTCGGTGCCAAGCTAAGCCCCTGCAGGTGCACAGGCAGAGCTATAAATACTTGCTGCATTGTTCTTCTTGTTGGTGCCAAACAACACCGGCTCCTTCCCTTTGGAGCTGATTAATAAATGAGAGATGCCACCCAAACAAAGGCAGGCTTTGCCCAGGGCCATGCCCAGGTGACTCCAGTTATTTTTGTGGCCTTTATGGTGAAAGGAACTGGAGATCTTGACCAACCTCAGCTGACTACATATACCTGGCACAGTGCCTTGGCCAAATGGAAGGTAGTGGTACCTGCAATCAACCCTGCATGTCAGTCTTCAATGACTGCCGCTCAGGTTGGCCTCCTTTTTGTCTGAAACACCCCATAGCATTCTCTTAGCAACCTGTGGAGCAGTGCATCCTTTTTAAGGAGTGTAAACCTCCCTAATCCTTAACTAAACTCTATAGTTTGCAGAGATGTTCTGAGATCTCTAATGAGACAACTGGTGTACACAAGTATGTGCATGCATGTCTGTGTGTATGTGCGTCTGTGTGCATGTATGTGAGTGTGCATGTGTGTGCATGTGTGTGCATGTTTGTGCGTGTGTGTAAAGTATTATCTTTCCTCTGTAAATCAGAGTAGCCAGACTCAGGGAGAGAATTCACTCACCTAAAGACATAAAGCAAGTGAGAGGCTGAACTTGGACATAAACCTTCATCTTCCGGCTCCAGGTCCAGGCCTCTGCCTCGTTTTCCTTTACTACCTCTCTTAGAGAGAAGTCTTTGGAGCACATTGGTAAGCTATGCCATTCTGAGGAATCTCACCATGAGAATTCTGTATGTCTCCGATCTCCCCAAGGGAATGGTGGCTACTACTGGGCCATCCCCAGAAGAAGCAAACCTCTTAACACCACTCAATAAATAGAAAAAATTTGGAATGTCTGGCAGAAATTTCCATGTTTCTGGTGAAATCACAAAGGGTCTCAGGAATATCTGAGTGGCACTGAGCAAAGAAATAACTACCACTGAACTCATACATGAAGTTCTGAAAACCACTTAGAGGTCAAGGGTTTACACTTTTTACAAATGGTTGTTATTACAGAACCTTCTTTAATTTCTAGGAGAATGTAAATATCACCTGCTTTACATATATCAGCAGGGTAATAAGATCAGTATTGAAGTAATCTTTGAGGGCTGAGATTAACTCAAGCACATATCTAGCACGTGTGGGTCCAGAGGTTCAATCCTCAGTACTGCAGAAAACAAGTAGAGAGTAGGAATCCTCAAATTTACTTTTGAGATACTGATTTACATTTGGCCAGAGTTAGCTCATGCCTGACTCTGCTCTCCGGTGAATTCCAGCTTAAGAGTCTTAAGAAAAGTCTCAATCCTTGGGAAAGACCCTTTCCTTAGATGAAGTGGTGTTCTGTCTGGTACCTTGACTCCTCTGACTTGCAACCAGACAACAGTAGGGAGTGCATATGACACTGGGAGTCATATGCAGGGTGGAATCTGGTCTCAGCTGGCTCTCTCATGAGCTAATTTTGCTGATTTTTCATGCTCATGAATCTATGCTTCCACAAACTCCCAGTGTGTTCTCCTAACTCTTGGAATCAGGTGTTTGGAAAGGCTGGGGTAGAGAGGGATGCCAAGAAAGAAGCAGGACCCGAAGGTTTGGTGCTTAGGAGGACTCTGTCTGAGGACTTTCCCACAAACTCAAGTCCTTCTATTCCTCCAGCAGAGAAGGGGCTGACTGCACTCATTCATTTGACTCATATTCACTCATCTTGCTACTTATTTTATGAGCATCTAAGATGCTAGGATTGTTTTGTCAATGTAAATACAGCAATGAGCTTGGAGGACAAAATCCTTCCCTTGTAAGACTTATGTTCTATTGGGAATATCTTGTGTGCCATGCTCAGGGTCTAAATACTAAGTCAGAATAGTTAAGGAATGGCTGTAGGCAGCAAAGCTGGAGGGACAGAGTCATCTAAGCCCATAAAGGCAGAGATACAGGAATTAGAGTTTACCCTGATAGATTTAGGACTTGCTTTGGTTCACTATTTTCTTACTATGCCCTCATTCCTCCCTTTGGGAATGGGAATGTATCCTTTGTGCCAGTAAATGTCAAGCATGCAATTTGCTTTTTTAATTTTACAAGGGATCACAGCTAAGATATTGCCTTGAGCCTCAGAATAAACACAAGTCTATTTGTCTTTAGACAAGGTCAAAAGACTTTGGACTTTTGAGCAATTTGGAGACTGTTAAGGACTATGGGAATTTTTTGAAGGTAGACTAAGTTGCTTTTGTGTCATGAGATAGCCACAAGCCTATGGGGGGCCAGAAGGTGGAATGTGGTGGTTTTAATGAAAAATGTCCTCCATAGGCTCGGATACTTGAGTATTTGGTTACTAGCATTTCTCATTCAAACCACATTAGAAATGCGTCCACAATAAATTGTAATGATGCTGAATGCATCAAGGTTGGGGGAAGCAGAGCATCTTAACCAGGGCTGAGCATTTTAAGAAGAGACGGTAATCTTAAGTGCAAGCAGTTAGGATAGGTCTTACAAGGAGGGAATTTGAGTGAAAACCTAAACCATGGGGAGGAGTAGACTTTGCAGGTATATAGGGCAGCAGCTGGAGGCATAGTTCTAGGTTGGGAGTATACTTGTGTGTTCAGGCTGTGGTACAGTGGTTAGCAGGGTAGAATGGAAGAATAGGTTGGCAAAAGAGATCTGAAGCAAGTGGTCAGAGGTCTTAGGGGGAACATCCTTTTTAGGCCATGAGAACTGTTGTCATTGGCTGTGCGTTTCCCTTCCAAAAAATAAGGAATCCTCAAAAGAGGGCCATGGTCTAATGGAACCCTTTGGCAGGCTATACTGCTGCCAGGCAGTTAGGAAGCAATGTCAGTGCAGGAAATGTGGTAATACTTTTCCAGTACTCTAAGAAGGGGCAATGGAGACTTTGAATGGGGAAGGAATAATGCGAGAGAAGAGTTCCTGTCAGGATCTGGGAGTCTCCTGCCATACTAATGGAGACTATGAATGAGAAAGGGCAAGGTTTCCATTCTGAGGAGCTGGAGGGTGGCCTGAGACAGGGAAGGCTGGAGGGGAGACAGAACACTAGCTTCATTTGGGACTTGAGTATAGAGAGACAATATGCAGCAGAAAAGGAGGCCATGGCCCAGTCATCACCTAGCTAAATGTCTGAGCAAGTCAATTCCTTTATCAGGACCCTACATCTGCAAACAGCAGTGCTGTCTCTCACAAGGCAAGTTGTGGGGGCTCAAAATCATTTGGAGTTCATACAATATCTGGAGTGTGACTGGACTAACTCAGCAGTGGTTACGGCTACTATTCATGGCAAGGCTACGCTAATACTGAAGAGCAATCAACATTTTCCAGTCTCCAGAAGGCAGGGTGTATGTGTGTCAGGCAAATACCTTCTTTGAAGTTTGAAAAGGTCAGGGCTTTGCCAGCTGCCTGCCACAGACAAAAGACAGCAAGGTTTTCTCCACTACTGCTCCTTTGTGTCTTACTTGCCTACCTCAAACAAATGACCTGGGGCCAACCCCTTTCTGGGACCATTCCAGAAGGAAGTGCCTTCTTACCAGCAGACTTGAATCTCTTTGGTGCAAAATCAGTCCATCCTGAAACCCACCCATGGGTTCCCCCTAGATGATCTGGATGGAAAGGATTGTAACACTGGGGTCAAAGTCTTGGGTTCGACTCCTAGCACTCATTAGCTTTGCGGCTTTACCAAAGGTATACTATTGTTTTGAGCTTGTTTTGCTCTTTTGTGGAACTAAAGATAATGGAACACATGCTCCAGGCCTGTTACAGATGTGAGTCATGCCCAGGGGCTAGAAGTTTAAATTCTAACTCTTCTTTTCCTAGCTGTGTGGTCTGGTGTAAGTGACTTGAATCCTATGAGCCTCAATTTCCATATTTTACCATGGAATATATAATGCTGTACATTTCTCAGTGTGGTTTTGAGAGTCAAGTGAAATAAACGAAAACGTTTAAAACAATGCAACACAATAGGTTCTTTTCAAATTTTGACTTTTGTAATTACAGATCAATGCATTTTATATACATGGCATGTTTTTATGATTGTCTTAGCCTTATGATCGGTCCTCAGTCTCTGTTTCTGTCATCATGGAGTCCGTGCTTCCTAAGGTAGCTCACAGGAACATCTAGATTCACTCAAATCAGTCAGCATTTGATTTGGAAACGGAAAATGCGGGGCATATGTAAAGTAATCTCAAGAAGATTTTACACCCACTTTTTCAATGGACTAAAAATGCATCCCCCCCCCCCAAATTTTCTGCTTTTGTATATTGAGCTGTTGAATTTTCTTATTTATTTATTTTAGTGCAGGGGAGTGCCACTCTTTGTCTCTGGAATGTCTACACATATTGTGATTGCTATGAAATGAGGGTGTGTGTGTGTGTGTGTGTGTGTGTGAGAGAGAGAGAGAGAGAGAGAGTGTGTGTGCTGGTTTATAAATGACATGTGTTCAGGCTGAGCATTGAAAACATGTGGACATGTGTCAAAATGGATCTTGAGAAAGACAAAAGAAGGATCTGAGCAGCGCCGAGATTTGCGGTCCGGAGAACACTAAAACATCAGTAGTCAACAAGCATTGTAAAACAGGACTCATGGGTTGCCAACTATGTGTCTTGAGGCCTGATTAATCCGTGCTCCAGACAGATGTATGTGACATACCCCCCACAGGAGGCCACTGAATGCAGATGCCTCTTTGCTCATCCAATTTCTTCTTCAACTACTGAATTTGCAGCTTATGTAATAGGGCCTGGACTGGCCTAGATAGACCCTTGGTAGGCTTAAGCAGAATGTATTTATTTCTGTAGGTCAAGTTATGTGCACTTGGGTGGAACTTGGCTCTGCTGCCAAATACTCCCATCTACCAACTATGTGACATGGGGCCAGTTGTTCACAGGGTCTGAACCTGTTGAACCTTTTCTCTGCCACATATAGACTCATAATCTTACCATTTATTCCTCAGGGTAATTGAGAGGGCAGTGAATACATTCAGTAAACAAGCAGGCAACAGTCATGGAATGTATGGTGACCTTGTTTGTCCTTTGTTCTACATTTGTTAAGAGACAAACAGCTTTTCGTAACCTAGAACATAAAGTCATCAAAGAACCCCACAGAAACTAAGGCTTGTATTTACTTAATTTTATTTTTTAAAAATAAAACTACCTATTTAGCTTTTTAGGCTGTTTGTATAAAGCTCCACCAGGGGAAAAAGAGAAAGCAGTTACCCACCTGTTAGCCATACTACCAGCTTCCTTCTATGATGTCAGTGAGTCCTGACTCAATCTATGGCACTCATTCATGTAGCCCCAGGTAGACCAGTGCTCTCTTTTGGAGTTGCCAATTTCCCTTCTGTGAAATAAGAAAATCTTTAGAAAATCTCCAAGGTCCCTGTAAGCTGCAACATCTCATTGCTGAACTCCTGAATCATTATCTCAATGACAAAATATTTAGTCAATCTAATCAACATAGTCAGCTGCAACTGTGACTCATTAAAATGACTAAATCCTTGGCCTTCCCAGGTCTACATGCCTTCAACACTTTGGCAGACTTTTAAAAGAAAAGCAACCTGAGGAGTCTCTCCTCAGCCACAGGAACACTCCCAATGGCCTGGTTCAGCTGCCTGCCCTATGGACTCCCTCCACCTTCCTTCAAGCAAGAAGCATTTTGCTTAATGATGAGAGAATGAGGAATCTGGGGAATCCAGAGACTGGCCATTTGATGGAAAAACAGAAGTGAAATCTTGGGCTTTCTAGTAAGGCCTGGGTCCTCCTGGAAGGCAAGAAAGACCTGCCCATAGGAGAGGGGATGCAGGAGGAAAGAAGGGCCTGAGGATTCCCTTAGCTTCACACTTTTCTCCTTCTGAGCCTAAGCTACACGGATGAGATAGTTTATGTCCAGAACTCAGTCCTCTGTTTTCTACTTCACATTTCCCATGAAAATATATTTTTTTTAATTTTTATTTTTGAAATGAGAAACTGACTAGAATAGACACTCATTATGCACTTTGTTGTCATTAATAAGTGTCTTCTTTTCATCATGCAGTAGGGGACACTCTGCAAGTATGTGCCTACACTAATTTAATTCAGGAAGTCTTGCCCCAGTCTCCATAAATGTCTGGTCCAATTATGAGATTTGATGCTCTAAAGATATGTACTCTCTTTGCTTGTTGGGAAAGTCCAAGCCCAAATATGCACATCTTGGGAGCCTGTGCTCATATACACACATCCACATGCACCTGCACAAATATCCTCATTCAAGATTCATGAATGTTCACAAGATTCTGCTGGAAATTGATGTGAGTTTGTGGGTTCCATAACATATCAATGGCCATAAGAGTTGCTCAATTTCCCAATGGTGGGGTTCTGAACTTTATGGCCATAGAAACGTGGTATCATATCTAGAGTTGGAAGTTATACAGTGTGGATCTTTATGCGGAAGAATGCATGAGGGCTTCTGGTTCTCTGATAATATACAGTGACTTTCTAATGACAAGACCAGGCCAGTCATATTGTTTTTGACAGTGATCTCAGTGTAGCAGCACAGGGATCAGCTTGCAGAAGAGCACAGGTCTGGCATGCAAAAGCCAGAGGAAGCAGAGCATGACATCACTGCATAGCAGAGGGTTGCCAGGACAAGCCCATTTACAGTAACTGCTCTCTGAACCATGACTTCTGTTAACTATTTTAGAGGCAACATGTTAGGTCCAGAGGGAATGTGATACCAGGTTTCTACCATTGTGCAAATGGTAAAAATTCTACCATTTTTTAACGTTTTAAAAAGTATGAGTACGTGTGATGAATTCTGAGCTGAAATGTAGATATATAATGAACTGTGAGATAATAAGAGGGAAAATAGTTCTCTGCATGACTTTCCATTAATATTGGCATAGGATCCATTCACTTTTGGGGTGGTTCTTACATGTGCTCCACTGTGTGGAGCTGAGAAGAAGTCATAGAAATAAACCCATTGAAAGTAGGAAAAGGACACCTGGAAAACAGAGTTCAAGTCCCCTGTTTCCCTTCATCAATCCTCTTAACTTTGACTGGACATAAACATTATATCTATCAGTGGCTGGACTTTTGGGAGTCTAAAGATAAGTAAGAGAGTCTTCTATGATGTTCTGAGCAGAGGACCTTCCCTGTAGATCAGCCTCAGAGTGTCTGTGACTGATAAACTAACACCAGTACCACAAGATGTTATTCACGGAACCCACCTAAACCGAGCCTAGTCATGCCAAGAACTTTACTTGCTTTCATGTTCTCTCTCTGATTAGCTTTGACAATAGATCTTTCTACAGGTCTGCTTTGGCTATGTAGTAGTCAGATCTGATACGATCTGTAGCCATTCCTGGCTCCTGACTTAGCCAATTGCTCACTGTGCTTTTAGCTTGGGTGTTGAGTTTAGGTATCTTGCGCCATACATCTCTGGACCTCACTGTACTGTGTGGTAAGTGCAGTCATATAGAAGAAGCTCCACATAGACTGGAATGACAGACACTTTGCTTGCCTGTCATGTGCAGTTGATTAGCCATGTCTGCCCAAGGCAAGCTTTGTGAGACTAGTGCCAGGCAAAGGGTGCAATGAATCCATGCTGTGCTCTGCTGGGGTCTTAGGAGGCAGAAGTGATTTTCTAGGTCACTAGCCACCTGTGAATCATCAAAAGACAAACTATGTAAATTGCATGAGCTTCCAGAAATCTTATGGTATATAGAACTTTATAATTAAGAAAAGAATAATATTTCCCATTATGTCCCATCATGGCTAAGATTGGGTTTCTCTTTACTTAGCATATAAAACAAAGTTATCTTTCCATGACAGTGGGGAGAAGCAGTGGACCTTCCACAGTTCCTATCACAGTTAACCTCCTGGAGAGTTTGCCTTCTAACATGAGTGTGGGATGAGGCCTTGGCTGACTTGTTTACTTTTCTTCCAGGCTTCAGCTTGGAGCCTGGAGAGAAAGTAGCAATAGAAGGCTTAAGGCCTCGTTCTTCCCTAAGAATACTTAATTGGAACACTCCAGCCTTCCCTAAGATGTGGTTTTGAAGTATGAGGTCCTCAGACAGTGAGCTAATAAGGAGGGAGAAATTTCTGCCTTTTCATGTGGCTGATCCAAGAACCTATCAGCAGAGTTTGATTGAAGACCTCAACCCCTTTCCCGGCTCCCTGGGTCAGGTTGTCATAGTGTAATGACTTAATGTTAATTCTGTATGTGCCAGATGGTCCAGTGTTCAAACAGAGCCTCCACAATAGTAAAATTGCCTTGTGGACTAGCGGAGTATTTTACAGCTCACAAAGAACTTTCATGTATTATCTCATTTGAGCCATGGAAACCCCAGACATAAAACATTGTTAGTATCATGTTATGGATGAAAAAGTCCAGAAAAGCTTCAGTGGTTTTCCAACGGCTCTATACTCACTTGGTGACTAACCATGACTTAGCCTTAAGTCATCTACCTTAAAAGGCCCCTTTCACTTGATGTTCACTCCTGCCCGGAGAGGAACTTTTTTTTTTCTGGTTAGGGCTCTGGAACTGTATGAATGGGGAATAGAGCGGGTAGAGATACTGATTGTTGAGGAAGAGGAAGCACAAATGAAGTTCTGAACTTATGGAAAGTTACCCTGAATTCTGAAAAGTACTTTGGATATTTTGTGACTTGCTGAGATTACTGCATCTTGGATGGCTGTGCTTGTGGTTTGTCTCAGTGTGGGAGGAGTGATAAGGTGGGGTTCATGTTCTCCTGCAATGTGGAAAGGTTTAAATTCTTTCTTAGAATTTTATGTATTAACTGCATCGTGCTGTCATTTCTAAATGGCCCCCGTGGAAGTCACTGTGACCCCTTACCATACAACAGTATGATATGTGTTTTTCATATAAAAGGAAGGTTTGAAGATAGTAAGAAAATAGAACATTTGCTATAAAGAACCCTACATCTTGATATACACACACACACACACACACACACACACACACACACACACACACACCATGTTTGAAGTCAGTGTTAACTCATAACATTACAAGTGGGAAAAACTGGTGTTATATGGCTAGGCTATACAAAAATGTTACACGTAATTCTTTAATTTCACTCAAGAAAGCACCAAAATGTAAATTTAGGCTAATTAAATTGTTTCTGTGTTCTGAGATATGAAGTATTCGACCAAAAAGATAACAAATTAAATATTAGAAATAATGAAAAGTTTTCTTAAAAAAATACCTACCAATGATCAATAATGAGTGAGCCATTCCTTATACCCAGTAGTGTAGGATAATTGTGTTATATTTAATCACTTGAAGAAGCTAATATGAGATTGTGATTAAGAGTTCAATATTAATCATTAGAAATAAATGAGCAGAGGCCAGGTTCCTTAGCTACGTTGACAATGGGTAATGAGGTAGGGAGGGGGCAATGAAGAGAGCTCTGCTCCTTTTAGATGTTTAGTGGCATCCTAAGAAGCTGCCCATCACTGGACCCTTTGAGATACTTTACTCCCTAACTCCACTTGTTCTGGAGCCACTTTACCAAGGAATCTTTTAATCATTGATTACTGTCTAAAAGTCTTTTCTACAAAAGGAGTCTTGTTTGTCCAGAGACGTAAATGAACATCTGGTCTACCTTGAGGAAATATCTGTTGGTATGGATAAATATGAGTTTGGGGTAAGTCATTATTACCTAGTAGATCCTAGGGCCTTGCTGAGACTGAACTTTGGTGTTTCACAATTTAATGTGAGACATTAAAACTTACATTTGAAATCTCTAAGAAAATTCTGCCTTGCTGTCTTCTAATGCTTGTTTATTGTGATATTCCAAGCATGTTCAAAATGTAGTGGGTTAAATCACAGTCGTTGTGCTGACCACAATTCTACAGAGCAGAAGTTCTGGCAAGACTCAGTGAGTGTATAGTGTTACTGGGGTTACTTGTATGTGATATTAGTGCCTAGAACCAGGTGCCTGCCAGGAGGCTGGGGGTGACTCAGTAATCCTCCACTTGGCCTCTTTTTCCTGCACAATGTTCCATGTGTCTTCCACAAGTCTCTAAGAGCACAAAATAAAAGTGTCTATATCTCTTAAGACTTAGTCCTGGTTGTCACTTCTGCTACATACCCTTGGTTAAAGCAAGAAAGACTCTGACTTGGATTCAGTAAGAGGTAAAATACACTAAATCCTCATGGGGAATAAAAGTGTAATAGATGGGCTGAGAAGATGGCTCAGTTGATAAAGTCTTTGCAATATGAACATGAGGACACTCTGGCTTTTCACCTCATACATCTATAAAGGTCTCATCTACTTAGGAACATGATGGAAGTCACAAATGTGCTCCATTTTGAAAGTCCATGTTTGAAAAGGCCTTGCCTAATGGGAAGAGAGAGCGTGTGGGAAGGCATCTAGATATCCCAGCAGACCCATGTGTTGTGGTGAAAGGTATTGTAGATGTTTACTCCTGATGAGACCTATTCAATACAAAGTAGAACACACACAAACCAAGCCATTCCTACTGAGCTTTGCCTAAGTAAAGATTCATAGTCATGAATGAACGGTCATTTTAAGGCACTGTGTTTTGAGACACTTGATTACATTGAAACAAACAATATTAAAATACACTCAGATGCCTTTTCCTTAATATTTTTAAAAAGCACAT
This sequence comes from Uromys caudimaculatus, assembly GCA_028551405.1. Taxonomy (NCBI): domain Eukaryota; kingdom Metazoa; phylum Chordata; class Mammalia; order Rodentia; family Muridae; genus Uromys; species Uromys caudimaculatus. Next base: position 21,165,246 of record CM052700.1, on the reverse strand, counting down.
TTAAATTTGTAACTTCAAGGCAGGACCTTGGCCAATCCATTGTTGAAATAGAGCATAAAAATCAGATAGGGGCAATGATGCTACTGACAATGATAGGAACTGAGCAGACCAACAAAGACAGAGACATACAGCTGACAATAGGCTCAGACAGGCACGGAAGTCAAGACTACTGGCAGGTTCAGATTGCTTCTCTACCCTCCAACAGGTCAAATCACAGAGAGGATTAACTCCTAATCTTCCATCATTTTCTTCTACTCCAGCAAATGGCCCCTGCCCTGGTTACAATTACTAGTGTTCTACCTATTTCTCTTTGCAGGTAGTTGTCAGGATCTCCATATTACAGTGAAAAAAGATCATCAGCTGTCTCCTGGACTTGGGAAAGGTCACCATTATAGCTCTGTGTTTACAAGTGACTTTTGAGTATGTCCTAGCCTCTGAGGCTGCTTGTAAGGAACTAACTATGAGGTGGTAGGATCAAGTCACTGAAAGCCAAAAATGATTCTTGTTATACATGGTGATATTTAATCTGTGGCAAGAGAAGAGGGTAAAGGGCGTTGTGAAGGAGTCCAAACTTGTCATAAGATTAGGAGAAGTAGTTATGTTGAGTGGTCACCTGATTTTATGTTAGGACAGAGTCTAATGTGAGTTCCTGTGTATGAGACTTAAAATCTGTATTATAAATAGTGTTTCAAATACCCAACATTGACATAGACTAAGGTTCAGGTCAGAAACAGAGCAGTAATTCTGCAAATATTTTCAGAACTTTGCAGACATGGAGGACTTGCTTCAGAGTCTTATAGAAAACAGAGGGACCAGAAATAAATGGTGGGGAAATATCAACAAGACTGCAACAAGCATTCCAATAGAGCTACTGTCTCCCAAGAAGCTGTAGACCTGAGCCTGTATCCCAGTATTTCCTAGATAGCTTCATGTCTGCTTTCATGTCATATGTGCTTCCATGATTTCATACATCCATATGAAATTTAGGAAACACAAATGACAGAAAACAGACAGTATTTATCTTTCCCAGAGAGGCTTAATTTGCCTAATATCATTATATTCAACTGCATCCATTTTCCTGCAAACAACATAACATTGTTCTCTTTATGGCTAAAAAAATTTCTGTTGTGCCTGTATCCGACATTTTTTTAATTTGTTGCTCTGTTGTGGGGTCCCTAGGTTGGGTCCATAACTTAGCTATTGTGAATAGTGCTGCAATAAACACTGGCAAGCAAACAGCTCTGTGATGGTTTGAGTTGGACTCCTTTGGATGAGTACCAGGGATGATGTAGCTGGGTCACATGGAAAATTTGTTACCTTTTGGAATCATTCCTACTGACTTCTAGAGTTGCTGGACCAGTTTATATTCTTACTGCAGTGTAACAGGATTTTTGTCTGCCATCTTTCCAACCCAAGTTGGAGTCTTACTTGTTTTAACCAAGGGTATATAGCACCCAGTAGTGACACTTCTTTTCTTAATGATTGTCTTCTGGCCTGGGTCCTGTGGCTCTAAGCCCATCCTCTGCTCTTCCTCCAGCACTTTTCCTCAACTACTGTTTTCTTTATTTTTCCATGTCTTTAGTGTCTTTTATTCTCTTGGCTCTGCCCTCTAACACAGGCAAACCTAAGTCTCTGTATTCCTTACAGGAATGGTTTTTAGAATCTAAATCCTTTATCAACTACAACTTCTCATCCTTTACAGGAAAAAAAAAAATTCTCATGCTCCTGGAATACATCGCTATAGTCTACTGTTCATGGTTCAGTCACTTTCTGATCCCTCCTGTGACTGGAAATCCCTTCTTACTTGGTCTCAGCAATTAATGCCTTTTGGTTCACCTTGCATATCTCCAGTGGTCCTCATTCACCTATGCAGAACAGTCACCTCTGGTGTCTACTTAAATACCCAGTCCTCAGGAGCCAGGCTATGATCTTATCACACCCTTCCTATAGCTGTCCCAGAATGACCAATACTCACTGAGTCAAGTGTTCCATGAGTGTTAAGAAATTCTATGTTCTTATCCCCAATCCTGAGAAATATGACATCATCCCATACTCTATTTTCTCTTCCTTTCCTACATTGAACATGTCACTAGCTTCATCTGAATTCATCCATTAAATGGCATTCCATCCATTGAATGGTGTCCCATCCAACCCCTCTTTCTCTGCTTCTGTGCCACTTGTTCAGATCTTTGTTCATCTTTACTCTGCTCACTTTTGAAATTCATCCTTCCATATTTGTCCTTAAATCTACTCTCTAGATGAAAAGAGACCATTTCCTGTTGGTGTGAGCATGCCAGTCTTCTGCATAATCCTTCCATGGCTCGAGAGCTCACCTATTAGCAACGGAGCTCACTCTACTCCCTTCTCCCAGGAGTAGGAGGACTACCTAATCTCACCTTTTGCCACCTATGTACTAGCACCGTGTGTCCCATATTGTCAGCCTGCTGACTATCTCTTGCGCTTGTCTTGTTTTTCCTTTCCTGTGCCTTTGCTCATGAACGTAATGCTGTTTTCTTCCTTCTTTGCTGCCTAACTCACTCTTCCAATCTCCAAGTTGGATTTCTTGTCACTCCTCTGCTCCCACAGCCTCTCACATTTAATCTTTGCCCCTCTCTAACTCCCAGCAGTAACTGCACTTATTTTACAGATAACAGATAACGTTGTTGGTCTGACAACATGGCCACTTCCTTACTAACAGGGATGAGTTGATCAAATGGCCTAGTAACAAGAATTAGAACTAGGCACAAAAGGCTCTTAATCACTGTTAAAATGGAATTGAAATGCCCAATGGACTCAGGAAATCACTGTCCCTTACTTGGGTCTCAGTTTTCACTTATAAATAAGCAAGGTTGTACATGTTTATTAATAAAAAGGTTTTCCCTTCTATAATATCCCTTAATTTTGTGCATTTCTGGCAGAGCAGACTTGTTCTAGTATCTCTGGGTTTATTATTCTTATTCTTCTTCTTATTATTATTTTTACTGTCAAACTACTTCAAAGACTGAAACAGGACAATCTCAGTTCAGATCTCATGTGGCCTATTAAGTTCAAGGCCAGACTTGACAACTTAGTGAGAATGCATATCAGAGCAAAAAGCAAAAGAAAGGGTGAAAATATAGCTCAGTGGTAGAGTAACTGCCTAGCAACCAAGAAGCCCTATGTTCAACCCCCAGTATCACACAAAAGGAAGAAAAACTAGTTCATATTATATCACATACTATTAGTACAGACACTGTTGAAAACCTTTTGAATGTCCTAACACTTTTGATAACACTTTTGATATCTATACTATAAGTGGGAAATCGCATTCTACATGTTGAAAAGTAGAGGTACATATGACATATAAGCTGGAAAGAGCAAATGAAGAACACACACAAACCCAGAGTATCTGACATGAGGGTGTGTGCTCCCTGCCACAGCATTACAGAGCATGGATATCCAGACATAAGCACTGAAGGTCAGCCTCCTAGAGACAGGAGAGCTGAATATTGCCCTGATATCAGAGGGAAGAGGAGTGGACTTCGTTCTCTGATGCCCACAGAAAGCCTGCCTTAGCTCAGTACCTGGAGAAGCAGTCACTATGTGGCATGTGAGCCACTCACAGTGTTCTAGGGTTGTGGTTAGGGACGGGGCAATGGGGAGTTTGTAAGACTCCTCATTTGTGAGAGGCCTTTGAGCATAATGAATTCTTCCTGCATTTGTCATCATACCACTAATTAGGCTACATTTTGTGGGCTTTAAAGTGGCTCTGGCCAGAATTTCCTAGATATTTTATTGTAATTTAGCATTAGTCAGGCTTGAGTTAATGGACACAGGCAGCTTTATTCACCCTGGTCTGGGCCTCGCCATTGCTATTATATCTTTTGATATTCATCCTCCTGACAGTAATCAGTGAGTATTGATTTAGACATGGTACATCTCCATAGGAATTCCATTTTAATTCAACATTAGCGTATCATTAAAACCCAAAGGAAAGGGCAGACGAAAGTCACCTTAAAGCATTACTGGCTGGAAAATTCAGCTGTTTTGAGTCATCCTGCTCCAGTTGGGGTAAGACAAAGACCAGGACATATCAAATCACCTCTGTTTTGATGCACTACAGGCTTGTAGCTGCTTTATGGCATAGCCTCTTGGTCAGAGTTTGAGGAGTAAGGATGGGGGCTTAGAATGGAGGATGCTCCTTTCTAACTTTGCCCACTAAGAATCCTTTGGAAGCCTGCACCTACTTGCAGCACCCTCAGAAAAAGATGCAAACAGAGACAATATACCTAGCCTGAACTTTAGCACAGTAGGAAGAACAAGGAGTCTAACTGGAATGCTTTCTCATGCTAAAAAGGTCTTGTGTCCTCCTCCCTCCAGACAGGAGTCTCTCAGAGGCCTACATTCTTTTGCCATCATGAATGATGTCTTTATCTACACATGTTTAGCCACATTCATGATGATTCTAAAATACACATGGCCTGTGGACTGCAGGTTGAACACTCTTGCATCTGGGAAAGGAGTCTAAGTCACATGAGCTACCTTTTTACTCTTTCTCTACGAGACCAATAGGCAGGCTGCTCTTCCTGCTGCTCTTGATTTATTTTCTACTTCCTGCTTTGACTTACTCCATATACTGTGCTCATCTCAGTCAATCCCAAGCCCCCGTCTCTCTCAAGGCTTGCGTTTGTGCCTGTACCCACCATATCTCCTGCATCTCTCACTTGAAGGTCTCATGGGAACCGGAATTTACTGTGTACAAAACTGACTTGATTATCTTTCCTGCAAAGTACAGACATCCTTGTAAATCTTGGTTAACTCCTTTACAGTTCCCCCCATTGCCCCAGGAAAGACCCAGGGAGAATTTCTTAGACTCCTCTCCTTGTTCTACAAACTGGATCGTCTCCATGCTATCGGCCCCACCCCTCAAATGCCCGTCTTTGTGAAGTCGATAGGTGCAACCGGGACAAGCACTGCCAGGGTCCCTTTGATTCTCCAGGTGTTTGATTTTGACCTGATTTTTGGTTGTTTGGCATTCAGAAACCTTTTATTGTTGTCAACATTTTCATACATGCCCTACTTAGGGCCACAACCCATAGTTTAAGAAACATAGGTTTAGAGGCTGTAAAGATGGCACTTCTTGGTCTTCTAGGGAACTCAAGTTTTATTCCCAATATTTTTATAGGGCGGCTTATAGCTGCCTGTAACTTCATCTCCAGAAGATCTAACACCCTCTTCTAGCCTCCAAGTGCTTGCACACATGTAGTGTATACATGCATAGACAGAGAGAGAGAGAGAGAGAAAGAGAGAAACTGAGAGAAACTGAGAGAAAAAAAAGCTTTGATTTTGACTCCTTATTCACTTGCTCCCAGGTACCACATGTGTATTAGGCATTCAATACTAAATATATATGTATTACATATATATGTGTACGTAACTACATATGATGTATACATATGTATAGATAGATGATAGATGGATATATAGATAAATAGATAGATAGATAGATAGATAGATAGATAGGGAAGAAAGGATCAGTTAGAGGGGAAAGTGAATGATAGGAAAGTAGGAAGTAGCTTGAGTTGGTTGTCAAGCATGGAGAGGCTATATCAAGCATGGAGTGGCTATAGCCAATTTCATCCAATTGACCGTCTGTCTCTATAGACATTGACTATAAACCTGATGGAGATGGACAGGCAGAGCATTTGTCACACATTCACCAATACACAAATCTCCAGAGTCCTCATGGCTTCAGAACCACAGACCCATTTAAAAGTCTTCTTGAGAAGAAGAGCCCTAGAAGGATAGGTACTGAGCAAATGACCAGCTGTGTAGATGGACCTCTTAGGTAGCCACCATGGATCAGTCTTCTTCACTACAATGTAATGTACATGAAGACAAGTTGAGTACCTTTACCATCATCAGGAATTCACAGAGCTAAGATATAGCTGTCACTCATACTTGTTACCACAGTGAGGTTCTTTCTGTCTTTGTTCTACCCTCTTAAACACCTGTGACAGAAGAACAAATAGTATTGATCTGATGCCTTATATTGCATTATCTTGCAATAATAGCAGTGTACCCCAAGAAGAGCACTGACCTAAGCAGCACAGAGTTCTGGAGTTGAGGTCTGGCTCAGCCAAACACATACTCCATGACTCTGGGTGAGGTTCACTCCACCTTTCTTGGCTAAGAGATCTGAAGTCTTTCAGGCTAATGGTTCTTGGTGAAAGAAGTTAATGACTAAGCCTTGCTCTGAAGCCCAGAGAGTTAAATATATGCGTGATATTGGGCAACAAGGAAGCCAAAGAGCTAACGTGTAGCAATGTATTTGAATGTCTGGTTCAATAAATCTCAATCGAACATAATGAACTGATTAATATTAATTGCCTTCTCTTTCCTTTCCAGGCATGGGAGTAAGGGTGAGGCAGAAAGGGAAAGAGGAAGAGAAGCAGGAGAGACTGAATTACTGAGCAGTGTGATTCAATTATGTCCAAAAGAGATCCCGAACAAGCACACAATTACTACTAATTGCAAGTGCTACCACTGATCATGATCACAATCAATCACTTCGCTTGGCACCAATCTAAACAAGACTGTAACCATTCTCCCAGCTTGGCAACAGGAACAGTCGGCATTAGGAGGCCCTACCTAGTAGGATTCCATTTTCTGAATGGCGTAGCAGAATCCAAGGACTCCTGAAGATTGTTCAATCCCACTCTCGTATCCGTCACTTCAGTCTTCCTACAGCCTACCTCTATAGTCTACCCACACAACCACCACTGCAGTATACCTACAACCAACCTTTCATTTTACCCACAACCTAATGCTCCAGGCTCCCACAGCCCACCCCTTGTCTTCCCACAAACCTCCTCTGCAGCCTGTCCACAACATACCTCTAAAGTCTACCCTCAATCTACCACTGCAGGGTTTTTTTGTTTTTTTCACAATCTTCCCATGAGCCTACCCACAACCCACTTCTTCAGTCTCCCCACAATCCACCTTTTCATTCTACCCACAACCCACCACTGCAGTCAACCTACAACCAACACTGCTCTCTTCATACAACCAACCTCTTCTATCTACCTATAACCCATCTCTTCAGTTTACCTACAAACTACCACTGCAGTCTTCCTGTAATCATTTTTTGGGGTCTAAATACAACTCATCTTTGTAGGCTACCCACCACACACCTCTGAAATCCATCCACAACCCACCTCCACAGTCTACCCAACACAAGAGCAGCCTTACTTATGGTGACCTAAACACCATTTTTTTAAACTCAGGCTTTCAGGGTGATTATATTTGAAATTTTATTTTTGGTGACCAAAATCCTATGATGGAGTTTATTCAAGAACTAGGGCTAACAAGTTTGAAGAACAGACCCAGATGCTAGAAAGCACAACTCCGTTTCCATCTCTGTGGATCTGACCAGTAAGAAATGAGTCCTTGCTGTTCCCACCTGTGAGACACAATGATGTCATTAGTGTCTCTTTCCCTGCCATTCTGTTATAGTGGAACTCACATGGGAATCCACAGTCTGTCCTTGAACACACTGCCGTCTATTTGTAAGACAAAAGTTATTCTGGTCTTTCTTCTGGTATTTTTAGGAAAATCCCTGATAACCATTAGTTTCAGAACTCTTCAAACTTAAAACAGACTTCGAAATTTACACATCTGTTGACAAAAGAAAACATGTAAGCATCTTGTACCGTGAAACATGCAAACACAGAGATCCCAGGGGGCAATTTCTTCAGAAGTGTTGCCATAGTCACCACAATCAAGGATGCAAACATACGGTCATCCCCTCGCTACTCACATGTGGCACAGTCCTTTCCTCTCCAGCAACGCTTCGAATACCCAACTCATTTCTTTCTACCAATGCCATATCAAAAACTCACATATCATTGTAAAACTTATGAGTGTAGACCACATGTAAAAGACATACCCACACGAAAGCAAAGAGATATATAGTTCTGCCAAGTAGGGTTGTTTCTCTTTGTTTTTCCTTTGTTTTGGATTTCAGTTCAACATTATGACTATCAGTGGAGTTTCATCTGATTCTATCAGTTGTGGCCATCAATCTACCCTTGAATACCAGGTGGTTCCTCAGTTGAATAGAGCTAACCTCCTTGTGGGAAACAGAAAACTGTACTGATGCGCATTATATCAGGCAATGCTCGCCTGTGCTTTGGTCCTGAAATATGGAAGCCTCATGAGAGGTAAGAGCCAAACGACAGAGGAATATGCCCGAGCCACACTTGCAATTCTAGGGACCCAAAGAGAGCTATTTATTGTCCCATTTCATCTCAGGTCAGGCATAGGCAACCTTTTGACATTGTGACAGGATATTGTCATCTCATGTTAAGATTCAAGGCCCATGAAATAGGATTTCCAAAAAGGAAAAGAAAGCAAACTCTTCTCATGTTTCAAGGAAGTATGAGATTTTGCACGAGGCCTCATCTTAGCTGCCCTGGGTTGTGGACAGGCTTCAGGTTGAATACACCTGGACCCGGATCACCATCGCTAACATTTCCCTTTGCTCACACATTTATGTGTGAATGTGCTCACCTCTTCTTCACAAAGCATCCATTGGAATAGGTGTTCTCAAGATGAAAAAAAAAAAAAGAAATAATTACAGGCACACAGTGTGCATGTACATGTGTATGCATGGACATTCATATGTGTGTACATGTGTGTGTGCGTGCATGTGTATGCCACGGCACACAAATGTAGGTCAGAAGGGTAACTTTGGTGGTATTCCTCATTTTCTATCCTATTTAAGAAAGGATCTCTCCATTTGATTCTGTTTCTCAATTTTCAATGTTGTTTGTGCATTTACTTGCTGCGTGTACTGGGTTGGCTGGCCTGCAGGCTTCCATGAATTCTCATGTGTTTGCAGGAGAGTTGGGATTACACATTCTTGAGTTATATAGGTGGCCTTTGTATGGGCTCCAGGATTCTAACTCAGATCATCGTGATTGCACAGCAAGCTCTTTAACCCACTAAGCTATCTCCAATCCTGACCAAAAATAAATGAATAAACAAATACATAAATAAATCACTTTATATCCATTTCACAGGTGCTAATATAAGCACAAAAGAACATTTTTAAAGATAGCATCTAGTATCGAACAGTAGCCTTAAGTGGTACCCTCAGGGTCCCTAATATCTATCTTGAGCTCTGGAGGTAATCCCAGACTCTGTGAATAAGATTACTAAGCATCAAATCCAGTCCTCCCAAAACCCTCACTCTTCCAACCTCAACTCAGGCCTGTGGTCATAGTCATTGCATACAGTTGTCATTCTGAAGCCACCAGGAAAATTGTGGGGATGGAAAATATCTGGGGCTTTACTGCAGACCTGAACACAGCTTCTCATGCAACCAGGGCTGGAAGAGAGCGATTTGGTGTCTGTCTTCATCTCACCCCAGTTCCTCTCAGATTGTAAATCTATGCTCCTGACACCCTCTGACCTCATTGCTTTCACATCCACTGTCTACCTCAGGGAAGGTTCCTAGACTTCAGAGATCAGGAATTACCCATTGAGTCTGTATGACACATGCCGAAACCCCAACCACAGAATCTCCAGAAAGGCATGGAATGGAGAAACCTGAACTCCACCCACTTTCCCAGAGGCTCAGATACAGATGCGTGTCCCACAGTGTGGCCACAGTTGAGTCCATCTGGAGAGCTGAGAGCCCATGCTCTTTTGTCTTCTTTCCAGGGTTTGATGCCTTTTGTCTGTAGTTCCATTTATCCTGGGGATAACATGCTTGCGATGCACTGACTTTTATATCCCAGTCCCCAAGGAGTACCTGAGAAATTATGGGCAGTTAATAGACACTTGAGAGGGAGAAACATTTTCTTCAGTGGTATAATGTCTGCTAGGGAGCCCATGTTCCTGCAACCAACCCCTCTCCAAGGATTCTGTGCAGAATGCCAGGGAAGCACATAGGTCAGAGAAGAAAAGCAAAACATGAAGTAGAGAGGAAAGTAGTTGGGAAGGAGAAGAGAGGTCAGTGGGGGAGGGAGAGAAAGAATAAGGATGGTGTGAGCATGCATGAAAATTTCAAATGAAACCCATTATTATGGATAACTAATAAGTGCTAATAAAAAGAATCAGAGTAATATGCTGGGATGCTAAGCCTTGGGAACTTGGGTGTGACTGTGTTGATCATCACATTATTTGCAAGAGGTCATCAACTTCAAATGAGGTCATTAGGGTAAGTTATTTAGTAGAACCAATGTCCTACAAAAGGAAGTGGGGATTGGGCTCAGGTAAACATGAACACAGAGAGAGCATGCTTGGCTACACAAGAGTTTCAGAAGCCAGCAAGAGTGCCAGAAGCCTGGAGAGGGGCCTAGAGCATGTGGCCTGGCATTCCAGGCATCCAGTTGATATATCTCCATGGCTTAAGCCACCTGGCTTGGGTCCCTGTGTTGTGTCAGGCCCAGGGAGTTAATACAATGCCTACTTTCCTGGAGCAATTGGCCTGGTGAATCTTCCTACCTGTGATGCTGAGTTGGGCTGTGGACTCTTGTCCGGAGCAAAATGCAGTCAAGACTATTTCAAAAGAAGGGGAACCAGGGACTAGTCCCTGCCTTAATCCATGCAGCTTGGAGAACTGTTATCAGAAGTTGCCTGAGAGCAGTCTCCTCCCAGTTCTCTATTTGGTTTGTTTGTTTGTTTAGGTTCCTCTGAATAGAGATATCTACTCTGTTGCTCTGAGGTATGTTTACCACATGCACCAGCATCAGATCTGAGACATGACATGCATCCCAGCAGGAGCTGGGGAAGACATGGCCAGTCAACATCACTAAGCTCCACTTTTGGCCACACCCTCACCTTGCCATATGTAGGTTTCAGTTTTATGTGAAAGTTCCACAAATTAAAGCACAGAGAGGGAAAATATTACGTGTAAGATTACCCCTCCCCCACTGCCCCCAGTGAAGCAAATGTCAGGCAGGGACATTTGTCACAGAGAAAATAATAGCATGTAAAACAGGGACCATTTATAAAGGTTTGAACTAGTTCCTGGCAGGAAGAGAAGGTTTCTAGTACCTAGGGAAGACTAGGGGGTCTTTCAGGTAGAGGTTGGGGTGCCTTCAGGAAAATCTGGCACTTGTCCTGGAGAGAGGGTAACAGGAAGCTGAGATCAAACCATACACCTCCTCCCTGTTCCTTCCTAATTTCCAAAGCTGGTCACCACAGGGATGAGCCACTGTCATATACCAGGCTAAGTGGCATCCTAAGATGTCATTTCTAGCACCAGGATTACCACCATGTCCCTTTCTGTTGCACCGATATATTGTTTTATAATCGATTAAATATTTTTCTCAAGATTTGGTTTGACCATCAAAGCACTATGAAAGAACTTTAACATAGACTGGAACAAATGAACAAAAGCAGACTATAGAAAAGTTCACTGATTTTTTTTTTTTTTTTTTTTTTTTTTTTTTTTTTTTTTGAGGCCCACAGCTGACTCCTGTTAGAACAAGCTCTGAAATCCAGGAGCCTTGACCTCCTTTGCCTTACCAGGTCCTTCACCAGCACCCTCCAAACTTCTCCCACCCTAAGCTTGAGGCTGCTATAAACTGTCCTGCAGGGTCCTCTGTCCTGAGCCCCACCCTCTTTGCCATGTTAATTATCTCCAGGCTCCCTCTCCAGAGGAATTTAGAACATGCCAAGGTTATTTGTGGAGCCTTTTGTTTCTGGGAGATGGGGGCTTACACAGCCGAGAAAGAGCAACACTTGCCTACACAGACAGTACTGCCTGGGCTATTAATATTCAAGCACAATAGCTTTAGAACAAGGTGCAATGTGGCTTACCCTGGCCACAAGTCTTCTCAGCTCCAGAGACAGTATTATTTTACAGCAGTTTTGCTAACACCCTGAAGTAAGCCTCTTGCCCCACCTTCTGATCCAGCTTGGAGGAGAGGAGGGAAGGAAGGGCACTTGGGACTATAATTGCCTCCCCTACCATGTATATGGGAGATAAGAGCAAATAGAGGCTCAAAGTCTCAAAACAATAGTTGAATAGTGTCCTCTCTTTCTTCTCCAAAGTGTGCCAAACATTCTGCATTTGCTGTCTTCCCCTGTCTTTGTTATCTTTGTACATAGTGGGTAAACATTTTTAATGTGTTTATTCATTCATACTACTTATATTATTGCCAGGTACCCGAACCTTCAAGGCTCTGATGATGCTAAGGTGAAGATGCAACGGTCTAGTTTATTCCCAGGAGCTCAGCATTTGTGGAGAAAGTCTTATTACTTCTGGCAACAGGGTAAGCAGAGGGCTATAACCAGGCAAGAGGCAGGAATGTCAGCTTAGTCTTGAAGGAGCTAACTCACCAAGACTTCAAAGAGGAGAAAGACTTAGGCATGAATGGTTGAGTGAAGCATGAGTTAGTGAAGCATAAGTCTTGGGGAAATACAGTTTAGCGAGGCAGGGAGGGCAGAGCACTGAGTAGAGGGAGGGCAAGTTTGAAAGCAGGAAGACAAGGGTTATGTTGGTGGCTCTTGTGATTTGAGTCTAAAATGGGCTCAACAGGCTCCTGAATTTGAATTTGAACACTTGAGCTCCAGTGGGTGGTGTGTTTCAAGAAACTGTGGAACTTTCCAGAACTTTGAAAGCCGTATGGTATCCACTATTGGCTCTAGTCAGCTTTCTGGTCTGGCTACCATGTAAAATTCATATATCCATGTTTCCATAGAGCCACTCCATCATGACTGCCACCACAGCTGACTGTACTCCATGAAACAATGAACCAAGTAAGACCTACCCATGTGTACTTTTGTTTTCTGTCACATATTTGGTTCCAGCAACCTGAAGATAAGTGGAAACCAGCTGAAGAGCTTTGGGTAAATCCCAGAGGTAGACAGGGTGGAGAGGGACTTAAAGGTCACTTAATGTTTCATGTCTCAGTGTCCAAGGATCAGACTGTCTATTGTGTGCTCTGATGTGTTCTCATAGTTTGGTACCCTGAAGCATGGAAGAATCTTAAGTTTGCTGCGGTCTAGTGGACCTCAGAAAGCCCGCTGCTGTCTCTGCTTTCAGAAATGAGGATGTCAGAATGATAGCTGAGGCAAAACCAGTATGGGGACAGTAACAAAAACCTGCCAATTGTGACTAATGAGTCTCCAACTGTTCATCTGCTTGGGAGCCAGAAGGCTGAGAAGGGCGCTCTAATTGGTACACTAGCCTTTGGGGCCCACTTGCTCATTTGTGAAGTTTAGGAACCCACTGACAGACCAACATGTTATTAGTGCAAATTACTCAGTCACCTGGAACCCCAGCTCTTTGTTCCAAGAAAGATTAAAGGGCACAAGGGCCCCCCCAAAATTGAACCATGAAATGTTATTAGCTAAGTCATGGTCTTCACAGCTCCCAGAACTAATTATAGAGCTAGGAGTGGTTGGGGCCAGACCCCTCTGATATAAAAAGATTTTATGAAAGGCAAAGTGGGGGGAGGCCACAGTAATTCTCACCCTATTATATTCCTTTCAATTATTTACAGGAGTAGACACTGGTGGTGAGCCTATATAGAGCCTGGAATCCAGTGAGGTCACACGGGCGTTCTGGAAGCTAAGGAGGCCATGTGGAATCTGGGACACAATGAGGCAATGATTCAGCTGCCCCTGCATTCCACATCTCCCAGGATCCTCTCTCTGTGCCCCTCCCCCAGCACCCAAGTCAAGAGCCCAGACCCCATGGTGGTGATTAGCTTCATCCCCCTGCCCAGGCGATGCCAACATTTTCCTTCCATCAATGGTTTTAATAAGATAGTAACCTTACTCTCCTAACTGAACCCAGTGGGGAAATGAATGCTGGGAATCCAAAGGTCACAGCAGGTAATGCCAGGGTGTGCTACACCCAAGTCATGTGGCTGTTGTTTGACTGCTGGGAAAAGTTAAACATAAGGTCTGTATCCTCGAGGATCAGGAGCTCTTTCTCGTTACCTAGCATGTCTTGTATTAATTAGGATGCAGTCTCAACTTACCTATTCCTGGCTAATAAAATGCAGTCAATGGTCTAAGGCCCTTGATGCCTGCCTCCTGGAAACATACTGCACAATACTCAGCCAAAGTGGCCTATGGTCCATGTACCAGGTGGTGTAGGTGCAATATGGAGAAGCTTCCTAACAGACGAGTTGTCAGGCTTTGCCACAAGCAAGACATAATGCCAACATCATGACTCTGTCACATGTGGCCATAGCATTGTCTTTCCTTTCTCTCCTTCCTCCCACTGTGCATGTATGTACCTGTAGTAAGAGAACAATCTTAGGTATAAGTCCTTACCTTCTATCTTGAGACAGCGACCTTTATGGTTGCCTCTTTAAATCCCAACTTTGTGTGTTTATGGCTCCTCATGCTTCTATGGCAAGTGCTTTATTCACTGAGATTTTCCTGACCCAAGCATCTTTTTTTCTTTTTTTTTTTTTAACCAATGACGTAAGACCTTTAGAACATTGGCACTAGACACTGAGATGCATGTTACAAAGAGGAGGAGGAGGAGGAGGAGGAGGAGGAGGAGGAGGAGGAGGAGGAGGAGGAGGAGGAGAAGAAGAAGAAGAAGAAATATATATATATATATATATATATATATATATATATATATATATATATATATATATATAATTAAATAATCTCTTTTAATTCCTGACCTAGTTCTGCATACTTCTGAACTACTTTGACCCACAGCATGGAGGAGAAGTTGTGATAGATGAATGGTGGAGATAGGCAGGCCCCTGCATCATTTCCTCAGAGTACTTTAATCTCTCTATGAGTATTAGGGGATGGAAACATCTGGTGGGCCTCTGGCATGATCTTGAGAGTTCTATGCAATCAGCTATAGTGGGCCAAACTACAGTTAACTTTGCCAATAATTTCAAGTAGACACACATGCATGCAATGCACATGCACACGTGCATACAACACACAAAGCCTCAATGTAGGAGTCTTGTCATGTGTGTCCATCGTTGGGAAGTTATCCAACAGAGCTGGTTGGCAGGAGCAGATTCCTTGGCAGTGGTAGATTGTGTCCATATTCCTACACGGCCAAAGACAAAGATTTAAAGGTCCTACATTTCTATTTTTACTAATGGAATGATCATTTTTTTACCTGGCAACCCTCTTCTGTTTGTTTCTACCTATCCTCCTTTTCTTTATCTCTATCTATCATTTATCCATCAAGCTTTCGCCTCTGAAGTCCATTCACCAACCACATTTCTGTCTTCCAGTGTGAGGCTCATTCAGTATGTTAGAAATGAAGATTCCCATGATTGCAGCCTGGCAAGACAGGCAGGGCAGCTTCAGGAACGAGGTGACTCTGATGGAAGTGTAGGACTTCAAGTCTGGCATTTGATGGCATTTGATGGCATTTGATGGCATTTTATCATTGCAGTCACTGAGGCAGAAAATCAGCAACAGAATAGCACTGCTGTTCCGTTCCATTTTGCTTATCTAAGCACTGACTCGGGGTCATTAAGCCCAGGGACTGCTGTGCAGATGACTTTCTGCCATGCTGCCTATCAACAATGTCTTCTTCCTCAACAATGGCTGCCACACTGATGCAGGGGCCCATGTACTATCTCTTGTTGAGACTGCAATAGTCTTCTATCCGTCCCTCTCTGGCGTCACTTAATTCTTCCTTTCAGAATATTCTGTCAAGACTCAACATTCCTTGTGTCCCTGCTTCTCAAACTCTCTTAAAGCAGAGCTTCAACCTGACGTTCAGAATCTCCACCTGTGCCCGCCTGACCCTCCAAAATTCCATCTTTCATTCTTTTCTTTTCTCCATATTTTAGTCCGGTTACCCAGGGAACCTCCTGTATCTATACCACCTCCTGAAAGGCCACCACACCCATCTCTATTTGGAAAACTTACACAAATTGTCCAAGATCTATGAACATTGTCTTTGACAGATTCCCAGCTCAACTCATTGTCCTGCCGAAATGGTCTTTTGATTCAAAACAGCCCAACCCTTTGAGCTGCCCATGTGTATTTAACACAATCCTGCCTTGTATTTGTTACCCATTGCAAACCTCTTGGTTTTTTACCATGAGCACCACGTCCCTAAGCATCAGCCATGTGCATTATTCATGGTGATTTCTTTCAGGGTCCTTGCTATCTCTTTGCAGAGAAGTTGCCCTATAAATACATGGGCCACTGGCTTGAATATAGTGCAGCCTTGCATGAAAGTTTAACCAGGCTATTATCCAAAGTGGGAATCAAGAGTCAATTGGACTTTCTTGAAACTTGATCAGGCTCATCTCTAAAGAATAGGCTTTCCTGGAAAAAAAAAGGGGGGGGGGAGAAGAAGCATGCACATTATCTGCAAAATAAACTGTCATGTGGCAGACCTCAGCCAGTTTGTCCATCCTAAAAAAACAAACAAACAAAAGGTAGATCTGAGGCACACTTTCCAGACGACAAATTATAAGTTTCTAGTTCAAAAAGTTGTCTAGAAAGACACAGTGCCTCCTAGGCTACATTTCCCAACTGTTTTGTGACCCCTTCCGCTAATCAGGAATCTCCACTAGAAAATGACACCAGGTATATGTCACAGAGGTTGGCCTACTCTCAAGCATGCTGGTGCCTCCCGGGCTCTTTGATCTCCATGTCCATTGTCCCCTGAAAGCAATCCTTTCTGTATTTTTCCTCCTAGATCACCCGATACTTCCAAGTAACCAGGTGTCCCTTTCAGGATCAAGAAGCTGATAACCTGTGCTTTTTGGAGCCGACCTTCAGCCATATTTTTGTGCCACGGATGTAGGGGGTAGGATTCTTCTCACTGTGTGCAAAAGCCAATCAGACTCATCCAGCCCCAAACTAAGGAGGGTCCTAGACAGGATGAAAGTAACAGAAGCAGCAGAAGAATAAGTAAATTAACCGAACGATAGAATTATCATAAGATGGAATCTCACTTTAATGGGCAAGTTTTGGATTGACAGGAAAAAAGGGAAATCTAGTTAGTGCTATTCCTCTGTAGATGTCATGTGAGTAGTTACCGTCACAGATTTGTCATAAATGCCTTGGGGCAAAAGCTATATTTTTATGTGACTTTTGTACCTCATACTGTTTCTAGCCTGAAGTTGAAAACACATAGACCTTTGTGAATTGACAGTTTCTACAATTGTTTCTGAAAGGGACATTTTCTTAGCTTTCACACCTGATCACTCTCACTAATTAAAATAGCCAATTAAAAATAGCAGCCCAGAATGTGATTCGTCACTACAAGCCTGTTCATTACTCAGTGGACACATTGACTTGCTGCCATTGTTCAGATATTCGGGGATCAAAAGACTTGTGATCCAGGCCAGAGAGTATAAAGTAATTCAACAGACAGCCCCCAGGGATAGACACTCCTCAGCTGGGGACAAACATCTCAGAGACATAAAAGTGTTTACCTCCATGGCTGGCAAATAAATTCATAAATGTCCTTTGGGGTGGGGTTAGATTTTGCCTAAATCCATCTTGATTCCAATTGGATTAATGACCTGGTGTTTTTGTTGTTTGTTTGTTTGTTTGTTTGGTTGGTTGGTTGGTTGGTTGGTTGGTTGGTTGGTTGGTGTTTGTCTGAGCACTAACTTATTCCTCCATGTTTCCCGGAACACAGAAAGCCTTCCTGTGGCTTGGGTAAGGCCTATCCTTAAATTCATCCACAGCAAGGAGACACAATCACAGGGTGGCAGTCAATGACCTCTTAAGTCATTTTAGACAGTGGGATTGCGGTGAGTCAATGTCCACATTGAAGAATACACATTGCATCCCCACAGAGACTCCGTATTCCTCTAGACAGGCTCAATTAAGACTAGAGCATATCTGTACCCCTTGTTTAGCTGGTCCCTGGTCCTACTGCCCTAGGATCAGAGGCAAAAACAAATTAATGCACTAATTCAAGCATCTTTCAGTCCATGTTGCAATAAATGGGATGATGAATTCTCACATTTAAAATGTCTTTCAAAGCTGGGCAGTGGTGGCGCACGCCTTTAATCCCAGCACTCGGGAGGCAGAGGCAGGTGGATTTCTGAGTTCGAGGCCAGCCTGGTCTACAGAGTGAGTTCCAGGACAGCCAGGGCTACACAGAGAAACCCTGTGTCGAAAAAACCAATATATACATATATATCTTTCAAGTTGGTGTGCAGGCAGCAAAGCTTATTGCTACATACAACAGGACATGCAAATTGCATCTTTGCCAGTAAGCTAAGAGGGCTGGATTTCCCCTCCAGTAGATCCAGTGAAGTACCCAAGATAGAAATTTCTCTCAAGCATGGATGAAGAGGAGAATTGAATTTGGGGCATGAACATTGTGCTGGGTGTAGCTGTTTATTAATTGTATAATCTGGGGCAAATGTGATTCTTTATTTGAAGGATATGAAGCTAATACCCACTTCGCCCTGGTATAAATATTAAGTGAGAGTAATGCTTGCAGAAGTGCTTGGGAACTGGTAAAGAATGCTCCCCGTAAGCTGCCCTGCTCCAGCCCTCCTGCATCTACTTAACCCACTCTGTAAGAGCTAGAGTCAGATTCCCACCGTATGGAATTATCCTCAGTGCAGCAGATGGGTTTACAAGTGTCTTGGTCTCTTCGTGTAATTAGCAGCCAAGGAGTCTAAATCTTGCATTGTTTACACGGAGAGTGTTTCTTGCCCGTTCCCACGTCATACCATCTGACACTGTTACCTTTTATAACTGGTGAGTGCAGTTCCTTAACTTTGTGGGATCCTCCGCATAGAAACTCTGTTGGACCCGTTCCTTAGTGTGGATGGCTAGTGTTCTGTGAGCTGAGTTCAGTGGCTTACAGAAGTTTCTTTATTCTTACCCACTATTTGATTAGTGCTTCAGGAAGCCCTCTGAAGTATGGAAGGCAGATACCACAATTCCATTTCCAAGTGAGGAAACTGAGGCACAACCCATCTTACCTGTGGGTGTTGTTGTAAGAATTCAAATGGCTCAAACTGGGCATGGTACCTTATGCTTATAATCACAGCACTCAAGAGGCTAAGGAGAGGAGACCGCCATAAGTTTGAGACCATCCTGGGAAACACAGTGTATTTATAGCCAGCCTGGGCTGCAAAATTAGGCCCTGTTTCAAAAACCATGCAGGCAAACAAACAAACAAAAATCCCATGGCTCATAGGATTACCAGGGCAAAGCTCCTTTTCTTTGGCAGAGATGTCCTTCCTCCAGAGAAGAATAGTATCCCATACTGGAAAGAGATTCAAGAGAGCTATGTACCTCGCAGCAAGCTAACAAAGAGCCAGAGGGTTGAAAAGAGTTTAAGGGGCTTCTCCAAGGCAAACGTGCCTGGACCATTACTCCACTTGTCCATGTAGAGCTGTCGATATATACACCCTGTGTGCTGGTGAGGTAGGTGATACAGAAGTTTGAGAGGCTACCTCTGATCGTAAGGAACTCATTCTGAAGCCAGGGAGATGAGGCTAGCCTACAGGGTACTTTCAATAAATAAAGGTGATCTTCCAGTAGTACCACAGATCTCAGTCTTTGATGGAAAGCCTGACCCCCTTACTCAAGTTCCCAAAGTAGAAGACACAGCTTGATTTGAGCCCCAGCCTCTTTTAAAATGATCCTATTCTCAACCACCATAGCGATCACCAGAGTAGGTTCCCTTGCTTGGAGAGCCCGTCCTTATTTTTCAGTGAGGAGGAGGGTGTGTTAGTAAGCCTTCCCGTACTGTGATAAATAGTTGAACATTGAAACAATTGTTTCATTCCAGGAGCATGTGGCAAATCGCAATTTCCCTCCCCATGGCTGGAAAGAGAAAGAAAGAAAAGAGGGGGCACGCATTGAATCTCACTGTCCCCTCAACAAACTAAAGAACTCCCGGTAGCCTACACTTTCTTAAGGTTCTGCCATTTTCCAACAGCACTACACTGAGGACCAGGTTCTCACCACATGGGCCTTTGAGAGACACATAATATTTGCAGTGCAACAGTGAAGGAGGAGTAAGACAATTTATGCCTATCAGTATAATTTTTTGTGGGCTATACAGTCTTCTTCACAGAAGATGGCTTCTTGGAATTGCTTTCAATTCTTTCTTACTTAATTAAGCAAGGACTTCTTTTAAAGTCTCTCTTCTACAGAGGAATCAGCTGTTGAGCTTGCATGGTTGAAGGAGCCTGCACCTTCTCTCCCTCCATCCCTGGAAAGAACAGTCCTGCCCAAGTTCTAACCGTTGTCACCATGTATTTGTTGTGATCTCATAAGAATTGACCTATCAAGGCAAGGCAGCCATGTTGCCTAGTCGTGCTGCCCTATTCACCTTGCTTTTAGACAGAGGCTTAGTGTGAGATTGTACACAGGGAATCCATGGACTGGAATACAGAACCTCAGACAAGTGACCTTCTTATGCTGCCCTGAGTGGAGTAGAACCATAAGGAGCTCCTCTACTGTCCTGACACAGCCTGCTAATGTAGAGAGACAGTTGTCATACCTGTTGAGTCTGGACACTTCACCAAAGCCATCTAGTCCACAGGAAAACCACGGCGAAGGAGGATTTTAGATCTGGCATCCAACTTGGGACTAAGCCTGGGAAGTGGAGTATAGGATAAAAGGTTCTTGTGAGAACAGATCTTGCAAACCCCTAATAACAGAAGGAACCATGGCAGTGCTGGCCCTTCAGAGTGGCATTTAGAAAAAGCAGAAAGAGCAAGCTCTGAGAATGTATCCTCCTGAGTACTCTCTTTTGACCTTGGACCAATTAACCTTGGAAAGCTTTCATCTGACCTGTTTCCTCGGAAGACTATATTAGTTACAATGTGTGCGGACAATTAGGACTGCTCAGTCATCATCAGTCTTATTCCATGTCACATGAACATATAAACATGGTCCAAATAAAACAGAGAATTGCAAAGATCAATATAGAGAACAAAGTCAAATATCACAAATCGTGAAGGTGTAAAAGCCGAAAGGTGGGCTGCCATCTGTTTTGCAGCATCATGGCTGCGTTCCGGCCTCTGGTGAAGCCTAAGATCATCAAAGGGAAGACGAAGAAGTTTATCAGGCACCAGTCAGACCGAAATGTCAAAATTAAGAGAAACTGGTGGAAACCAAGAGACATTGACAACAGGGTGCGGAGAAGATTCAAGGGCCAGATCCTGATGTCCAATGCTGGTTACAGGAACAAGAAAACCAAGCACGTGCTGCCTAGCGGCTTCTAGAAGTTTCCAGTGCACAATGTCAAGGAGCTGGAAGTACTGCTGATTTGCAACAAATCTTATTGTGATGAGATTGCTCACAATGTGTCCTCTAAGAACTGAAAAGCCATCGTAGAAAGAGCACAGCTGGCCATCAGAGTCAGCAATCCCAATGCCAGGCTACACAGTGAAGAAAATGAGTAGATGGCTTGTGTGCATGTTTTGTGTTTAAATAAAACCACAAAAGTCTGAAAGACATAAAGCTAAATGGTGAGGGTTAGCCTGGCTCTTACCTCTCCATTGTCTTGTAAGCTAACCTGGACTCTAATGTTTCTCTCAGTCCCCTCTTCTGTTGACAGTTCCTTGTGTGCTGCACATAGAAAATCTGTGAGAGGCAAACACCAGTTCTCATATCCAAGAGTTCTAGGACAGGATGGAGACATGACAATTTTTACTTTTTGGTGTGTCACTGTCCACTTTCCACAGCCCATCTCCTCAAACACACACAGATACACACAACTGATCATTTTTCTCATTACCGTCTCTCCCCCTCCTCTCTCTCCCACTGAAATTCTTCCCCTCAACAAGCTCTCTTCTTTGACAATTTCATTTTTGACCCACTCAGGTAAGGTTGCTTGCAAGAGCATGAGTGGAGGGCTCCTTACTACAAAACAGATACCAAGGGCAATATCACTGAAGAAAACGTCACTTCCTCTTCTGGAACCCACAGACTGCTCATTGTCCCGTCCCCCCCAGTGCCAGATGGGGCGGCCTCACCAGCCCCTCCTCCACGCAGGATGAAATGTTGACAGGCCACAGTTTGCTATAGGTCTTCTGCAGGTGACAACAGCTGAGGTAAGTTCCTGAGTAAGTGCCACAGCTGTGTCATGTCTCATGTCTAGAAGACACTATTTCACAACACACACACACACACACACACACACACACACACACACACACACACCACTCTTGTTCTTTCTGGCCCCTCTTCTGTGGGCCTCAGAGCAGGCGACATATGTAAGGTTGAGCATGACTAGTTGTGAGTCTCTACCCACCACACATTGCTTCTCTAGGAATGCTGAGAGCAGCACTCCCCTCCAAGTGTAAGCAACCACTTTAAAGGCCGGTTCACACCCTGCCTGTTTAGCAAAACAACCCTGATAGCATGGGCCTGGTTCCCCTCCTTACCACCCAAACCCTCAGTGTTGTGTGGACATTTTGCCAGCAGCAAACACCAGAAAGACACCTTTATCTCGTATGTAAGAACACAAATACAATCCTGATCTGGGGGATAGAAGGAAGGCAAAGAAGTTTAATGATCCCCTAGAAGGAGCCCAGCTCAATACACTCTGGCCACCATGGAGTTCTGTCATTAGGAATGCTCAGACTCAATGTAGCCATCAGCCTTCAGTGACTCTGTTCTGAATCTAGCCACTCCCTTCTATCTGTATTGATTTCCTTCCCTTAGGCAGGTGCTGTTTCCTTTAAAGATGTCCTCAAACAACTGCCATGTTTTTTTGTGGACAGAAGTCCCCGGATGTTCCTTCAGTCTGTCCAGGAATTTGCCTGTAATGGGTACTAGATTCCTCACACCAACCCACCTTGCACAAGGAGAATGTCAGGGCTGTGCTGGCAAGCTGAGGGAGTGTCTATAGGCCACCTGGTCATTCCCCTGCAGCACTAGCTAGAGAAAGACAACTATTTCCGTCTTGAAATAAAAAGATTGTGAATGGGGCGGCATCCAGGGGCCATGAGGCAGAGTCTTCATGCCTTGGTCAGTGAGTATTTACTATAGAGTTACATGTGGCTGGAAAACAGAGGTCAAGGGTGTGGAGTGTAACTAATTTGGTTCTTCCAACGGCTGCCTCATCATCTTTGTGTAGGGCAATTAGTCTATGGAGGTCAAGCCACGTAGGGCCCTCAATCTAAGCTTATTCTGTAGGCCTGCTTCCTTCAGTCTATCTCCCCACATCACCCAAAGAATCTGAAATAAATTGTGACATGTAACAGGATTTCAAGAACCTTGTGAAAACTAACTTTACAGAATTCCACCTTTTGGAAGTCTACTTTGCAGTGGGCACTGAAGTAAGAATCATGAATCAGAGTGTCAATCAACTAAAGAATATTGATTCCCACAAATGTGAGTTTCCATATCAACGTTGATGCTGAGGAAAATCAATACAATTTGACATGCTAACTGCTTATTTCATGGCAGAGGCTGCTGTGGCTCAAGGCAGGTGGGTAGGTGGGAAGATTGAAGGTCACAGAGGCGGTGATAGAGCTGTGTCCAGCCCCTGGTGTCCAGCTCATTCACACTCTGCCTCCCCTCCCAGTATGCTTGAGTGCATTGGCAAAGAATGAGCAGCAGATTAGAGAAGTGACAGGGGTAAGTCTTGACACGCCTAGGTCAAAGTTCTAGAAGGAAAGGTCATATTCCCAATGCCTCTTTCTCTGTTCACCTGGGGTCATGTAAATCTGAGAATAAGCTCTGTATCAATTGGTGACTGAAAGAAAAGCTGGCTAATGACTACAGTCTAGGATACTGTCTACAATGGGGCTTGGGGGGTGGAGCATGTCGGGAGAAGATGGTAGGTCTCTATGTTGATGACATCATCTGAAGTGCTCTCTTGAATAGAAGACTAAGAACTACTTGGAAAAGTAGGCAGTGACTGAAGACATGCTCAGAGTATGCATGCCCAAGCATAGTACGGACTGGGTGCTCAGCCTAACACAAACTCTTAGGCTGGTGTCCCCACATCCAGAGTACACCTCTCCAGCCATCCCCTCAATCAACTCCATCTTCTGTAAATCTGCAGAGACACACATAACACACAGGCACAAGGAGGTCTTTCATCCTCCCTCCTTACCTTCAGGCAAGAGGAAAGGAGCTGCCACCAAGATGGAGCCTGTGGCAGAGGTGAGGAGTGGCTTTCTGTGATTGTGGCACTGCTCCAGCCTCCCCTACACGGTGCTCTGCCTGCTAATTAACGCATCCGTCCTTCCCCACAGGTGGGGAAGTGGCCTGTGACTGCTGTCTGGCTGCCTGGGGCCAGCAAGGCCTGACCCTGCTACCCCCTCATGGGACACACTTTGGGACTGGGTGACTCCTCAAGAGAAGACCCCTCTGGTAAATCACCAAGCCTTCCTCCTCCCTCTTGCAGTGGGGGAAGGAGGGAGAGGGCAGGCTGTGGATGGCAGAGAAACTCGGGGGCTGGTTTACCGCAAACAGACTGAGCTGCTTACAGGCTGGTGATGCTGCCAGCAACCCCAGATGGCTCAGAACCTGCTGCTCTTGCTGAAAATTGATTTTGGAGGCAGCAAGGGAAGGAGGAGGGTGGGCAGGGGAAGGGGCTGCAGGGCAGGGGCGGGGGTTGGGGTGGGAAGGGTTGCCAAATAGAGGGTGGAATGTATAAGCCAGCATTCTCAGGGCAAAGACGGAAAGATGTATGCAGGAGGATATTTGGTTAGGATTTCTGCCTCTGTGTTCTATTTCCTATGTGTGGGGTGTGGGGGGGGGTATGCATGTGCACATGTGGAGACCACAGGTATCTTCTACTATACAATGATGACGATGATGATGATGATGGTATCATTATCATTATTATTTAATATTATTTTAAATAGGATCTCCCACTGAACCTGTGGCTCATTCTTGAATAGCCTGGCTGGCCACTGGTCCTCCAGTCTCCATCCTCCGACACGAGGGACTCAGGTGTGCGTTCCCACACCCAGATTTCCCATGGGGTTTGGGACCCTAACTCAGGCCCTCATCTGTGTACAGCAAGCACTTGATCCACTGAGCCATCTCCCCCTGCCCTCTGTTTCCTCTTTCCCTTGCTGCCTTCCCCTCATCTCTTCTGGACTTCATGGATACTCCCTGGCTACTGTCTTTGTTTTATCGCGTGGGAAAGTATCCTGGTGGGTGACTTCCAAGACCCCCACACAGTGAAGTAATCCAGAGCTGAGGATACTTAAGCTTTGATCTCCTGGTTATGGTGGCTTCTTGGGGACTCTGGATTCTACTCTATATTAATATCTTAAATTATTTTCATTAATAATAGCAGCACATGGTCCTATGACCTTCATACCTGCCTCTGGTTTATTATTCTTCCAAATCGTAATGGCTTCAGGCCCCTCCCACCAAGGGTGCAAACACTGACGTTAAAATGACCATTCTGGACCATGATCCTCACATCATTCATAAGATGGTAAGAGAGAGGGGCAAGTTCGCGAAGTTTACATGAGGAGCAGCATACAGTGGGCTGAAGAGGGAAGCAACAGCCTTCCCAGCTGTGTAAGGTCAAGCTTTTCAGTGGAGAGCATGTCTGAGGTGGGACTGAAACCAGGGCAGATAGAACGGGAATGGATTTTGTTGTATGGGTTTGTTTCTCAGGCATTGAGGACCCAAAGCCTGGAGTGGTAGGTTCAAAGTGTCAGACATTTCTGTCCTGAGTGAGGGTAACAGGAAATGCAGGTGGGCCAGTCAGAGGCCTGAATGTGACCACATTCAGTATCTGTGCTCCCCTCTGTAAGATCATGAGGCAAATAAAAGCAACCAACCGAACTGCCTTGCACTTTGACCTTATGAGTAAGAAAGCTGTTACACAAGGCAGAAGCCACAGGACAGTCCCATGGACTATAGATGAAACTAGCCAGGATACTGGACAGAGGAACAAAATGTCACTCATAAGGGAGAGGAGAAAGGGATGACTTTATCCTTTCTAAAGGAAGAAAATGTGCAGGAACCAAGAGCGGGCAATAGACTCTTCTATCCAAGTGGCCCGGAACAGTGTCACCTTTCAGACAAGAGTACCCAGCCAGGCAAGCAGCAGCCAGCCTTGAATTCCTATCTACCCTTACACTTCCAGATCTCAATGGTTCCTCCAAAGAACCAGGGAGAGAACTGAACCCTTTTATGTTAGGGTCAGAGAGTGAGGCTCAGATGAACGACCAGGAAGAGAGCTCAGCTATGTACAGTCTATGGCTTTCCCTGTTTTAGGTGACATAAGGAGTCACAGCCCAACCCTGAAAATTTCTCACCACTAGGATGATTGAGTCCGCATGAACTCTCAGTGGGAGGCTTAGAGCCCCAAAGCAGCAAGGACCGTCAGCCCCAGACACTGGGGACTGGAGGACTTGACTTGGCATGGCTCTTTTCCTTCCACTTATTCTTGCCTAGACAAGATCCCATAGTGATAAAGAGTAACAAATCATTAGTCCTAGCCAAGCCCCCAAGGAGGAGGAACACAACCCTTCCTTAAATGAACGTGTGTGTGTGTGTGTGTGTGTGTGTGTGTGTGTGTGTGTGTGTGTGTGTGTGTGTGTGTGTAAAAGACACAATTAAGAGTTATTAACAGAGTTATGGCAAAGCTCGAGACAGGCCACTTTCCCCAGAGACAGGCTGCTGCTTGTCTCCAGCACTTGAGGGCAGGGAACAAATTCTTAATCTGTTCCAGGGTGTCAACCTCAATCCTAACCAATAAGTTTTTCTCCCTCCTTTTGGGCTTAGCCTGATCTTGGAAGGGAAAGAGAAGGAGGACTCTACAATGATCCTTCTGCCTGGTTCAGCAGATACTATCCTTCTTAGGTCTGAAATGACCTCTGTCTTAGCTGCTCAGAACCCCAGAGAGGTTTCTCAGGAGCTGCGTGTACAGCCAATCTTACCCAGCTTGCAACACCCAGTCATGCTGACTTCAAGGGTCACATAATAGAGACAGAATCAGGTGTGCAGGGACACTAGTTTGGGGGAGTTTCTCATCCACTACCCTGCCCCTGATGAGTACCTGACACCTGGAGAGAAGATTCAACCTGGCTGAACATCGTCCAAACAGGACCAGTGAGATCAGAGCGTTTTTCTCAGTTCTGGTGGAAAGCAATGTGCCAAAAGGTCACAAATAAATGACCCATGTACCTGACTTCACTTTCTGGACATTTTGCACCCTGGAGCAATACAGATTATTGACTCCATAGCTAACTGATTGTTCTAAAACTCTCTTCTAGAATCATTACATAAACACACACATGATGGGTCATAATGCCTATGGTCACTCTGGAACTGAGAAAGGGAACACATTGTGCTGAGTTTCTTTTGAGGATGTGAGCATCAAAAAGATGCCTCTCAGTGTATGGCAGTGAGGAAACTTGGGTCCTGAAAGGATCTGCCTTTCTAGGAAAATCAGCTATGTGCATCTACATTCTCTCCACGAAATAATGTGATAGACCAACTTCCCACTTGAATTCATAATGAAAGTAGGTAACATATTTCAGACTCTGCTGTAGAGAAAATGTCGATTCTGTCACCCCAAGTTCTTGATAAATCCCACTGTTCAGTGTAACAGCATTTGGAGATGGTGTCTATAGACAGTATATGAGATCTAAATGACAGAATTAGAGCCCTTATATAAAGAGAGCATGGCTCTCACCTGCCCCTTCCACCACATGAGGACACAATAGGCAACACCCATCTTATGAACTAGGAAGTAGGCTCTTACCAGACACTGGACCCCATGGCATCTTGATCAGGGCTTCCCCAGCCTTCAAAATGTAAGGAAGGGATCTCTAATGACTCCACTCTACTCCATGTATGGGTTTTTGTGATGGAAGCCAGGCCACCCACACAGCAGGTCTGCCACCCCCATGTCCAGCAAACCTTAGGAGATGCTTACTCTTCCCTGACTCAGTTGCTCACAAACCCCCTTGCAAGCTGATCTTGAATCTGAGTTCCTCCCTTAACACACCACGTTCTGCTGTCATCCATATTTCATATTCAGCTCTTCAGCAAACTAGAACTCCTACATATCCAGGGAAGAGGGGTTTCCTGAGGAGTGTCTGAAAAAGAATTAGGGTAGAAGGGCTGAAAAGAGGGAGCTGAAGACTAATCAAGCTTAGGTTGCACCCCTGAGTAGTT
The DNA here is from genome assembly GCA_028551405.1 of Uromys caudimaculatus. Lineage (NCBI taxonomy): Eukaryota > Metazoa > Chordata > Mammalia > Rodentia > Muridae > Uromys > Uromys caudimaculatus. The sequence continues at coordinate 21,137,199 of CM052700.1, read as the reverse complement.
GAAGTTGTTTTTAGCTTTTTCAAAAAAAAAAAAAAAGACGCCTGCTCAATGACCCCCTAGGAGAGAGTGCTGCATCTACCCACACCTCAGCCTTCCACAGGATGGAGTTCAGGAAGAACTGGGCAACAGGTATCCCAGCACTCTGCCAAAGCCACAGCAGAAAAGTTGGGCAGCCTGGGCCAGTGGGAGGGGACTAAAGTGGGTTATCCTTCACCCTAGTATTGCTACCCTTTCAACTCTGAGTATCCATATAAAATAAATAAAATCATTTAGAACATGCTTGATTTCTCGTTTTAAGATACCAATGATGCATGTTAAAAGCATTCATTCTGAGGGTCTGTTATTGTGGTCATTAGACGGTTTCCGAAATTAAGAGATATTTACGGTCTTCTAGACAGACTACAAGGCTCTGGCATCTCTTGGGTGTTTCTTTTGGCGTATACCTAGAACTGCATTTCAGAATCATGTTCAGACTCTGGCTTCCTCAGGCAAGCTTATGCTGACATCCCTCGACCCTTTCTAAACACCTGCACAGCTGGAGAACATGGCCGTCCTGCTAGGTGGGTGGATAAGCCAGAGCCTGAGCCGAAGTCTTTGGGGCCAGCAGAGAGAATCCCAAACGGACATCATTGGTGGGTAAACCATATCCCAAAGTCCCAGTGTTTCATTGGATCAAAGTGTCCTTAAATTATTACCTTTCTGCAAATCTGAAATGCACTTTAAAGCCCATTTCCTTTAATTCTCTCTCTCTCTCTCTCTCTCTCTCTCTCTCTCTCTCTCTCTCTCTCTCTGTGTGTGTGTGTGTGTGTGTGTGTAGGTGCCATGTGTGTGTAGGTCAGAGGTCAACTCCAGTTCCAGTTCTTGTGTTTCAGTTGCCTTCTACCTTGGTTTGGAGGGCAGGGTCCTCACTGGCCTTGTTAAGCCAGGGTGAGTGGCTAGGAAACTATATTGATCAGCTTGCTTCCGCCTCCATAACTCTAGGATGAAAAACATATACCATCATGAAGAACTCTCTTTCGTAGGTCCTAAGGACTGATCTCAGGTCTTTGGGCATGCGCAGCAAGCACTCTACCAACCAAGCTATCATCTGGGCCCTCAGACACATTTTTGAAATAGAAAAGAAAACCAAGTGGCCTGGAGGAAGGCCACTCCCTTTGCACCAAGTCCACGTCTCAGCTGTCATGCTGTATCTAACATTGACTTCTTCTTCGATGTCTGAGGATGTCTGAGGATGGTCTATTTCAGAGAAATCCCAGCACCGTGCCTGCTGCAGAGACTCTGAGATTTACAGCATTTCTCAGGTCTTCTCGTTTCATTATAGCTTCAAGTCTTACTGGTGATATAAAGTGGTTAATTTTTCTGCAAACTCTGTGTTCTGTAGCAGGGCATCAGGCTAGGGAAAGACCCACCAACAAACAAAGAATGTGTGCTGTTATCACTGAGGACTGGCAGCCAGCAGAGGTGGCTCCACCATGCTCTGCTCCTCTTGGGTGATTAGCATGCAGGCTGTATCGCTTAAGACCGAGTGAGCTTCAGCCTATCTGTGAGTGATCTATGAGCTGTCACTTGTGCTATTAACAGGCATTCTTCACTTCAGCACCCTCAGCACCTTTAGTTCCTCTTCCGTATGATCTCTGTTCTGGTCTTCATTAATAACCACTTCCAAACTCTTCCTGAGTTTTCTCTTGTGTTATCTTCATGGCCCACCAGGGCGAGACTCTGGTCACAATGATGGAGGGCTATTTTCTGTCCTAGAAGGAAAGTTGCTACAAGTGGCTTGTGAAGCACAGAACATAGGACAGTTCCCGTCCATATCAAAGATCTATTGACTTCTGTTATTGAGTGATTTGTTAGGAGACAGGCATGTAAGAGGATCTCGTGATTTGGAGGGTGTCCATTGCTGAGAAAGGTGTTATCAGTTCTTTGGACCAGGCTGAGGAAGAAGAAATGGATAGAGATGGAGCAAGCTCCGCCTTGCTGATGCCTTTGCTTAGCATGAATAAGGAGGCTCAAATAACAACGTGCAGTAAAGGGTCCCAGAACGGGGATTAACCTGCTACTCATGGATGATTTTAGGCATGACAGAGCCTGTTGGAACATTTCAAAGAATGTCAACAAGTAATAATGAAACCTCTCCCATTCTCCACGCTCTTCCAATTTAAATACTTTGTCTAGTTACTCCCTGCCTGAGTCTCCCATTATTATAGAGAGGGAGCCCTAAGCTTGCCACAGTGGGTTTCTATCTTATTCTCCTGGTTCCATGGGCTTTTCCACTTACTACGGATGGAAGATGGGATGCAGGGGAAACAGCCTTCCAAACTGTTCTTGATTAGTTAACTCCTGCATGTCCTCACAATGGACTTGCCAGCTGCAGTCTGATCCAGACCACCCCTTGGCATTTGAAGCTCCCGCTCACCTCGTGTTAATCCAGCCTTTGTTCTTAAGAGGCTGCTGTCATGCCCACACTTGAGCGTTCCTGCCTTGGGATAGTTCTCTTTCATCCCTTCTATCTCAGGCCAACCAGAAGCCTCTCCGTCCTCCCGGGGAAGCCTTCCCCTGGATTCCGCCTCACGTTCTTCCTTTTGATATGTCCCTACAGCACACATGGAGTGCTGTTCTGAGTCAGGCTCCTGATGTCCCTTACACTGCCCTGTCGTGATCAGTGCTGCGGCATACCTTGGCTGTCCTTAAGACAACACAAAGGGCAGGTCACTGAAAACCTTGTAGATGGGTGTTCTATTGGTGACATGGGAGAGGAGAATCTAGAGAGAGAGAGACAGAGACAGAGACAGAGAGAGACAGAGACAGAGACAGAGACACAGAGAAAGAGAGACACACAGAGAAAACCCGAAGAAGAGAGCAGAGCTTAGTCTAGTTTCATTCTTCACACCATCCATTGGGAGGCAGTGGCTGAGCCAGCTCTGACCCTCTCAGAAGCTCCAGTGGTATCAGGAACATAATTTGAGAAGGGACCTGCAGGTGACAACTCTGTCACCCTGCTTTCCTTGTGAAAGGAATCAGAGCCACTCTATGGCACTACATTTGATCTCCCTTTCTAACTGCCAGATATTTTCCTTGCAAACAATGTCCATAAAAAGAGATAGATGTATCCATGGACCAGAGGGAAACAGCAAGCCAATTCGGAGCCAACTTTGGTCAAGGAAATAGTACAATCTCCCTGTAATGTGATTAAGTCGAAATTACTTCCAAACGGAGATGTAATTATGACAGCAACCTTTTGGGGGGCAGGCTGAGATTTATTCTTTTTTGGAGAGCCAAGACCGGATTTAGCTTTTCATGAGCCTGGGGCAGTGAAGATATGGGGCAACTTGGAATGTTTTCTTTCACCGGGAAACATTCCGAGCAAAGAAGAAAACTGAAGATGGTCTAAGCAAAGCTGTGCTGACAGGGTAGTTTGGGGAAATGAGCTGTGGCTCCAACCCTTCAGGTGCAAGGGATGGGCAAAAGCACAGGAAGAACGCTCTCTCATGGCCAGCCCTGGAGAGTTCATGGTTCTGAGAACAGATGCAATGACATCGTTATACATAGACTGTGTGCAGAACATCTTCAGAACCACTGTACTGGCTGCTGTGACATTATACTGATGCAAAGATATAGGGTGTCCCCAGAAGGAGCTTCTGATATGGAATACTTAGGAGCTTGGAACTAGACCAAACATGTGCCACTTATGATCTCATCCTCGTAACAGCCCAGTGGCTGTGTGTTCTACCTATTCTACAAAAGGAGAAACAGTCTCAGAGAAGCAGTGGGTAACTCAGAGCACCCACTACATAAAAGACAAAGGCAGAATGCTATGCTGCCCCTACATCCTGTTCTTGTGCCTCCTGATCCAGTCCTTCAGGCCACATGGAAATAGGCTCAAAGCTCTGGGTCTTCCTGTGCTATGTGTGTGTCTCCATCATGGCATTCATTAGACTTGACTAAAATTGCTTATTTGATTATCTTTTGTCTGCCAGACAGCGAGTGGTCTAAAGTCACTGAACCCTGGCACTAAGCAAGATGATTGCTTGCCTGTGTGAGGCTCTGCAGAAACAGACCTGAGAGAAAGATCAGTGTACTATTGATTTAAGAGTGCTTTTGGGATTCTGTTAATGGAGGAGGACAAGTAGGCAGAAATCCAATAGTCAGCATTAGTCAGTTCAGGAAAAGGAAGAAAGAAAGAAAGAAAGAGAGAGAGAGAGAGAGAAAGGGAGAGAGAGAAATGAAGGGAAAAAAGAAATAAAAGGAAGGAAGGAAGAAAGAAAGAAAGAGAAATGAAGGAAAAAAAGAAATAAAAATAAAATAAAAGAAGGAAGGAATGAAGAAAGAAAGAAGAAAGAAGAAAGAAGAAAGAAAGAAAGAAAGAAAGAAAGAAAGAAAGAAAGAAAGAAAGAAAGAAAGAAAGAAAGAAAGAAAGAAAGAATCAGTCTTTGGAGTGTACACTGTAACCCAGAATTCATGCCCCCTTTCTTTTTTAGGAAGAAAGCTCTAAGCTGTACTTGGAGCAAGATAGGATGAGATTTTAAGCTTTCAGGCCTTTCCCCAATCCTGCCATACAAGGGCAGCCCTATAAGGAGTGAACAAATTATCAGTGACAAAGCAATCAGAAGCTGGGAGTTGGGGACACAGAGCTGTGTGAGAGGGGCACTGAGCTTCCAAGTGTGGACGGAAAACTTGATACTGAGCACTGCGTTTCTCTTCTCCTAAATTGCCTGCCCTTCCAGCCAGGGTGCTAGGCCTCACCTATCATTTCCCCGATCATCTTCCTATCGATATTTCTAGATGCTTTGGATAGCTAACATTCACATCCCACTTGGCATTATAATTGCTGACCAATGTATGAAGAACCCATGACAGTCAACTAGCAAGAAAAGTGAAAGCACTTCTCATACCCTTGAGGAGGTTTCAGCATCCCATGGTCTAGAAACCAAGCATGCCCTTGAGAAAACTCAAGTGCAGAATCCATCTCCGTGCTAGTTCTGAAAACGTCCATCCATTCCCACTTTTTTCTTCTAATACAGGCTCAGAACAATAGCTCTGGGAACAGTGACTTGTATGCAGGGAGCCTGTGTCAGGTCAGTGGTCTCAAGTACCAGGTGTTGGGACTGGGGCTAGAGAAACAGGGCCTGAGTTCATGGCTTTGTCCTGCTAGGACCTTCCCATCAGAGTTATCCACCTGGAGAATCAAGTAGGGGAACATTATCTGCCATCCCCTTCTCCACCATCTTGGAGGATAGTCTCTGAATTCTGAATAGGAATCTCAGGTCATACAGAGTGTATATTTCCAGGAACTTGTTGCCATAGCAGTAGGTCTAGGTCATGTGGTAGGGGACCGGAGGTATCCAATGAACATTCTGTAGATTACTTGAGAATCTGTCATGGCTGAGTCTTCCACTTCTGTGTCTGAAGTTCACTATGAACAGAACAGAGGACTGGCCCACTGACTTGGCTGATTTAGAGAAGTCGAGGGGCTGCCTCACAGAAGAAGAAGACAGAATGGTTGACTGACACTCTCCATGTAATCTGTGTTTGGAGACTCAGCCACAAAATTATTTTTCAGAGTTTCCAGGGCTCTTAAGAAAGTCTTTTGCATGGCCTACCCTTGCTGAACCCCCACCCCAAGAACCAAACCTGTCCTCAAATCCAGCGACCCCTGAAGCAGACCATTCAACCATTTTTTCCCTCCCATCTATGGATCTCACTGTGCTCACTGCAACAGGGTGGACCAGTCTTGGGTGTGGAGGAGGCAAAAGGAGGTCTGTATCTCCAGGCAAGGCCACAGAGACTGGCTCAGGTTCCTAAAACACTGGGAATTGGGAGCAAGAGCAGGGAGCTGGCTCTGGTGAACAGAGAATGACCATGGTCAGATGGACAGGATGAGTTAGCAAAGAGGAGAACAAAAGGGTGTGGAGGGTCTCCTTGGTGAGACACTGGAGGGTGCTAAAGCCAGATCTCCCTCCTGGGGTGGCAGGGGATTACACACTTTTGAACTGGATAGCAGCCAAGCTGCCCCCTCTGCCTAACAGCTTTGCCTCCCAGCAGGGGGTTGGCAACAGGAAAGAGGCTCTTCTTCCTTTCTCCTGGCACCATTAGCCTGTATCAATAGGTATCTTCCTCTAAGACAGGAATCGGAAACCCCCTGAAACAAAGCTGCTTGTGCGCGCATGGTCTCAGTTCTGCCAAAGTTACAGTTGATCCAATGATGCTGCAGCCGTCATCTACTCCATCTCTAGCCCCAACTCCTGACACTCGGATTATCATTCCTAGATAACTATCATAGCTTCCTGTTGTCCCTTTGTCTATGTCTCTTTAGTTTTAGCTACCTTCTCAGGTCATGTGATGGGATAGAGGAATCACCAGAGTGCACGTCCACCTGCTGGCCTCGGAGCCTGAGACTTTCCTTCCTTTCCTGCCTCCTCCCAAGCCTTCCCTTCCAGCATCCTGCAACTGCTGTGTGACCATGCACTCTGTCTCCACCAGCCAGGAGGAACTGTGTGTGCTTCCTGCCTCTCATCCCCCCTTCCTCCCTGGCAAGATGCCTCAGAACCTACAATAGTCATTAGGATCTCTCCATTCCGGACCCAGATAGTTAGTTGTAAGGTTATGTCTTGAGCTCTAGACTCAGAAGCTGGCCTGTCTGTCAATGAATGAAGACTAAAAGGGAGAATCGGGCTCTCTTGTTTACACAGTAATGGAGCCAGATGTCCATACAGGCAGGTTGTGCACAATGGCTTCAACCAATTGAAGGATGAAAATATTTTTGTGTGAGTCCATACTGATTACATTCAGATTCTTTTTCCTGGCCAGTCCTTCCTAAAGTGTTTCCGTTGTATTGTATATTACAGGTAATCTTCAGATGATTGGAGGTGCATATTAATAGTTTACACCACAGAGTTGCTTGCACATCCACGTTAACTGCAGCACTCTTCACAACAAACAAAGTATGGAATTGGCTAGGTGTCAATCAACAGATGCATGGATAAAGAAAATGTGGCACATGTACACAACGGAGTTTTTGCAGGGGATAAAAAGGGTGTTCTGTCAGTTGCTGGGAAATAAATGCAGCTGGAGATCATGTTAAGTGAAAGAAGGCAGACTGAAAGGGGCAAACGCCACATATGTCTCTCATTTGTGAACCCTGGTTTTTATGTAGATTGATAAAGCCATTTATATACTCATATATGGCTATGTATTTCTATGTCTGTATCTAAGGAAATGACAAAAGGAAGGAGACTCATAGGGAACAAAGAAGGGAAAGAAAAAAGGAAGGGAAAGGGAGAAGAGGTGAAGATGGACAACCCTCATGACACACTTGAAAGAAATGACCTTTATAAAGCCTATCATTGAATACAATGATTACGTGCCAAGAAACGTCTTAAAATATATAAAAGTGCGTCGGAGGATGAATGTAAGCGATGTGAAGACAGCACACCGTTTTCTATGGGGGACTTGAGCATCTATGAAGTTCAGTATCTATACACAATCTTTAGAAGCAATGCTCACAAGATACTAAGAGGCTGCTGACCTAACAGTTAATCCAGGAGATGCCAAGGAGGTGAGCGTTATTAATGTGGTGCATGTTCCAGCTAAAAGATGGAAAAGAGATGGAGAGACAAGAATAAACACCTATGGCGTCAGGTATGCCTCGGAAATGTAGTGTACTGGTAGAAAAATGAGGCAGAATAACAGATCAGGACATGGTTGCAATAAAAAAGGAATTTAATTACTTTCAGTTCCCAAGAGGAAGAGGGCTCCATGGCATCAGAGTCCAAAGGAAGTTTAGATAGAGAGAAGGACAGATGTTGGAGAACATTTTTAGTGTGTTATCCCAGGGAAGGAGTGTGTAAGGCAAGAGACGTAGGTTCAAGATTGTCTAGCCTGAGCTACCTTGGCAAGCTCTTGGGGTTTGGGGTTGTCCTCCATTTTCTGAAAGCTAGTTTTGGCATGATTAGAGCATGTGAATATTAGCCCACATGTAAAAAATATTATCAGAAAGGTGGTTGGGGTGTGGGCTACAGTTGGGTTGACAATAGGAAGTTTTGAAGCATGGGGTCTCCAGGACCAATAAGACCTTAGATGTCAATAAATTGAAATTTGTAAAATAAAAGACATGAATAATAAGAAAGGGCCAGTAAAGAAAGAAAATGAGGACATTGCTAGAAGAAGCCATAGGAAGCAAACCTTTGTGTGCTGTGTGGTGTATAGTTCTATTCCATGGGGTGAAGAGACAAAACTCATTGAAACTGGAGAAATCGATAAACCACAGGGGAAAGCAAGTGAAAGAAAGCCTTTGGAGTTCACATGTACCTGTGAGCACAGGCATAGTAATGTCTATTATCAGTACTTGCATGGATCAATACCCTTGATCCAAACATAATTCCAGCTATCAGAGCAATTCTAACCTGACTATGAATAATGAATATGCTAATGGTGCTCTCTTTTATCATAAGTTGAATTGTTAATATGAAGGACAAGCATTCGTGTAGACAGGACAAGGAGATGAATTCCCTTTTCAAAATGACAAGTGTGTTACTGGTATATCCCCATCTCAGGTCATAAGCAGGCTTCTCAATGATATGAACTAAATGGTGACAGGTGACTCCATTTGATCCTTGTCTCCTGATGTCCCTTAGGACATAGGAAAGAAAGGGGATGTGGCATATAACTCTTTGAAAAGAATGTAATATAAGCAGATGGGTGAGGTCTATGCATCATATATAAGATTGTATGACATTCCACAGGGCCAGCTTGTTCCCATAGATAAACTCACACAGTAATATTCCAGTCTTTCATCTGAATCTACATAATGCAGGAATACCATGCCTTAGGAAAGCAGCCCTGACTCACCTTTCCTGACTCCATACTTCTCACTGGGAAAGAGGACATATCCTCCTTCCTGCTCCTTTGCAACTCATTCTACCCTCCTGTGTGCTCTTACGCGTGTGCATGAGTGTGCACATGTGGAGAGCCATGGGACAGACTGGGATGTCTTGTTCAGTAACTCTCTAACTTTACTTTTTGAGAAAGAGTCTCTACTGACCTTGGAAATCCCTGATTAAGCTAGGTTGGCTGACCTCTGGACTCCAAGGACCTGCCTATCTCTACCTTCCCAGTGCTAGGATTCCAGGCATGAGCCATTGGATCTGACTGCTTATGCGTGTATTGCAGCTCTGAACTCAGCTTCGCAGGCTTGTACAGTAGCATGTTACCACCCGAGCCATCTCCCTAGCTCCTTTTGTTCTTCTGTTTTTGGGTTTTTTTTTTTTTTTTTTTTTTTTTTTTGGTTTTTTTCGAGACAGGGTTTCTCTGTGTAGCCCTGGCTGTCCTGGAACTCTGTAGACCAGGCTGGCCTCAGACTCAGAAATCCACCTGTCTCTGCCTTCTGAGTGCTGGGATTAAAGGCGTGTGCCACCACTGCCCAGCTTGTTCTTCTTCTTTTTATTAATGTATATTCAGTGCACTCAGTATTTGAAGTCATAGTGCCAAACACCTTGCCAGCATTCAGCCCCTCACATTTTTCCCTTGTTCTCGTCCCTCACCACACACACTACTTTCTATTATTCCTCTAGTCTCCTTCTGATTTCGTTATACACATGCGTGTGCATGTATATGCATAAAATGTTTTTGATGTATCAATAAAGGATTTTAGCTCATTTGTGGGTAGAGACCATGTTGTGATTTGGATATCAACCAAATTCTGTAGGTACCTTATGAGGTTAGAATTCAGCCTACTTTGGAGAGGTAGAGTATTAAAAGTATCGATAGAGTCAGTTTCTTCAAACCTTGTAAGAGGAATCATTGGTGGCCCAGAGCCAAGGCCATTTGGCAGCCCTTGAGCCACTGCTCAGCATGCTTGACAGGGTTAGGGGTTGTTGAGGGGTGTAAGGAGTATAGCAGGGGTGGAGCTCAGATTGTTCCTGCTGGGTAGTTGGCAAAGACACTTTCCAGTCTGTGGTGATGCTCTTTGATCAATACAAATAAGGAACAAGGGAGAAAACAGTTCGCCTGCTGACTGGTCCAGCCCACAGTGCTTTGAGAAGGTGATGTTGATTGTCCAAATATCATGTCTAGCAGGAGAGGTATGACCAAAGCATTGGGAAGCATGCTTTCTGTCATTTTGTCAGGCCGCATGGGCACTTACCTCTCTCTCTTCCACAGAGAAAAGAGATTTGTCTGCTTGGGTACAGGGCAGGTGTAGATGTGTGCCTAAGAATCTGCAGGAAGAGTCCGGACATGAAATATTGCAGCCCTGAGAATTCTCCAGGATCTAGGGATCATTCTCAGCTAGGTTCTAATTCTTTCTCTGTGGCAAGCTGACTATCAGTGGATGGAATTCAAGGTAGAGAGTGGGACTTCCATGCCTGAGTTCCAACAGGTTCTGCAGCATGAACACACAGGGATTCTAAAATGCCAGGTCTTACTTGGACAACTAAGAACTTCTGTCTCCAGTTACCTTTCAAGACATGAACTTTCCAAGGTGTACATTAGAAAAGTCTCTAGGAAGTATTTAGGAATCTTAGCTAGATTTCTACAGCATAAAATACAGAGCTGTCCCCTAATAACCAAACTCAGTTTATAATCCAAGATGAAAACCCAGATGTGTGTCCTAATAAGGCCTAAGAGTCCCAAGAGAGGCAATGCACAGGCTGGGGAACCAGACCGGCAAGATGGGGTCCCTTCAGGAGGCCCTATGTGGGAGGAGCCCCTGACTGTGCCCCTGGGCTCTGCCCAGCTGTCAAGTGTGGGTGTTGCCAGCAGGAGGGCCCTCCCCTCTCAGTTGATTGGCACATCTTGATTACATGGAGCCAGCTGGTCCATCCCGCCCATGTGGGAAACATTGGAAAGTGTGGTGCATGTTGAAGGAACCTGGTTATGGACAAGGATGTCTTTAAGTGTTTTACTTAGGTTTTCTCAAAACTGAGGATCTAGACTGAGCTGGCAATGACTTTTAGGGCTAGTAAGAGTTTTGAAATGGGAAATAATAATAATAAACCCCAATATCTCAAGCTGGAGGTTTGCCTGCAGACTATTAAGCCTAAAGTTCACAGATTCCCCTTATGCATATGAGTGGACAGATCTCTTTTCTCTGTGGAAGGGAGAGAAATAAGCACACATGCAGTCAGACAGAAAGACAGAGCACAAGCTTCCCGGGACTTCAGTTTTGGTTTCTATCCTCTTTTGAGGGCATTCTTTTTCTCATCTTCCTCAGCCCTGTCAAGAAACAACAGCAGATATACACACACACACACACACACACACACACACAGAGAGAGAGAGAGAGAGAGAGAGAGAGAGAGAGAGAGAGAGAGAGAGAGAGAGAGAAGAGAAATCTGGAGGAAAATTGTGCCTTTCCTGCTACACATGAGCCTCATGATATTTGAACAATTGCAATCTACCCAAAAGTAGATTGGAAAAAACCTTGACTGTTCTGTCCAAGAAAGACTGTGGAGACTGGAAGAGATGTGGAGAGACATTGTGGCTGGTCTGATGGCCTCCCCTCTGTAGTTATACCAGATAAATATTTCCTCCATTTCCTCAGGTCTACCATTTTTCAACTGAAGTGCTTTGATGCTTATTTTTCTGCCACAGAACATGTCCTCAACATTTATACTCACAGGGCCTCTGCTAGGCCGGAAGCCATGAAAACAAACGTTCCCCCATGTGCTTTTATCATCTCTGTTCTCCTCATCCTGTACTTCTCTGGCATTCGTATAGATTATTCATTAAAATCAAGACTAATGAACCACCCTTCCAGAAGCTGTCCCAGTTCTACCCCAGAAGAATAGGAAAAAATTAAATGTCTCACCCTTGCTCAAGGAGCCAACATTTGTATGTCTTTAGCTCTGAGTTCCTGTGACTTCTGTGTTGACACCTGGCTGGACATGATTTCTGGATAGATAGTATAACAAGAGGAAGCATCAGCTACAGTGGTCTCAATAAGAAGTCTCCCTGAGTTTGGAACATTTGAATACTTAGTTCCATTTAGAGAGGGTTAGGAGGTGTGGCTGTGCCCAAGGAAATAATGTCACTAGGGGCAGGCTTTGAAGTTTCAACAGACTCGTGCCATTTTGTATTAACTCTCTCTGTTTCCTATTTGTGTTTTGAGACATGAGCTTTGAGCTGCTACTCCAGATGCCTGCTACCTACTACCTCCACTTGACCATCATGGACTCTAACCCATAAACTCTTCCTTTTAAAGTTCCCTTGGTCGTGACGCCTTATCACAGCAATAGAAAAGTAATTCATAGGGAAATTTGGCACCAGAGGATGAGATATTACTGTGAAGAACCTGACCATGCTGAGTTTTTGGAGAGATGATAAAACTTTGGAACTAGAAAAGTGGTTGAACACTGCATGTCAAGCTTAATGAGCTGTACTAGTAGGATTCCTGGAGAAGAGCAGTGCTGAAGGCAGTGTAGACTATGGAAACCAGGATTAAGAGGTTCCATAAGGGAATAATATTAAGAAGTATGCTTGAAACTGTTCCTGTGATATTTTGAAAAAAAATGGCTGTTTTCTCTCCTTGTCCTAAGAACTTGCCTGAGGTTATGGCAGAGGATATTTCAACTAGCCTCATATTGACACTATTGAATAGTTACTAATGATAACTCTTATGTAGGTTTAAAGTGAAAAAGAGAAAATAAGGAAAAATAAATACAAAATGTACAGTTTGGAGAGATAAAGGTCACTGGCGAGGTTAATACTAAAACCAAGGCTTGAGCTGGAAGAGGGGCTGTAGCTGTTAAGGAGATTAGGAAAGACCAAATCTGCACTGGAACAAAGAGAAGAATGCCTCCAGGGAACAATCCCATCCAGCTAAGCTTCAAGCTTGTGAAAGGAAAAGGATTAAGAAATTTTCTACTTTTAGGAATGAACAACAAACTAACGCTAATGCAATTGTGATTCAAGATAAATACAGTCCATCCCAAATTGGCAGGCAAACTCAGTAATGGTGTTCATGACTTTCAGACTCACGAAGGATACAAGAGTAAAGGTATCTTTCTTGGTTTTCAGAGAGTTAAGCAAAGTGTGGTAGAGGGGTCCCTGTGTGAAGACCATGAACGGGAAAGAGAACAAGATAAGCCATTGCATAAAGCTATAAAGGTGAAACCTGGATTGCATAGAAACTCTAAAATGCTGGGAATGACAGAGTTGTAGCATATCTGCTGCGGAGAGCTGTAGGCAGGGAGTAGAATAAGCCCAAGAAAGAGAATGTGGTAGGTACCAAAGGTGGAAGGGCAGATCTCTCAGCCCTGTGATATTGGACATGGAGTTAGAGGATTTGGAGTTTGCCCTGCTGGGTTTCAGTCCAGGGTCTCCTCACTGTGTCCCTATTCCCCCTTTGGGAGTGGTAATAAGTATTCTGTGCCAATGTATATTGGAAGTATGCAATTTGCTCTTTGCGTTCACAGGCAGTTCCAATTAAGAGACTGCCTTGAGTCTCAGTAGAGGCTTTGGACTTTTAAATGGTGTTGAGACTTTGAAAGACTTTGGTGACTTCTGAAATTTGGGTTAAATGCATTTTGCATTATGATATGAGTGTGAGACTTTGGGACTCAGGAATGTGGTGGTTTAAGAGAGCTATCCCCCATAAGTCTCAAGCATTTGATGCCTTGGTCCACAGTTGGTGGCTTTTGGGGGAGGATTAGGAGGTATGTGGCCTTGCTGGAGGAACTATGTCACTTGGGGGCAGGTGTCGAGGTTCCTAAAAACTTCTAACATTTAGAGTTAGCTCTCTGTTTCCTAATAGTAGTTTGGGATGTTAGTTCAAATGCTGCCTGCTGCTTGATGCTGCTCTGCCATCACAGACTCTAACCCTCTAGAACAATAACCCCCAAATAAACCCTTCCTTTTATCATAGCAACAGAAAAGTGACCAATAGAACAGTTGTATAAATAGAGGGAAGGGGTCGCTCCGAGGATTCCAGCCCACTGAGTTTCAAGAGTCCCTCTATGACCTTTTCTGTTTAGGAGGCACATGAGGAGAAAGACACTTCATGACATTTGAGCTAAGAAAATTGAGCTGTTTTCCACGAGATCCTGCTCTGGCCTGTGGAGTGATGTCTGAGATGCTACTTTTCACTCTGTAGTTTCCCTAGAGGCACCAGGGACTTGGCAATCACATTGCCTCCGCTGGCTACGCTTTATTTGTCACCATGGCCAAGGCCAGCTGAACCAACAGTGTCCTCACTTCCCCATTCTACCTTCATTCAAAGGAGTGGAATGTGTGCTGTGAGGCTGAGAGGAGAGAAAGACCTGGAGAGGTTCTCCCTTTGTCTAGTGTTCTAAGCTATCCTGTCTCAACCCTGACTTGCTGCTCAGTCAGAAACTAGGTTATAAGGGAAGAATAGAAACTCCAGAAGTTTCTGGCTCAACCCTCTCCCTTGGTGGGTTGGTAGGAATGGGGTCAGAACCTAGATACCAAAAGCATGGAAAAGCATTCATTTGAGGGTAGAGCCGGGCAGTGGTGGTGCACGCCTTTAATCCCAGCACCTGGGAGGCAGAGGCAGGTGGATTTCTGAGTTCGAGGCCAGCCTGGTCCACAGAGTGAGTTCCAGGACAGCCAGGGCTACACAGAGAAACCCTGTCTCGAAAAACCAAAAAAGAATCCAAAATGAGGGTAGAGCCTTTATCTGACTAACACCCAGAGTCATAAAATAGTGTCTGATGGTTAGGATCTTCTTCTACTGTCCTTCCCCAGAGGAAGAGCAAACACAGTGGGGGAGGCTCTAGTGAACAAATAAGTAAGAGTCCTTTAGGGAACTCTTTTGTTTTCATGCTACAACAGGTCAAAGAGACTATGACACTTGAACAGAGAAATAGCTCTTTTCTGTGGGTACTGCAGAGTGGACTTCAGAGGAGAAGTTGGGTAGAACACTAGAGCACTTTGCACACATAAGCTTTGGGCAAATGAGCTTTTGGCAAACCCCAATAATTTCAAAACATTCATAAGACTGCCATTGAGGGATTTCCCCTGCTATGTAGAGATGGGCAGGCAGGAGGAGCCTTTGACAAATCTTCCTCAAATACTTCCCAAAATTTGAGCCATGGCTCTGTCTCTTTCTTAGATGTGTTGCAAGGAAAGAAGATAACTGTTAGTCCCCGTATTCAGAACGCCCTATCTAAGAAGCAGCTAAAATCTTTCAACATATACATGCAGTGCAGGCATAAGAGAATGAGTGGCCAGGACATTGCAGCAGGGTATTGAGTTACCCATATCTCTCCTTGTCTTTGAGGTTTTCCCTGCAGCCTCTCATTTAAAACTTGGTAGAAAGACACTATCATCCTGCCTCCAGGACTATGGATAAGAAAACCTGAGGACATGAAGTAGAAATAAGAAACAGACAAACATAGGAGATTATGGTTCCCTAAAGGATGACACAAGGCCTTCCCCTCATCCTGACAGCAGGGCCTGAGTCTGCACCTCCCACAGTTGCTTGATTTAGAGATCCTGTGGAGGAGTCCTTGCTGATCCCTCGAGACCCACGGGGCTATTTACAGCCCTCCGGTTGTCTCTCCCAAGGCCAGGACTTGAGCATCAAAGCAACCAGGGAGCCTTGCTTGCTTTTTTCTATGTTTCCTTTGGAGCTTAGGAGCCAGTTCCCACTCCCAAAGCCTCTTCCCTCAGCCAGTGGCTCAGAGATACATGGACATTTAGAAAGAAGTGGCCTCACAGGTCGTTTCTGATCTCCACACAAACTCAGATAATGGGGTCTCTTGGCAACTTACTCAAGGTAACATGACAGACTGACGGCCAAGTCCATAGACCAGTGGTAAAGCACTACATACTGCACTTGTTTACATGAGAAATGTCCCCCATAGTCTCAGATAATTGAACACTTGGTCCTCAGTTGGCGGTGCTGCTTGGAGAGGTTGTGGAACCTTTGAAAAGTAGAGCCTTGCTGGAGGAAGGAAGTATACTACTGGGGCAGCCTCATCTCCCTGACTGGTCCATTCTCTTTGCATCAGGTATGTCCTCAGACTCCTGCTCTGGCCATCATGCCTGCCACTTGCTCTTATGATTTCCTTCCATAATGTACTCTTACACCTTTGGAACCATAAGCTAAAATAAACTCCTTCTATCAGTTGCTTTTGGATAGTGTTTATCCCAGCAACAGGGAAACCTAGCTAAGATGTTTGTGTGTGTGTGTGTGTGTATACCCATTGTTAAACTCAAAAAACCTACCAACCCCAGGCAAACTTGCAACTTGTGCATGTGTTCCAGAGACTTTCTGCATTCCAAGTAGTAGATCTGACTTTGGAATCTTCCATTCTTGCTCAAGTACTCTTTATTGTTGCTTTGTTTTGCTTTTTCTTATTTTCCCTGTGCCCTAAACCAATTTGTCCCTGTCCATGGCCTGCTACATGTTACAAGCAAAGTTTGTGATGAACTCCTCGGAAATGGCTAAGTTATAGGATTCGACATCAGAAAAGCCCAGGCTTCCTTGGCTGTATGAGTGACCACAATTAACTTTGACTGTTCAGTAAAATGAAATAACAAAAGATCTTGTGCTTGTGCAGACCACATCTGTAAATCAGTTGTGCAGAGAAGTGCTAGAGATCAGAGTCAAGATCGAAACATCTGCTTTTCTTTTACCTTGTCTAAAAAGGCTGGTTTCACCCAAATGTTGAGATTTCTTGTAGAAATGAGGGCATGAAGGTGGTAGTTATCTGGGTGAGGGCTGCACTGCTCATTGACAGATGTCGAAGCTCCATCCATATTATCTGTGGAACTTTAGGAGAATAGAAGGAAACAGTTTTCTGTTGATCTCAGGAGAATATAAGCTGGAAAGTTGGCATGGCCTTGAAGGACCTCAGAATATCTGCTTCTATTAGCCACTCTCTCTTGGCTGCCCCATCAAGGTCTTGTTTGCTCTGTTTCTGGCTGCAGTTCTAGATGCCTGGGTCAAACCCACTCTGTTATTTTACAGCAGGAAATTATTGACGCATAGCACAAGCCCATAATAAATAGCTTAGCATCCTAAAACACAAGTCCACATAGCAGCCCTGCGTTAGGAAAACCCTGAGGCATTTGGGACTTGCTCTCCAGAGTATATTTGGTATCTTGCTGTTGGCTCCCCTTCTTGAACAGCACAGGACACAGTCCAGGCAGGATAGCCTACCACCTGGCAGGAACCTGATAATATCACCCACAGACTACCCACTCAGGGAGGCCCATCAGATTGAATTTTATTTTATTTTATTTTATTTTATTTTATTTTATTTTATTTTATTTTATTTTATTTTATTTTATTTTTTGGTTTTTCGAGACAGGGTTTCTCTGTATAGCCCTGGCTGTCCTGGAACTCACTCTGTAGACCAGGCTGGCCTCGAACTCAGAAATCCACCTGTCTCTGCTTCCCAAGTGCTGGAATTAAAGGCGTGTGCCACCACTGCCTGGCCAGATTGATTTTTTGCTTTGTATGCTTAGTACCTTTTGATTAGATGTTGACATTCATACATTTGAAAAACCATGTCACACAAACCAAAGGGGCCGCTCTCAACAAACCAAGTTGCAAGGTTCCCAAGCACTCAAGATTGCAAATAGATCCCTCACCATTATCAGCTAGGGCAACAAAGCCAGTTTTGCCCCAGTGCCAGTGTGCCCTATGGAATTTTCTTACCTTAATCTCTAAAGCTGTGTGCACAGGATGAGAGACAGACTGATGCATGAGGAGACGGAGCTGCAGGGGAAATGGACATCCATGCAGACCCAAGCTCACCACTGGCCGTGTACCCTCCTTCTGCCAGTGTGACATGCCTTTGAGGATGCTTTCTAAGAAACCCTGTTTCAGAGGTCAGTTACTCAGATGGACTTCTGTACTCAGGCACTGTCTTAATTAGGGTTTCTATTGCTTTAGGAAACACAATGACCAAAAAGCAACTTGGAGAGGAAAGGATTTATTTGGCTTGCACTTCATCATTAGAGGAGTCAGGTACTCAAGCAGAGCAGAAACCTGAAGGCAGGAGCTGATGCAGAGACCGTGGAGGGACACTTCTTACTGGCTTGCTTCCTATGGCTTGTGAACCCAGCACTACCAGCCCAGGGATGCCACCACCCGCCATGGGCTGGGCCCTCCCCTGTTGATCACTAATTGAGAAAATGCCTTACAGTTGGGTCTCATGGAGACATTTCCTCAACTGAGCCTCTTTCTTCTCTGATGAAGCTAGCATGTGTCAAGTGGATGCACAAAACCAGCCAGGACTGGCACCATCTGAAGTATCCAAAAGTCTCTCCTGAGACACTGGCCAGTTTCATTGTGTATCCTTAAGTCCTTTTCTATTCAAAGATTTTTGGTGATATCCTTTGTTTGGTTCTGATGACAATGGAGAGGGGCTTCTTCCCATTGTCATTGTCATGGTAAACACTCTGGGTCAGCATTTACTCCAGGGCATGGTATGGGAGGAAGCAAGTAACCCTGTTACCTCAGAAACTTGATATCAAACAACGAGTTCTCTCCTGAGTGCTATAATCTCTTTCCGGAGAGCTTGCTATCTGCTGTTGTGATATACAAATCTTTCCAAACAGCATAGCATTGCCAAAGCATGCACATTTCAAGTATAGATCCTGGCAGCAGGGAAGGGAGAGGGCAGAACAGGGAAAGCCCTAAGGCCTCTTGTTGGGGGAAGTGTGAGTTTCAAGTAGAAGGCTGCTTAGGGGAAAGTATTGAAAAAGGAGGGCAAACATTTTGCGTGGTTGAAAATGAATATTCGATTCTAATAAGGATCCTAGCACTACCTTTCAGTTAGCTATGGTTCTTTCAGAGTCTTGATTTCATCATCTCTAAAATGAGATTAATTATGCCTGCCTCACTTGCCTGCCTCCCGGGGTAGGCAAGGGATGTAACTGGACGACAAATGCGAACAAGTGTTGTGAAGTGTAGCGGGCTCGCTGAGGTCCATGGTTGTCATCTAAAGCTGGTCCCTCCACCCCTGCCAACCCACCTCCTGTTATTCCATTGGTTCTTCCTCATGGCTGCTATTGGCCAAGCTGTAGACCTGCAGGAAGGCTGCAAGTCACACCCCATCCCCTACATCCCTCCCACCTTTCAGCATCAGCAACTCCCCCCATGACCTGGTGTCTGTCCTAACCCCATAAGAACACAACCAGTGGGGCCTCCAATGTCAAATTAGGGGCAGCAGGCGCTGCTTCGTGTTGTTGCTGTGCAGAACAGGAGGGATGGCAGAAGGGAGCCTCGGGGGGCGTAAATGCCTTGGCCCTGAGCCCTGCCTCTCCAAAGGGCCTGATCTATGTCTTCCTATGGCAATGGCTTCAGAACAGGGCCAGGCTGCCAGGGCATGATGCCAGGAATAAGGGGTCTGCCAACCTCAACTCCAGCCAGTCACGTTTGCCATCTCTGGGAAAGGGGAAGGGACGTGTTCTCACAAGCGTGCTATGCCTAGCCCAAGGGCTGAGTCGAGAGGCTGGGGACATGGGCTCTTTCCTTGGGCTTCTCTCTTAGAGTCGGATTTGTGAAACAAGCTTAATCTATCCCCAGCATCCACGGACCACGCTGGGTCCATATTTCCTCTTTTTATATCACTGGTAATGATATTTACTACCTCTGAAATGCATGCCAATTGGAGTACCACAGAACTCAAAGGCATTATTACACATTGACAAACACTGACACACACAGACACAGACACACACATACACACATACAGACAGGCACACATACACGCACACATACACACACACACACACACACACACACACACACACACACACACACTGGCTCTCTTATGGCTCTAATTTAGATACATAGTGGGTCAAAGAGAAGATCCAGCTCATTGTGTTTGTCTTAGGAAGACAACTTTTTAATTACTTAATCTACCTGGAATTTATTTTTGCATTTGCCGTGTGGCATAAATATAGAGAAGATAGAGAGCTACCTGATTTGCCATAGAAAGGTATGTTTATCTTGTTCTGGAATAAACAAGAAAATTGCATATGAGTATATAATACCAGTTTCCCCTTAGGTTTGAAAAGCCTCATACAGTGCTAACAGAATTTAGTAGTGAGCATTTAATTTTACTCTCTACCAACCTCATGGGGAAAGGCCAAGATGCCAAGTGTTGAGAATCAAGAAACAGAAGCAGATGTGGAAGTGATTCTGATGATACTGAGACCGTGGTCCCAGGAGCTGAGCTCCATCAAGAAGACTCGACCAGCAGAGTTCCCAACTCAGAGG
Organism: Uromys caudimaculatus; assembly: GCA_028551405.1. NCBI lineage: Eukaryota > Metazoa > Chordata > Mammalia > Rodentia > Muridae > Uromys > Uromys caudimaculatus. The sequence goes on along the minus strand of CM052700.1, from coordinate 21,117,005 downwards.
CTCAGTGTAGAAGGCATTTCCGACCTCCTGTCAGAGTTGCATGACAACCTACCTGCTAATAGTGTCCCCTGCTCCATGCCACTGCCATTGTGGGTCTTTGGGGTGAGGCGCCTCTGACTTCATGTAAGCGCTTCTATAGCCCCATATCACCTTCATATCAGTGTCAAACAGCTTTATATTCCAAGTCTCTGACCATGACTTCTTTGGCTTTACCTATTAAAATCTGGTACTAATCAGCCTCCCGAAGGAAGCACAGCAGGCCTTTGTTCTCTGGCCTCTGCTCCCACCTCTGGAGTCATCTGCTATATGCCCCCTCTCCTGTGTTCTTCTCTAATTGTCCCTTCTTTCTTACTTGGTAATTTTGTACTTTGTATGCCTTGTTCTTTCTTACTTTGTTGCTTTACCATGGACCCCATGGTGCAGAATTCCCAGCCTAAAGCAATTGTTTCTTTTCTATCTTCTTGATTGGGTCAGCAGCCTGGTCTTAAGAGTGGTCGCTGTAATTACTGAAGGATAAATGCGTATTGATTCATACTTTCTTGCTGTGATGACCACCATGGGTAGCAGACATATTTTATCTAGTTGTGTACTTCAGATCCTGGGACATGACAGATGCTCACTCGGTAGAGATCACCATGCTTAATAAAGTATGTTCAGCATTTAGAGCCTTCCCTGAAAAACTCTATAGCATACTTATGGAAGACAGAATGGGAAAGCTGCTAATAGACCCAGGTCCAAAAAACCAAAACCTTGCCAGGGAAAACAGACAAAAAGCTGTGGGAAGGAAGGCAGTGAGTATGAAAAGAAGTCATATTTGTAGGTCTACTCCTTTTATTCAGCGTAGCCATTTCATTCTTTCATTTGCTCATTCATTCATTCATCCATCCATCCATTCATCTATTCATTGACTCATGTTTTAAAAGCAAAATGCAATGAATATTCTGGCAATCAGGATCAGTTACATTATGCTGCAGTAACAAAGAGTTTTAAACATCTCAAACATAAAACTATAAAATATAAAACAAAACTATAAACACCTCAAATAGATGACAAATATAAAACAAAAGTGACATCTCCAGCTTAGATTGGGGGTGGCAATAGTCCATATGATCTCAGGAAAATTCTACCACCTTACCTACTCTAGAGCATAGGACCTTTGGTTGCAGAGAAAGCAGTAGTTGGAAGGTGTCTCACTGACTCCTCTATAGTTCACCACAGGGGCCACACATCTATCTACCTCGAAGCTCAATGATCAAACCATTCACACAGCTCCCTAGGAGCTGGGAAATGAAGGGCGCTATGATCAAATGCTTCTAAAGGTGCATTAACATTCTAAATGGTCAAGATATTGCATTAAGTATAGAATCAATGAATATGTCCTTCACTTTCTCTCAAGGAACTTACTGCCAATGGGGTGATAAGATTAATAATTTTCCTAAGACAGTCTAAGGCAGAATATTCTCTGGGTTTCTCATACACACTAATTGTCCCACTAATGACACTTTCTTCAGTAAAGCATATTTCCGAATCAGGCTCATAAGCGTCCCACAATGCATTCAGTCCTGTGCGATCACCCTTAAGATGCTTTTCCTCCAACCCCTGAGTGGATTTCTAGTCCAGATCCCGAGAAGTCCTTACCCCGCACCCCCGTCCTTTGGATACCTGCACCCGTTCTGAATCCTCTCCATGTCCTCTCCTCCCGTATTCTGCAGGTAGCTATATTCCCACTCTCAGGAGTGTACTCCTGACCTATTTCTCTATTCAGGGAAGCTGGCTGCCTGGTAAGAAACCAAAGCATCCTATTATCGTGATAGGCTAAGAATTAAACCAAATCTCTCCCTAGTATTGGAGAATAAAACTCAGAAATACCATGACAGAAAGTCCAAAGTGCCCTGAATATATGCAGATAAACCTCTACATTTGAATTTCCTGTGTAGAGGCTAATGATGAAATAAAAGAGGACCACAGCTCACTCAAGGATGCTTCCGTTCTGCACGCAGCTTCCGGTTCTCACCCTCTGCCAATTGTCTGGTGCCCTTCTGCTACTGTACTTCCTTCTAGGCTTCCACCCATGCCTGACCCTCCAGACGGCTGCTGATTTCACACAGAGCCAGTTCGACCCTCCAGTTCCAAGTGAAATCTACCTGTCCTGAGTTCTCGTTCTCCTCAGATGACCTGTGCACGAAATAGGGAAGCAAACTAGCCTGGCCAACTGGTGAAACACTGAGAGGTAAAAGATTATTTGTGGGGCTCCAGGGTCCAGACCTGCTTGAGGTAAGGGAGTGAGGCCTGGCCAAGAACAGTAGCCAGCTGGCTCTCTTGGCTATGTCTTACCGTCAGCTCTCCTCTTTGGAGTGGTCTGTAGACGAATGTGCTTTGAAGTCATGGGGTGAAGGGGGGAAGACCTCTTGGGAGCTACCTTGTGTCCTTCTCAGAGACTGGCTGCAGGCATAGAGCTGTGTAATAGAGATTTTATTTTTTTTCACTGCCAACTTCCTCATTAAACATTCTCCTCCTGTGTTTCTTAAACACTGAATTTGTTGCCTACCAAAGGGTGGTAACTTTTTTTTTTTTTACAAAGAGCCACTGAGAAAGGACCATGGAAAATACAAAAGAGTACATGCTAGTGGTTGAATCTTAGGCATGTCAGGCATCTGAGATTATGCCTGTGAGAAATATCTTTTCATGAATGGGGACCTCCCAAGACTAAAAGCACAAAGCATTCAGCTAGCCTTAACCTGTCACGAAACATACCTGAGGTTTCTGTTGAATGCTGTGCCACGCAATGTCTGCTTTTGCTACAGTTCATAGTGGGGGAGAATCCTCAGCCTGAGCTTCTGATTTACCTGGGGAATAAAGTCAAGGCCAGTGACTTGGGCTACTTAGACTCAAGTAGTTAAAGTTCACCAATCAAGAGAATAGGGAAGCGAAATGAAAATGACTGATATATCACCTAAATCACTGCCCAACTTTTCTTCCCTAAGCCTTTTTTGAGGAAATATTTAAGTGAAATGAGACCTTAGAAATGATCCGATGGCACATGACTGAATGGCATGGGAATCAAAAAAGAGCACTTTTTTCTGATATGCATGGGACCTGTCCACTCTGTCTCTCTAGGTCCACTCAGAAGGATATGAGCCACTCATACCATTGGCAATCAGAGCAGTCGATTAATCAAGCTGCTACTTGGAACCATGGCCCGCTCCTCCAATTTAGTAATTCTCACCTTCTTAAATTCAACCCAGTAAGTACTGAAGAGATTGTAACCATTTTTCTTAAGAGCCTGGAGGAAATTGTGTGGTTGTTGTGTTGATGAATGAACTCCCTTTCCACAGATGCTCAGCCCCTTCTTTATAAGCCATGGTTCTCTATGCTACAGCATTACAGCTACAGCGCCTGTGACCATCCTTCCTCATGTAGCACTCTGAATCCCGTGTTGGCTAGGAATAAACTCCCCTTGTTCCAGAAGCTCACACAGAGACTCAGTCCCCTTCCCTTCTGCATCTCTTCCCGGCCAACATGAGAGGACACTGAGTTGGCGTTCAAGAATACAAGGCAGGAGCAGACAGTTTGATGGAAGGAGGTGAGGCAGGGATCACACCTCAGTCTCACCCACACTCCCCTGATGAGACTCTAGGCCATGCCTCAGCACCAGAAGACCCGGGAGCCCGATTCACAGTGGGAAGTACGTGAGTGGGGAGTCCTACGTGAGGAGACTTTGTAGGGAAAATGGTCGGTGTCCTACATGTTCTATGACCCTGCTCCGTCCTTGTCTTTCTTTTGACTTGTACTTCTTTTTGATTCCCTTACTGCATTTTCTTTCTTCTTTTCCACAGTGTGGAAAGTGTGTGTACATAATATATAGAGAGAAAGAGAAAGTGTGCAAGCATGCGTGTGCACATAGAATATATGTAAGGGGACAATACCTGTATGTACATAGGCATATACATATGTGTATATGGAGTGTGCAGAATACATATCTGTACATAGGCATATACATATATATATACGGAGTGTGCATATGCATACCAAAGTATGTAATGATATCATGTGATATATATGTGTGTGTTATACATATATATGCTTTCTACACATATGCACACCAAAATACGCATATATACAGGCTGAGCTGGACTTACGAGGTACCCTTATCCTCTGGAGAGGGTACACAGCCACATGGCCTCCCTGTGAGCTGCTCTTCTTTTCTGCTTCATGGCCTGTGGTTTTGTTTTCCCAGCATGCTTCTCCTTTCTACAGGTCCCAGGTGCAAAGAAGGGGGGGGGGGGGGCTGTCAGCTCTAAGTATCCTGCTCAGCTTCTGAGTGAATAGGCTCAAGGCTCACTTGAAGGAAGAAAGGAACTCAGAGGGAAGAGCCAGCTCAGTCTACACTCTCTCCTTTGTCCTATGAGGGATTTGATCCCTGCTATTCATCCCCACAGCAACCAAGTCCGACCATCTGACAAAATCTGATTTTGCTCAGATGAGCTTAATCCCTTGGGTCAAATCAGCAGCTCCTGCCACTGAAATACCATTTGAAAAACTAGAAAGTGGGTGCCAAAGAGAGGGATGGTGGAATCTAACTTGGAAATCCAAGCAGTAGGGAACAAGTCGTATTCCAGCCATTATGCTTGCAACAAATGTCTGAAATAGTTTCTGAAGTTGTTTTGGAGGGCGGCAGGGAACAGAGCACAGCAATGGCTTCTTTTTAAGTTCTCCAAAATGTTACCTGCATAAGGAATGAACAAATGTCAGGCAAGGCACATCTTGGATTGAACTTCAAGTGAACTGATGATGGCAGGCCTCACTGTTCTGAAAATACACAAATTGAGAGCTGCCAGGGCTCTGAGCAGACCAAGCATTTGCATCCTATTTAAATAATGTGTAAGAATCTCTGGTTGAATGAGGAGTTTTTAGCCTTGTCAGAGAACTTTGGAAGTACTGAGAATGGAACTGCCAAGGATACCCATGGGCCATGTCACTTGACAGCTTGATGCCAGCCCAAGTGCTCACAATGAGACACTCGCAGCCTGCTGGAGAAGGTGCTTCGCTATTCCCAAGACTGCTGAGGTACACCTGGCAGAAAGCTTCCCCAGGTGCTACTGCTCCTGAGTGGTATTTTCTGGGACTTGAATTAGGAGACAGCCCCTCCCTTTGCCATCTGCCCAGGGTTGTTCAGCTTCTGAGGTTCACATTTAAGGAAACATGCTCTGTCACAGTGTGCTCCCTCCGCACGCAGAATCTGGGCCCACCTGCAGTAACCCAGGTTTGAAGCCAGGAGTGGCAGCTGCATAAGTCACTCTGCAGAAAGCCTTATACCAGAACCACCACGTGTGTCAAAATTACTTTTCTACTGGTGTGGCCAAAATACACAGCACAGATGACCTAAGGAGAAGAGGTCTGTTTGACTCATGGATTCAGAGGGTCTCAGTCCACAGCTGTGGAGAAAGCGTGCTAGAGCTTTTGGTGGCGGAAGTATGTGATAGAAGCTGGTCCCATGGTAGGGGCGGAGACTAACCAGAACTAGGGCTGTGCTAGTAACCTTCAAAGGCTAGTAACCAGCCCATAGAGGCCTACTTCCATCCATAGGCCCCCATCTCCTAAAGATCCCACAGCCTCCCAAAACACCTCCACAAACTGGCAACCACGTGTTCAAATGTGACCCTGAAGGACCTGCGACATGTTCCAACCCCATGTGGTCACTGAACATCTGCCAAACAAAAGGAGAAACTGAAACTACGATCTAGTGATTGGTCTTCCAGATCAATGACCGTGGTTGATGACTCCTTCCGAAAAAGAATTCTACACACAAAACATGCAAAGCAAATAAAAGAAGCGTCTTACTCAGCTGAAGACCTAAGACATAAAACTATGATAATGTCACCTGGATACCTCAGGCAGGGGGACAGACCGAGGCATTCCTAACTCTAATTACTGATGGGCATTAAAGACAGTGGGGTTTTATTTTATGTTTATGCCTCGATCATTTCATATACTTTGCCTCACCTTACAGGGCTTTTACATAGCTCTGGATGCACTAGTCCCCTATACTTCAGGGAAGTTGAGAAGAGTGTGGGATAGGTGCTCTGGAATTGTGCCTCGGACAAGACAAACACCCCCTCATTCCCAGAGATGGATCATTTCATTGGTGAACTGACTTGGTAGCAGATTGGAGATGGTTACAAACTATGTAGCTCTCCTGCTACTGATCAACAGCATCCATCTACTGCTTTTCCCCTTAAGTGTGGGTAGCCTGTGACCATTTGGAGTGATAGACAATATTAGACGTGAGTCTGGGCTCCTTGGGGGCTGGCAGTCATTCCCTTTCTTCTCTGGGCCCCAAGCTGCCAATGAAAAGGGTCCAACTTCATTGTCCCAGGAGCCATGTGGAGATGCCTTGAGGATGGTGGGGAAAGACTGGTGACCCCAGCATTCTAGCCACACACAGACATCCAAGCACTAGGTGTATGGTGTCGGATGGTCCAGGACATCCCACTGAATGATCCTAACAGAAGTGGGATGAGTTCCCAGCTCAAATTCTTCTCCCACAAGGTGGCTGTAAGGACAGTTGTTTTAACTCCACCAAGTTTCAGAGGAGCATTTCACATAGCAATCAATAAGCAGTAAATGCATGCTATGATTATAACATAGTGTTGAAACCCCACCCACAACCGTATTGATGATGTTGTTTTCACTTTCACAGCAGAAGACGTGGAATGAATTTGAGCTGCTAGATAAAGCTGCTCCAGAAACCAAGGAATCTGGAGCATCACAGCCGATAAGTTTGGTCATTTAACAAGAAGGTAGTCGAGAGCAGTGGTGCATGTGTACAATCCCAGCACTCAGGCTGAGGCACAAGGGTGGCAAGTTTGAAGCCAGCCTAGACAGTCAGTCGGTCAAATAAGCTCTGTCTCCAAATACCAAGTGCTAGGAATATAGTAGCTTCGGGAGTATAGCATGCTGAAGGTTCTGTCTGGGTTTAATTAACAGCAAAAGACACACACACACACACACACACACACACACACACACACACACACACACACCACCATCACCACCACCACGACCACCACAAACACCATCACTCCCAGCAGCAGCAACAACAACAACTACAACCAAGAGAGTACAGGTCTTCAGGTCAGGTCCTGCCGGATCTGCAGGATCACTCTTCATCCACACTCCCCGGGGCTCAGAGTTCTCCCGCTCTGCCGTCTTTGAGTGTGAGAGTGTCATCTGGCACCATCAGCTTTTCTTCCTTAGGACACAGCCAAACAGAACACCCTCAAGGTTCTGTGAGGAGAAGCTGTAGAAGCTTTCCCTGGCGTTCTGAGTGACAGAGCATGAGCCATATCAGAGTGAAACTGGGACAGGCCATGGAAGGCTGTGTGAGCACGATGGAATTACAGCAGCTCATTTTCTAAAGTGCCAGGAGACCTGGGGATGAACCTTGGGTAGAAGGGAAAACCACAACTGCAGGCCCCTCCTCAAAGCCATTTATCTTAGGCGTGAAGCGCCGGCCTGTCATCAACACAGGCTCTTTGCCTGCAATACGCAAAAGCAATCTCATCATTGCCTCTGAGTTGTGGCCTGAGAACCACTGGGATCCTTCAGGCCCCATGGGTGTCAGTAAATGATCAGCCCTTTTCCCTCTTTCCTGGGAGACATGATGGCGGCTTGTATATGGGGACACAGATAGAGACAGGTGAGAGTCTTATTACTAATTCCTGACCCATATTTCTTCTTTATAATTAAGAACACAGATAGTTTGTGGTGAGGGTTGTTCACCAGAGTGAGATCTAATTATCCTTGTTATTTCCCAATGCAGGTGTGACTTAGACAGTTTGTAAGGGATGGGGATATTTTTACTTCCTGGTGAGCTGAAGCCAGAAGGTTCCTTAGAGCCTGGGTAGGAGACCAGGCAAGGCACTGGCTGCCATGAACCAGCTAGTCACCTTCTAACTAGAGAAGTATACCCTGTGACCTTGCAGAGCCCATAGCACCCCAGCACGAGGCACTCACAGCCAGTCTGTCTCTAGCGACTTCTCAGCCCATTTAGGTCCTCAACCCCTGCCCCAGGGATGATGTCACTTTGAACATCTAGCTCCTCAAATGTAACCCATGGGGAGGAGGATCCAGCATGCCCGCTGGAACTCACCCCTATGCTGTACTTCTAAGCTGATTCGATATATACTTATTCTAGAAAGAACCATTAAAATAAGAGTTGCCTACCCTTCTTTAGGGGTTCCAACCCAAAATTTGTGTTCTGGGCATCCTCGGAGTCCAGGGACCCTCTGAGCAGCCCACCACTTGTGCTAGGTGGTGCCCCAAAGGTCTCTGAGCTCTAATGAACCCTTCTTTCCCTGGCAATAAGCACTCTGCCCTTTATCATGGTTCACACCAGGAAGCTTTCAATAGTCAGTCACAGTGTTACTGGGTAGTTCCTCTGTAGACATCACACACACACACACACACACACACACACACACACACACACACACACACACACACACACACACACACACACCTGCATGTGGTGGAGGCTGAGCGCCCTCTAGTGGTCACTGTTTTCAGCCTCCCTCCCCCTGCTACATACACAGGGGGTATAAAGAATAAAGTGACTTATAGGGGATGGGGTTAAATCCAGAGGCCAGAACCTAAAAATAAATAAATAAATAAATGATGATGATGATGATGACGATGAAGAAGAAGATGATGATGATGTAAGAAGAGGAGGAGGAGGAGAATTTTCACTTTCCCTACTCCTCTTTCCTTCTTTCTGTTATAGAACTTCTTTCTCTAGCCCTAAGCTCAGGTTGCTTCCCATTTCCCTAATGCTGTGTCCACACAAAGAGTAGAGGACTAGCTAATAATTTCTCTCCTGGGCCTCAGATTATCTACTTCTTACAGGAGGGGGGAAAGTAATTCTGCTGTGATGGTCTGTGCTTTGAATTATTCATTTCTATTTCCTAAAGATCCCCTGTGCTTCCTTTCTTCCCAGATGTCCTAGTGGCCAGTAAGATGCAAACCTCATTCTCTTAAAGCTCGTCTGATTTGGGCCAAGGTCAAGTCAGGGCGTGGTAGGTATCATCGTGTCAGTATGAATGGGCCACGGGGAGGGAAATTCTTAAGGGAGACTTCAAAAAGTTGATCTCTGGGTATTGTATGGTACAGTCCCTTCTAGCTCCCTCCAGCTCCTCCTAGCTTTAACTGAGTAAAATTTCCAGTGTTCACAGAGGTCTGTGAGACTACAAGCAGACACATGCTGGTTTGGGTTTGCACCTTGAGTTGCCCACTGCCTCAGAGTGAGGCTATACGGTTTCCTGTGGCCCACCCAGCCCATCTCCAGTAGGAACAGCCACCGTCCTGTCTCCATCCCTCTATCACCTTCTCTTTCACAGACCTTTCCTCATGGAGCTTCACTGAGCTACAAGAATCTCCCTCCAGGTGTGGGGTTCGTCTCATCCTCCTGGTTCCACACCTGGTACCTCACCCTTCTCCAGGTTCGCGCCTGCTCTTCCTGAGTGCTCCCATGGAGCACCCTCCTTCAGCCTCTTCCCTGCACATGCTGGAACAGCACTGACCTCCTTTCTCCACTTCAACTGCCTGTGTGTCTGCCTGTCCCTCGAGGCACGTGTGGAACACATCATGGATTCAAAGGGTAGGCAGGAGCCCCACAAACGCATGTCAGTCAAACCAGTAGTTTCCAACGGAAAACCTGCCCATTATAAATAAACTTAGAGAAAAATCTGATCTATGTTTTCCAGCTTAACTCTCTGTATGCTTTATAATTCTAGTGTTACGTCCACACAACTGCAACCCCCTCACTGTCCACACCCAAGTCCTGTTGCTACAATGGACCATTGTTTAGAAGCAGCTACTTTGTCATCTTTGACATTCTGATTGAGCTTTCATCCCCACACCCACATATGACCTCTTATTCCAGCAAAATTCTTTCATTCCTTCTAACTTTAGCTTTGGTATCACACACATTGGAGATATCTTTGCAGATTTTTTAAGTTGGAGGTTTTTGCTTAAGAACACCCCGCCATAGTATTGCTTATTTTGTCTATGAGGTCATTAAAGAATAGAGCTGTTCAGTACATATGAGTAACAAAGAAAGTGCTCGGGTGTGTGCTCTGCTGAGGACGGAGAAGCAGGGGAGAGAACAAAACGTGGTTTTCTTAGTGAAGAGAAGTCAGTGGGAGAAAGAAGTATGTCTGCTTCCTGTGAGCAGTCTTGCCCCCTCTCTGATGATTCCGGGGTTTTACATCTCCAACCTTCAATCATTCGGACAAAGGATGGCCTTGCATTGGAGCATGATAACCAGGAGTCACAGCTCCAACCAAATTTCAGATCACTTGTGAGCTCCAGGTCCTTCGGCTTTTGTAGCTCTGTTGAGCTGCAGAGCCTTAGCTAAAGTGAACAGACCCCACTGAAAAGCTGAGTTCTCTCCCTTACACGGTTACATCTGATATTCCAAGTGTTGTCCGGAAAGCATCCTCTGGGGATCACAGATTTACCAAGCAGTTGCTTCAGAGTAAAAAAAAAAGTCCCAAACCTGAGTTGTGGTCCTGAGCTTGGTGGAGTCTTTCTCTAGTACCTAGGGGAGGACTCTAAGGATACTGTAGTAGTCTTTCATGACCATTCCTACATGCTACACAGAAAGGTGAATGCGGATAGAAGTAAAAGATTCTCTCTTACTAGGGAAAAAAAGTTCTTGAATACTGCTGTCACACAGCCGGGTAAATGCTTTCAGACTTTGAGGTTGTGGTTGGAAATGTCAAGATGCCAAGATTCTGTGTTCTGGTCCATTGAAGAATAAGTGATGTACAAAATAGGTGGGTGGCCTTCTCACATGTCATTTCTGCAGCAGAGATTCAGGAGTTGAGAAATGGAGACAGTACAGCTTAGTGAGAACATCATAAAACTTACTTATGCAATTCTCTCCTGTTGGTTCAAATGCAAGTGTACACAGGGCTGGAATGAGTCAAAAGCTTTTTTTTTTTTTTTTTTTTTGTTAAAATTCAGGGAGTGTGTGGTGTTCTCTAGAGCCAAGCACATCTGCGTCAGAGAAGACACCACGCTGAGGGACTCCCTGGAAGCTGAGGGCGGAGGAAAGGGGTGGGTGTGATGAGTATGTCCCTCAGAAGCTGAGGACACACTGAAGAGCCTGCTGCTCAGGGTTTACCAAGATATTTGCCTGGAGGAAGACCCACATTCCTGTGGCATGTGCCTGCATGCATCTCGCCTCCTTCGGTCTCTTTTGCCTGGAGAGAGAAAGAGACTTCATCAGAGGACACTCTGACAATTCCAACGGGTTCTGGGAGCAGATTCTTTCCATGGGTGGTAAATGCATAGGGACTGCAGGGAGACAGAATCTGCCAAGTGAAGGACAGATTTGCTTTGACCCCCTGTCATCATTTGGGTAGACACTTAAACCAGTCATTTACAAATGACAAATATTTACATAATTTTTCTTTTTTACTGTGAAAACGGTGTCTCTTTTGATACTTCTTCTAGGGTGTTGTGTATGGTTTCCTCACTTGAGAAAAATCAATGCCCATATGCTAACAGAAAGTCAAATTCCCTCTCTCTCTCTCTGTCATCTTTCTGTCCCCCCCCCATGCGCGCGCGCACACACACACACACACACACACACACACACACACACACACACACACTTCATGGCTTCATTCATTTTGGCTAAATGAGGAAACTACAGAGCATTTTCTTCTTTGGACACCCCTACTGAGCTGGGCTAAATGGATGTCTACCAGGCTATATTTTATTCAGGTTCACTCAGGCATTAGTGCTCTGGTCTCCAACTAATTTCTTCCTTCCCTTTGGTACAGTGTGTCTTTTCATGGCAAGTACCACAACTTCTGTTTGATTAAAAGTGTAGCAATAGCACCTCAAATATTGAAAGAGGCATGGGGGTGGAGTCACAAAACCAGTTGCTTTAGGGTAGTAGAGTCATCCAAGGCCACACATTTTATCCGGGAGCTTCCCAGATAAGCCACGCCTCCAAATGAGACAAAGCCTTCCATTTGGGCACACAGATGCCAGATTTGAGGGACCCAAGGGAGACTCTTATCAGAGTAGAGTAAATAACAGAAATGATGAAAGATGGGCACCTAAGACTCAGCCTCACTTTGAAACATGCTTCAGGCCCCTGTGGAAGTGCATAGGAGTTCTGCATAGATTCTGAGCTACATTTAAAATAGATGATGCAGCTTCGGTTAACCGCAACCATATTCAACAGCTAACTTCCAGCATGAGGCGCCTTGATTTGGCTGGCTAATATCAACCCAAGCTTCTAATGTTACTATTGTCTGACTATAAATTCACAAGTCATAATCAGTCATTTGAGTCTTTACTCATTGCACACAACACCATAGGGCAATGTGTCTTCCTTGAGTTTCATAATAGTTCTTTAAGGAGGACACTTGTAGTACTTTTGTTTCCTAACTGGGGCTCATAGACACCATATTATTTACAGGGTCACTTACAGCAGACTTCAAAGCCAGGCAGACACCAGAACAGATCCTGATTTCTAACTTTTAAGTTACTCCAACCTTTGCCAGCTAGAGACCGTAATCACAATTCTGAGAAGAACCATAACTCCCTCACTTCCTGGATCTTATTAGGCCATAGTAATAGTCTTCTTAAGGTTAGAAGTTAACTTCTCATCTTCTTTCTTTTCCCCTCAAAGTACTCAACCCAGAACTGTGCAGAGAATGAGCTAACTTACGTCGCCTCCTTCATTCAGTGGGGGATCGTAGCCAACAGTTAACTTTTATCTTCTGCCATCTTTGCTAGCTGTTGGCAGTTCTGCCTCACCCTTAACTGCCACTTAGGGCTGTTAAGATGCTAAAAGGGAAAAGGATTGGAAACAGGATTGTATGTTGATAATTATTTCTCCCAGATAGATAATAATATTGAAGAGTCCAGAGCTAAGAATGGGTTGTTAAGGAAAATGAAAATGGTACGGAGTGGTGGTTCAAAAACTAGGAAGAGGAAAGAGATGGTGGGGAAGGAGAAGGTGGCGGTGTAAAGGCATCAGGTCAGTAAGATGGCTCAGGCAGGATTCGCACTATGGAATGTTTATAGGGATGCCACTTGAAGTTTTTTGATACGCAGACTTCTGACATTTTGTTTGGATAACTTAAGCTTACAACAACTTGGCTCTGAATCTAGGCAAGCGAATAAAAAAAAAAAACATAGCAAACAAATTCAACACTAAGAAATCTGCGGAAAGAAGGAAGGGATTCACTTTGTGGTCCCCATATGCTTGCAGTAGAGACGAGTGAGATGGGTTTCACATCCAGCCCCCAGCCAGTCTCACAGAAGGAAACCCTGTTCTCCACGGGGATAGAAGAATTTGGCAAAAGCGCTTTGCTGTCACTCTACTGGGCCATATTCTCTTGACATTAAATGACAGTATTCACCCATACATAAATGTCAACTAGACAGTCCATGCATATTTATCAAGTACCTGATTAGGCTTAGCATGCATGGAAAGATCCAAAAGACATTCATTCTGGTGCTTTCCACAGAATCAAGTTGAAAGACCTCAAGGCAAGGATGGTGAATGAATGGTCCACATCCCACCTTTGTTCTTCTTGCAACAAAATTTGAAGCAGATTGTGACACACACTCTCACTTATTTAACATGCTGCCTGTGAAGCTCTCATCTTCCCATTCTACGCACTCATACTAATTATACAGCATTGCACTAACGTTTTCTTTGTAAACCTCTTTGCTATCTTTGGTCTGGACTGTTATATGCAGACAGCGGCCTAGTATGGTGGGTTATTTCTACAATGTGTGGTATAGGGAGTTCAGAAGAATTATATAATTATAATTATATAATATTCAGGGCCATAGTTCCCAACATTAACTACATCTTAAACTGCATGTCAGAATGGTTGTAACCTAGATTGGACAGAAGGAAATGGATGCTTACCTAGCAACAAGGGCAGGAACAAGGACATGGTTGTGACATAGCAAGCCCAGAAGCCACAGAAGCCAGGTAAACCATAGGGAACAGCTAACTAGTTCATAGCCATCTAACAAGAGATTGAGGAAGTTCAGCTCTGGTAGGTAATGAAGAGGACACAGATGACTGCCTAGCAACCATTGCTAAACAGTACTTGATTAAAAAAAAAAAAAAAAAAGGAGGGGTGCAGGAGGAAAGGCCAGGGGCCAGGAAGTGTGTAGTCAGATATCAACCAAAGCATGCTGTGCTTGGGGCTACCAGCCTAGAGAATGTTAGAAGTGATGAAGCAAAATGATCAGATCAGCTTCCAAAAACAGTGTATGGGAAATCTTCAAAGAGCTAAATCTCCTGTAGAAAACATGCTGGGAGTGTAAGAGATCACGGGACAATGGGAATACCTTGTGGGTTTCCATCACAGAGACGAGAAAGCAGAAGGGCAAAAGGTATTTACAGCTGCCTTCAATCACTGGCCCAGAACCAGCTGTTTTCACTCCTCTGGAGAACAATATAGAAGGGTTATCTTGTAGCAAGAGAAATTTAGGAAAGACATATATAGATGTTTTATAACAGACCTGTTGGAAGGTGGTTTGACCCAACAAGAATACTGTGCTGTTTCCCTTACTGGCCATTGAAAAAGAAAAGAAAAGAAAGAGTTGCTAATTTGAGCTTTGGGCTCTATCTAGAGACAGAGAACAACCTTCATGGCCTCTGAAAATTCAGTGTATAATCCTAAATAAGGCCGTATGTCGGAGACCATCTTCAGTCTACTGTGTGATGTCTTACAAGCCGTCTCTCCTAGCTCCTTCATCCTCACCTGTAACCACCCAGATGCTCATGGGACTCAACAAGAACAGAAAGAAAACAATTGGCTCACAGACATGGAGTCTCTCTAAATACTTCTTCCTCAGTCCACGCTGCTGGCAACTTTTTCTCACAGGTATCCCCTCCTCTAATAGGAGCAGATTCTACAGCTAGAAATGAAGGAGCTGAGTGGAGGTGACGCCAGTTTTGTTCCCATGACAGCATGCTGCAGATGTCGTATGGGGAATGCAGTCGAAAGCTTTCCATTGAGCTGGTGATGCCATTTGATCTAAACATTGTAGTCAGACCTTTGTCTGATGTAGACTTTGAACCTCGGTGTTCCCAACCAAGGACACAATTGGGGGTACAATGGTTAGTTAAGATTCATGAAATTCTGTTCCTAATCTTCATTTAATAATCTTGAATAAGGAATTTTAACTTCCTTAGAACTCTATCCTTCACTGTGGCTTTGGGCTAAAGACCCACATAATTATCTGAGTGGGAATAGATTGTGCCCTGACTGATCTAAAAACTACCAAGACAACCCACTGGGCTGATAGGAGAAACAAGGGAAGACATGGGAAAGGGAGGAAAAGGAGGAAGGGAGGGAGGAAGGGAGGGAGGAGAGTCGGGAAAGGACGCAAAAGATGCGAGTATTGGCAGCCTGGCTACTCAGGGTCTGAACACCTTGACAGAATGTAGAGAGAGGCCCAACCAGCAAATTAAAGGTGGAAGCTGACACCAGGAACAGAAGGAAGACAACCAAAAATATAGCCACAACATCACCAAAAGTATAGCCACAACATGACCAAAAAGATATTTATAACATCACCAAAAATATAGTTGTAAAACCACCAAATATATGTCCAAAATATCACCAAAAATATAACCACAGCATCACAAAAAATATAGCCAAAATATCACCAAAAATATAAACACAACATCACAAAAGATAAGCCAAAACATCGCCAAAAATATAGCTGCAACATCACCAAAAATAGTAGAGTCACAACATAGTTTTGGAGGGAAAAAAACTGAATTCTAGATGGAGAGGATTCTCAAACGGCAGGAAGGCTCTCCTGTGCTCTGGGAAGTCACAAGAAGCCCTGAGGATCTACATTTCTCCAGCTACTCTGATTGCTTTCTTTAACAAATACTTATTTTTGTGTGTATGAATATGCAGGTTTTATGTAATTTAACTCAGCTGCTTGTGGAGGACTACAGAGGATGTCTAATCCCCTGGACCTGGAATTATCAGATGAGCCAATGGAGCTGTGTGCTGGGAACTGAACCTGGGTCCTCTGTAAGAGCCATATGCGCTCTCAATTGCTGAGCGTCTCTCTCTCCATGTCCTCTGATTGCTTGCTTTCCTAAAGGGCTGGGGAGCACAAAAACTGCTACATACAGAGGGACGACTCCAAGATGTACAGAGAGAAATGGTACAATTGGACTGCGCTACTAAGTAAGATTCAGGGACCCTCTCAGAGGAAAGGAAAGATAAGTATTGTAATTCACTGAGGAATGCGTTCTGCCCTTGGGATTCGGAAAGGAAATGTTTCAAAGGAAACATACAAAAGAAGTAAGGAAGGGACAGAACCCTGAAATTTGGACCTTAGGAATTTAAGAAATTGTTAGGCAGGGCCAAGGAGATGTCTTAGTCAATCGAGTGCTTGTCATGAAAAAACACATGAAGACCCCAGAACCTATGATTAAAAAGGGGGGGGGGCATGATAGTGCATGCTTACAATCCCAGAACCTGCAGGCAAAACCCCTGAGCTTCCTGACCAGTCAGCCTAGCCACGCCATGGAATTCTGGGCAATCAACAGAGTCACTCTCACGTATTCACTGTATTGCTTTCAACCTTGTACTTACTGGCACACGGTTTTGTTCCTCTGCATAATGCTGAGTGCTCAGAACTTCCAGAGAACATTTGTTTCATTGCTGTTGCTGCTTCTGCTTTTTTCACTAAGAGCAGCCCCAGTGTCTCTAAGATTCCATCATAGAAGAGGGCCCAGG
The DNA here is from genome assembly GCA_028551405.1 of Uromys caudimaculatus. NCBI lineage: Eukaryota > Metazoa > Chordata > Mammalia > Rodentia > Muridae > Uromys > Uromys caudimaculatus. The sequence goes on along the minus strand of CM052700.1, from coordinate 21,100,191 downwards.
GGCTCTCCAGAGGATGTCCAGAATTCCAGCACCAGGAAGACTACTGAGACATCCCGCCTTATAGATTGAGGAACTACTAGTTGCTGCCCTCAGTGAAAGGTGGCTATTGTGGGACTATTCTGACTATCGAGGCATTCAGCCTAGACATCCAGGTGACATCAGGTTATCTGCTTCTCAGGTGTGATTTGGCTATTGTTGCACACACACACACACACACACACACACACACACACACACACACATCCCATTGACTAATCCTCCAGGAGACCCATCAACCATTCTGATAGACAGTTGAACAAAATGCATGGCAGATGTTTCTCTCAGCCTTTTCTTCTGTGGGTTACTGTGTACATACAATTAACACCACTCATCTTGTGGGTGGTATATGGTCCTGAAAGCGGGTTCACTGAGAGGTAGGAGTATTATGATCTTTAGGGTCACCCTATATTCCAGCCTCCTGTGGACCACATAGTCCTGTCTTATAGTCATGAAGACCTCTGCTGGGCAGCCTGCCATCTCTCTGTGTGAAAGTTAATCTCAGATCCTGTAGCAGCCCCTGCCATCTAAGGGCAGATGGTAAAACACAAAGGCAGCAAAGGGAATGACAAGATTTCAAAGTCACTCCAGGTCATGGGCGTCTGGAGCTCCCATGGGATCAGGTGTGTTGTTTTCTGTGTAACAAGTCATCATGAATTTAAACTTAAGAGGATGAATATGTCTAGAGGTTCAAAGTCCAAACTCTTGCAGAGCTCTGGTCCTTTCACACATACTAGAGGAGGCTGTTCCCTGCTGTCCCTTTCTTTGGTAGCTTCCCTGGTCTTCTAGGGTCTGCAATGTATGGCTTGATCCAATCCCTGCCTCTGTCTCTGTAGCATCCTTTCTGTTTGTCCTTTGCTGGAGCCCTGCTTTCTTCACATAAAAGCACCTGTGACTAGGGAGTCTAGGAATGGCTCCTTCATTCGACAGCCTTAGCTTAATCTAAACCATGAGTCCTCTTTTTTATGTGATGCTCTGGGCACAGGATCCAGAGCCTTGATGTGGACATCTTGAAGGAACTCATTGTTGACCCACCTGGTGAGAATGAAAATATAACTTAATTTTGCATAGCTATGATATCTCATATTGCCTTTAGCACTCTGTCAGGTTCAAATCTTTATTTGTGTTAGAAACTTTAAACTCAAGACCACTTGCCCATGAACACCGAGACAGAAAACAGAACCTCCGAATTCTGTCTGGCTCCAAATTCACTAAGTTCTGTGGGCTGTGGAAGGTTGGGGCACATTACCCTTTTACTAACTGTGCTCTTTGGTAGCACACCACCACTTTGAGGCTCACAGCATCACTGGGTGACAAAGGATGACACCTTTTCATTGTCACAACTCTAGCATCAAGAGACATCTAATGCTCAAGTGGGATTGCAGTATGCTTTGAGTAGTCATTGTTGGATGAAAAACTCTGACTTTGATGTCACCTATAAACACTTCATGAATAATACTCCGCTTTAGAAGGAGGGGACTCTTCGTTCATTCCAACTGTGCATCTCCGAGGCCTCCTATCAGCCATCATTCATTCAGTTAAGGTTTCTAGTACCCAATTTGTGAGTATCGTCCATTGCTTCCAGGAACTTCAGCAGCATACGGCACACTCCATGCATTCATCTTGGAGACAGGGAATGGCACTGGGAGGCCAGAGTATACCATTGTTCTTCAGTTGATAATATATATACATACATATTATATGTATATTCATATTTTACATATATGTGTATATGTGTATGTGTGTACATGTACATATGTATGTATAATATATATGTATATCATATATATGTATATCATATATATGTGTGTGTGTGTGTATGTGTGTGTGTGTGTGTGTATATATATATATATATATATATATATATGAATGAAACAAGATCTCTCTCACCAGCCTGGAACTCAAGTAGGCTCTGCTACTTGGTCCGTGAACTCCAAGGAACCACCTGTTCCAGTCTGCCCAGTCTTAGGATTATTAAAACAAAACAAGCAGCCCTAGGTTTCTTAATAGGTATTCTGAGATTGACCTCCAGTCTTTGTACTTGCAAGGAATGCACTTTCCTGACTGAATTGCCTCCCAGTCCACAAAATGGCCTTTTAAGTGCCCAGACTGAGGGCTAACAAGATGACTCAGTGGGTAAAAGCTATCATGGTACAACCCTGATGACTTGTGTTGGATGTCTGGATCTCATGGTGGAAAGAAAGAAACAAGTTCTGGGTGCTGTTTTTGATTGCCACATGTGAGCCATGGCGTGGGCATACTGTCTATGCAGAGAGAGAGAGAGAGAGAGAGAGAGAGAGAGAGAGAGAGAGAGAGAGAGAGAGAGGGAGGGAGGGAGAGAGAGAGGGAAAGATGGTGGAAAGAGAAGAAGAAAGAAAAGTCTTAGAGTTGAGGATGAAGTTCAGGGGTAGAGTGATTGCCTGGGTGCCCTCCAACACCATAAAAGAAAAAAAAAATGAAAAGAATGAAGTAAAAGGGGAAGAAAGAAAGTAAAATAAATTTAGCTCAATAAGACTAAAGAATTCAACTGATTTTGACAATATGCATTAGTTAATTCTAAAAAGCTGGAGAGTGGTGGTTCTCAAGTATTGGTGCCTATGTCAAAATCACCTAGAGAGTTTGCTATAGCCGAAATTCTTATTCGGAAGGTCTGAGGTGAATACTGGGGATTTGCATGTCTAACAAGTTCTGAATAATACTGATAGACGGCCCAAGGATAGCACTTGGAACATCCCTGTTCTGGGCAAGAAATCCTGACCAGAGGATTTGGGACCTCTCTGCTGCTGTGGTGTTTTATGAGCAGTGAGTATAGTCTATTGGCTGGATAAATACAAGTAAAACTATCATTATGTGGGCTTGTTTAAATATTTTGATGTTGAAAAGAAATCCTCACTCTTAGAAGAGTTTAGTAATCCTTGAACAAAAGCCAGAAAGCCAATCAGGTTTCAGCCCCGCTGCCAGCGCTGCTTTACTGGCAGGAGTTTTATCAGTGTGGTGCTGAGAATGCCTTAAACTGTGCACTTTAGTGGGGTGGAAAAGGTTACAGTGTATCAGAAGTATTTGTCTAGACAAGGGCAGGAGATGAGCCGTGCCTGTGCCTTCTATTTGTCCTGCTTTTCAGTTAAATATTGAAGCTGTGGCCGTGTTAGACGTACCTTCCCTTCCGGCAATCCTTGCACTTGGGTTGCCTCATTCGTCCTTGGCTCTGAAGATCCTCTGCAGGCGGATGATGCCCTTCACACCTCCTGCTCTGTCACCCCTCTGACTTCCAGAGATGTGTTTCCAACTGTCTTTTTGACACCTCCCAAGGATATTGCACCTGCAAATTATATTTAACACTTTCAACAGTGGATTGTTGATTCCCTGCTTCAGCTGCTCCAAACCCATCTTAATAAATGTCACAAACAGCTACCCTTGTATCTGAGGGAAAGATGAGGAGTAGTCTCCCTCGCTTGTTTGTAATATCCTACCTATCCTCAAGATAAGCTTGGAGAACTGGCTGAGCAGTTAGCACCAGCGACTCAGCCAGAGAACCAGGATTTGATTCGCAGCACCCACGTGCTGACTTAAACTGTCTCTAACTCCAACATGTAAAAAGGCCTATTGATCTTATGCTCAGAGCACTCTGAATGCATTTTCTTCTGGCCATCATCAGACTTCCTCAAAGTCATTGTCACCTCTCTTCTTTGTTTAGCCAGCATCCTCACAGTGGGTGTCTTTACTCCTATTCTTTCACTACAGCAACAAGAAGTCAAAGTCTTACCTTAGCACATTAAGACCATCTACTATTTCCTATTTTGCACAAGGTAAAATTCCAACACCCATGGTCCCACAAAGTCCTACATTGTCCAGTTGCTACCTAGCCTCATCTCAGTGCTAGTTCTGTTCTTTCTCCATTTCTCAAAGGTCTCAAGTACTTCTCTGCTGTACAGTTGCTCCAATTCTTTGTTTCTTCCAGACTTTGAGTGCTTGCTCATCTGATGCTGGGCAAGACTCGTGCCAAGGTGGCTGGTGCTCCCAATGACGCCAGCCCCTCTGTAGAGGTCCCAGGGTAGGAACTCTAAACCACCCAGCTGCCCTCAGAGGCCTCAGGAGACCATCCCTCTGGCTACATTGGCGAGCGCTGCGGTATGTCATAGAGGGATTGCATTGCCTCTTACTCCACAGTATACACTGTGGGAGAAGGGAGCGGGCCTGAGGCAGAAGTCTTGGGACCATCTCCATGTGCTGGATTTGTTTGGGGTTTGCACTTCAGAAGCTTTATGGCTCTCTAGGCATTTTTAACGTCATCCACAGTTTGGTCGCACATTCCGTAGCCCAGCTTTGAGAGAGTAAAATGCCTCTTATTTTAAGATAAACACTGAAACAAAGAGCAAGTGCGATATGGTGATGGAGAGTGTTGTCAAGGGACACCAGGAGTCTGGGGTGGCTGGAATGGAAGAGAGTAGAAGACATGGACAGTGTCCTGGGGCTTTACCTATGGAGCAGTAAATGACCTGTAGCAGTGGTCTGGTGCTCCTATTTCAGAGACCATTTACTGTTCCTCTCCTGTTCCAGGCTATCCCGGTGTGGGCAGGGGTAGCCCTCCAAGTTTCAGCAGTGCAGTTTGAAGTGGTCGTTCTAGCTCTGGAAATTCTGTTCACTCCCAGGGCAGGTAGAGAAGCTAAGACAATCTTGACAAGAGAAATCATGCATTAGGCCCTGGATCTCAGATATCGCCTCTTCCTGTTTGCTGTATGTTTGGTTTCCAAGGGCGCCAGTGATTAACAAGTTGGGCAGTTAGCCCTGAAAACTGGAAAACATCTACTGCTGCTTCCACTGCAGAGACGCCTTTACCCACATCACCAAGATTCCTAGAGCCCAGGGAGCTGACATTCTAACCCGTAGTAAGGCTGTAGTGAAAATGGGGCCTCAGAGAAAGTAATCAGGGATAAAGGCAATCATGGATAATGCCTGACCCCGTGTTTCTAAGAGGAGACATCAGAGAACTCATTTGTCTCTCTCCTTTGTCTCAGTTTTCCTCCTCTCCTTCATATGTCTCCTCTCCTTCGCCCCCTCTCTACACTCCCCTCCTCTCTTCTCTCATCTCTCCCTCTTCCTCTGTCCTTCTTTCTGTCTCTCTCTCCCCTCCTGTACCCTTTTTCCCCTCTCTTAGCATGCACATAAGGAAAAGGCCAAGGATGCATAATATTCACTTTTGAAAAAGTGTAAGGACCTAAGTTGAGATATTCAGAACCCATGTGAAAGCCAGCATGATAGGGCGTGCTGTAACCTCGGCACTGGAGAGAGACTGGCAGCTTCCTGGAGTTTGCAGGCCTGTGGCCCAGCCAATCAGTGACCTCCAAGTTCAGTGAGTCTGTCTCCAAAACAAGGTAGAGGGTGAGAAAGACATTCAGCACCAACCCTGGTCTGCGCACATGAGTGCGCACATGTATGGACACACACATGTACAAGCATACATTAGATGGCAGATAAACTATACAGAGAGAGAGAGAGAGAGAGAGAGAGAGGGAGAGAGAGAGAGAGAGAGAGAAGAAGATAGCCATAGGCAAGGAAGAATGTCTTCATCAGAAAATGGCCCTAGTGGTAGCCTGATCTTGGGTTTGTAACTTCCATAACTTCAGGAAGGTAGGTCCTTTGTGGAAGCTTCCCAGTTGGTGGCTGTTGTGGCTTCCTGAGCAGACCAGAAAAAAGAGTTTACCAAGCTGATTAATATAGATATAATACTTGGGGACAAATTTCAGTCCCCTTAATCTCCCAAGAGGCCTAGCAGGACATAAGGCTATTGACACTCATCAACTCAAGCAATGTAGGGACTAATTGCTTGTCTGTTACCCTATGGCACTGGATTGTTCTGGGCTAGCTTGGGCTACTACAGAGAAAGCAAGATGGGGAGGTGGTGAGAAATGAAGGACAGCAGACACAGTTTGAAGACATTCATTCATTTATGTACATGTTGTGAGCTCAGTGTTTTGCTAAGCACTAAGAAACTGTTGACCCCACATTTAAAGAAATCATCTACTGAAAGGTAAAACACTAATTGCTAGTTATATTTTTTTCTGTTATCTATGAAACTTGGCTTATAATAAGTCTGTTATAATTTTTTCTTTAAAATCTCAGCTATTATTCTTTTTTTTTTTCCAGAAGACAAAGACAGAGAATTTATTTAAGATATTCTACCTGGAAAGGAGCCAAAGCAAGCTAATGAGATATCTTCAGGATTCCAAATAAAACATCCTGTATAACTAGCTATCATTCTATCTATCTTTCTATCTATCTGTCTGTCTGTCAGTCTGTGTACCTTTTCATGGGGAAGCAACATGAAGCCAATAAGCGAACACAGCAAAGTATGTGTTCTTAGAAGGGTAAATAGAGGAAAGAAAGGGGGAAAACAGAGAAAACCATCTTACACTCAACTTTTCCTTCACGATACCCCTGAGACCTGGGGACAGGGAATGACAACTCCATAACTACACGGAGCAATTTCTAACCCAACATGTTCAGGGAAGCTTGGATGTTCCTTTGTCTCTAGTCCCAGGTTACGAAGCCATGAATTTAGTCAAGAAGACACTTGACTCTATCTTCTATTTGTATGTCTTTATAGATTATGGTTTTAAAATTTTTATACAAACGCTTAGTGCATTTTTATGCTTAATGATGACATCAACACCAAGGAGTGACAAGGTAGAAAGCAAGAGGAGCTGCACCATGCAGAACCCAAGGAAAACCTTCCAAATTAGAGCACACAGTCACATCCCCACGGTGATGTTAGAAGTGAGATTGAACTTGACAGAGAATACCCAACCCTAATAAGGAAGGCAGGGTCTGTCCCTGAGTTTGGCTTGATGAATTAAGAAGTGGAAACAGGTCACACTTTGTTTGCCTACAAAGCAACACCTCGTGGCCTAAGAGGGTTAACATTCCCTCAAGGCTTCTTCCTTCTATCAGCTCAGAGATTTTTACAGAATGGGCCTGACTTATCAGGAGAGAAGAACCTAAATTTTACATTTTAATTTAGACTTTCAACCCAGAGGCCTAGGTAGGAGATAGATGATGGGTTGGAGACAGATGCAAAGGAAGTATTGTAGGAAAGAAGAACTTGAAAATTCTGTGAAGCACAAAAGAATAAAGCAAAGTAGACTTTACACCACTTCATCAGACACCTACATACAAGTTTGTCTGCAGACAAGAGGTTAACAGTTTGTGGGAAGGTCAGAAATCAAAACAATGGCAAGCAGCTAGGTGTGTGTCTGTCACACCATACCTGAGGGGAAGAAGCTCTAAGGCCAAGAAGAGGGACACGAGGAGCCTCTGATTGGTGCTTTGAAGTTGTCTGAGTCTGAGAAGATACTTCATTTATGGCCAAGAGGAGAAACTCCTTCCCATGTGTTCTGAAAATCTGAGGAAGTCAGCTGTAAGAAGGGGGCAAGCATCATGATATGACAGAGCACTCATGATGCACTCCATACAGAAGTGTCTGATGCTCCTAACATGGGTGGGTCTAGTTTAGCCTCTGGTTCACAGGCAAAAGATCCCCAGATAAGAAGAACTTTGGACTAAGAACTGAGTGTTCAATATGCCTTCATCAATCGACCATTCAGTCCCATGAGACAGACATCAGTGTGCTGTGGCTCTGCTGTCTGTTTCATCCCTCGAACCCATGTAAAGGAACAAACACATAAACAATCAAACAGCATCTGCATGTGGTCTTTAAAAAGACAATGGTGGGTTAAACACCAACACTGGAGGCTGTCTCTGGTTCACATATGTATAAGTATACCTTGTACACACATATGCACATGCATACACACACATACACACATGCACACACACACACACACACACACACACACACACACGTATGCCCACATGCATGCGTGCACATATGCAAGAACGTCAAGAAGGTGAACGAAGAACTTTGTGTTCCATGCCTCTTGGCATGGAGCTCTGTACGACCACATGGTTGCCCTTCAAGATGTCTGCCTAAAATGAAACCACATTGTTTAAGTAGATGTAGTTATCTTTTGTTAAGACTAAATAATAGAGAAATTGGTACTGGGTAGCACTATGCAAGAATCTATAACTTGGAGAGCTGGGCCCATTAGAACAAACAGCAATGTGAGCAGTAATGATCTCCCAATCCATGGCCTGGAGCATGGAAATGAATGTCAGGTTGTCCACAGATTTTTTTTTTAAAGGACTACTGCTTTGAAAGAGCATAGAGCATGTGAGGACAGGGAAGAGTATGGGGTAGAGCTCCTGATTCCGGGCTTGGGATACTCAGTGAGGTTCAAGGACTTTCCATGACCATGTTAAAAGAATCTTCACACAAAAACAGCCTCACAGTGTAAACATACAGCACAGCAACATACAGCAGCTGAATTCACATCCTTAGGATGTGCTCGAAATGGAAGTAGCCAGGGAACTAGTTATGAATGACTGACAAGCTGGGAATTGGAGTGGGACATACGGGAGGGGGCCCTAAGGGCCTTTGGAGCCATTCTTGTATCCATGAGCAGAAGGCTTTCTGTCATCCCACACATCAGTTAGGCTTAGCCTGAAAACCATGTAACTCCTTTGACAAGTCACTTCTCTCTGTGCCTCGTCCCAATTGTCCACAATTTTCTTCTCACCTATAACTCCACACAGATTTCTAGATACCCCAAGGGTTCAATTCCAAAGCAGATTCAGAGGAGGGCTGGCTAACCTTCCTTACTTGCATTAAATACATCTGGATAATATACAGAGAAATAACTTAGAGGATTACAGATAAAGGAGGATAGGTTCACTTGGCCTCTGTTGTCAAGACTCAGTATGCAAGTCTTAACAGCCAAGCTCTATTCTTATATTCTTGGTTGGCATATGGAAATCCATATTATATTGTACCACAAGTCAAATACAGCATATATGCCATAAATTCTCCAGTGTGTTTGAGGAAAGAAGAATCTAAGAAATTTGAGAGATGGAAATGCTGAGAAAGTTTATCGTGGGTGAGTGCCTTTACTCTATAATCTAGAGAAATTGGAAGCCTAGAGCACTGCTGTCAGGAATGTAAAATGGTACAATCACTATATTAAAAAGTACAGTAGCTCAAAGTTCAAGTCCAAGTGGATCAAAGACCTCCACATAAAACCAGATACACTGAATCTAATAGAAGAGAAAGTGGGGAAAAGCCTCGAACACATGGGCACAGGAGGAAAGTTCCTGAACAGAACACCAATGGCTTATGCTCTAAAATCAAGAATCAACAAATGGGACCTCATGAAATTGCAAAGCTTCTGTAAGGCAAAGGACACTGTCAATAGGACAAAACGGCAACCAACAGATTGGGAAAAGATCTTTACCAATCCTATGTCCGATAGAGGGCTAATATCCAATATATACAAAGGGCTTGAGAAGTTAGACTCCAGAGAACAAAATAACCCTACTTAAAAAATGAGGAACACAGCTAAACAGAGAATTCTCAACTGAGGAAACTCGAAGGACTGAGGAGCACCTAAAGAAATGCTCAACATCCTTAGTCATCAGGGAAATGCAAATCAAAACAACCCTGAGATTCCACCTCACACCAGTCAGAATGGCTAAGATCAAAACCTCAGGTAACAGCGGATGTTGGCAAGGATGTGGAGAAAGAAGAACACTCCTCCATTGCTGGTGGGATTGCAAGCTGGTACAACCACTGTGGAAATCAGTTTGGTGAACCCTCAGAAATTGGACATAGTACTACTACCTGAGGACCCAGCTATACCACTCTTGGGCATATACCCAGAAGACGCTCCAACATGTAATAAGGACACATGCTCCACTATGCTCATAGCAGCCATATTTATAATAACCAGAAGCTGGAAACAACCCAGATGTCCCTCAACAGAGGAATGGATACAGAAAATATGGTACATTTACACAATGGAGTACTACTCAGCTATTAAAAACAATGACTTCATGAAATTCACAGGCAAATGGATGGAATTTGAAAATATCATCCGGAGTGAGGTAACTCAGTCACAAAAGAACAAACACAGTATGTACTCACTGATGAGTGGATATTAGCCCAAAAGTTCGGCATACCGAAGATTCAATTCACAGACCATATGAAGCCTAAGAAGAAAGAAGACCAAAATGTGGATGCTTCAGTGTTTCTTAGAAGGGTGAACAAAATACTCATAGGAGGAAATATGGAGACAAAGTGTGGAGCAGAGACTGAAGGAAAAGTCATCCAGAGACTTCCCCACCTGGGGATCCATCCCATATACAGCCACCAAACCCAGACGTTCTTGTGGATGCTAGAAAGTGCTTGCTGATGGAAGCATGATAAGCTGTCTCCAGAAAGGCTCAGGCAGAGCCTGACAAATACAGAGGTGGATGCTCGCAGCCAACCATTGGACTGAGTGTGAGGTCCTAGATGGACGAATTGGAACAGGGACTGAAGGAGCTGAGGGGGTTTGCAGCCCCATGGAAGGAGCAACAGTGTCAACTGGCCAGACCCCCTGGAGCTCCTGGAGACTGGACCACCAACCAAAGAATACACATGGAGGGACCCGTGGTGCTGGCCACATATGTGGCAGAGGAGGGCCTTGTTGTCCATCAGTGGGAGAAGAGGTCCTTGGGCCTGAGGGTGTTAGATGCCCCAGTGTAGGGGAATGCTAGGGAGGGAAGATGGGAGTGGGTGGGGTGGGTGGGGGAGCATCCACATAGAGGCAGGGGGAAGCAGGATGGGATGGGGGTTTCCGAAGGGGAGACCTAGATAGGGGAAAACATTTGAAATGTAAATAAAGTAAATCTCATATATATATATATACACACACACATATATATATGTATATATATATGTATATGTATATATATATACACACATATATGTGTGTGTGTATGTATATGTATATGTATATATGTGTATGTATATGTATATATTACAGTAGCTCATCAAAATCCTTAAAACATAACTATCCTCAACTCATGCAATAATTCCATTTCTGCATACATGCCAGAAAAATTGAAATCGGGGATTCAAACAGATCACGTATGAACGTGTTGTGTGTTTGTAACAAAATTAGCCACAGAGGTAATAAATTAAAAGCAACACAGTCTGTCCTCTACAGATAAGTCAACAGAATCTGAGGTAGGTAGATACTATGCACACATATAATTATAAAGTGTTATGTTCATTTAATCTATAAAATGTGTCCTAACACATTCTACAACATGGATGAATGTTGGACATTTTACAAAGTAAAGTGAGCCAATGACATAAAACACAGAAATAACTTAATAGGGGAGGGTTTTCTTTTAGCTCACAGGTTTAGAAGTTTGTCAGTTCATCATGGCTAGAGCAACTCAGTTTGTGGCACTGGGAATTTGCAGCACAGTGTGATCACATCTCTGTGGATCAAAAATGAAGCAGTGTAGAGCAGAATCCAGAATATATGCCACGTTTAAGGCTTGTTCCCCAGGGATCTATTTCTACTAACTAGGGCATAGTCCAAAATGTTTCATAGCCTCCCAAACAGCAGTATCTAGTGGGAAACTGAATGTTCTAACACACAAACCTGTGCAGAAACCGCTCACATTCACACCCTCAAAATTAATAAATGAAATTTTTTTCATGAAAAAGAAGGCTGAGGGTGTCATCTTATCAAGGAATCCTATTTATCTTGTCCATTTGGGGGCTTCTGCTCATTCAATAAAATAAATAAAGTCCTTAAGATCTAGAATGTAGCTTTCTCTACTAAATAAAAATAAAGCATGAAAATTAATGTGTTTTCACCTTGGAGGGGCAGTAGCCTAACTTCATTGTCTGTCAAATGCTGCGTCAACCCTGTGCCTCCCTGTGGAGTGCATCCTTAAATGAGAAGAAACTCAGTTCCTCCAGTGGCATCATGGTGGAAGAGGCTCTTCTGTCTCACTCCCATCCCTCTATAAATCATGGACCCCATGCAAGATCCTGTGTGATCACTTGTCATCTCTGATGTTTATGAAAAAGAATGCATATGAAATTTGTGCCTGTTAGCCGTAGAAGTTTTCAGTTGGTCCAGGGGTCTGGGTCGTATGATAGTATCCATTCCAAAGAAGAAAAAGCTGAAATTGCTATCATGTGTTGCTGCGAAGGAGACTTAATTACTCTGCTTTGATTTTGAAGGCAGCAGTAACACTTCTGAGTGTGCAGCTCCAATCCACTGTCCAAGGGAGCCCAAGGCATGCCTACTGGGACACCAAAGCAGAGAAGCCATTCAGATAACCCTGGAGCATAACTCTGTTCGGAGTTCCAAAACTGTTGAGAATGTCAAAGACAGATAGCAGTTCATGTCAAACACAGTCCTGATAGTGCCTGTGGAGCCTCAGGAAGATCATTGTTGGGGACAGCCTAGGATTTGCGAGAAAAACCAAGTGATTTCAAGCTTGATGTAAGTGTTGAGATGGTCCCCGTGCCCATGAGACTCCAAAATTGAGTGAAGGTTCTTTGTATGGAACCGGGGTCCATACAAGTAACAAACACACTTATCAACTATAGGAGTTGATCCTTCACATTCCCGAGCACAAACTCTTGACTCACTGCCACCCCTCCTGAATCCTTTGACACACACACACTAGAGGTTCTCTGGGTTCCCATATATCCCATGATCCACAATGAGACATCACTGGAGCCTGGTTTATGCCTCTGAAGAAAGTTCTGATTCAAATCTAAGCATGACAACCTAAATCAAAGGTGCCTCCATTTTAGGGGAAAAAAAAAGATCTGAGGAGGCAAACCAGAAAGTTTTATTTTCTTGAAAATGAAACCAAAAGAACTGACTCCCTGAGGTCTCCTTGAGGAGGGGTTCAAGTTCTAGGAATATGATAGTCCATACCCCCAATCCCTACGTGATCTTAGGAGACTCTCTAAGATATACTCCAACCCAATGATCAATAAGAATCCATTAAACTTTACATTCACGTCATAAGATAAGGAGACATGATGGCCTTTGGGTGGTTTGAATACATTTGGCCCACAGGAAGTGCCATTATTAGGGGGTGTGACCTTGTTGGAAGAGGTGTGGCCTTGTTGGAAGAGGTGTGGCCTTGTTGGAAGAGATGTGGCCTTGTTGGAAGAGGTGTGGCCTTGTTGAAGGAAGGGCATCACTGTGGGGGTGACTCTACCCCCTGATGAAGAGGAGTACTCATAGCTGCCCTCGTTCAGATCAAAAGGTAGAACTCTCAGCACCATGACTGCCTGCATGCTATCATGCTCCCTCCATGATGACAATGGACTGAACCTCTGAAACTGTAAGTTAATGTTTGCCCTTTTAAGAGTTGCCTTGGTAATGGTGTCTCTTCATAGCAATAACACTCTAACTAAGACAGCCTCTGAGCAGAAGACCCCCAAGCCCATGATTGTCTTTCCAAGTAACTAGAGAAAGCAATTCAGAAGAAAAGTCACTGCCCAAGTGCTTTCTGGGCCCAACACTGTGTCTTTGCTGTGTCCTTAAACTGATGTCCTTCCTATGATGAAATTGGAGTCCTTATATCATGTGACTAGAGCTGATGGTTCTCCAAACTCTTGAGAAACAAGAGAGAGAGAGAGAGAGAGAGAGAGAGAGAGAGAGAGAGAGAGAATTGGCCATGGTCAATAGCCTTCATGTGAATAACTTATCAGTAAAAAATGACAACAGGAGAACATTCACTGGTTGGAAGTGGCTTATAGCTCTTTTAAAAAAAAAAAGACTGAAGAATAAAGCAACATTTAGCTGAAAGTTTCTTTGCATTAAAATATAGTGGCAGACTGGGCCCATGTTTCTTGTCAGAATGTAAAGGCTCACGTATGGCTGCATCATTCATTGCCATGAGACCCAAGCCAAGCAGTAACAATCATAATAAACTAAGGAGACCTTGGGTTAAACAAATCATTGCAGTTGACAACTGAGGTGTAAACATGACCTTAATTAATGAATCTATAATCTCTCTTTTCAAGTTTCTGGCCCTTAGCCACACTTCTAATTGAACTGAGTGAGGGAGCAGCAGGTCATTTCCCGTGGTGGAGAGGCAGCTTTGGATTCCTGGGCAGGCTGACCACCCTGGGCTTAATGTTTAGTTTCAGTTTTATAATCTGATAAAACTCACATATGGCATTCCTTGCTCTCACCCCCAGAGCCTCTGTCAGTCTTTATTTTACTCTGCTAGAATACAGAGCACCATGGGTGCAGAGCACACATGTATTTGCTGCAGGTTCATCTAGTGGCTCAGTCATGGACCAGAAAGACCAGAAAGGGAGCAGGCCCTGATCTGTGTAGAGAAATTACAAATGTATTCTTAAAAAGAAAAAAAAAAAAATAAGAACAGGGCCTGGAAAGCTGCTGGTTCAGCAATGCAGAACATTTGTTATTCTTCCAGAGGACTTGGTTTCAATTCCCAGTACCTACACAGCAGCTCACAACCATCTCTAACTCCACTTTCAGAGGATCCAGTGCCTTTTTTGCCCTCCTCATGCATCAAGCATGTATGTGGTAGGCATACAGACGTGCAGAAGAAACAGACATATGAATGAAAATTTTTAAAAATCAATAACACCTCTTAAAATATAAGAGTGAAATTCTGACACTATGACCCCCCACCTCAGAGTGAGGAAAAGGTTAAGACTCTCTTGCAGATCAGTAACTTTGCCCCATCTCTGAGTCAATGTATCTACCAATATATCTTTCATGCTAGTGTTGCTGGAGACCAACGCTGCTCTGAGTCCATTCCTGGCCTCCCAACCTCTGTTTGCAGAACCATGTCAGACTCTGTGAACCATGTGGGACTGAACAACTCCAAAGAATTAGTGGTTTTCTCACATACACTCCTTGGCATCTGTTCTCTAGCCTGACAGCCATTTTTGATGCTGAGGGGAAGACAGGGCTGTCTCCGAGACAGGATCCTTTGCCATCCATCTATCGTGTGGTGTTGACAGTCCTTCATGCAATGCCATGCGGGGGCACTGACGTCTCAGTAAAAATTCTCCCTGAGATCCAATGATTTATTTAGCTAACAGCTTAGTTAATTATGTCACTTTGACAATTTCAAGAGGGAATGAGAAAGCCACATGGCCTGGATGAGGAGTCTGACTGTCAGAGATATTTAGTGGCATGGCATGGCTAGCGAAGCCAGGGAGTCCTTTGTGCAAAAAACTATCTTGAAGTGATCCGGTATTCCCCTAAAATCAAAGGCCACTACTACAGTTCCAAAAGAAATGTATTTTCTCCCCACAACTGAGCAATGGAAATCCAAAGACCAAGCCAAAAAAAAAAAAAATGGAGTCAAATATTTTTCAAATTATGTAAAATTTCTCTAGAAAGTAGAGGAGTGTTTCTTTTGTAATCTAGAGGCATAGATTCCAGTTTCTGGTCTTCTTCAGAGTCTCCTACTCCTGGTCCTTACCCTTATCATCTCTGCAAGCAGAAAATGAGCCAGGTTAGACTCAAAGAGCCATGGTGATATTAGGTCTTAAATATTGAAAAAACTTAGGGTCCAAGCTGCCTTGGGTTCTCTGTCTTATGGGGCCTGGCCTTCTTTGTCAGTCAGCATGGCCTCAGCACCTCTACTCCATTTGAAATAAAGTATATTTTCTTTATCTTAAATTTGTTCATATACTTTATCTTTCCCCACACACATATTTTTGATTGCCTGCTGTAAGACCAACACTGTTCTCAGTATTAGGGATATGGGGCAAACAAAACAATCTCTGTTGTCATGGAGATAGCTAGTAGAGTTTTAATACCTCCCTGTATGAAAAAATAGGCCAGATGTCAGTTCTCACATTAGGGCTGGGAGACCAACTTCAGTACTCTGGAGGTGGAAGACAAACATAGCCTGTACACGAACTATAGCAGAATCATTTGTGTGTGTAACAGAACAGTGTCTGCAGAGCCTTGTTCTCTAGCACAGTATGATAGTAGGCGTAACCATAACTAACATATGCACAGCACTCTGCAGCTGAAAAGTCCCATTTACAAACACTCCACCATTTTCTTCAACAAAAAACCTTTCGAGGTATTAGTACTCCATTTAATAGGTGAAGTTGATGAATGTTCGGAGCGTTTTAAATGAGTGGCCCAAGATAGTGGTTAAACAGCTGAGCTAAGATGGACTCTGGTGTTTACTCAAATCCCATACCCGTTCCATTATGATAAAACTTCTCTGAACATTTCTTCTTCCGTTTTCTTTCTTCAAGGACTGTTTTAGTGAACTGATGCTTGCCAAAACCTTGTTCTGACTACACATCATGAAGCCCATCCCCCCCAACACACATCATGAACTCACAACCTGTGCCCACCACTGCTTCTTAGAGATTGTTTTAGACAATAGGTTTTTGTCTCATAGGTAAAGAAAAACTAACCTAAGGAACAGATGATGACAAATCCCTCTGTGGCTCGTGGAGTGAGACTAAAGAGTTCAGAATTCAATTTAGAAATGTACTCACGGTTCTAAGGATGATGCAGTGGGCAAACTGCTGGTAGGGACCATAAAAGATACACTGTTTCACGTGCCGTGAGGATGGAGGAAGATTGAAATGTTAAACTTGTAACTCTGGGGTCTAAATTGGAGATGTAACAGGACTTCAGGACAGTCAGATCTGTGGCTCATTGGGATGCATGGATGACTTAAGAGCAGGCAGAACCTGCTTGACATGTGATTTCTCTACAGGGATTCAGTCGGAAGATCAAGAAAGGATGGTGATGACTCAGATGAGTTCATGCTTCTACCTAGTCAACACTGTGCAATTTCAAAGCAAAATGGTGCTATAGAGAGAATGGTGAGCAAGGACTCAAGGTGCCTACATGCTCCAGGCTCTGCTACTCTCCCTCCGTGTATGCTTGGACAGGCTAGCAAACATCTGCCAGGAATGAGTTCTTCATCTTGTCCATGAAAAAAGACGGCTGATTTTTGACCCCAGTGGTTACTGATGAGATAACCCCCATTATAAGGCTCATGGGGGCAAAATTCTTTTGTTCATTTGTAGTGCTGCTATGTCCTGAAAAGATGGCTTGGTTATACAATGGAGCTGCTACATGGTAGCATTCAGTAAAGGCTTGGTGGATGAATGTATGCACAGCACACAAAAACATACATTGAAATGTAGGGGAAGCTGAGAAATTGGAATTCCCAAAGCTATGTCCATCATCTATGGTAATATTTACATGTAGGTCTCCCAAGCTCTTTCTTCTGAAGAGCCTCATGGGAAAAATTTAAAAGGAAAAATAAACAATATACTTTCTGTCTCAATAACTTCTCTATTGCTGGGGCAAAATACACACAGCCAAGGCAACTTATGGAGAATGATATTGTTATGGGCTTCCAGTTTCAAAGGGTGAGTCCATGACCATTATGGTGGGAAGTGTGGCAGCAGTCAGAAATGGCTCTGAAGCAGTAGGGCTTCATTTTGATCCACAAGTACAAAACAGAGAGAGCTGCCAACTGGAAATAATATGGGTTTTTGAAACCTCAAAGCCCACCCTCCCTGACACACTCCCTCTAACAAGGCCATGCCTCCTAATCCTTCCCAAACAGTTCCAACTACTGAGCAGCGAGCATTCAGATATTTGAGCCTATAGGGACAATCTTGTCAAACAACCACAACCTCCAAAATAGAGTCAAGGTGGCAGCTGTGTGAAGCAAAACACAAAAGCTCCATGGCACAGGTGACTTCTCTTCTGTTTACCTTGAGCTTGGTGGAAGGCTGGTGTAAAGAACTTGCCAGAGCTCAGTACGGATATAGCCATGGAAATGAGGAATGAAAATCTCCAAGCTTATCCCCTCTGACACATCTTCTTTTAGATCCTAGAAGGGGTAGTGTTATAGTTTGTGTTATATTTCTGTGATAAACACCATGACCAAAAGCAACGTGTGGAAGAAAGAGTTTATTTGGCTTACATGCCCTGATCACAGTCAGCCACTGAAGGAAATCAGAGCTGCTCAATGGCTGGCTCAGCATAATCCGGGGCCACCTGCTCAGGTAGGCTGGGCTCTTCCACCTTAATTACTATTAATGAAGAAAATGCCTTGCAGATTTGACCATTGGGCCAATCGAATAGATGTAATTCCCCAATCAAAGTCCCTTCTTCTCAGATGACTATAGTTTAAGTTGACAAAACTAAACAGCACAGGAAGTTAGTTTGCAACCCTGTTGACTATAATCAATTCCAGTCATAGGACTTAATGACTATGTGCTCTGTGCAGTGTGACCAAAAGAAGCTAATACTTAACTCTATATGAAGTTAGCATTTTTTTATCAGACACCTCACTGCCTGATCACAGAGTTACCTCTCAAATATAAATGTCATGTGAGGCAGAAGAAATTAATTTAATATGCTTTATGGGCACTAGGTAATACCCAGAAGGCTAACAATGGCAGAAGAGAATTATAAAGGATTTGAGAATGGGCTGCTTTATAGACTCTGGCACACTGCCCAGGGCAGTAGAGTAAGTGAGAGAAGGGAAAGACTGTTAATTGGGGTCAGTGGTCAGTCTTTTCAGCATGAGCAGTTTTTAGAAACGTCAGGACTTTTCCTTTCTAAGACAGCCACAAGCTCTTTCTAATGTTGCAGCTATCAGGTCACTAGAGACGGCAAAGAGCGGATGCTACCAATTGAGGATCTCTTTATGTGAGGGCTATGGACAGAAGGAACTAAACAGCCTTCTCTGCCATGAAATGGTTTAGTCCATAGTTAACTGTCTGCATCTGAAATTAAGTCACTGAGATTTAGAACGCTGGCTTTGTAAACTCAGATCTGTGTTGATATTCATCTACCTCCTTAGTTTTTATAGTTATAAAGTCGAACTAATACATCTAATTCACAGAAGAGAGGACCACATCCATCAATGTGTGTATGTAAAGTAGTTCCTGACATGGAGCAAGGACTCCGCCAGAATTGATTATAGTTATCATCCTGCCAATGGGATGTGTGCAATTTGAGCTTTCCAGCTTTAAACTGGAGAAGGTTATCTTTTCCAGCATTCTTCTATCTTCTTCAGCATCCAAAGACTGCCACATCTGTGATTCTATGCCCCTGTCCCTACAAGATCTTAGCCTTGGTCAATGAAGGACAAAGCTGCACAGGTCTTTCTGAGAGGCAGAGCTTGGCTACCACTCTGAGGGTCCCAGCATAGTCTCCCATGGAGTCTTGATTTGCTCACTTTTTTGGTGAGACCTCAGAAGAAGGAGTGGTTCTGAGCCCCAATGCTTAACACACCTAGTGCTTCTTTGGAAGTTGGGGGTCACCGTAGGTGACTTAGCTAGGCTTCTATTTTGTGTTGAGTTCCAGAGCATGTCACCAATTCTCTTTCCTCAAGTTACATTTTCAACATTCTTTCTGCCTCCCACTTCTCTGTCTCTTAGCAACTTGGAGTCCCAGTGATAGGGGGAGGAAATGAGATTTCCAGAGACTAACCACCCTGAAAAGGTCTCCATCCTCTTTCCTAGGCCACCCCTGTGTTTTTTCCAGCTTCTGGACCTTTTATTCCTCAAGCTTGTTCTCCAATTTTGGATGACAAGTCATGAGGAGACAGCCCCATGTCGTCACAGAGCTATCATCTGTCCCTTAGTTTAACATCAAGTCAGATAAACCTTATGAGGATTTATATGAAATTTTAACATGGCATGATTCTTGTGTGTGTGTGTGTGTGTGTGTGTATGTGTGTGTGTGTGTGTGTGTGTGCGTGTGTTTGTGTATAAGTATTCATGTGAGGGGAAATGGGCTGTCTGTATTTGTGTGTATAGGCATGCGTATATATTTGTGTGTGAAGGTGTATGCATAGTACGTGCATCATGCTCTCCTAGTATATGTGGGTAGTGTGTTTACTGCAGAAACGTGTGTGTCAGCTAAAGGATACTGGATAGCCTCGGGTATCAGTCATTTCTCCAGTATCATTCACCTACTTCTTCCTTTCTTCCTTCCTTTCTTCCTTTCTACCTTTCTTTCTTTGGGCTCTGCTGGACAGTCAGCAAGCCCCAGGGATCTGTCTAGCTCTGTTTCCTCAGTGCTGGGGTTACCACCACGTATTATCATACTTTGCTTTTATAAATATAGATTTTTGGAATCAAACTCAGGCCCTTGTGCTCTCAAGGCAAGAACTTTACCTAATGAGCCCTCTGTGCGGTCACTATGACACATTTTACTTAGGACTCTGACATACAGAAATAATACTGTAAAGTGATTGCCAGTGCTCCTCACAACATCTGTGTGTTGGTTAGCATGTGGTTCCCCTACAAATATATAAGTTTCATGAAGGTAGATACTATATTTTTATTTACCCTAGCACCCCTAGGGTTGAACAGAATACCTTACAATAATGCCTTCCCAGTAAATGTCAGTTGAGAGAGTGATAGAATGAATATAGCTTATTTATTTAGAACATAGAATTGTACTCTTGGAGAATTCAGGGGGAAAAAATCTACCAGGAGTGAATGGAAATAGCTGAAGTCAATACCTTCTGATTCCCCATTTCTATTTTTCCTGGTGCATGGCAAGAAGTTTGGCCTTGTGGACTGCACATTGCCGCCTCCCTCTGCTAGTGAGCTCAGAGGACTGTGTGCCTAACCAAAGGAACTGACACCCATGAAGATAAGGGACATGTTTAAGCCAGTGTTCTAGGTAGGTCATGGAGAATAGAGCAGCCAAAAGGCAGGTAAAAAAGAAAAGAACGCAAGCATGAAATGAAAAGTTAACCTGACAAAGAGGGGCTTATTCCAAGAATGCAGTATTCCAACGTGGTCAATAAAATCCATCATGTGAAAACGAAAGGGGAAAACCCCCGAGGCACGAACAACACGCAGCATTTGACAAAGTGAAATATCCATTGGTGATATAAACTCTCAGTGCACTGAGAATGAAAAGGAAATTACCCTACTGATAAAAGGCATCCATACAAACCCTGGGAGTCATATTACACCTAATGGTGAAAGACAGAACGCTTCCTCTCTCTTATCAGACACGGCGAGAATGTCTGGTCTGATCAGGCCTATTTAACGTATACCGGAAGCCTTAGTTCAGCAATGCAAGAAAGGGGAACAAAAGCCTTTCAAATTAAAAGAAAGACAATAATCCCCGTTTTGCTATATTCTAATGATCCATCCTAAGACCCCTACACGAAGCTTCCGTGAACTGCTGGGGGACACAGGATACGAGGTCAAAGCATAGGAAGCAACTGCACTTCCAGATCCACGTCACCAACAGCTGGAAACAAATCTAAAAAGAAAAAAAAATTCCGTTATTTACAATAGCTTTAACCTGTCTGTGTGACCTCTGAGCGCAGCACACATGGACAGAATGTGTCTGTTTCAAAATGCTGATGGGCAGAAAGCAGAAGCTTCAGTAAGTGAAGAGACACAGTCACCAAGGTGTCAACCCTGGTCAAAATGCCAGGAGGCTGTTTTTTAAAAAAAAGAAACTGAGAAGCTAATTCTAAAATTCATATGGAATGATAGTACCATAAGAATAGGCAAAACAATGTGCGCAAGAATGGGTGGGAGTATTCACCCCTCTTACCTCAGGCCTATTATAGAGCTATAGTAACCAGCACAGATATTTATGGGAACACACAGAAATAGATCAATGAAACGGAATGGAAGTTTAGGAACACTCCTACACAAACACGGCCCACGGAGTTTTAGCCAAGGCAACAATGCAATCCAATTGTAAAAGAATGGTATTTTTAGCAAACAATACTGAGACAATAGGATTTGTATACCCAAAGAGATGAACTCTGGTCCATACCTCACACTCAATACAACTCAATGAACTCCAAGTGCTTCACAGACCTAAAGGGCAGCATGTATAATGACAAAAATTCTAACAGAAAGCACAAGAGAAATTGTCTTGATCTGGGGAGAGACATAAATCTCTCAGATAACTACTGAAAGCACAACCCCCTAAATAAATAAAATATTGGGAATCTGACCTTTAGCACGATGTACGTCTACTCTTTGAAAAAGAAATAAGACAAATTAAAACGAACCACTTGCAAAAACATCTAATCAAGGGTTTCTATAGAGAATACTCAACACTCAGTAATGAGAAAACTATCAGCTTAGAAGTGGGGCAGATTCCCCAGAGTAAAGTGGACCAATAAGTAGGCACAGATGAGACATCCACTGTTATTGTTAATTAAAGGAAATTCACAATAAAACACAATAAGCTGTCACCATTCCCCTGATGCAGTGGCTCAGTATTTTCCATGTGTTTGTTTGTTTGTTTGTGACAGGGTCATGTTAAGTAGCCCTGGCTGTCCTGGAAATCACTATGTAGGTCAGTCTGGCCTCAAACTCACCACACACCTGGCTTCAGGATTTTCTGGACGGACAATGTCATGTCCTGATAAAGACGTGACACACCTGAGACTCATACCCTGTTTATGGGAAACACAAAACATCTCCCAGCTTCTCTGGTGACCAGTTTGCCAGCTTCCTGCAGAATTCAGTATGCGTTAATCATATGGCTCTGAAGTCCCAATCATCAGTCTTCAGCTGAGCAAAATGAAAATTTGTTATCATAAATGCAATGGCTCCAGCCACAGCCACCCAGACAGTGGAAGCTACTCAAGAAGCTTCCATCAAGCGAGTGGATAAGTCATGTGACTGGTGCTCCTAAACTCTAATAGTGATAAGATAAGGAATGATGATAACAGATAAAAATAGTCAACTTGGATCACTCCCAAAAGCCGTGTATGCTGAGCTACAGAAACTGAACTTAGAAAGTTACATGCTGTGTGACTTCATTCACGCCATAGGTTCTGAGTCATAAAACCAGGATGCTAGAAAGCTGGTTGTTTGAGAGGCTAGAGATCCAGAGAGAGCCTGACTATGTAGGGTGACATGGGGGTTGTGGAGTCACAGAGCTGAGCCATATCCTGATCACAGTGAGCTGATCCTCAGTGTGCTAAATCCATAGAACTGCAGCAACCAGCAATGTCCATTTGGGTACATTTTAACTGCAAAACAAAAAAAACAGCTCTATTTCAAGGGAGGAGAAAAGTTAAAGCATAACCAAAGTGTATCCAGGAGAGGAGGCGGAGGAAGAATTCTGGCTTATCAGCTCCCTGTGAAAGAGGAGTTTTGATTCTCTTTTAAAACAACCTTGAAAAAGCTACACCCATTTCAGGCCTTTGGCTGCCGTGTTAGGTCTGTATTTCCCTCCCACCAACAGAGCAGGCATTCCACAGTGGAAGCTTTTCTGCAGGATTCAAGCACGGGACTTGTGACATTGTCTATCACACTACCAAACAGCAACAGCGATCTCCTTGCCCAGGTCCCTTCCTCCTGTGCACCCTGGATGCCCTCTCAGTGGCACCGACCCAAAGTAGAGACAGTCACTTGTCCACTCACTTCCCTGGTATTTACAGAGAGTCCTTGCTGAGTACCAGGCTCAGCCAGGGGCCCTGTTGCCAGGTTGAGGCCCACGGCATATTCTGTAGAGCAGCTGCTCTCTTGAGGGCCAGCCACCGTATGCCCTGCCCTGTTCTCTCATTCCCCAGCTTAGCAGATTCCAAATGCTTTTCAGTACTTCATTCCTTTAGTGGGTGAAGATTTAAGCAAAAGCAAATAGAGCTGCATCCAATATTGCAACCGCTCCCTGCGAACTACCTAACTCACCAGCATTTGCTTCTCTGCCCTCCGACCAATTCAGTCTACACTTTTATGTAAAAGCCATTTCTCAGCTTCCTAGCAGGGAAAAATATCCATTGCCTTTCAGCTTCCAGAAGTACAACTAGAGGTGAGTGAAATTCAGTGGCTTATCGAGGTTCCACAGTTTATTGGTCTGGGACTAGAATTTAGAATGTGAAAGCTTTGGTATTGTTTTTCATAATCACACTAGAGAATGAGACTTGTACACACCAAAACACTGCTAAAATCCTTCTCTGAAAACTAGGCAGAAATGGAAGAAATAATCTCCTGAGGATCTGCACCAGCAACTTTGGACAGAAATGCTTTGAAAACAGTCGTGTCCTAGGGGCAAGAGATGTTTTTGATATAAACTTCGATGACAGCAGTTCGTAATAGACCCACATTCAGGGAACTGTTCCAGCATGCCAGAGGTTTGGAAGCTTTTAACTCTCATAATTCACCCTAACACACGCCAACTAGGCTCAAGCAATGTTAAGGAGCTGACAAACCACAAAGACCAGGAAACGCACTGATCAGAAGACCAATAAGAGGTAAATGCTTATCAAGAAATCTGGGAGCATGGGCTGGTCTTAGGAAGCTCAGTTTCCCAAGCACATAGAGAGGCCTCCAGCCTAAGGGGCCCAGAGGAGGAAGAAAAGAAAATGAACAGCTTTGCCTACTTGTCCAACATCCACTGAAAATGTGCCCCTCAGGGAGAGTAGGCAGGAGGCTGACCTGGTGCTGAACTAGACCGGAGCCATTTCCAGCATTCTCTTGAATTAGCCTCCATTTCCTCTTTAAGAACTGAGCTGAGGGGACTGGATTCCCTTGGGTCACCCTCAGGGCAGTTCAGTTACACGGGACAATTTGTCCCACCCATTCCGGCACCAACTTCCAAAGCACAGCCAATCTAGACCAATGCATTTGTGCCTTCCTCTTAAGTCTATCAGCCAGTTTTTTGGGAAAAGAACAACAGAGTTTGTCCTCAAAAAAAAAAAAAAAAAAAAAAAACAACAACAACAACAAAAAACCCTCTCACTCTCTCTCTCTCTGCTGCTTTGTTTTCTATTAATAGTTTTGGAGAAAATGTCACCCTACAGATTAAAGACTCGAACCAGGTAGAATTAGAGAAGGGAGAGGGGGATTTCATAGGACTCTATCTCCCACCCTACACCCTAGGGATCTCTAGCTAGTTCTGTTCTCTGCCCACTTCCTATGTGACCTGGACTACCAAGCAGCTTCTGTCCCTCCATGAAGCACCCACACTTTTCTTCTGGCTGTTCAATGGGATGAAGTCAATGGGTGGGCTCAGCACCTACCAGATCACTAATTGGACTTGCGGGACCAACCTTGGATGGGATTTAAAGTGTAATATCACATCTGCCACCACCATTCCCTGAGTGGTCAAGGAAGCTGTTGATGGACCC
>CM052700.1:21064276-21075020 GCA_028551405.1 Uromys caudimaculatus | reverse complement strand
CCCCCCCCCCCGGCAGACCTTTTCTTGGGTCCTCAAATATCAAAGACCTGAGTTCTCTAATGCCGTCCAAAGAGACCAGTTTCTCAGGACCCTGTGAGCAAATGACACACCAAAGACTTTCTTCTCCAGCATACTGGTCATGTGACCCCCATTCTCCGGCCCCAGCAAATCCCAGATCCCTATTCTGTTTCTTTCCAGAGTATTGCAAAGGATTTCACAGTCAGAGGAAGGAAATACTAAGGGGCTGCTGCCCCCTTCTGGCTAGGAGACATCTGAAGGGGAGGGGTGAGGAAAGGGAGCAGGGATTTCCTAAGTTATCATGGATGCAAATCTCATGATGGAGAAAACAATGTAATGTCCATGTCCTGGAAATGGCTAGGACTATTCTTAACCCAGAGTCACTTGGAAACAGAAGAAATATAGATAAAATTTATAAATCGTAAATATGAACACCTTTACTGTAAGATGGAAGAAATGTGAAAGTAAAACTTAAGAAATGGTACAGTCACCCTCAGCCTGTGACCAAGAAGTCAAGCATGGCACTGTCCCCAGCACCCAAACTGTCAAACGGAAAACTTCCCTGTATGCAGTACAAGCTCACTTTCCCTTTGGGTTAGCGAGAAAGTGAGTGAACTGCAGTTTCTTTCACATTACTGCAACCAAAGCATATGAACCATAATATATGACCATAATTTGTGGACAGATGAGGGGCATTGCCCATTCAAACCTCAACTGCTCACCTACTATGTGCTTACTTGGCTTGAAGACATAAGCTGTAGCCTTATCCTCACGTGGCTGGTGGTAACCCTCCCAAGGACAGAAAAGCAGCAGAAGCAATCACAGGATGTGCCATGTGTTTATGGAGGAGGGGCAGGGAGCACCAGCTGAACTTGTGTTAGGATCTAGAAAAGCATGTCAAGCCAGCCTTGGAGAATGCACGTTACACAATGAACGTGGAGAAGATAGGAGCTGGCCTGGAGAATGTATATGTACAGGCATGGACATGGGAGAAAAAAAAGCATTCTTGCCCTTTCTTCTTTCTTGATGTCTTCCCTGTGAGGATGAGAAAACAATGGGCCATCTGAGTGTAAGCTGGACCATGTACCACACTGCAGAAAGCACTCATGGGCTGTCGGAGTTTACATACAATCTCTTGTCTATAAATAGTGCTTGCCTGCTCTTCCACACCCCTCTGAAAATAGTGCCTGTCAATCTCACGGTGACTTTGAACTTGGTGGTGGGGTGTTATATTTGGTTTACTCTTTCCTGTCTATTTATATTTCTTTTGTTTACACAAACATTCCTGTCCAGCTATTGCTGCCATGTCTGGGCACCTGCTGCCATTAGAAGAATGCATAGCAACTTCATTCTGTGCAAAGGACAACTTCCAACTTCCCCCATCCCGCTCTCTGTTCCAATCTGTTATTGAATGTACTCAGAATTCCACGGTCTTAGGTCTGAAAAGAGAACATTTCTCTCTCCGTTGCCTCCAGCTAGACTCCCAGAACTGCTCTGTTTATACTTCACAGGCATCCCAGGAAGGGAGCTGCATCCTACCCACTCTGTCATAAATAGGCTTTTTTGCAGGACTGGCCTGCCTTTTGATGGCTGAAGCATCTCTAACCTGGTTCTTTGCCACTAAAGTTCATGACATACGCACAGGTCTCATATGCTTACTTGTGCTCTTTACTCAACCAATGTCTGTCTTCTGTTCCTGGGTCCCCAGCTACTGCTTTTAGCATCTCACCACCCTTTTGTGGGTTCTTTTCAGAAGCTCTCTGTGTTCTACTTTCCACTGGGTTGAGGATTCAGTCTTAGTGAAACTTTGGTCTTGGTTGAAGACAGAAAATGGTGCCTCTGACTCCTGGGATAGAGTGGGTCCAGCAGTTTCCTCAGGGAGTCAAGACCCACTGGAGGATGACTGTGGACTCCAGACTGGTCTCTACTCATTCTTCCAGACATATAAGAAGAACCAAGGCTTTTGAATGAAGCCCTGGCACTGTCACTCTGATGTCGGTAGTTGCATGCAAGTTCACAAACCTCTCTGGAGTTTCAGTCTCATCTCTGTGTGTGTACATGTATGTTATAATTTTATAAAGTTTATTTATTTTAAAACTTGCACACAAAAATTAACCAGTCTCATAGGCTATACAGCTCAATGAACTTTTATACAGCTAGAATAAGCTTCAGAGCATGTGGGGCTTCATGTTAAACTTTACACTTTTAATATAGAATATATTTTGTAAACTTATTTACCAAAATTATCAATAAGATGGAGACAATGACAGTTATCTTTTAAAGTTGTGAGACATAGAGTGGGGAGACTGAGTGCCCAAAAATTAACTATTAAATAGCACTGCATCCCTGAGAAGTCCTACACACACACACACACACACACACACACACACACACACACACACACACACATCATTTTAAAGAGAAGCCAGCGTGCTCTTAAGTAGGGCACAGGGACTGTCATTTTCAGGGTCTCTAGAGAATGAAACAGATGCCCAGCCTTGGGAAGATGCTCGTGATTAGAATCTCATAATGTGATACTCAGCACCCTCTGTGGGCATCCTTTCTGTCTCTAATAAGGGATGGACAGAGAGACAAGGGAGCTGAGAAAGAAGAGATAGGGTTGAGACACCCAATGGAAGTATGCCAGGTGAAGGATGAGAAAGACCATACCACAGAGGGGAGGCAAGATAGTAGCCATCTCTTCTCTCAGATGCTCTTTCTCAATTTTGGCTCCTATTGCATCTTCTCCTGGCTCCCTCTCACTGAGCACAAAGCCAGTCTGGTATTTACTGCAGGTAATCGTGCCTTTTATTGCAGTCTCAAGCCAAGGGAGGAGAGAAGAGAATAAAAAAACTCTGGGGGAAAAAACATAGTTTAAGTGTTTCCAAGTTAAAAGCTCTTCTCAATATGTGTCTTGGATACTATAAATCACCTGATAAAATGAGGCCTTTTCTGGCCCAGTCCAATCCTCCCAGCTTCTGGGAGGCAGGTGGGAATTAAAGCTGTAGTCATTGAAGGCATACAGTGGCTGAGGCAGACCATCAACCAAGGAAAACAGATTCCCTTTCAATTGAGGCCATTCATCCTGAGAGAATAGCCTTGGAGAGGCCAGCTTCATCTTAAAGCTAGGAATTGAAATGGCTTATGCTAATCTGTCTCTTGTCCTTCCCTGTCACCTAGAGGGCACCTATGTACTGTAATTCCAAAGCAAGGTGTGGCAAAGTGGCTCCTTACCCAGGGAACCTCACTAGGTCTCCTTGAGAGGTCAAGGTGCTTCGAGGTCTTTTGTAAACATCTGTCCCCTTCTTCTTAAGTTTATGCTGTGTATTCTGCTTACCCAACTGCTGCCTTTTGAGTCTTCATGGCCTCTTCTACCTCTACCCAAGGAACCTGTCACAGTAGTTCCTAAGTCCTAGTGTTCTCTAACCTGGAAGTTGGTCAAGAAATCATTGTATCTCCATTGGGTGTCATTTGTGAAGTCCTTAGTGTAGGCCAGGCACTGTTAGCAAGCTGTATCACCCACTGGTGAAGTAAACACGGACATTCTCTATGACTATAAAATTCATATTGAGTTTTTAACCTGTGGCTGGTCTTAGTCTGGACATTAATGAAGCACTTTGGGAGGTGGAGCCTTACTGGAGGAAGAGGGTCACTGGGGGGTAGACCTTGATTTTTATGGCCAGTCCCTGCTTCCTGTCTGCTCTGTGATTCCTGTACCACTAAGATGTGAACACATAACTTCCTAGTCCTGTTGCCACAGCCGTAAGCTGCTCCTAATCCTGTCTTCCCTGAAATGAATCAGGAGCCAGAATAAATTCTTTCTCCTTTAAGTTATTGCTTGAAGAGAATTTGGTCATTGTAATAAGAAAAGTAACTAACAAAGTTACGAACTGCATCAAACACTCTTTATGTATCCTATCACATAAAAATGACTGGGCAGTTCTGCTCACACCCCTGTCAGAGCATGGATAGACAAGTGGGCATGGCAAATCCACTCCTGATAATGAGTTCAGTGCAAAAAATGTTGAACTCTCTGGCTTGCTCTGACCTGGGAAGGCTGGCAGAAGTATCCAGATATAATAAATAGGGTCAAAGCCTAAAGCAATGAATGACTTACTGAAGCTGCTCAGCTCTGCACCAGAGCTGGGTCAGGGCCCAGGCTTCTCTTGACTGCTGCAATGCATAGGCTGTAAGAACCTGGCCACGATGATTCCAAAACAAAGCTAAGAGTTATGGAAAGGGGCTTGTTTCCTCTCCCCATATTGGGGAATTCTGAAGAGTATCTATCACAGAAGGTGTACACTAATTCCCGGGTAAATTACTTGAGTTTTCCATAGTTCAACAGATCACAGCCAGAGAGGAGGCAGCAGACATCAAAGGCCTAGTTAACAGAGCTCAGGATGCAAGCTTGTGGTTCTCTAGTACATAACGGTTTCAGGCTATTGGCATTAGTTTCAGATGGCCAGAATCTCAGAAAACAGCAGAGGCCACTTGAGCAAAGTCTCCATTCCCACATAAGGCAGCATCTCTGAGGGTGTTGGGGACACCAGATAGGTTCGAGGTAGGATTTCATTGGTAATAGGCATCAAGCCTCTCCATGTCCCACCCTGCCAGCGTAACAATGCATGCAAATTGGTGAGAAGGGATGCTGAAGGAAGTCAAATATAAACACTGGAATGCAGCACGTCCTATGAGATTCTGAGGTGCATGGTCTCTGGCTGACTTGCTCACTGGTACCTCTGTGCAGCTGCCGGTTAGTGTTTATGGAAAGACATTGTGATACACTAGAAAACCACAGGCTCACATCCTGATCCTTAGCTAAGCAGCTGTGGAACATTTTGAAGTCACCTACCTCGGGGCACAGCTTTCTCATCTTCCAGGATTTGAGATGCTTAGTTATATCCTTCCCAATTGACATCCTTATATCACGGCAAAAGAAAAGTTGTTATGGATTCACATGGATATACTAGTCTTGCCTGTCTCTAGGGGAAAAAATAAATATATATTACTATGGTTACTATGTATGGTTAGAATAATGTCTATTATGTAGTGAGGTGTTAGTAAATGTTTATTAAGTGGGGGTGGGGACAGGAGAAGAGAAGCGCATGGGAACTGAAGAAAAGAGGCAGGAGGGAGGGGAAGGAAGGAGGAGAGAGGAGGGAGGGAGGGAGGGAGGAAGGGAAGGAGGGATGGAGGGAGGAGGGATGGAGGGAGGGAGGGATGGAGGGAGGGAGGGAAGGAAAGAAGAAGGAAGGAGGAGGTAAAAAGATATCAGACCACTGGGAGGGGACGTGAATGAATAGAAATACCAGCTGAGATCTACCATTGTATTTTTTTCTAGTATCTGCAGGTTTTGATTCCCACTGAAATGCTAGATGCTAATATTATTTTGGATTTTTTTTTTTTTACTGAAATGGAGTTTTTATTGAAGAAGTGGAGCATGCATAATATAAAAGTGACTTTTTTATTTTTATTTTTTTGATATTTACTTTATTTACATTTCAAATGTTTTCCCCTTTGAAAGTGCTTGCTGTTGGAAGCATAATAAGCTGTCTCCTGAGAGGCTCAGGCAGAGCCTGACAAATACAGAGGCAGATGCTTGCAGCCAACCTTTGGACAGAGTGTGGGGTCTCTGAGGGAGGAGTTGGAGAAGGAACTGAAGAAGTTGAGGGGGTTTGCAGCCCCATAGAGGGAGCAATAGTGCCAACTGACCAGATCCCCCAATGCTCCCAGAGACTGGACCACCAACCAAAGAATACACATGGAGGGACCCATGGTGCTGGCCACATATGCAGCAGAGAAGGGCATTGTTGGCCATCAGTGAGAGGAGAGGCCCTTGGGCCTGAGGGTGTTAGATGCCCCAGTGTAGGGGAATGCTAGGGAGGGAAGACAGGAGTGGGTGGGTGGGTGGAGGAGCACCCTCATAGAGGCAGGGGGAGGTGGGATGGGATAGGGGTTTCCAAAGGGGAAGTATTTTGGATTTTATTATTTCAAGTATTTAGTGAATTATTTAGTTTCTGTACCTCAAACGCAAGGAAGAAACACATGTCCCGTTTCATAGATGAAGAAATGGAAGCACAGAAAGACTAGGGAGATGGGTCAATGAGCAATTATTGTCATGAAAGGATCAGGCCTGAGCTCTAACCCAGACCCCCAGTAAAAGGCTGCCACGGTGCTATGCACCCAGAACACCAGCACTGGGAAACAGAGAAGAGGATCCCCCAAACCCACTGGCCAGCCTATGCAGTCAAGCCAGGGAGCTCCAGCTTCCGTGAGAGACCCTTTCTCAGAAAACAAGGTAGAGAGTAAGACCCAGGTCTCAACTTGCTTTCTATTACTGTGACAAAACACCATGAACAACATCAACTTAAGAAGGAAAGGGTTTATTTGGTTCACACAACCCAGGCCAACAGTTCGTCACAAAGGGAAGGTAGGGTGGGAGCTCAGGGCAAGACCCTGGAAGCAGAAACTGAAGCACAGACTATGAGAGAACTCTGCTCACTAGCTGGGTCCTCCGGGCTTGTTCAGCAAGCCTTTTGATAAATCCAAGACATCTGCCTAGGGATGACACCACTCACAGTAGACTGGGACTTCCCATATCAATCACTGTATGTATGTGAAATGTGAATGGATATGTGTATGTGTATGAATATGGAGAGAGAGAGAGAGAGAGAGAGAGAGAGAGAGAGAGAGAGAGAGAGAGAGAGAGAGAGAGATTGATTCTACAATTCTCTAAGTTCTCTTACTCAAGAGAACCCTGATGAATATAGTCATTGAGAAAATGTCCCACAGACACCACTGCTAGCCAATCTAATCAGACCTTTTCTCAACTGAGGTTTTTTTCTTCCCAGATGATGCTAGCTTGTATCAAATTGGTAAAACAAACTAGCCTGCACAACACCCAACATCAACCTTGAGTGTAAAAGTAACTTTCATTCTCCTGCTGTAATTGTTGTCTGGAGAGCTTACTGCCTCAGTCTACTAACCAAGGCCTAGTCCAGGAATCTTCTAGCTTCTGTACAATCTTATCTAGGCCTAGAAGGCTTTCAGCTTCTGAGACTTACTGATGAATAAGCTCACACTTTCTTGTTCTTTCTGAACTCTGGCTGGCTGGTTCAACTCAGCTGTTCTGACTCAAACTCCTCTCCAAGTTGATTGATTAAAACTGGCTTCTCTCAGCTTCTCAGCTTGGCCTCATACTGACTTTTGCAATATGTCTAATCTTCTGGCTCCTTGGCATTCTCTGGCTCGTTTTGTCTTCATCTGTGTCTAGCTTGTTTTCTGTTCAGTCTGTTTCTGTAAAACTCTCCCGGTAAAAACTGCCTCCTCCTCTCTCTCTGCTGCTCTACTCCCTCTCAACTCTACTGTCCTGCTCTCCAGGAACTCTCCTGTATTCCTGTACTGTACTCTTTTCTCCTGTATGGTCTTCCTTACCCTCAAGTAGCTTCCCTGTCCTCTCTCTTCTAATGAGAGTTCAGCATATTTGATTCTGTCAAATCTTTCTCTGATTCATCATTTTCTGCCACTTGATTACACATCACTTTCAAATATAGTGCTTCCTTCTACAAACTAACTTTACCTTCGTTGTTTGGGATTAAAGGTGAGTACTAAGGGAATGTCTGTATTCCAGCCAGAGAGATTAAAGGTGTGTGCTAAGAGCTGAGCCACATGGCAACTAGAAACAGGTTTTTTTTTCAATAAATAACACAATCTCAGTTTCACAGTGTGATCAAATACCCTGCAACACTTTAGCCTACACATGTGCACATATGTGTACACACATACACACACACACACACTCACAATGGAAACACAGAAAAATTTACATCTTTGCCCATAGTTGTCCAGTTAGTAAGTAATACAGTTTAGATTTGACCCTCCATCTTTTGTTGCACATTTGACCCCACCCAATACCTATCACAATGTTAAGTAAGTACATATTAGGAACATAAATAAAAGCATTTTGTGTAATGAATAAATATCAAAAAGGAAGGAAGAGTGTGGTAGTTTGAATTGGAATGGTCCTCTTGGCTCACATATGTGAATGCCTAGTTGTTAGGGATTGGTGCTACTTGACTAGGATGCTCTTGATAGAGTCAAAATGACCTTGTTAGAAGAACTGTCACTAGAGGTGGGCTTTGGGGTTTTCAAGAGCCTAAGCCAGGCCCAGTGTCTCTCTCCTCCCACTGCCTGTGGATCCAGATACAGAACTCTCTTCAACTTCTCCACCACTGTGTCTGTCTGCATGCTGCCATGTTCCCCATGATAATGACAATAGTGTAAACCTCTGAAACTGAAGCTAGCCCCAATCAAATGCTTCCCTTTATAAGACTTACTGTGGTCACGATGACTCTTTGCAGCAATAGAACAGTGAGTGAGAAAAAGGAAGAAAGAGAGGGAAGAAGAGTATAGGGAGAGAAGGGTAGATGAGAGAGGAATAGGGAGAGAAACATTGAATTGAATTCCAGAAGAAGAAAAAGACAAGATAGTCAAGGCCGTTATCTGGTATCTGTCCAGTATCAGCGGTGAGGATGTTGATGTCCCCTCCCCTAAGGCTGTAGATTTGCACTCACAATCCTCCAGCTCAGTGGTGGGCAGCCTTGGAATGAGAACACATCCAGATGTGGATACCAGCTCTGCCATTTAATGTGTGTGTGCCTGGACCACTCACCCCCCTCTGTGCTCAGTTTCCTCATTTGAGATTGCAAGGATTTTAAAGCACTCAGCCTTGAAACTGACAGCCAGCCAACCTCTAATAATCTGACTATACTTCCTGGCTACATGAGTTCTAGAAACCCACCTCAGATTATACTGTCACATTCAAAGATGTGATTCAGGGAAAGACCAGGTGTATATCCCTAAGGTCAGACTCTAAGAGAGATCCTAACACTGCCAGGTTGTCACAGTCCTGCCAGAAGCTGGAGTGCTCACGAGAAAGCCATCACTTACTGCCTCAGACAATCCATTCCCCAAAGCCCACCTTCTGTAACGATCCCCTTAGGAGTGGTGCTCTGCAAGGTTTGCTGGCAGTCGGTGCCTTCTTTTGGCCAACTGGCATCCTTTCTGTAACAATGTGATCTCACCTCCTTTCCTCCAACTCCAAAAGGAAAGAACAGTGGTTCATTGCCATCTACATGCAGGTTTCTCAGATGAAGGAAACATGGAGTTCCCAGAGGCTGCACTTTCATCCTGCCATGAAAACTCCATTGGATGGAGTTGGGAGAGCTGAAGTCTTGATGTCAATACAGTCAGCTTCATGGGTTCCCAGCAGTAGGAGACATTTCCTATGCTCATGAAGAGCCTCCTGGTCTGACTAACCTTGGAGGCAGGTGGTATCTGTCATTCCCACTGCTCAAGGTGTGAGTGGAGGAAATGAAAGACCTGACCCCCTTATAAGAAAGGTTAGACCCCTAGCAAACTTAGAGCCTAGACTAGAAACTACATGCCTGGGCAAAACCCCACCTGGCTGCATTCTTTCCCCTAAGAAATGGGTGACCTTGGCCTGGCCCCAGGGCCAGAGGCACAATGTTTCAGGAACTAGCTAACCACAAAAATGTTTGTGCAACTGCCTTGTGACTAACTTAGAACATTCTGTACTTCCCCATAATGCTAATTCTTTCCATTCCCCACCCCTTGCTTTGTGGTTTTTTTCTTTAAATACCCCTGACTTCAGCTGCTTGGGGTCAAACTCCTCTGCCCCTGCGTGGGTTACGAGCTCGACCCTAGTGCACTGGTCCCCCAATAAACCTCATGTGATTGCAGCAAGGACGGTCTTTCGTGAGTTCTTGGAGGGTCACACCATCCCGAGACTTGAGTGAGGGTCTCCCCAGCTTGGAGGTCTTTCAGGGACAGGCTCCAACAAGGTCTGCTGGACAGGGCAAGGTGGCAGAGTGGGTGAAGGGAAGGAGGATCATAATGCTTCTTCTCATGAGGGTCCAGCAATGGAAATGTGAGTAGCCCATACCTGGGAGAGACCTTACCAGCACTCACCATTATTGAAGAGTAGAGTTTTGTTCTAAAAGATGTGTCTTTCTACTTCTGTTTTTCTGAGATGATCCAGCTTTCCTGGAAATGTGGAGAATAGGTAATTCTTTCTATGGCCAGTAGAAGTGGGAGCCAGATCAAACATTCTAGAAAACAATTGTCAGGATCAATCAAAGCCCTCAAAACCCTCTGTGGAGAGGTATTTTCAAACTGTCTGTGAAATACCCAACAATTTGTAGAAACATCAATTTAAGATGCATTATCTCCAGTATTTTAACTACAAAAATTCTCTAGAAAAAGCACATACACAATAACAACGAAGTTAAATAAAGTTCACAGATACCATGCAAAATTGTGCAGACATTAAGTGCTAAGAACATAGAGGTTGATGAAGGAATAGGTCAGGTGGTAAAGTGCTCGCCACACAAACATGAGCACCTGGGTTACACCTGCAGAACACAGGTAAAAATCTAACCTTGGTGATGCATGTGAGAGGTGGAGGCAGGTGGATTCCTGGGATGGCTGGAGGGCCAGCCTAACCTCTTCACTGACTTTCAGGCCAATGAGGCACTAGTCTTATTACAACAACAACAACAATACAACAACGACAATAGCACAAGGATGTGATGTTATAGCATACATGAGGTTGACTGCCAGCCTCCAGACATGCGCAGCATCACCCCTCTACAGAATTATAACACACACACACACACACACACACACACACACACACACACACACA
>CM052700.1:21046275-21063776 GCA_028551405.1 Uromys caudimaculatus | reverse complement strand
CCGGAAGCTGCTGGCTGTCAGTCTCTGTGACCCGCAGAAAGCGGGGAGAGGCAGTGAGCTCTGGGGACGCGTTGCCCCTGCTATGAGCTTTTCTGTGTTCCTGGGAGAGAGAGGATTGTCTCCCGGAGCTGCCTGTCTATGGGATCCTAGTGTCTCTGGCAGAAGTTTCCTGCCACAGCCGCCCGCCCCTGGGATTCAGCTTGGCTGATATTTTAAACTGTTGTGTGAGCCCTTCACGTATATGGGTTTGATAAAGGAAGATAGCTTTTTCTGCTCAACTACGAATTCCAACATAAAATATTTCAACATTTAGAAAAGTGTAGCATAATCAGCTGTCTATTTACCAGTTTTATAAAGCCTTAACAACTGCATATATGTATACGTGTATGTATATGTATATAAATTTTTAAATTTTATTTTATGTGTGTGAGTGTTTTGCTTACACGTATGTTTGTGTATTATGTGTGCCTGGTGTACAAGGAGACCAGAAGAAGGCATACAATCTCCTGGAAGTGGAATTACAGATGGTTGTGAGCCGCCATGAAGATGTTGTGAATTGAACCCAAGTCCCTTCCAAGAGCATCAAGTGTTCTTAACAACGAGCCATCTTCCCTGTGACATTTGTCCTCCTATGGAATTTTCCCTGGTACCCAACCTTCTGCAGGCTAGAGGAATGCTCTACCGTGGAAGCTCTTACCAGCCCTTTGGCCCGGGTTTTGTTTTGTTTTTTGGTTTTGTTTTTTTGTTTGCTTGTTCGTTTGTTTGGGATATTTTAAAGAAGGGAAACACTACTGCACTAAGTCCTAATTCTGAGAATTGACAATCAAAATTAAATACTTCAGTGAGTGTGTTTCTATCCTCCTTATGGGAGCTATACTTCAAACTGACTGAAAAGTCCTTGCAGATAACAAAGAAATCCTTTTTGTTGAAAAATTAAATATGATTAAGTGACAGTATGATAGAATTTTAAAATCATCAATCCAGGAAATAATCATCAATAATTGAAAATGATGAATGAAAGGCAGCTAGTGTCCTGGCATGTGAGTTCCCGGCTCTAGTCCCAGCACATCAGAGGCTGAGACAGGAAGACTGTCATGAGTTTGAAGCTATCTTAAGCTACACACTGAATTCTAGGCTAGCCTGGGCTTCAGTGTGAGACCCTGTCAAGAGAGATGGCGCTATGTTTAAGAGCACCTGCTACTCTTACGGAAAACTGGAATGTAGTTCCCAGTTCTCACAACTGCCTTTATCTCTATCTCTAGTAGATACAACACTGCCTTCTGACCTCTGCAGGAAACTCCATACAGTACACACACACACACACACACACACACACACACACACACACAGAGAGAGAGAGAGAGAGAGAGAGAGAGAGAGAGACTTATAATTACAATAATTACAATAGGAGGCTGTCTCTGACTCAGTTGCTGGTCATTGGATCCCTTTTTCCTAACTGGGCTACCTAGTTAGGCCTCAGTGGGAGAATATGCAATTAGGCCTACAGAGGTGACTGGATATTCCAGGGTGGTGGGGGCACACAAGGGGGCTTCCTCTTTTGTGAGGAAAAGGGGAGGGGTAATGAGGAGAAGGATTTATAAGTGTGGGACTGGGAGGAGAGGAGTTAAGGGGGCCTCGATTGGGATGTAGATAGATAGATAGATAGATAGATAGATAGATAGATAGATAGATAGATAGACAGACAGACAGACAAAGAAAAAAAAAGAACACTGCCGGACACTAGACAGCAGACAGTAGAGGGAGCTAGCTGCCACCATCTTTTATCTGGTTTCCCCTTTCCCAACTCTAAAACATTATTCTCCTGTCCAGGTGGTGTGTTGAGCATATTCAGTACAACCCACAAAGCTTTCTTGCCAAAATAACCTGAATTGAAATGTAACCTATTCTCACACACTCACATTCCCTGTGTGGGGATCACAGCGCAGGAGAGAGAAGTTAGATGTCACTCTAAGACAACAATAAGGGGACAACAAAGGTCCAGGGTTCTCGTTTGTACATGGAGGGAATGAGAAAGCAGGTGTGTATGGGACCAGGCAGATAGTGTTGGGCAAAGAGAGAGCCTGCTCTCCATTTAAAGCACTTTGTGACTTTTCCATAAATTATATTGTGTAGAACTCAAGTGAATTCAGATTTGTACAAGTTTAATTTTAAAAAAATACATTTTCTTCCAGAACTAGAGAGGCTAAAGCAAGAGGATCCACTTAAGCTCACGTGAGCCTCACCTGGCCAACAAAGACCACCTTAGAAAATAGAGATATTTCTAAGACACTGTATAGACTTAATATGCTGCATACTTTGGATGGTATAAAACATTGAATTTTGGTAGGTTTGACAATAGATTTACAATTATATGGGGAAATATCCACTATTGGATACAACTAATGAAAAGGACATTTGTTTTAAAAGCATAAAACATCAAAAATGGGAATAAAAACATAGTAGAGTCACGTGGAGTTTCCAAGTGAATTCTGTCTTCTTTCTTATTTTCCTACCCCTCCCATCCTACCTATTTACAGTCTGAACTTAGTGTTCCGATGAGTTATTTGTATTACTCTGTATGTATACATCGGCAAGTGATACATACTAGCTCTCAAATCTTTAAGCCTTCCAGAGAGGTGATACATCTTCACTGGAAAGCATAATTTATATATATCTTCTTATTCACTCTTTGAGCATTTTGTGCATGCATGCAATGTATTTTGAACTGTAAGTTTTTATAACCCATTGAGTCCAATTTGTCCTGCCCCTAAGGGATTAGAGGCTGCCCCCTGGAGCACGATCAAGTAACAAGGGCCACAGCCCTGAAGAAAAGTTACTCTCAATAGTCAACAGCTCCTCAGCTAAGGGTAGGTGCTTGAGAGACTCTTTCCCATCCAGACATTTTATATGTATATAGTACTTTAGTATTTGCTCATTCCAACACACATAGTTCTAGACATTTAATTTGCTGCTTTATTATTTTTCCATTATAAGAATATTCCACAATTTCTTTACCAGTTCAACTGTTGGATGATAGTTGGGCTGTTTTCAATTTATCACTGGACTTAGCGATGTTAACATAAACGTTCTCACTGTTTATATTTGCTGGAATCCTCCTTGAAGTGGATTTGTTGGATTGAAAACCATGTGCATTTTTACCTTTAACAGGAATCAATAAATCATCCCTCAAAGGTGTTGTAACAACTGATGCTCAGTGTAGTTTGTGAAAATATATGAACCTCCTTGTGTATGCCAACACTGTGTTATCAGGTGGGTGATTGTAGAATAACTTTTAACCATGGTTCTTTGGAGATTTGTTTCTTACATCAAGACTTGGGTTGTCAAATGCAATTCTTCTGATGAAAGAATGATAAGATTGAAAGAAGCTTAAAGAACAAGTAGGCAAAGCACACACCGATCCCAATTGTCCCAGGTCACCATATCATTGTCTCACGGATCCACTTTAATTCCAAATCCCCTTCAAAAACATTCCTTGGCCAACACGGAAGCTCCCTGAAAGCTGTCAGCAACCAGCACCTAAACAATCATGAGAGGAAGGGGCGCTGAGAATCTGTGCAGGAATGCTGGAGGCCATGCACGAAGTGGTAGACTTGGTGCTGGAGGTAAGGAGGGCACAGTCTCAAAGTAGAAATGCTTTGCTGGTCTTTTGTCATAGTTGTAGTTTGGTGGCATGAAAGGTTGTACTTGAAGCACCTGGAAATGTGACTGACACATTCGTGGGCACGGTTGACAACTACAAAGTGCCAGTTTGTGTTTGGAAAGGTGGGTAGAGATTCACTTTATAAAACAAAAGAAGTAATAGGGAAGGAACAGCGTGGGGCAAAATATTTGAAAAAAAAAACCCAACTGCTTTAGTTTATTAGATGGCGAATATAAAGAAGAATACAGGACTCGATTGAAATGAGGAAATCATTGAGAATATTCACAATGTCCTTGCCTTGAATTTTTAGTTCATAATTCCCATGCATATAGGTGTGCTTTCCTAAGGCATGCAACAGACAGGAAACAAAGTTACCTCCTATTTATGATTGATTCTATAACCTGCCTCCTTATGGACATTATTTTTTCAGAATAACATAGATACACCTCTCATTCATTCATTTTTTCAGACTTAGAATTTTGTGTGAATAGTTTTGAACAATTTTTGTCGCAGTTTATTATGTGAACAATCCAGCTTATGTCTATATTGAAGCACAAGGCACTAGATTTACTCAACCACCTCTGCCCATGTCTTCTGTGCGTATCTCTCTGTGTTTCTTTTAAGAAGCCTTTAGATGTTGGCTTACTATATGGTGCCAAGTTATTTTCTACATCTATTGTTCCACTGAGCACCCTGTATTAGTCAGGGTTCTCTAGAGTGACAAACTGTATAGCATCCATTTCTCTATATATGTAGAAAGGGGATTTATTAGCATGACTTACAGGCTGTGGGATAGCTAATCTAACAACCCAGAATCCATTAATTGTTCAGGCCATGGGGCTGGACGCCTCAGCTGGTCTTTTGTGATGGATGCTGATCTCCAACTATCATTAAGAAGCACTGCACGAAGTGCAGATAGACAGTTATCAGTAGGTGAAGAATTCTTAAAGTTGTTGCCAGCCTAGGTGAGGTGAGCCCTCCTCCCAGCCATGGAGGAGGGAGCTCAAGGGCCTTTCTCCAGCATGGTGGACTTCCTTACCAGGCTTTGGTTGGCATTGTGGAGGAGTTAGAAGAAAGAGCATTGTGTTTTACATATACCTACCTCATTCTATATTAGTTGTAATTGTCTGGCAGCACCCTCAGATACATGCTCAGAATTATATATCCTAGGTGATTTTCAGTCCAGTCAAGTTGACAATGAAAATTACCATCAGAGATCAAGAGAGAGAATGAGACAGTTGACTGTAGACTGATGTCAACCTGGACTCAGTCCCAATGGACATAGTGGTGTCGTTCTAAGGGTCCGGGAGAGCTCCTGCTCACCCCTCAGCTAGCCTGACACTTGTTTCCAGTGTGACAGACTTTGCTCCATAATTAGAATGGGGGCTTATAATAAAAGTGTTCTTGAAGGGTTTATATCAGGCTAAGAAAAAATGCTCAGTGACATAGACCATACTCTTCTGTTCTGCAGCCTTGGTGCCCTGCATCATGCCTCATACATAACAAGTGGTTTAATGCAGCTTGAGGTTTAGAAAGAGTCAATGATTATATTAACAACAGGTACATGGCAGTTAGCTCCTTGTGAGCGCTTTCCTGAAATGCTGGGATGATGCACACAACAGAGCACCAGGAACCTAGAAGGGCTGTGTAGGTAAAAGGAGGCTCCTCCAAGACTGCTTCCTGGTTGAGCATGTCTTTACACTACTGACATAATAATTGGGTGTGTGATCTCTGGGTCTCATTCTTGGCTTCCAATCCATTCTGCATCTCTTTTACCTTAAAAAAAGAAAAAGAAAAAGAAAAAAGTAAAAAGAAAAAAAAGAAAGGAAAACAAAAAGCAAGCAAAGCAAAACAAACAAAGAAAGAACAAGAACAAAACCAGCAGAGGTTTAGATAAGGTGTTTGCATTATAAGCATCTCCTCACCTCACTTTACAACCTTTCCCACCTTCAAGGCCTCCCTGCTCTCTCTACTCACCCAGATCCACTACAGGTTTCTGGACCTCAACTCCCACCCCACGATGCAAAGCAACTCATCACTAAGGGAGGAATTGAGTTTGCAATATTTTTCCTGGCTACAAATCATGCATGGTGACATGGGTATTTGGACTACCCACAATTCCCTTTATCAGCACTCAGTTGGAAATCCCCAAGCCTTAGCTTGTGTGCTTCCATAGAAACATGAATGATAGAGAGAGGAAAGAGTCCATGATAACCCGCAGTTATCGCTGCCTTGGCCTGAATTGACTTCAGTTTGCCAGAGAGAATTCTTGACAAGCTGGGCTCCTTTACAGCTATAAATGAGGACCAGGATACCCCTAAAACAATGCCTGGATTTTAAAAAGCAGATTGAGAACAACTGCTACTAGATATTTACCAACGTCCTTTTAGCAGAATCTCCAGGATTTTCTGTTCCTGTGACCTCCGCCCTGTTTCCAGGGTATGATTCGCCTTCACCACACATGGTTCTCATTCATTTGCATTTAATTCATCAAAATATCATTTAGTCAAAGTCACTCTATTAAAGAGCCTCTTATGAGCTGATAGCCCAAGCTTGGCTTGGGCAGACAGCTGTAATTTGGGACTTTCTTCAATTTTCTTTCAACTGCAAAGCTGCCTGGCCCAAGCCAGCTCTAAACTGAAGCAGGCATGGGGAGCTGCCTCTGCCTTTGGTTGGAGGTTTGTTTCTCTAATTCTGGACCCCAGTCAGCACAAGCACATTTCCCGGCCTGTGAAGAGTATTCCGTTAGATGACTCAAAGGGCATCTTCTTGGTCTAGTCAAAGTCTGGCCAGTGATCCATAGCTCCTCTTGGAAATGCAGCTGGGAACCAACAATTCATTCTTGATTGTTGTACCTTCCAACCTACACCGGGGTGATGTCTTTCTCTCCTATACTATTTAGTAGCTTCCTGACATAGCCACCTCCTCTCTCGACCATGGCTCCTAGTGGTACTCTTTCGGCAGGAGTTTGTGTGCACCTGATGTATGCCTGGGCAAATCCCCAGGATGGAGCAAAGCCACAAAACAAACAGACTATTTCCCCCCAAGCATTGAGGTCTCTAGACCATAATGGAAAATGTCATTTTATATCTGAAAAGCATACACTATAAAGCAACACAGAGTTTTCTTACATCTAAAAATAAAGATGGACCTGCCGGCAAAGGTGACGTTTGTGGCATACTACTTGAGATTAGAGCCCCAGGGCCCCATGGATGGCCTGATCAGTGCCATTTGCCAAAGAGCCCAAGTTCTGGACTGGAGCACTCCAACTGATTGGCTTCTCTGTCCCATCCTCTCATACTTTATCCCCAAGACCCTGATGACTGCTGGGCTACAGCTCACCCAAGTGCACCCAACTCTCTAGAGAGATAAGGCAATTCCTCATTTCTCACAGGTTCACATCCCAGGTGTTCCCTCCCCCCTTGATCAGAATGCCTGCCCGCTCCCCCCTCCCGTCTCATTTGGCCCAAATCCAGTTCTCCTGATGTCAGATCCATGAGCCTTTCCACTATAAACTCAACCTGTCATACAGTGTTGGTTGTGCTGGTGGGATCTCAGGGCATATGGACTGAGCAAGAGCTGAGTGAGCACATGCCAGAATCCTTCACCTTTGCAGAAATAAACAGAACATTTTCTCAAAACTCAAAATTTCACAGTGGGGATAGGGTCGTGCTAGGTAGCGAGGACAAAGAAGGCCTCTTCAACATCAATAGGCACCATGACTGTTTCTGGGATGAGGCAAAGGTTAGAATGAGGCCAAAGACCTTTTTCTAGATGGACCTTCTAGAGCAAAAACTGAGAGAAAGGGTGGATTGAAGACTTGGTACTTTCCCCCTGGACACATTATCATTATCATCTTTAAATCTTATTATCTACTTAGTGTGTGTGTGTGTGTGTGTGTGTGTGTGTGTGTGTGTGTGTGTGTGTGTGTGTGTGTGTAGGTACACATGCAC
This sequence comes from Uromys caudimaculatus, assembly GCA_028551405.1. Classification (NCBI taxonomy): domain Eukaryota; kingdom Metazoa; phylum Chordata; class Mammalia; order Rodentia; family Muridae; genus Uromys; species Uromys caudimaculatus. Next base: position 21,056,162 of record CM052700.1, on the reverse strand, counting down.
CACAGGGATTATGTGGAGATCAGAGAACAACTTCTGAAAGTTGCTTCTCTCCTCCCACTGTGGGTCTGAGTGACCAAACTTGGGGTATCAGGCTGGGCTGTAAGAACTTTCATCTGATGAGCCATCCAGCTGACCTACTGGTTTTGTTTCTAATTCATTGACTTTCAAATGAGAATCTGTGATGGAGATGCATAAAATGTGGTAATGGAGGAGTGTAAATCTTATCAGACAAGTTTCATCTTGTCATAATGAAACCCATAAACTGTACATTTAGTTCACATTAATAAAAAAATTAAATTAAAACACTGGAATTCTCGATTCCCTTTACTAATCCATATAACCCTGAGGGGGGGGGGTCTTCCTGTTGACCTTGGCAGCCATCTTGTGCAGACCATGGAGCCCACTTCACTACCCAGCCACACCTCTTCTCATGCCCAAGAACACAGTGTGCTCCCTTCTCATGTCAGTTTGGTACCCTACTGCAGAAGATGAAGACACCATTACAATTGCAATATAGAGTCCCTGGACACATGTTTTGAGGAAATGCCTGGAGAATGAGTAGAAGTTGCTTAGTCCAGCCAGAGGAGGTGTCTTAGAGCTAAGTCTTTCAGCATGGACAATTCAGATCATCTCTGTCAGAAACATCCCATCTAACAAGTGTGTGGCCTGGTCCACAGAACTATCTTTAGACTCTACCCTGAAGCTCAGGCTTTCAGATCATGCTTTCTCCCTGACTACCCCCTGTTTCTAGCCCATGCCCCTCCTGGTTTGTCTCTCTGGTCTGCTCAGTCTCTTCAGAGCTTCACTGGCCTTTTAGCTGCTCAGATGATTAGATATCTTGCTTAATCTTTTTCAAGAACTATTGAGAAAAGTTTTTCCAAGATCAAATCTTGCTTTTCTCTTTTCAAAGCAGTCACTAATGTCAAAGAGGGACAAAGTCTGGCTCCTAGTGCAGGGACTGTCCCCACCTCCCGTTATCACTCTGAACTCCAGTATGACCTCTGGAAAGGGGCCTGCTTGGTCTACTGGGTCTCATTTCACCTGTAACAGTGGGCAGACAGGCAGTGCTGATTGGATCCTCCAGGGAGCTCTTGGTTATGGAGCCAGGACCATGTTGCCATTAATGATCAGGACATTCCCAGAACCTTGTTTTTCAGTGGACTTCAGCATGGGAGAGCAGTAAGGGATATGTAGGCCAGGCAGAGTCCCTTTCTGGCATCAGTGTTGTAGCTCTTCAGCACCACAAAGCCACCATGTGAGAAAGAGGCTGGGTGTGTGAGGAAGAGAAGCATTAATGGATTGATATTGCTTCTAGGCCTCAGCTCATGGTAAATCAGAGCGTTTGTTGCAAGATTTTTGATGACATTGTGAACTCCAAGAATGTGTTATTCACTAAAGAAAACTGGTTTTGATTGTGGTTTGCCTCAACCCTCAGTACAGGCCTTTAATCCTAAACAATGAAGGCAAAGTTAGTTTGTAGAAGGAAGCCCTCATGTTTGAAAGTGATGTCTAATTGAGTGGCAGACAAAGTGATGAATCAGAGAAAGATTTGACAGAATAAGATATGCCCAACCCTCATGAGAAGAAAGCGGAAAGGGAAACTTTTTAAAGAGAGCTGTGCAGAGAGAAAGGGAGAAGGAGGCAGTTTTACCAGGACAGTTTTACAAAAACAGGTTGAAGAGAGAACAAGTAGACAAAGGTGAAGACAAAATGAAACATAGAATAAGAAGAAGCCAGAAGATTAGAACATTTTGCTAGAATAAGTTTGAGGCCAAGCAGAACAAAAAGTCAGAGGCCTAGAGAGAAGCCAGATCAAAGCAGTCAGCTTGGAGAGGAATTTGAGCCAGAACCAGAGGAGTAGAGCTCAGAGAGAACTAGGAAGAGGTGAGTTTATTCAGCAGTAATAAGTCTCAGAGGCTGAGAACATTCTAGGCCTAGATAAGAGTGTACAAAGACTAGATGCTTCCAGGACTAGGCCTAGTTTAGCAGAGTGAGGCAGTAAGCCTTGGAGACAACAATTACATCAGGCAAATAAAAATTACTTTTACAAGCATTCATGTCACTACTTCCAAAGATGACAGACAGAAAAGTTCCACCTTATTTTACAACCCAAAGCATTATTTTCATGCTCTCTTCTTCCCTCCCCTTTCCCACACAAAGCTTCCTACAATTTCAGAACTGGAATTTTGACAGCATTTGGTCTACCAACTCTCCCCCTTCCACACATAGAAAAGCCGTCATACAAGATGTTAAAATGGCTTGCATCAGGCCATTCACTAGAAAGTGTCAGAACAATGACAGAAACTGGGCACCTTGTGTTTCTTTCTCCTCACAATCCCAGGGGCCCCTAACATCAGCCCTGAGCATCTAGCTTTCATTGTCCTTGGCACATCTACAAACACCCATACCATTACCTAATACTTTCTCTTCAGTCAGGCCCACTTTCAACTTAATGCAGTTATTTTTAAAGGGAACCATACGGCAGTGGAAAAACCACATCACTTGCTCTGAATATCAGACACTAGGAGTCACGTGTAAACTAGTTGACAATGACTTCATGAAATCAGCTAGGTCCTGGGATCTGCTGAGGACTCTTATACTCAGATACTGATTTTCCTTAGTTTGGAATGATGGTGAGGGTTTGAGAAGAGTGGAGTGATGGGGACACCAACCCACCCACAAAACTTTTGACCCCAAACTTATCCTGTCTACAAGAGATGCAAGGATGGGGGATGGAGCAGAGACTAAGGGAATGGCCAACCAATAACTGGCCCAACTTAAGACCCATCCCATGGGCAAGCTCCAATCCCTGACACTATTAATGTTACTCTGTTATGCTTGTAGACAGGAGTCTAACATGGCGGTCCTCTGAGAGGCTTGACCCACCAACTGACTCAGACAGAGGCATATGCCCACAGTCAAACAGTGGATGGAGCTTGGGGATTCTTACAGAAGAATATAAAAGGAAGAATCATGGATCCTAAAGAGGATAGAAACTCCACAGGAAGACCAACAGAATCAACTAACCTGGATCCTTGGGGCTCTCAGAGATTGAACCGTCAACCAAAGAAAGTACACAGACTGGACCTAGGCCTCCCAGTACATATATAACAGACGTGTAGCTTGGTCTTCATGTGGGTCCAGAACAACTGGAGTGGGCACTATCCCAAACTGTTGCCTGTATGTGGGATATGTTCTTCTAGTTGGGGTACCTTGTCTGGCCTTGGTGGGAGAGGAAGCACCTAGCTTTGCAGAGACTTGAAGTGCCAGGGTGGGGGGATACCCAGGGAGAGGCCTCCACCCACTCAGAGGAGAAGGGAAGGGGGAAGGGGAAAGAATTGTGGAAGAGGATGACTGGGAGGGGGACAGTGAGAGAAATGTAAAGTGAATAAGTAAAAATAAATTTAAAAAAGAACAGTGGAAGAGGTACCAGAGTGTGACCGAGTCATCCCCTGGAAGGAGGAAAAGGAGTGGGGCATGAAATCAGAGCACCACCAACACACACATCAATGCCAGGGCCTCTCTGCACAGTGATGCTCTCTCCTACACTGTGTGTCTGCTCTTTCTGTTGAGATATTTGCCTTTCCCCACAATGTTTTAAGGACACAATTCCCCTGGCCTTGCTCATTATCCTCTCAATTCTGCAGAGGCTGAAGATAGATAGACACAGTCCCTACTTATGGGCAAGATTCCTATGAAGGGTCAGAGTCTGGTTGGTGTTTTTTCTCTTTCCTGGGAAGCCTTTTTGGTTGAGGGCATCCCGCTGAAGGAGGCAGGATAGTGGACAAGGAATAGAAAGACTCTTAGATGGAGTCTTCCATGCTTCCTTCTCTCCCCTTCCCACACAAAGCTTCCTACAATTTCAGAATGGGAATATGCTTTGAAAGCCTTTGGCCCACCAAACTCTCCACTCATACCTCAGTGAGTTCTGACAGTGGAATCTATCCCCTTAACCTTGGTGGGCAGCCCCAGAGCCACAGTGGGATGCACACTTCTTACTGATGATGATAGGAGCAAGCAGAATTTCTCTGTGTCAGAGTCAAAGTTTGCTGTCAGTGCCATCTGGACCTCAGGGATTAGGTGACATCAAGGCTACCTCAGGGGTGGCCTTGGATTTGGATTGTTCCTGCTTCTTTATTACCATTAAGACCCTTGTGCTAGGTGTTGGGTCGCAGAAATAGTGCATTGCAATGCTTCCAGCCCATTTCACTTACAGCAGATTTATGAAGTATTGAGATTCATTCATTCACTCATTCACTCATTCATTTCAAAGGCTAATCCATACATACATAATGCATGCACACTAGTTGGTAGTCTGATGAATGTTCTAGAAACCCAGAGGAGGAAGACAGGGAAAGCTTGTGGAGAAGGCAAAGTTTTGCTTGATGTCTTTTCCTCTTGTTTCTTCTCATCTTCCCCACCCCCCTTCTCTTGCCTTCTTTGGGGATGAGTGCAGAATTTGTATTGGTTTAGGGTTGGGTAGGTTGGCTCTCACTCCTAGCTGTGGGCTCACAAACATCCGGAAGCCTGTGGTGGTGGGAGGGTGGCCAGGTGGCCAGTACCCACGCAGTTGCCCCTGAGATCCTTGAAGACACATTTACCACTTGCCAAATTCTCCTTGAGCCCACTCTCCCCACTGAGGCTGTGCCCAGCAGTTTCTGAGGACTCAGGCAAGCAGGGAGAGGGCTCTAAGGGGGCAGATGGGGCAGTATTGCGTGTATACGCGGCTGTACAGGATGTGAGGACTCCTGGACCATCTCAGGAATGCTCCACTCAGAGTCACCCACCTCACTGTAGGGAAAGCCCTTGGGCCACAGATAGGTCAGGCCTACAGACTGGCACTCTCCCTCCCTTGATACCCTCTTACTCTCCATGGTTGTTATCTTAGTGTAATGGGGTGAATGATGAGAAGCCTGTAGGGCCTTGGTCTTGGGACAGGCCAGACTAAGGACCAGGGAAGTAGGTGATTTTCAAACAGACCGTACTGTACTAAAGGAATGCTTTGGGTGTAGGTACAGGGTTCTGTGAGCTGAAACTGCCAGGATAGGTGACCTTCCACCCACTAGAAGAACAATTAAAAACTGAGGTACAGAAGGTCCCTATGATTGTCCTCAGTCTCTAAGAACCTTCCTGACTCATATGCCATGGGATGAGCTCTTGCTTTATACCAAGTAGACAAAAGGGGCTGGCCCAAGACAATGTGGCCCAACATGACACAGAAATTTAATAATTCAACCCAAAACTTGAACCCAAATTTCCTTACCGTAGATGCTGTTTGCCTAGGGTGCCTTTAGTAAGGCATCTGCAAGATAAGAGGTGGGTTGTTGGGGCTGTTGATGAGACTAAAATAAGAATGAAATATTCTAAGGTTGCAAAGACCTGGGCTAACAGGCTACCTCTGGTTCCTCTGCCTTTGTGTTATGTGCAAGGCTTTCTGCTCCTCACCTAGGGCTCCCAGCTCCCATTACTGTGTGCCCTGAATACCATCTGGAACCTGCCTTAATTGGCAGCTTTCTTACTCTTAATGACTGCAACCCAGCTTTTTGCTGGAAACGTCAAAGGGTACATGAGGACAGTCAGAAGACAGCATTTGATATTCAGTGACTTCAAGAAAAATCACTAAGCTAGGTAACATAGTGTCCTTCTGTGTTGCTATGATAAAACACTCTGGCCAAGAGTAGTTTGTGGAGGAAAAGGTTTATTTGGCTTACAGTGCCATATCATGGTTCACTATCAAGGGCAGCCAAGGCAGGAAGCTCAGGGTAGGAGCCTGGAGGTAGAGGCCATGAAGGAATGCTGCTTTCTGGCTTGCTTTTCATGCTGTTCTCTGTGAGATTTCTTATACCACCCAGGACCACATGTACAACATACAAGTGGCATTGCTCACAGTGGACTGGGCCTTTGCCCATCAGTGATCAATGAGGACAGTGCCTCACAGAGAAGCCCACAGGTGAATCTGTTGAAGGCAGTCCTTCAATTGGTCTTCCTTCTTCCCAGGAGAATCAAGTTGACTACCAAGATTAGTCATACCCATTGTTCATGTAATGTAGTTTAATTGCTGGTGTAGAGGAGCCCTGGGACCAGGTGCCCAGAACTCCTCTAGAATCGACTTTTATAGCATCAGCATATGTGACAGTCAGTGGTAAACTTAATGTCAGTGCTAAGAGGGGTTTTAATATCACACGTGACTTAAGAGAAAAAGCACAAACAGACAGTACACTTGAGTCCACATTTATCTCTATCATCAACTTTCCACATAGCCTCAGACAATAGCCTTCCCTGAGGTTCATAATTTCATTTGTTATGAAAAAGTCCAACTAGATCTAAGCTAAGGTCCTCCCCACACTGAGTGAACATGTATTATGTAAGAAGACCCTGTAAGAAGACCCTGTTGAACTTACATTATCAGAGGAAGATGTCAGGGAGTCAAGAACTGTATGATAATTTGGTCCTTGATCGTGATATGCCTCTTACAGAACTCAGCAGCTTTTCACAAAGATCTCTATTGAAGCTTTGGAAGGAGAGAGAAGGAATGGGGTAAGGTAGTAATGGAAAGGGAGGGGGAGGGAGAGGGGAGAAGAAGGGAAGGGGGAGAAGGATGGAATGGGAGAGGAAGAGAAGGAGAGACAGGGGAAGGAGAGAGGGAGAAGGTAGGGAAAGGAGAGGGGGAGGGGGATGAAGAAGGAGAAGCGGAGGAGGAGAGGGAAAGGAGGAGGAGGGACAGAAGACAGGAAGGAGAAAGCATGCCAGAGCAAGGGAACAAGGTGGTGCTGGGACCTCGGGAAAGTATCAGCAGTTGTGAAAGTTTGAAAATGTTTGTAAATGTTAAAGAAGGAGGAGCATAGCCAAACAGTGGTGGCGCACGCCTTTAATCCCAGCACTTGGGAGGCAGAGGCAGGTGGATTTCTGAGTTCGAGGCCAGCCTGGTCTACAGAGTGAGTTCCAGGACAGCCAGGGCTACAGAGAAACCCTGTCTCAAACAAACAAACAAACAAACAAAACAAAAAACCTAAAAAAAAAAAAGGAAGAAGAAGAAGAAGAAGAAGAAGAAGAAGAAGAAGAAGAAGAAGAAGAAGAAGAAGAAGAAGAAGAAGCAGCAGCAGCACATATACTGTTATTCAGCTTTGTTTCTGTGTGTCTTTCCATAGCTGCCTCTCTGTGCTTTCCAGTCTGGTGTCAATCAGCCCTGGTCAGCCATTATCTGAAACTTCTCTATGTCCAATACAACCCTTGGGTCACCAAGAATGTATCCAGGCTCAGATAGGTAAAAAAATATCCCATGGTTTTAGGAAATGGTTTTAAATATGCATGAAAACTTAATTACAAAATGCAGATGCATATTTAATTAGAATGTAAAAAGAAATAAAACTTTAAGAGGGGCCAGAGAGACGGCCCAGCAGTTAAGAATGCTTGCTGCTCTTACAGAGGACCCAAGTTTGGTTCCCAGCACCCGTATTTGATAAGTCACAATCTTTTGAGCTATAATTTAAAGGGGATACCATGCCTTCTTCTGGGACACACATACACACACACACACACACACACACACACACACAGAGAGAGAGAGAGAGAGAGAGAGAGAGAGAGAGAGAGAGAGAGAGAAAGCATAAGTAAAGAAATCTTAAAATGTACAACAAACATCCTCAAGTCCAGGATAATAATCTAGTTATTACTTAAGCTCACACATGCTCCCCACTCCCTGTCCCGAGTCACCTTTTCCTGGAACAACACATTTGCTAATTTACTTTCTGTAGACAGGAAGTGCCGACGTTTGCTCTTGTCTTGTGATGGAAATTTGTGTTCAAGGGCAGTGATTAGGGTGCACACACCACGGGACTTCACACACTACACATCAGGTCTATAAATAAGAGGAATTCCCAGGGGCTTTATTTTAGACTGAATCTAACAAAAAATGGACAAACATATGGTGTACTTATGGCTGTGCTTTTTGGCAATGTTGGGCATATCTTTTAGGGGAGAGCATTTCTGTTTTGACAAGGATTGATGAGAAGAGACTCTTGACTACAACTTCTTACATTTAATAATCATAGAACTTGCTCCCAGTCTAGCTTTTGACTCTCTCAGTCACATTTTTGTGGGATTTTGTTTGTTTGTTTTTGTTTGGGGGGGTGTTCTTTTGGTATTTTTGCAAGAGGAGAGACTAGGAAAACACAGGATCTGTGCATGCTGCACATTGATTTTGATTGTGAACGTTTGATCTCAGTACAGGGAGAATGTCACATGGATTAGAGGTAGGGTTTATGCTGGAGAAGTTAAGAACACTTTAAACCAGTGGGAGGTCCCCTTCACTCTGTACTGAAATGTCCACAGCCTCCTCAGCATCTGTACACACACACACACACACACACACACACACACACACACACACACTACAGTACAATGAAAGTCATTTAGTGAAAACATCCTACCACATGAGAGCACCCTGGAGCCTTTTGCTGGCAGGGTCCTGGGTGGACCAGTACAACTGAGAACCCTTGAACTTGAGATTGCATGGGTGTGTTGGAAATTCTGCCCTTGAGAGTAAGGAGCAGATGATGTCCTGAGTGAATGTGTTTTATTGACATGAGCGTGGTCATGTCAAGGAACCCAGTGCCTCAGACCCGGGAACTTGCCACTGAGACAAGCTCACCCCTTCTCCTGTGCTGTGCCTAGTAAGTGCCCTGAGTTCCCTGGCTACTGCACAGTTGATACTCTCCACCAGATTGGTCACATCCCACCCAAACCCAGCTGCCCCAAACGTCTGTCCACGTGTCCTTCATTTCCCCCCTCCTACTGTTCCTCACCCAGGTTTACAGGACCAAGGTGCACTGAAAGATTCAAGGATCTATCAAATGTGTCTCCATTCTCATACTGGTAATCTACAGATTCACTTACAAATTCCCTCCACTAAATGTAGCTCAACCCATCGCTGTGGCTCTCCAGCTTCTTCCTGCTCAGACCTGAACTTGTGGCTCTGGAAAAGGGTCTATGCTATCCTCAAAAAGGTGCTTTCTTACTGGGCACAAGGGCTTGGGTATCTAAGATATACTGACTGAGGAAGGAGGCACGTGGAGTGTTTGGAAAGGCAAACCATGCTGTCACTTTTGGATCGTATAGTACTTCTCAGCCCTCCTAATTCTGTGACCCTTAAATGCAGTTCTTCACGTTGTGGTGACCCCCAACCATAAAATTATTTTTGTCACTACTTCATAACAGTCATTTTTCCATGGCTATGAATCATAATGTCTGACATGCAGGATGTCTGATGTTGCAACTCACAGGTTGAGAACCATTGAGATAGTACATGACTTTTTCTCATGGCTGTGACCACATATCTAACAAGAAGCAATGTAAGAAGGGGGTTCCTTTGCCACACGTTTTGAGGAAGCGTATAGTCTGTTATGCTAGGATAATAGAGGCAGGGGCGGCTTATGGCTGTGGAGGTGGAAGATTGCTTACATCTTAATAGGTAAGGACATATAGGCAGCATAGAATAAAAGCCAGGTTAATACAGCATCATTAGGACCCCATCTGCAGTGACACACTCCCTCCCTGATCCATTCCATGATCATTCCCCAACTTCCCACATAGAACCATCAGCTAGGGACCAAGTACACAGACATCATAACCACACACACAGACTGGGAATCTGGCTTTAACTAATGCATTTTGTAAATTTAAGTACATCCTATCTAGCCTACCCACCTACAGACAATGAGGACCTCTGCCAATGTCCTGTTAGTGTCCCGACCCGCAGGACCTGGTTATTCGTGGGTCGAGGTGAATCCAAACCTTTAATAGAAATGGGCGAGAGGGAGAAAGAAGCGAGACCAAGCAGATTCTTGTCAAGGTCTGTTTTAATTCTTAGAAAGCTACCGTTTATAAAG
>CM052700.1:20945889-21045775 GCA_028551405.1 Uromys caudimaculatus | reverse complement strand
GAGAAAGGAGAGGACTTTGGGCCTGAGGGTGCTAGTGGCCCCAGTAAAAGGGAATGTCAAGGTGGGAATATGGGAATGGGTGGGCGGGTAGGTGGGAGGAGGAATTCCCTCACAGAGGCGGGGAGGGGGAGGGGACACGGGGGTTCCAAAGAAAAGGGGAATCATCGGAAATGTAAATAAAATATCAAAAAAATAAAAATAAAAAAAATAAAATAATAAAATAAAATACTAACACCTTAGTGAGCACATGAAAAAAATAAAATAAAATAAAATACTAACACCTTAGTGAGCACATGAAAAAAAAAAAAAAGAATATTGTAAAAAAAAAAATAAAAATAAAAATAAAATATCAGCCAAATTTTAGCAATAGAAGCTATATAAAAGTTTTAGGAAGGCAATGAAAATTTGTGTAAGAAAGAGAAATGAAGATAAAAATAAGGACAGGAAGAGGCAGAGTGTCAAGCCCATGGGGGAGGGGGCTAATGGAGGCCCCAACCTGCCCCAGAGAGGGTCTTATCTGCCAACTTCTCACAAGTGCAATGAGAACAGTAAACTAAACTAACAAACAGCAGAGTCACTAAAGGTTATTCAGAAAGTTCAAGTGCAGGAAGGAGAACAGACCACGGGACGTGGTACCCAGGCGAAGATCCTGGACACATCAGCCAGGAGCTGATGTAGGGAACTAGATGGGGCTCATCTGTACTTGTATCTAGAAGGCACATTGTCACAAGGCTTAAGAGCTAAAGAATGCATTCAAGGGGCTGCTATTTAAGGAGCTGAGGAAGAAACACCAGCATGAGTTTGGCTAGGCAGAGCTGTATTCAGGTGGCACTTGAGGAGTGATGAAGAGACTTGACCAGGGGTAAAGGGTAAACCTCTGGGGACAGAAAAGGGAATGAAAAATATTTGATCATGGGGCTGCAATGAGGATCGGTTGGGATGGCTGTGTTGTGACACAGTAGGTTTTGAACAGGTTTTATTTTGATCACTATTGATACTACAACTCCTGTTAATTAAATATGTGACCTTATTTAAATACATCCTGCAAGCTCATGCACCAAGAACTTAATTCCCAATATAAGCCAACTGACAAGTGGAGTCTTTCATTGGATAGTGCCCTGTGAAGATTGGGTTATCACCAGAAGTTCTTGGCAGAGAATGAGCTCAGGACTCCTTGCTTCCACTCGTGTGTGTGCGTGTGTGTGTGTCTGTGTGTCTGATAATGCAGCAAGAGGTCCCTTGCTAGATGGTAACCCATTAACCCTGACATTTCTAGCCTCCAGAACTTTAGCAAGGAAATGAATTGCTTTTCTTATAAATTATCCATTCTACAGTATTCTGTTACAGCAGTACAATGAAGCCTACAGCAAGGAAGTGATGATCAGAGATACATTTGTAAGAGCTTGTACAAATGCCATGTTTGTCATAAAAGAAACTCAAGTGTGACAGGCGACTCATTGCTTTGATCGTCCACTGTTTTGGTCAATATACAAATTAACTTTCACTAAAATCATATTTCTGATAACAATAAAGAAATGTGTCAGTATTAACACATTTTTGTTTATGGACATATTTAGATGTGCATAAAGGCTCAGATTTATTTCTATGTTTTACAAAGGAGAGCAGAGGGAAATATCTAAGAGTAAGATACTACAACTGGTCTGCAATTCCTCATCTGTAAGTTCCACAGGCACGGGTGCATCCTAAATAAATGTTATTTCCATGGAATTTCAAAACATATGCTTAATTTGATGTTTTATTCATAATAATTTTATAAATATTAATTAATTAATTAACTCTGACATCAGCTAAACTTGGAGGGAGATATGGAAAATATAAAACCTAAAGAGTTGCAGAGAGGGTACAGAGATGGCAGGAGATGGGAGCAGAGGGGGTGCAGTGCTCTCTCATCCTTAAGCTGTGGAATGAGTGGTCCAGGAGTGAAGGTGCACACAAGAAAGAGTATCAGAATTATCCCAGTCAGTGGTGGTGATCTTCTTGCTGATCTTCATGTTCTTAGACTCAAAGGCCCCTGAGATGCTCATGCCCTGATAGTCTTCCCAAAAGACCACATGCTTTCTGGCCAAATATTCAGCAGGACAGTGCAGATGAAAAACTAGGAAGCATCTGTTCTTGGTTCAACACTTGCCATGGACAAGATGCTAAAACCTATACGCTAGAGGATGAAGTTTATGTCCTCAAATCCCCACCCCATATGGTCTTGCGGTCAATACCATTAAGGCATGTGAAGTCACATCCTGGCACATGAACTCTGAAATACTCTTCTGAAAGCAGGAACTATCTTTCCTGTGCCCAGAGAACAAAAGTCTTCTGAAATCTTTAAACTTCATTATCAAACAACTCAAAGGAGATGTAGCCCAAGGGCCCACCATTAGCTATGATGTTGAAGAATGCTGTGGACTGACAATAGCTGAGAGAGAGCAGCTAAGGGAGACACCAGCTCCGCAATGCCTGTCCAGGATGTGTTGCTTTTTGTACACACCAGGTAGAATAACACTTTACACTGTCCCACAAACATGTCACTGCAAGCATTCAGGAATGTAGGGCATTCAGTCTGTCCCATCACAACCATATTCCTGCTTATCAATTATAAAAAGTGAATGCCACAAAGAACAAAGAAACAGCTGAGAGATGTAAAGCCAGTCATGAGCCTGAGCCTGACATCCCCAGGAAGGCCTTGCACTGCAACCCTAGAGGGCTCCCAAGGGAGGATTCAGAAGCCCTGGGTCCTCCTGGTTCCTGGCTCCTTGTTGTTCTTGGGGTATCTGCTTATATCCTTATTTCTAGGATGAGCCTCACTTCTGAGTTCTATTCCTCTTCCTCCCTCAGCCTTATGAACTCCACAGCATGAAGTAGCGGCCATGTCTAATCTCTGGTGGTAGCAAGCAACTGTTCATAGAATATTTTTGTTGGCCCCTCAGGCTGCCCGTTTTCATCTTCTCTGAAAACACCTAGGACCAATTATTCATGCCAGATAGGAAAAGCAAGATGGATTTTGTGCCAAAATCTAAAAGGTCGAGATGCCTATTAAAGGTTACCACAAAGTTAACGTGAACTCTAGCATAAAAATAAAAATGGCACCTAGACGACATGCATAAAAAGATCATAATATTTGCGCAATATTTAAATTACAGAAAGAGGATTATTGCCATGTCTCTACCACACACACACACACACACACACACACACACACACACACACACACACACACACAGGAGCACTAGGACAGCATTTAAAAACAAGGAAAGTTCTACCAAGGACAGTGAAGTCAAATGAAATTCTTAGCCAAATAAGCTCAAATCCACATGTGTCAAACTGTGACACTGCTTAGAGTTGCAACTTCCTTTTCTATACCCATAAAAACATCCCAACCCTGTCTCACTGTGGATTTTAATTATAGCATTAAGCACCATCCTTTGAATACTTGCACTAAGCCAGGCAGAGCAAACAAAGCACTAGATGCTACATCATTATCTCATTCAACTCTTACACTGACCCTGCAGAGTATTTGCTTTAAAGATGACTTGAAACCAACCCACAGATATCCTTTAAAATGGTGGAGACAATGTCCAAAGCCTTTGCTTACCCAGAGCCCAAGTCGGTGGTATGTATGGAATGGAAAACATCCCCTGAATGGATGCCCCATAGGCTGCCTGTCTCCAGACCATCTAATGACCCTTATTTCTGCCTATATCATTCAATGCATGCGTCTTCAAAGTGCGTGGACTTCTTAATGGTTTGCTTGAGTCTCTAAGACTCATACATGTTTATTTTTTTTTGACGAATGTGCATATTGACATGCCTCTATTTATGTGAAAAGTTTCTACCTGTACATCCACCTGCTTTCTCCTGTGAGTGTTTCTGTATCTGATTCTCTGTACTTTTGCTTGGAACTGGATCAAGGGCTTATAGTTTTTGCCTTCTTACATCACTTAACATACCTTTCTCTGCAATCCCCACTCTCTTTTATCCCTACATTCGGCCCTTCGTATCTGTAGAAGGGACCATATGGAAGCAACCATGACTAAAACTTATATTTTAAAGATCACAGCAGGGGCTGGAGAGATGGCTCAGCAGTTAAGAGCACTGATTGCTCTTCCAGAGGTTCTGAATTCAATTCCCAGCAACCACATGGTGGCTCACAACCATCTATAATGGGATCTGATGCATACTCTTCTGGTGTGTGTCTGAAGACAGCTACAGTGTACTCATATAAATAAAAATAAGTAAAATTTAAAGATCACAGCAGCCCTAGACATCTAGAGACCTTTTCTCACCAATACTTCCTAAGTAATGCAGTCCAGCTATGTAGTCTGGTTCCCAGTTGAGCTAAGGCTTGAAACCCCGGAGACCCTGAAGGGATGGTAGGCATTTCGCCTATTCCCGGGCACCAGGCCTCTGTCACTAGCTGCAGCCCCCATAGATTTGTGGCCATAAGTCACATTTGGGCAATGCCCCAAGACTCTCCACATGTGACCTGTGGTCACATAGGCTCAAGACAGATCTCCATTTTAATGAGATACCTAAAGGCCTGGGAGAGTTTAGCCAATAAACTTTCCTTCCCAGACACTCCTTCCTACAAAAGATATTTATCCTCAGGCCCGCCCTGAGAAGTGGGGTATGGTTTTACTCATCCACTTTAAGCCATGACAATAAATGTCTTAAAACCATGAACTGTCTCTTTTCACTGGGATCTGCAGTAGGGAGCCACGGAGAAGGCCTTCACCTACAGAGCCACAGTCTAATCTCCTGCAGAAGGCCTCTCTGCATTCCCAGCCAGGGCTGCCACCAAGTCAAGCCTGCCAATGCCATCAAGCCAAGAACTCTCCCCATGGGACCAGCCAGAGCTCCCCTTTCCCCCTTGGCCAAGGGTCAGATCCAGCCAGTGGTCCCCACTCCCTTCTCAGCTCTTCCACAGCTTCCAGTGGCACCTGGGTGTCTGAGACCCTGAGAACAGGATGGCCTAGGCCTCTTTGCAGGCCCGGGGACCCCTGAGCCAGCCCCGGCTGTTCCATGACTCAGACTGTGCTTCCCCATCCCTGGAGCAGTGTCCTGCTGCTGCTTCCCTACAGCCCGATACCTGCCCGGTGACAGCATGGGGTAAGCATGGTCAACTTCCCCGCATCCTGCCTTCCAGAGCAGCTAAGCCTGTGGTGGAGCAGACATGGGACCCATAATGCTACAATTAACATTGCATTGGGTGTTAAATGTACTCGAGAGACGATTTAACGTGTGCAGGAAGGAGGTATGTAAGTTACAGAAAAGTAATGTGTTATATATGAGAGTGTCTATGGATTTTCATGCTCATGGTGGCAAAGATTCTGGAAGTGAGATTAGGTGGGAAGGTAGTAACATGTGCAGTAACCAGGGGAAGCCACAGCTGTGTCTTGGTACCAGCACCTCCTGAGTAAGCAGGGAGTTAGATGTGATGTAGCCAGGAAAGCTGTAGCTGAATCATGGTACCCATGTCTCCTGATGGACAGGCCTCTTTGTGCTTAAACACCATTGAAGGTGTATTTAGGTTCCCCCAGCTATATCAGAAACGGGTGCTACAACTCTCTGCTAGTTGACAAACATACAGACTAACAAGGACCTTGCCCCCTCAAAGGATATCAGCTTCATTAGAATCCAGTTTACAGTGTGGTTTTGGTCCCTCCTTTGGGGTTTTTCAACTGGACCACAGGATGAATTGTTCTAAAAGGGAAATTTTGTTCATCATGATTTGAGATGGGACAGGACCTTCTCCCCACTGATACCTCAGCCACCTCATAAATATTTATAAAAACATCTTTAAAATGCCTAACACAGAACCCGCTGGCTCACTAACTACTCATTAAACATTTGAGTCAGCCTGCTCCAGGGTCTCCCTCCAGTATATTATTGTTTACCTTTGCCTTGCTAAATAAACTGTTTAACTGTCTGTCTCTCAGCAAGAACAGAAGAACTGAGCCAGCAGGGTGACTGGGTATGTATAACACCTGCTGCACAAGGCTGATGACCGGAGTAGGAAGGAAACAGAAGGCCATACTTGTTGAGACATATGGTACTGATATAGATATCTGACATGCACTGAGATGGCTAATGCTGGACATCCAGGGGGCTATGAGCCAGCATCAAATGGCTAGTAAGCAGTGATATAATCTGTTATAGGTCTATTTTTTGGAGGAGCGTCACTTTTGTGTGATTCTGTATAAATATGGCCTTGAGGTTAGAGCATTTATCTTTGCCTTTGCCCCCCCTTTCTGTGTGTGTGTATGTGTGTGTGTGTGTGTGTGTGTGTGTGTGTGTGTGTGTGTGTGTGTCCATGAGCCTGTGTGCCTACCTCTGTGCAGAATATATGCACTGGTCTCTGTGTGTGTGCCTATGCCTACCCTGCCGACTGGTATCTGCTTGACTAGTGGCCTGTGTGCTGGTGAGCAAAGTAAATCTTTCCTGCCCATGACACCTCAGAATCTTTCAACTTCAAGTCTTCAGTGTTGCAGGAATTATTAAAAAAGATGGACTATATAGCACATGTTCCTGCATTATGCCCTGGTTCTCTCATCCCCAGCAGGCTGGCCAGCCATGCACCGTGCACTGGCGGGCAATGGCCAACCTGCTTTTATCTCGTGGAGCTCTGAGTCAGAGCTCCACAATCTCTCCACCCAACTCACTAGGTTCCCACTGGCAAGTCACTACCACACCAGCCCCATGCTTCAATACCCCCATGGCCTCTGTGGTGCACATCAGGCAAACCCACACTTTGCTGCTGTACCTTTCTCTCTTGAACCTAGACGAGTCACTACTTGAAGAAAAATGCAACACAAACTTAGTTCAGAAACAATGATGACTCAATCTCTGGGCGCATCAACTAAAACCTAATCTTGTAAACCTTATCTAAGTCTGATTCCTCTGGTGGCGAATCCTTTCGGATCCGCCATGATACTAGGAGACTCTATTAGCTATATCTTACCTACTACATGCTGTCCCCATTCCAAAAGGCAACTCTCTTTCTCCCCTCCGTCTCTCTTCTCCTCTCCAACCCAGAAGTCTCTCTCTCTCTCTCTCTCTCTCTCTCTCTCTCTCTCTCTCTCTCTCCCTCTCTCTCTCTCTCTCTCCTCCACACCCAGTGACTGGCTCTTTTATTCATTAGGGAATTGGTTCACAAGAAGTCACAGGTGTAACTCACTCCTTGTTTGAAGCCCCTCCCAGGAGGGCAGAATTAGCATACAAAAAGCCCCAGGGCTATCCACTGCACTTCAGTGACCGTTCTTCCCTGACATCAGAGCTTGGACCTCACAGTTTTCTATCCCAGAACCCATGTAAGTCAGATGTGGCAGTGTGCACCTGGATTCCCAGTTATCCAATGATAACATGGCAGATGGAGACAGAATTTCAAGGAAGCTCCAGCCAGCTACTCTGGATTACTAAAGTAAGAGGGCAGAAAGCTGAAAGAGCCTGCCTCAGCAAGGGACAATAAAAACCAGCTCCAGAAAGTTACTCTCTGCCCTCCATATGTGAGTGAGTTCTCTCTCTCTCTCTCTCTCTCTCTCTCTCTCTCTCTCTCTCTCTCTCTCTCTCTCTCACACACACACACACACACACACACACACACACACACACAAGTAAATAAATAAATGTAATAAGAAACTTTTATTAAAAATATATCATGTGTAGCCAGTGATGAAATTTGAATAGGAAACATCTTACTGCAAAAGAGGACACAAGTGAAGAGTAAGTTGTCCGTAGTCCAGGTCTTCCTGGTACCCTTTTGGGAAGAGAAGTCTGGAGTGGTGAAATGGGAGACTTCCTCTCTCAGGAGCTGCAACCTCACTGTTGAACATGGCTCTGCCCTAAGGTTGGCTAGGAAAGAAGGAATGGGGGTGGGGAGATGATTGCATTTGCTTGATGGATTCCAACAAAGGAAAGCTTAGACTTCGAGGGTAGATGTCAGCACTCCACATGTATTGTGTTTGTGATCTCCTTTGTAGTGTGTTTAGGATAGTTGCTGTCACAGCCCAGGGAGATAAAAGCATGTGTATTAGTCATGTTCTTTACAAGTATTTTCAAGAAATGCTATGACTCTGGAATGAACTTATACTGTAGAAGCAGGGTCCTAGAAGGCCACACCCTTCTGGACAGCCAGCTTGAATCTTCTGTATGAAGCTAACTTCCTCGGCCTCATCGGCACCCCTTAAACCTCCAGCTTTGATCAGGGAATGGTGGAACTCCAAACCCTTCTGGTGATTTGTGCTAGCCTAAGTCTCCAGGCAGGTGTGTCTCAGGGCATGTTTGATGGCTTGTCCTTAGATCATCACTGAGGTCTCTCCACCAATAAGCCTCCTCCTGCTCACAGATCATACACTGCTCTCAGTCTGTCCTTCTAGAAGGCCCCAAGCCTCCAGGTTCTCCCACCTTTGGCAATCAGTTCAGGGTTTGCTTGAAGACTGATGCCCATCTACTCTCTCGACCTCTAAGATTCCTCACAATTTACCAAATGTGGCCCAGAAAGCAGTTATGGATTTTTACCATTGTCTGTGCCAGCCTTTTCTTCAAACTAGGAAGCTGGGCTCCAACCAGAAACCAAGGCTTCTGTTAACTCCCCTTCTGAGAGGCTCAATTCTCTTCTATCCCACCATGACCATCAGAAAGCCATCCCAGGTGGCAAAATGCCAGAGGTGGAAAGAAACTGGGGGCTCAATACCCCTGCTGCTGCCTCTTGACAGCACTGAGCCTGTGTTGGACACACAGATGATACAAAGGCCTTGGGTGGCTCTGCATTCGTTGGCCCTTAACCTCCCCTTGTATTGGCAAGACTAGAAGAAATAGGAGGTGCACCTCTTTGATCTCATGTTCCAGGTTCTCTATTCTTCAGAAAAGAAACTCCTGTTCCTTCTGGCCACAGTCCAGCCATGTTTCTCCTTGTTCTTATTCTCTCAATATTATGATCCTTTGACCCTGCATCAACCTGATTTCCAAGGTACCCAAGACTGCCACACCCTTCTGGATAGCTGAAATTCAGCAATTTCAGCTCACTCTCATCATCATGAATGCAAAGCCTCCTGCAGGATGGATATGTCCTGGAGCCCCATCAAACAACAGTCTTGGTACTGTGGACTACTAAGGACTTAAGACTCAAGCTTTGCCCCCAAGTTCAAATCTCAACTGTTTGACCTTGGGAATATTTATCAGTGCTTCTGTGACTTAGATTTTAGATACGTCACTATTCTGATAGGATATGTGAGCACTTCACTAGGCAGTATTACAATGCTGTATTGTCATTTCCAATGACAATACATTGAGACCATGGAAGTCACTTCCCAAGGCCATTTTGAAGATTAAGCAAAAAACAAATATACTTAATAACTTGCTGCTAGTTGGCTTTTTCTTTTCCTTTAGACATGGATACCATTATAAATTACTCTGAGAACAGTTTCACGGGTCAGTTGAATAATGCTATTTAAGCAATTAATCAGAGCTTAATGCCAATTTGCAAATAATTTCGCATAGTCAAAGTTTCCAAAGCACAAAAGTCACCTCAATTCATTGCATTAACTGTCACTCACTCATTCATTCATTCATTCATTGACACATAGCACAAGAAGGAGTATTACATAGTAGGCTAATGTGGGGACACTGTGCAAACCGCAAGGAATTTGTCTTAGGAAACAGGAGTTTGTTCAGGTGATATCAGGCAGAACACACAATCTTAGTTATTCATCTGTAAAGGAGTTGTGACAGTTCTTTTATGTGTTGCATTGGATACTGGTGGACAATCAAACAACTGGAAACATTTTGAAAGCTGTCAAGCATATTGTTTAGAAATGAGTTCTGGCAGAGACCGTGCCCATAAATGCAAACTAAGCTGTAAAGAGAAGGTTCACAAAGTTGATAACTGTGCCTGCATTTTTCAGGAAACCTTGTTGATGTCAATTTTCATCAACCTAGGCCTTCTGGGTAGAAAGAAGTTTATCTAAAGGATGACTGTTAATGAGTAATGTATTTCTTATTCTTTGACAGTTTTCTGCATGTGAATTTTAGTCATTTTCCCTTCCTGTTAACCTGTCTCATCCCCCTCCTTCTCCCAACAAGCCCCCCTTCTAGGTTTATTTTCATGTCTTTTCTGTGTGACTCACTTATACTGAGGTTGCCTGCAAAAGCTTGGGTAGGGGGCTATGAACTGGCACGGATAACTTATCACTAAAGAAAGTGATACCCATTCTTCCAGTCCGCATTGGGATCTCATGAGCCTCTCTCACATTGGTGATGAAATGCTACAGGTCCACTTTGGTCCAGGTTCTTACGAATCACACTTCCATGAGTTTATGAGTGCAATAGACATGTCATTCAGATCTAGGAGGCATTTTTTTTTCAAAGTACCTCCTCATCCTCTGGCTCTCCCATTCATTCCACTCCCTCTTTCTTACCATTCTCTGAGCCTTCAAGGGATTGATACAGATGGCTCATTTAGGGTCAAGCAGGCTACCACCCTAAAACGTAATTTTTAGACTAAGATATGATCATTATACTCATGCAAAGATAAAATAAGTTACCATCAAAGACTATTTTGAACACATTAAGTAATGAAAGAAGCAGTGTGACGTCACAACTAGTCAAAGGGGAATGGAAAGAAAAATGTATTTGTACAATGAAAGTGTACTAGCAATGGTTCTCTATGGGAACAGAACCAGTAGAAATATATATGTTGGCTGAGGAGATGTCTCAATAGGTAAAGGGCTTGCTGGACAAATAGGACCTGAATTCAGCAACCACATAAACGTTGAGTGGGTATAGTGTTCTCTCTATAATCCTAGCATTTGAAAGGTGTAAACAAGGAGTACCTCAGGCAAGCTGAATAGATACCAAAGTGGAAGTGGTGGACCCTGAGTTTGGGAGACCCTGCCTCAAAATATAAGACAAAGAGTAATCGAGGAAGAAATTTACCACCAACGTCTTGCCTTTCCATGCATGGGTTTGAACATCTCTATACACACATGTATACATTCACATGTGAACTCACATGTACACATGTAGACACCATACATACCTAACTTCACAAAAATGTATGTGTGTCCGTGTATTGTGAATGGGATTTACTAAATTGGTGTATGTGGTAGAGACAGGATAATCTAATAATGGGTATGTATACTCTGGAGAGGCAGGGAACCCAGCAGTTGTTTGGTGGGGTTTGGTGTTAAAAGCCTGGAAGCTCCCTGGAGAGTCACTGGCCAAGAAATCTGGAGTCTGAGATCAACAGAGGATGACAACAGCGGATGAAAAGGCACAGAAGGGAGCCAGGGCAAGTAGGCACTCCTTGTCTTCTCCTTGGTCTTCCTTTTAATCTGCATCACCCAATGGAGGATGCTGCCGTATGCAGCAGCCTTTGCTTCCTGGTCACATGTCAACCTTTTTGAAAATCCCCCACAGAAAGACACAAAAGTGCGTTTGCTTGATCTAAGCATCTCCTAATCCAGCCAACTTGACAAGGCAGACCAAGCTTCATAGGGAGACTGAAAAGAGATTACAAAAACAAATACTGATCCCTACATACAGTAAAAATTGATAGCACTCCATCATACATGGTAGGTTCAGCTTATGATGTACAGTCTATAGTTACAGAGAAGAACTGAGAGATGGCTCCATGGTTAAGAACATTCACCGTTCTTCCAAAGGTCCAGGGTTTGGTACCTAGGAACCACATTGAGGGACTCATAACTACCTGTAACTCTAGCTTCAGGGGGACTTGGTGCCTTCTTCTAGCCTCTGAGAGCGCTATGTGCATGTGTGAAAAGACACACACACACACACACACACACACACACACACACAAATCTTTGAAAAGAGCTGTAGAATAACTCAAGGAAAATACAGATAAAATAATGAATCATATGTATCTACCTACCATTTGTCTCTCTATCTATATATTTTCTATTAAAACTTAGGAGGAAAAAACCCTCCCGGTTGAACTAGGCAGTATATTTATCCAATAACTTCTTTACTTTTTGGAGGTATTATTGCTTGCTCTATATAGTGGGGTAACAATTGGCTTAAAAATTCTGATATATTTAAAATGTATTTTAAAAATGACAAAATTCTCAGTCCATAAACATTATTGACTTCTGAAGCAATAGAAATGTTTATTGCTCATATTTGGCTATTGTATATCATATGTATGAACATAGAGACCCACATCATTATGTTACCCATTAAGATGTACAAATATTTTTATTTCAAGCTTTTAAGAGGAATCTTCCAAAGAGCCTGTGATGTATCATCTTCTAATTTCATGTTTGAAAACAGGCTGGGGTGGGGCAAAGGGGCAGATGTCACATCAAGACACTTTAGTTTCGGATAGGAGGCCATTAAAAGTGAACAGAGAACACACAACAATCCCTGCATTTTATCTCCATTCAGTCAGGCTATGCACACACTGCCAATGGTGAATTAGTTCTGCTGACTCCAGGCTGCGTAGCATACTTGCTTGAGGTAGACTGGCCTTCACAATCAAACCCAGGCAGCAGCCGCCATGAGATGGGGCCATTTCCAAAGAGTTTTTGAAGTACCTCATAAACAATCTTCACAATGCAGATAATAAAGGTTACAATGCATGCAGATGCATCTCAATACCAAGACACACATGCACGTACACACACACACACACACACACACACACACACACACACACACCATCAGAAAGGACATATGCCATGCTTAGATGCTGCTCAGGGGCTGCCATCTTACATGCAGAGGAGAGGTAGGAGAGAGATTCAGGGAGGAATTGCTGGGTTCTCAGTACAATCTTTGTAACCAGGCCGTCTTCAGTACTTAGAAAATCTGTCAGCAGCAAAATGACACAGTGAAACCCAGTTCCAAACCTTGAGGCAGCTCTGTGGTGGTAGAATTGCTTGGAAGGTGTCTGTTTACTTTGGAGAAAAGTACAATGGAGTATAAAAGATTTCAGACAAAATATTCCAAGCACATTTCACTGGGACCATTTCCAATCATCCTCAGTTTTTCTAAGTTCTAATAAAGTGAATAGAACGGCCATACACTTTATAAAAATGTCAATTTTTACAGCATATTTTGAATATATTTAATAAGGTTAGGAACATACCTTTTTTGTTTCCAATGAGTAGACTCATTTGTCTCTATTGCGAGACGTCTTCTAGGAGACAGGTCAATCACTACTTTTTTACCTAAAGCCCAACATTTGATCAGAAATGTAATCCTCTCTATCCTAATAGTTTTGGGGAACAAATATGCTCTATATTATCCCATTGTATTAACTCTCCGAATGCCCTGTGTAAGGAATAGAGGATCTGTACAGTCAAGGGGGCTCTGACAATTTGAAGCCAAGATTCCCAGTGGGGTCTGACACAGTCCTCAGGTTCCATTAATGAGCCACTACTTGTGTAGTCTGGCCTGACCTCAAACACATAAACTTCCTGCCTCAGCCTCCTGGGTACTGGGATTATACTATGTCATATGACCTGTGTCACTGTGCTGCCTATATATACATATCTGAGCAAGGTAACATTTTTCTCCTTCATGGGGCCTCCATTCTCCTGGGAAAGACTTTATCGTAAAATGTAAATGGATTTTAATAAACTCTATTAGTTATTAATATAACCAGGAGTCTCCCAATAATCAAAGCAGAGACTTATGGAGTTTTCAAATCATCTCTAGTACAACTACTGGGAGATTATCCCTAATCTATATTTCTAATCTCTAGGCTGCCTACTTCCCAGCTGCATTACTCAAGTACTTGCTGTTTGAATCTTGCCTGGGTTCCATCTGTTCCACCGCATGTCCTCAGGGTCCATTTCACTTGGGCACATGCTCCTGGTCCACCATGTCTAAGGAGCCTTCCTCTTCTCACCAGCTTCCTCCTCCTTCACTCTCCTCTCTCCTTCCTCCTCATGGGTCCCACCTGCCTATTAACTGAAAGCTCCACCTCTTTCTAGTCTCCTTACAATTGGCTGTAGCCACCTCTATTTAACCAATAGTTTTAAATTGGGGAGCAAAGTTTGCATGGCATCACTTGGTGTGCATGAGGATCTGCTTGTTGGGAGCAAACAGATCATGGGGCCCCGTATTTAGCATCTGAATACATAGCAGTGCCAGACCAATCCCCAACAATAAAACATGAGCCTACTGTACATTGTTAAAAGGAAGAAAGAAAGGTAATATTTTCAACATAGACAATATTCACCACGATCGTCTATCAACGCCGATTTTGATATATTGTTGGTTAAAGACTCATTGATACTCATTCTTCTGAGAAATGTTTTGAGCATGAATTATGTTTTAGACACTGGCATTGGGAGTTGGGCTTACATAGCTGAATAGTAGAGTGCCCTGGGTTAAGAAGATTTGTCTAGGGAGAAAAACAATACAGCACAAAAAAGGGAAATCCACAATGATTTTAAACTCAGCCAGAGAAATATTCAGCATAGTATAGACTGCTTAGGGACTGCCTTAGTCAGGGTTTCTATTCCTGCACAAGACATCATGACCAAGAAGCAAGTTGGCAAGGAAAGGGTTTTACTCAGCTTACACTTCTACGTTGTTGTTCATCACTAAAGGAAGTCAGGACAGGAACTCACACAGGGCACTAACTTGGAAGCAGGAGCTGATGCAGGGGCCATGGAGGGGTGCTCCTTACTGAATTTCTTGCTTTCTTATAGGACCCAGAACTACCAGCCCAGGGATGGCACCACCCACAAGGGGCCCTCCCCCCTTGATCACTAATTGAGAAAATGCCTTACAGCTGGAGCTCATGGAGGCAGAGAAAGGGAGGCTCCTTACTCTGTGATAACTCCAGCTTGTGTCAAGTTGATGCACAAACCCAGCCAGGACAACTGACCTCTTGTCAACTCAACACACAAACCCAGCACTGTTAAGCACATCACCTCAGCCCTTACTTTCTTATTAATCTCCAAGATCTAAATAACTTTAAAAGTTCCACAGTCTTTACAAATTCTTATGTATTAAAATTTCAATCCCTCTAAAATATCAAATCTCTTTTGAAATTCAAAGTCTTTTTATAATTCAAAGTCTCTTAAACTGTGAGCTCCACTAGAATGCTTTCTTACTTCAAGACATGGCAGGGGTGTGTATATGCCGCCTTTTCTCTTACTGTAATTTTTGTCTAGAAGAATTGTCACAGCAAAAAGCTATGACTCCAGGCTCAGCACAGTCACAGTCCTGCCTGCCCAGGACATATTTCAAACATAGACTTCTTCATAGACTTCAAACATAGAGTACTCAGCCCCAAATGGGATATCTGTTCTACCCTCTCTGATGTCCAGGGAACAGAAGAGGGGGCAGAAAGAATGTAAGGACCAGAGGATGAGGAGGGGGGCTATGAAATTCTATCTTTTGACGTGACCTGGCCATTGCAACAATGAACTCAAAGATCACAAGATCAGCAGAAGACTGGGCCCGTCAACACTCCATTGCACGTGGAAGAGAGACTCATGAAGCCCTACCCCTTCCTAAGGAACAGCTGGTGGTAAGTGAGTTGTCAAGGGAAGGGAAGTCATTTTCCTCAGTGCTGTAACCAGTGGGAAGTTGCCCAAACTCTTGTACATAACTCCTTCTGTGCCCATACCGCCAATTCTAGTTAAACTCTTCAGTGAGTCAAAAATAGACATAAAAGTAGGAGGCAGACTAGTTAGAAAGAAAAGTAGATTCAGCAGGAGAGAGAGGGTGACAAGAAAGAATAACAGGAGTAAATGTGATCAAAATATATTGTATACACATGCACCCCCAAGTTCCGTATTGTATACATGTGCAAATTTGTTTACAAAATAAATTTAAAAACAAACAAAACAAATATCTGCCATGTAGACCTGCATCTGAC
This sequence comes from Uromys caudimaculatus, assembly GCA_028551405.1. Taxonomy (NCBI): domain Eukaryota; kingdom Metazoa; phylum Chordata; class Mammalia; order Rodentia; family Muridae; genus Uromys; species Uromys caudimaculatus. Next base: position 21,029,910 of record CM052700.1, on the reverse strand, counting down.
CCAGAAATCTCTGTGGCCGTAGTTCCTAAAATGTATCTGGTCCCCTGAAGAGACTTATTTGATCTTCATCAGTTCTCTGCCTGTACCTTCAGAATAGCCTGTTTGAATTCAGCAGCTTCCTTAATTCTCTCTTTGCCATTCTGTAACTCATTATGTGGAGAGCAATACACAATCTGAGAGCTAGTATTAGTAAATGCTATGGATGTCTTAGTTACTGTTCTATTGCTATGAGGAGACACCATGACCCTAGCAACTCTTATAAAAGAAAGCATTTGGTTGGGGACTTGCTTACAGTTTCGGAGGCTTAGTCATGGTCTACAGAGAGAAAGAAAGAGCATGAACTTTGGAAACCTCAAAGCCCACCCCCAGTGTCACACTTCCTCCACCAAGGCCACACCCCCCTAATCCTTATAGTCCTTTCAAACAGTTCCACTCCCCAGTGACCAAGCATTCAAATATATGAGCCCATTGAGGTCATTCTTATTCAAACCACCATAAGTCGTACCAGAGAACTTGTGATTACAAACAACCACAGATAGCAAGAAAAACTAGTGAAAGTAAAACCGATGAAATAGAGACAGCTTGTAATGTCACCGTTATTTAATAAATGCCAACATTGTGGAAAGATATAATGGGATCATAGCTGTTTCTGACATAACTCCCTCATGTAACGTCTGTGCTAGAATGTTCTCATGGGGCCCTGAGTTGACTGTAGAAAGCAGAGCAGAGCAGGCATGCAGGAGACCGGCAGATGAATGCACAGGCTTGCTGGCACTTGTCTTGGGCCCACAGGCTTTGGTATTCTCTAAGGCCAGGAAGGGGCAGAAGGAGAGATGAAAACACTCTCAGAAAACAGGTTCCATCTCAAAACATCAGAGAGCAAAGAAAATCAGTGAAAGAGTTTAGGAGAGAGCCTTGGCCCAGGCTGGCATTCTTTTAAAATGCTAAAAAAAAAAAAAAGAAAGAAAGAAAGAAAGAAAGAAAGAAAGAAAGAAAGAAAGAAAGAAAAGAAAGAAGAAAAAGAAAAAAGAAAGAAAAGAAAAAGCAATTTGATTGAAAGCTACTGCTTTCAATTCTCCTGTGACAAGAAAAACAAAGCAGGAAACAGGCCTGGGTTTTGCCAAATCACAGAAAAGCACACAAGATAAATCATCTCCTTCCCAAGGGGTATTAAAGAAAACATCAGAATGAATGACATTTAAACCTGAGTGCAAACATCTGTGGAATTTTCTTTTTAAAAAGAACAAGAAAAGAAAACGTACTTAAGCCTCACAGCGTGTGGAGAGGCAGGCTCAGAACAACAGGTACCAAGCTCAGCTCTGTGACTCAAAGGATGCTCCCTCCCACAGGGCTCAGGGTGTGGAAAACAACAAGTCACTTGAGAAAGTGTGTTCCTCCCATTTGCATGCAAGAAAAGCACCCAGCAGTGCTGCCTTTGCCTTCCAGAACCTTCTCATCCTTGACTGCTACACAAACCTTCCTTTCCAGGAGATTCCAACCCTAGCTCAGGTAAACTGCCTTGCTACCCACTGGTCCTTCCTCCCACACTGCCAAAGGATACATGTGTGACCACATGTGTGATCATACCGACCTCCAGCCCTACAGCGTTTCAGCCCTCAGGCAAAATGATTTACGCAGAAATGTACATCTTGCTGAGACCCTTCCCTCCCATTGACAGAGCCTTTGACAGAGCCCTTGGTTTGACACAGTGACTTTGTGAAAGAATGGCCAGTCCCCTTCCCTGGGATAACAGAGACTCCTGGAGCAGCAGGGAGCCACTTTTGACACTGCAGTGTGGGTGTCTGCTGGGAACATAGACAATGAAGAATAAAGAAAAAGAACATCGTGAATAGGTGACAGGGGCTCAACCCTGAGGACAGCATGCTGCATGGGGTATGGTTTCACAGTGTTAAGGAAATCCCTGTGTGACTAGTGTCAAACAGTGGGGCAGCTGGAATGGTGCACGCCTTGGGCAGGATGCTCTCCTCACTGACCTCCTCAGATGTGTCCCAAACAACAGTGGCACCAGTGCCCCCAACAGTCCAAAGCCAGCAGAGTTTATCAGAACTCGTGATGTTAGTGTTGGTCAACTTGACACAAACCGAGTCACCTGGGAAGACAAAACCTCAACAGAGGAACTGCGGCCATCAGATTGCCTCTGGGCACGTCTGTGGGGAATTTTCTTTCTTTCTTTCTTGCTTTCTTTCTTTTTAATTTTTTTTAAATTAATGATGTGTGAGACCCTAACCTACTACGGGGTGTCAGCCCTGGGTTTGTTTGTATAAGAAAGCAGGCTGAGCAAGTCATGAAGAGCAAGCCAGGAAGTAGCACCTCTCCATGGCTCCTGCTTCAGTTCCAGCCTCCAGATTCCAACCTTGAATCCCTGACCTGGCTTCCCTCAGTGGTGGACTGTAAGCTATGAAAGGCAAGAAGCCTGTTCCTTCTGGCCAGTGCTTTATCATCGCAGCAGAGAATGACACCATCCTTGTCTGCCCACTAAAAATGGGTAGCATATGTCTGCCTTACCAGTTGTTTCTCCTGTTCCTCTTCTTCAAATGAGAATTTTTAATGAATTTCCTTCAGCTAATAACAATGATAATAATAATTAAAGGGATCAGTATCAGCTCAGGGCCCGAAGATCCAGATCTCAGCACAAAGGAGATTGATATGTCCCAGAAGGACATAGGGCAGAGAATAACAGACAACAGGAGACAGAGGTCGAGGAAGAAGGGGAAGGGAACAGGGGAGGAGGAATGGATGTTTGTCCCAGGAGTTGGGGTGGGTAAAGGACAGACTGAATAGAGAGGAGGCAGATGTGGCCCATGGGCAAATGGCGGTTTCTAAAGGGAAACCCCGGGTTAGGGTGACATGTTTAATTTTAATTGGGCATGTTAATTAGCTGAGCCAAAGAGGGCTTTTGATTTAATATTTTATAACTAGACCTTGGTGGTCACGCACAGGAGGAAGAAGTGACTAAATAAGAGAATGTACCTTAGTGGATAGCTTGGAGAATGTAACCTAGTGGTTTTTAGGCAGATGGAGGGAAGGAGGAGGTGGAGGAGAATGCCTGTGAGAGCTATGTTTGGCGTGCTCAGGCTAGCTAGAGTCTCTTCGAAGATGATGATGATGACGATGATGATGATGATGATAGTCCCTAAATGGCCAAGTATCTCTAAAGTCTCTCTACCCTAAACATCAGCCTCTCTGAGGTAAGGCTTCAAGTTTTTAGGAAGTAATCTGGATGCTTAATAGGGATCGGTGAGGCTTAAATTGAGGTAGGGTGTGTGTGTGTGTGTGTGTGTGTGTGTGTGTGTGTGTGTGTGTGTGTGTGTGTGTGTGTGTGCGCGCACCTGTCTACCTTTCTATGTGTGTGTACAAACATGGTGGTACAAGAAGAGAGAAAGACTGAAAGACTGAAACAGAGTTAGGCAGAGTCAGTATATTAGATTAGGCACAGTCTCAAGAATTCCTAAGCCTGGAACCAGAGAGGTGGCTTAGCAGTAGAGTACTTGCTGCTCTTGTGAGGATCTGGATTTGGTTTCCAGCACCCAATTGGCAATTCATAGCTGTCCATAACTCTAGTTCCAGGATCTGATGCCCTCTTCTGGCCTCCAAGAGCTCCTGTACACACATAGCAGACTTAAACTCAGGGAAGCACACAATTATAAGTAATTAAGTAAGAAAATAAATATTTAAAAATCAGTATTGGGGAATAAAAATCAATCTAAACCTGTGTGTATGTATGTGTGTTGTGTAGCAGCTTCCTCTGATATTGAAAACATTCCATCCTGCAGGAAAAGTCTTTAAACAGGAAGGTAAACAACTCAAAATAGCTTCAGGAAGTACCTGAAACCAAGCAGATTCATGAGGTTCCCCTCTGTCCTAGAGTAAACAATAAGAGCTGAGAGTCCTCCTCAAACAGAAGGAAGCTGAGCTGCCAAGACTCTCTGAGGAGGAAAGCTGCAAAGACAACTCTGGGACTAAACTGGCTACTTAGAAGAGCTTTAGACTGGGTCAATTGGAAAGAACATTCTCCAACCTGTTTAGCTATCTGCTGGCTGTGCAGTTTCTCCAGGTTCCCAGCCTTTGTGAGCTATCACCCAGGCTGTGGTGGGCTTTAGTGATGCAGCTGTCTTGAGTCATTCTCTGCTCCTGTAGCAACTCCTCACCCATACACCGATAAGTAACCCCAATCAAACTCATTGATTCACCAAACTGAACTTTGGTAGTATCTATACTTTGGTCTGATGTGAATTGCCTAGGTGTTGAGTAGACGTATATGTTTTATCACCACAGGAAGTGTTTTGTCACATGATTCTCATTCTCTCTGTGTGTGTGTGTGTGTGTGTGTGTGTGTGTGTGTGTGTGTGTGTGTGTGTGTGTGTGCGTGCGCGCGCATGTGTTAGGGAACTTCACCAAATAGCCATCCAGTGAGTCCTAAGAGCTGCTTTTTATCTACCTCCCCAATATTGGAGTATAGGAGGGCTGCAGCCTGGTTCTTGTTGTTGTTGTTGTTGTTGTTGCTGATGTTTGTTTGTTTATTTTGTTTTGTTTTTCAAATTTGGGGCTGAATCCAAGTGCACATGCTTACAAGACAAACACTTCACTGACTGAACTATCACACCGGCCCTAAATTGTGACCCTTGAAGACAGCAGGCAAAGGCAGGAGGCGGCTAGAGGTGAGACTGTCCTGTTCCATTGATAATTTGGATCTCAAAAGCCAGGTCTCTCACTGACTTTATGATGTGTATGGGGCTGCCCACACCCACACTCTAGTCCCAGGTTCATTCAGTTTTCCCGAGAAAGGGGGGGAGGGAGGTGGGGAAGGGAGGGGGGAGGGAGGGGGAGGGAGGCAGGGAGAGGGGGAGGGAGGGACGGAAGGAGGGAGGGGAGGGGGATTCCTGAAAAATGAAGCAAGTATGTTAGGAGGGTGAGAGTGATGTTATAATGCTTACAAATCTGTCTTCTGTTGAATACTTCAATCATCCCCATAAGGGAAGGAAAGGGGAACAGAAGTCAAATAAAAGACCAGTGTCAGCTTCAGTGTTACCATGAGATGAATGTAAGGAGGCATTTGAAAGGCTGGAGTGATGACTCAGCAGTTAAGAGCACTTGCTGCTCTTGGCAGGACCTGGTTCCCAGGACCCACATGGCAGCTCACAATGGTCTATAATTCCAGTTGTGAGGCGCTAATGCCCTCTTCTGGTCTCTTCAGATACTGCACACACATGTCTTCCCATGCCACTCCAGGGACACTCAGTAACAGTGTCAGTCTTTCCGCCTTTATTCTTGACACCAGTGGGTGTATGTCAGGTGTGTGAAGTACGACCAGCATGCAGAGGATCAGAATTCTCGTGGGAATCCCTTGTAAGTGTTACAGCAAGGTTAGGAAAGGTATCCTGGTAGTCAGGAGCCAAGGAATACCACAAAGTCACACCACACAACAAACATCACACAGGAAATTTACTGGGAGGGAAAAACTACAGAAGAGTAGCTGCCTCTTCCTGGGCAAGAAGCAGCAGAGACCTGAGTGGAAGGCTGGGTTTATATAGGATTTCTTTGGGGTGGAGCTTTCCAGGGTGGTATGGGATTTGAGGGATTCTGTGGCCTGATCTTTAAGCTCAGGGATTGGTGGGATTCTGTGGCCTGATCTTTAAGCTCAGGGATTGGTGGGATTCTGTGGCCTGATCTTTAAGCTCAGGGATTGGTGGGATTCTGTGGCCTGATCTTTAAGCTCAGGGATTGGTGGGATTTTGTACTCAAGGATCGATGGGGTTTGTGTTCAGGAATAAGAGAGTTTGGGTAAGAGTTTTCCCCAGAAGTGGGCAAGGACCCTATATCCTTGCAAGCACTATGACTGCAGAGTAACCATATTTTTAGGGCTTTAAGATGCAGCTTCAAAGTACCTCTTCTCTAGGCTGTTATTTTATTTATTTGTATATGTAGGAGGTATGCATGTCTAAGTGTGTGTGGTGTGTTTGTATGTGTGTGTATGTACATGTGTGGTGGCTCCCGATATATCTGAACGTGGGCATATGGAGACCAGGGTTCACCCTTAGTTGTTATTACTCAGGAGCCATCCACCTTATTTCTGAAGACAGTGCTTCTCTCTAGGACACAGGGTCACCAAATAATTAGACTGTATGATCTTGCTGAGGATCTGGGTTTTGTCCCCAGCACATGGTGACTTACAACTATCTGTAACTCCAGCTCCAGGAAATTTGATACCTTCTTCTGACCTCTATGTGTACCGGGTATGTGTGTCTATACATACATATATTCAGGCAAAACATTCACACACATAAAATAAAAGTAAATAAATACATTTTTTAAAAATTAAATGTCAGTTGTGGCCATGGCATTGTTGACTTGGAAAAAAGGACAGACACAGGTGGACAGAACTAACTACGCCTTTACTTGCTGCTGTGTGGGGACATTTGGGAGGTTTAGAACATTATCAGCTTCCAAGTGGAGTAGAGGAGGCATTGGTTACAGATACAGAGGTGCAAGCTCCTTGTAGTAGTATTTAGTCTTGCACTCATGGAATTTTTCTTGCAAATCCAGAAGATTTAGGGGCCTTTTAAGAGCTCACAGATGCTGGACAGTGGTGGTGCACGCCTTTAATCCCAGCACTCGGGAGGCAGAGGCAGGTGGATTTCTGAGTTTGAGGCCAGCCTGGTCTACAGAGTAAGTTCCAGGACAGTCAGGGCTACACAGAGAAATCCTGTCTCAAAAACAAACAAACAAACAAACAAACAAACAAACAAAAAAGAGCTCACAGATACTGAAGAAAGACTCTCTGTGTTCACCCTTGGAAGGTGGCCCAGTGGTTCAGAGCACTCGCTATGAAAGTATGAGGACCGGTATTGCAATCCCCCAGCACCAACCTGAGAGCCAGGATGGTGATATACACCTGTAACCATGGGACTAGGAGATATGGGGCAGACGGGACTGTGTGCATCTCTGTTCAGCCAGGCATGCATAGATAGATAGATAGATAGATAGATAGATAGATAGATAGATAGATAGATAGATAGATAAATAAATCTGGCAAGCTACAGATTCAATTAAAAATTATCTAAAGGGACTAAGGAAGAAGAATGACAGAACAGGGCATTTGACATCTTCTTCTGGCCCCTGCACAGATGCACCGTGTGCACACATATGCACACACACACATACACATGCATACACAAAAATTACAAAAAATACCTTTTATTATTGGGCATTCTAGAAATAAAAACCTTTTTTGTGTAAGTTAAGACACATCACCTTCAAAGCTCTCTATTTCTTCTTCCTCTCTCTCTCTCTCTCTCTCTCTCTCTCTCTCTCTCTCTCTCTCTCTTTCTCTCAGTGTGTGTGTGTGTATGTGTGTATTCGTGTGTGTGCACATGTGTGGGTGGGTGTGGTTTTGTGTATGTCTGTGTGTGAGTTTGTATATATATCTGTGTATGTTTGTGTGTCTGTGTGTGTCTGTGTGTTTGTACACCTGCCTGTGTATGTCTGTGTGTCTGTGTTCATATATGGCTGTGTGTGCAAGTTTGTGAATGTCTCTGTGTGTTTGTGTGTCTGTGTATGTCTCTGTGTGTATCTGTGTGTGTGTTTGTGTATGTGTTTGTGTATATCTCTCTGTGTGTGTATGTCTGTGTGTGTCTGTATGTCTGTCTCTGTGTGTCTATGTGTGTATCACTATACTTCTCCCTCTGCTTGTTCACAACCCCAAGTGCTGCGTCCTCAAGCCGTGTTGCAGAGCTCCCTTGGGTGTGAGCAGGTTGGCATGAGGTCAGCCCTACAGAAGGGTTTACTGAAATGAGTCATGATTGCCTTGAGTCAAGCCCTCGCTGGCAGTTCATGGAGTCAGAGGACAGCTGGTCCCCACAGTTGGAGAGTGACCTTTCCGGGTTTCAGCCATGTTGAGTCATCCTTTGGCTTCAGCCGCTCAGGCCTAGAGGCTCAGCCTCTGTACCATCTCCTCTTCAGCCTGAAGATGGGCTGGGGAAGATTAGCACAGACCTAGAACTCCAGAGGAGTCTCCCTAACCCAAGCTGAAGCAGTGTTGCTTTAAACACATGTGTGTACACATATGTACATATGTGTAGACAATATAAATGGCTGTTATTCTCATCAGCAGATAATCCCTCCATAGCTACCCCTTCTCTCCTTCCTCACCCCTGGTCGGCATAGGCTCAAGGTCATCACACCACATAACTCCACATGCCATGATTTCAGACTCAGAAATTACTCACGTTTTATGCTGTTCCTGTCTGTTGTAGAAGTCTCCAAGAGTCCTCTTTCCCAACAAGTGCCCGTGCTCTCTGCCTCACTCATTAGGACCCAGAGAGTGCGCATGCTTTCTGCCTCATTCCCCATCTGTTGCCCATTTGACCTTCCTTTGCACCTTGACCACTCTCGGTGATGTCCCTCTCTGCATGGGTATCACTGGCTCCCCGAGCATTCACAAGGATGCTGTGGCTCACACTGGGGGGTGGATAATAAGTACAGACGGAATATGCTGGGTAACAGAAGTGGAAAGCCAAATTTCTGGGACACTTGGAAAGGTGACTTTAGATCTGTATTGGTGAGCCTGAAGTGAGGAAGGTGTCTGGGCGCGGGTGTGCTGAGGCTGGCATGTGTCATGACCTGTACTACACTGAGACTTCTAGATGGTGTCAAACCTCTGGCCTTCTTTGTTCCAGTCTCGGCCTCTCACCTATATGGATGAAGCCAGCCAAGTTTCTAGTGATTTGAGGACCTGAACATGGACAGAACCTGCTATGATCGTCTTGCTGCTGCTGGTGAATCTTCTGTGTATTTCAATCTCATTCACAATGAACACCGGAAGCTGAATGTTAAGGTCATTTTTCTTATAATTTTAGGGCTGAAATCTAATAGTGTAAGGCAGGGGACAAATAGGCCTCCCAGTGGATGACTTTTCAGTGTGGAGTTTCACGTCAGCTCATCTCTTCAGGCACTCAGGATGAAGCCCCATGAGCCTAGGGAGGAGGAGAAAGAGGAGGGGAGGAGGAGGAGGAAAAAGAGGAGGGGAGGAGAGGAGATGAAGAGAAGAGGAGGAGGATGAGGAAGAAGAGAAGGAAGAGGAAGAGGAAGAGGGGGAGGAGGGAGAGGAGGGGAGGAGGGAGAGGAGGAAGAGGAGGGGAGGAGGAGGAAGAAGAGAAGGGGAGGAGGAAGAGGAGGAGGAAGAAGAGGAGGAAGAGGAGTAGGAGGAGGAGGAAGAAGAGAAGGGGAGGAGGAAGAGGAGGAGGAAGAAGAGGAGGAGGAAGAGGAAGAAGAGGAGGAGGAGGAAGAAGAGGAGGAGGAGGAAGAAGAGGAGGAGGAGGAAGAAGAGGAAGAGAGTGTTTTCCCAGGAAAAAAAACCAAACAGCTATGAGCAAGACTAGCAGATGTTGCCTTAACTGTCTACCCTCCTTGGGGACACTTTCCAAAGTAACTTTAGAACTGGTAAAGGGCTGCTGCCCATCAGGAAGAGGTGTGAAATTCTTTCATGGATTCATGGACAGAATTAGAGTCTTGGCAGGTGAGCACCAGGCCAGAAGGGGTAGGATGCAAGCATGTCTGCTCGGTATGTGAGGCAATACAAGACAGAGTCATGGACCAAAGAATAAAGTACTCTGGTTTGCCTCGTTGATATTGTTCATGAAAACCGGAAAAAGCAAATACTTTGAAGAAACAAGAGGCTGGTTCTGACTGAGCTATGCCGAAAGCATCCTGTGTGCGTAGCATTGTGCAAGACCCTACACAAGTGCTAAGTCATTTTATCTAAACAACAATGCTGTATAGTCTGTTAACATTGTCCTCTGCAAAACACTAGCACTAAAATGCATGTAAATTCAGGCGTAATTCACAAACAATAGAATGTACCTATAGTAGAGTATAATTGAGTGAATTATTTTTCACAATTATAGATAATTATAGATAAATATAGATGATAATGTAATATGAGAGAGAGGGGGAAGGGGAGAAGGAGAAGGAGATGAAGAGGGAGAGGGGGAGAGAGACATAGAACATTTCCACATCCCAGAAAACGTCTTGGTATTCCTTTCAGATATAGTCTTTCCTTGAAAGATACCTTTCTTCAAATTTCAGTTTCCCTTAGTTGGCTCTGCTAACTTACTTTCACTTTCTTTAGCTCTTGCTAACCAAGAGATACTGTAACAAAGAACAACAGACTGGATAACTTACATAACAGAATTTCATCATCTCACATTTCTGGGGGTTGGGAGTCCAAGATCTAGGAGTCTAGAGACTTCATCTCTTCAGTCTGACCTCTCCCCTTGGCTTGTAAACAGTTGTCTCTTTTTATTGGTTCTTAGACCATCTCACTGGCTCCTGTTTCCCTTTTGAGAAACAAAGTCTTTTTCTGTACCTCAGGCTAGCACGGAACTCAGCTAAACTCAGCAATCCTCCTGCCTAAGCCTCCTACCTGCTGAATGCATCTGAACAGGTGTGAGCACCGTGCCTAGCAGCATCCTCTCCTTCTAAGGACAACGGTCGGTCGTGTTGCATTAGGCACATACGACCTACCTGAAGTACACTCAGATTCTAAAGGGTTAGGTAAGCGGTGGGACTGGTGAACAGCAAGGGCAGAGTTCAGTCTGTAACATCTATCATCGAGCTTCTCATGACTGTAATCACGGGAATTAGACTCTTGCATCAGGCTTCGTGCCCTCTGCATATTTCCAAGATGCTCCTTATTTCTTATTCTCCATATAATCCTTATTCTAGTTTGTTCTTTCAGGCTTGTTGATGGGAAATTAACGTTCATTTCAGTTTGGGGCTCTTCTTGTTAAATGTGCTGTATGCATTCTTCTCCAAACCTATTTAGTGTGTGTTTGTTTCTGTTGGGTAATTCATGAGAGAGTCGTAGGAAGATACAGGGTTTGTTTAGCTATATAAATGGAGTTCCAGTGGCCGCACTGGCTGCAAGCCCCAGCAGAGTGAGAGGTTCCCAGCCCGTGAACATCTAAGTCAACACTTGGAGTGGTTAGTCTTCTACTTAGCCATCATGAGTGTGTGGACTGGACTCTTCCCTCTGTCTAGGCCGACTCTCTAACTCTCTGACTCTTCTGGTGTAGGCTACCTATCATGCGTTTATTGCTTCCGTACAGTTATTTGTGAAGCATATAGCCAGGGGCTTTTTGTTGTTGTTATTGTCATTTTTGAAAAGTCGGATTGTTTTTTGTGTTGAGTTGTAGCATTTTCTATGCATTTCTATGATGTCTTTTGTCAAATAAAAGACTTGAGAGTAATTTTTTCCTAGTCTGAGACTTCCCTCTCAATGTTCTTTTACTTTACTTTTAAAAAATGGAAATAACTGTTTTGTTTTCTACCCCCATTCTCTCCCTCTGTCCCATGTCTCCTGCTCTTCCCGCCTCATCCTCCCATTCCCCCCTCACACTCTCCAGTCCATCCATAAAGCCTGTTCTATTTCCCCCTCCCAGGGAGATCCCTGTGCCCCCCACGACCACCTCGCGACATCCCTTCCTCTATCCTTCACCTTTTTGCATCTATAGATTGTAGCTTGGTTATCATTTAGTTAATGGCTAATATCCAGATGTAAACAAATAATACCATGTTTATCTTTCTGAGTCTGGGTTACCTCACTCAGGATAACTTTTTCTAGTTCCATCCATTTGCCTGAAACTTTCATGATGTCATTTTTTTTTAAAAGAGCTGAGTAGAACTCCATTGTATAAATGTGCCACGTTTTCTTTTACTCATTCTTCTATTGAGAAACATCTAGGTTTCTTCCGATTTCTGGTTATTATGAATGACGCTGCTATGGACACAGTTGAGCAAGTGTCCTTGTGGTAGGATGGAGCATGCGCCCAGGAGTGGTACAGCTGGATCTTGAGGTAGATCAATAGCCAGCTTTCTGAGGGAAGGCCACATTGGTTTCCATAGTGGCTGCACAAGGTTGCACTCCCTCAGCCATGGAGGAATGTTTGCTCTCCTTGCTCCACAGCCTCGACACCCTGAACTGTCACTTGTGTCATTGATCTTAACTATGCTGACATGGGTAAGATGGGATCTCAAAGTAGTTTTGATTTGCATTTTCCTGATGGGTAAGGATATTGAACAGAAAATAAATTTTTTTTAAATCACACACCAAAATTAAACAGACCCAAATACTAAATGGAAGCTTCACATTAAATGCTACTTTTAATATCAATTAGATTTTATATACATATTCACCACCAAAACAAAAAAAAACCCATACATGGCAGAACGAGAACTAGAAAAACGTTTAGGTTTACATCTGCTTTCATAACTCAGGTCTACTACTGCCATTTGATAGTCTTGGTTGTATTTCTGATGGAAAGAAAACTTTACCTTTAAGAAACCCAGTCTGTCGGAGTCTTTTTAGCCTTACTATTTTGAGTGTCCTGAGAAAACATTTCCAGTCCAGAATCATGCCTCCTCTCATTGTCCTCTAGAAACCTTGAAATGTTTACATTTGCTCTGTGGTCTGTGTAAGGTATGAGGTGGTGTTCACCGCTTCCTGGACCCTGTGTTCTAGTTCTAGCATGGTTTGTTTAGACTTTCCTTACTCCATTAAATTGGTGATCTCCACACCCAAAGAGAGAGAGAGAGAGAGAGAGAGAGAGAGAGAGAGAGAGAGAGAGAGAGAGAGTAACGATGGCCCATGTACAAGTAGGTCCATTTCTGAATTCTGTGTTGCATGTCATAGGCCAATCGGTCAGTTCTGTTTTAATTGTGGCTTTATAGCAAGGCTCCACATCTGGTAGCACTTCTTGTCCAACTTTGATTTGTTATAAGATACAGCCGTGGAAAGAGTCTTTCCTGGCATTCCATGGACATTTGAGTGCACGCTTGTCAACTACTTCAGAATGCCTCGCACTGATTTCTGCTCCTTCCCCTGTATCCTGTTCCTTGGTGCTGAATATCACACACAGAGCCCTGCGTGTGACAGGGAAGTGCCCTGTCACTCGGATACACCAACCTCAGTGGTGCTTTTTTAAACATACATTTTATTTCATGTATGCATATATTATGTATGTATGTATGTGTATTATCTGTGTATAGTGCCAGTGGAGGCCAGAAAAGAGTGCAAGATTCCCAGGAGCTATAGTTATAGATGGGTGTGAGCTACCATGTGGATGTTGGGAACCAACAGGTCCTCTGAAAGGAGTCATCAGTGCTCTTAACCTCTGAGCCATCTCTCTGGCCACCTCAGTGATTTGTCTTATACGATCAAAGCAGCACCATCTTGACACCCCGTCTTCCCATCCATGACTCCTGTACAGCTCTCCGTTTGTCGAAATATTTCTTCATTTCTTTTAGAAATATTATCTACTGTACAGGCCATACATTCTGCTTGTTTTCCACTGAATTTATTTCTGATTATTGTATATGTATGCTCTTATAAATTATATTTTAATGGTCTTATTTTCCTAGGCCTTTGATAATGTTTAGAAATGCCTTTTTGAACAGCATTGGTTGACCTTGTTTCTTGTTCATTTGCTTTAAATACCATTTCTATTAGCTTTCTGTGAACTCCTTAAGACTGTGCATGCACACATCTGTGATTTTCATGTTGAAGAGTCTGCCGCCTTTGTGTTTTAATGTTTATACATCTGATTCCTTTGTGTCGGCTGTTATACAGGGAAGATATCAGGCACAAAGCCGAATGGAAGTGATGAAAGCAAGCATCTGTGTTTTGGTGCTTACATATGGGGAGGGACATATATAATACTTTATTAAAAAGTAAACTGTCAGCCGGGCAGTGGTGGCGCACGCCTTTAATCCCAGCACTTGGAGGCAGAGGCAGGCGGATTTCTGAGTTCGAGGCCAGCCTGGTCTACAGAGTGAGTTCCAGGCCAGCCAGAGCTACACAGAGATATCCTATTTCAAAAAACAAAACAACAACAACAAAAAAAAGTAAACTGTCTATCAGAGTCCCTACTGATCTCATCTAAGAGACCACAGGAGTTTCCCTCTAATTCTGGGTTATTAAAAGGTTTGTTTATTTCTTTTTCTTTGTGAATGGGTGTAAACTTTTTGTGAACTGCTCTCTCCATCTGTGGAGATGATTGTGGGTTAACGCAGTAAGTTAAATTAATGAGATTTTTAAAGCTTTTTCTCTTTTCACTTTTCATACATGTGCGTCACGGGCATGGTTACATATATGTGTGCACACGAGTGTGCGTGCACATGGAGGCCCGAGGCTGATGTGGGGAATCATGCAAATGGCTCTTGCACTTTATTCAATGAGACAAGATCTGTCAAACTTAGAGCTTGCTACCAAGGCTAATCTCACTACCCAGCTTGCTCCCATGGGATCAGGAGAGCCCATGGGTTCACTTTCTGAGGCTGGGGTTACAGGCTGGTCACCATGGTCATTACTGGCTGGTCACCACGATCATTACAGGCTGGTCACCATGGTCATGACAGGTTGGTCACCATGGTCATGACAGGCTGGTCACCATGGTCATGACAGGCTGGTCACTATGGTCATGACAGCCTGGTCACCATGGTCATGACAGGCTGGTCACCACGATCATTACAGGCTGGTCACCATGGTCATGACAGGCTGGTCACTATGGTCATGACAGGCTGGTCACCATGATCATGACAGGCTGGTCACCATGGTCATGACAGGCTGGTCACCATGGTCATGACAGGCTGGTCACCATGGTCATTTATGTGAGTTCTAGGGCTCTGGAGTTGAATCCTCATGCTTCGGACAAGTGCCTAAGCACCAAGCACCGCCCCAGCTCTGTAATTTTAGCGTTAAACAAGCTTCCCTGTGTAAGTCCTCCATGGTCATACATTGTGTGTGCATTGTGAATGTCTAGGCAGACTTCCTAGCATTAAAGTTTTCATAAGATTTATCAGTTCATTCACAGATTTATTAAGGGGGAACAAAAAACTAAGCCCATATGTGTTAACCATCTTTTAGTTGCTGTTACAAAAGACCCCCGAGAAAACTGATTTAAAGAAGAGAATTTTTTTGTTTGTGCTCCAGTTTAATTTTATTTTATACATCAAATTAACTATATAGTTTCAGCCTATTCTAATATACCCTGCTGCTTTGGGCCTGTGGCATCAAAGTACACCATGGCAGGAGCATGTGACAAAGATGTGGTCACCTCATGATGGTCAGCAAGCAAAGAGATAAAAAGGACAGCTCCTGAAGTTCCTAGTATCCCCTTCAAGGGTACATGTGATAACCTTATTTTCCCTCACTACAACCAAACCCTCAGCATCTGAGCCTCAGCATCTTCAACATTCGGATGGCGGTACCTGGTTTGCTTGATTTTACATTCAGCGTCCTTCCTAAAAAGCATACTGTGACATTCCCCTGAAACAAATAAAGAAACCTGTGCTCTTCTAAACATCCGAGGAGAACCTTGAACATCTGCCCAGCGGTTGATGTTATGGGGATGTTCTTGCCTGATCTGTGCTTGGGATTGATCAGGTGGGCTGGCAGAAAAGACCCAAGAAAGGCATCAGAGGGGTGTGTGTGTGTGTGTGTGTGTGTGTGTGTGTGTGTGTGTGTGTGTGTGAAGATATATCTCCCGTTTTGGAGAAAATTAGAATCACACCTTAAAACCTTCAAATAACAGTTCTTCAACTAAAGTCAAGTTGAAATTGAAATGTGTGTTGTAAAGACAATGAAAAGTGGACAAAGATTTTCAAGTCTGCCCCTGCTTCTGCTGAGTCATATTGAAATCTGTGCATAACATTTTAAACTCAGTTACAAATGCCTATTGAACAGGATACAAAGGACTAGACAATTGCAGTAAATTATTACCACCGAAACCCAAAGCTATGGCTGGGGAGAGAGCTAAGCTGCTAAAGGACTTGCCCTGAAAACACAGGGACCAGAACCCATGCTTGCAATCCCAAGGGTGGAGAAGCAGACAGTGGGGGAACCTTGGGTGCTCACTGGCCAGCTAGCCTTGCCTGGCTCATAAAATAAAAGAGGAAGGCAGGTGAAGGAAGGGAGAAAAATTTAGAAGGGGGGGATGGGTAGCAGCTCCTGCAGCATCCTCCTTCAAGTTCAGTTCAATCCCTGTGGAACTGTGGAGGCATCTGAAGGTAATCCAGGCCTTCAGAGAGGCCAGCCAGGCCATGGCTGAGGAACCTGTGGCCTGGGAGAAGGTTCTCATGTCCCTGGCACTGGCTAGCAACGAGCTGCCTGTTTCACTCCATAGTGAGATCACAAACATGTCTAGAGCCCTAGAATCAGCTTTCCCCTTCTCTTCCCTCAATCTCTCCTCTCTCCTCTCCCATTCCTTTTCCTCCCCGTCTTCATCCGCTTTTGACTTTCCTCTTTCTTTCTTGTTCTGTCTCTGTTCTTCCTTCTTTCTTTTCTTCTCCTGTCTGACCCCCCAACTCCATCCTCCTCTCTCTCTTTCCTCGTTTTTAATGAGTACTCAACAGCTGGGAGCTTTCCTGAAGCCCCTTTTTTGTTTCTTTCTGAATTGTGAATTGTGTGAATTTGTGGGGTTGCCTTAGAAAAATAAACCCATGCTTCCTGTGGCTGGGTCCTGCCCTGTGTTCCCCAGCTCAGACAAAAGGCTTATTTCTCCTTCAAACATACCACATTATCCCCAAATCAAAGTCAAAGCTCTCAAAAAAGTGATAAATGATGAAGCCCACTGCCTCTCGGCTGCCCTACCCTAGCTTCTGTGGAGGGAGAACAAATCTGCTTCCAATAGCAGTGGCAGAAGCTAAGTACCTTATAATCCTGTTATGATGAGAGGAAGATCAGACCCAGGGGTTTAGGCAGGCTTACACTTGACTGGTCATTATGCTTGGCAGACATGGCTAGTCATGGGGTATATTTGGCCACATATGTTCAGTGAATGAGGTGATGGGATTTCTTAAAAACCTATATTATTAATACACATAATGAAATGTTTTGTTAGAAGTGTGATTTTGACCAACTTAAATAGTAGAGGGAACGGGGCACTCTGGGAGGGACGGGGCTTAACGTTTTCTCACTGTCTTGAGTAAAGAGCTTCTCCATGATTCTGAGCTGACTTTACTATGTGGCAGGCAGGTGCTCAACTGAGATTCAGAAGTGTATCTAACAATGACTCTTCTGGGGCATTTGAGCCAATCACTGCCCCTTACAGAGCTCTGGTCTTCACAGCGCTGGGCCCCATGCGATTGCCTCCACTGCTAGCCCAGGAGGCAGAAGACAGTAAATTTTGACTGCAAAGTATCTCCCAGCCATGTCTGATCAGCAGCTATCATAGTGCTGGAGGTAGAGAAGAAACAGGCTGAGTTGTATGGACTTTTCTGGGGGAGGAATTGGCTCCCGTGGGCAAATCGGTTGGACATTGTCTTGGTTGCTAAATTATGGAGGATGTGACCACTGCACACAGTACCCTCTGGTGTTACCCAACTCTCTAAGAAAGGAATCAGAGAGTGAGCCTGGCAGCAAGCTGGCACACACTGTTCTCCAAGCCGTCGCTTCAGTGTCTGCCTTCACATTCTTGTCTTGGCGTCCCTTTAATGATGAACTGTAATTAATACGCCAACTAAACTCTTTCCTCTCCAAGGTGCATTTGGTCACGGTGTTTATCACAGCAAGAGAATGCTGGTTAGAAAGCCATGGAAAGTCTCAAGGAAGGACATCATTTTCCCTGGGCAAACTGGAGGATTAATATACAGACACATCGTCTTGGGAAGTCCTTCCAAGCCTCAGGACCTGAGCATTTCATGGGGGACTTACATAAGTAAGGGTCATCTCTTCTTTAAAGGCTGGGACTTGACACTGACAGCTTGCTGGTCAGCAAACCTACTGCTGATTTCCTACAGGCATGCTGGAGAAGCCTCTAGAACAGTGGTTCTCCACCTTCCTAATGCTTTGACCCTTTCCTACAGTTCACGTTGTGGTGACCCCCAACCATAAAATTATTTCATTGCTACTGTAATTTTGCTACTGTTAGGAATTTTAATGTAAATATCTGATACTCCTGATGGTCTTAGGTGACCCCTGGGAAAGGGTTGTTCGACTCGTAAGGGGGTCATGACCCAGTGGGTGGAGAACCACTGTTCTACAAAGCCATCTGACCCTGAGTGGGGTGCTATAGCTTTCTGTTCCCATAAGCCCAGCTCTAGTCACCTGGAGGAAATGTCATTCTGCCTTTATGGAAAAGATGGAGACCTCCCAGGTAGAAGTTGGAACCAGGTCTGTAGCCTAAGGACACAGTATCCAAAGGAACTTTGTACTGAGAACATCTAATAGAATTTAGAGGATTGGCTAGTGTTTTTCTTCTCTGGAGAAAGGTGCTGGAAAATAAATTCTAGTCCACTTTTGTTGACTGGAGTCACTACTGAGCTGGCAATGGCTTTACAC
The DNA here is from genome assembly GCA_028551405.1 of Uromys caudimaculatus. Lineage (NCBI taxonomy): Eukaryota > Metazoa > Chordata > Mammalia > Rodentia > Muridae > Uromys > Uromys caudimaculatus. The sequence goes on along the minus strand of CM052700.1, from coordinate 21,011,555 downwards.
TGGGGAACGAAAAGGGTGGAAAGAAAGATGGCAGGCATCTACATAACAGACCCCTTTTTACATGAAGTCGTAACCTATCGTGCCTTGTGCCTTGCAAGGTCTCTGTGGACTAGGAGCCACACTTTGACCTTAATGAAGGTGGAATCCTCCTTAGATTCAGAGAGAGAACTAAAGATTGTAAATTAGCAACTGTTGGTAACTTTAAACTGTTGTTTAAAGATGTATTGGTAATGTAGCACTGAGAAAGGCCAGAGGCACTGGACGCCACGTCACACACCTGAAACCCGAGTGTGGAAGGAGGCTCGTGAGATAGAGACTTTCCTGGACTACAGAGTGGAGTGCTCATCCACCACATGACACAGGGGCTCTCACTGGCCTGCAGGTCACCAAGCTAGACTAGCTGGCCAAAGATCTCCAGGAATCTGCCTCCCTAGTGCTGGCATTACAAGCATGTATAACCATACCTGGCTTGATGATGATGATGATGGTGGTGGTGGTGGTGGTGGTGGCGGCGGCGGCTTTGTCTGGGGAATTGAACTCAACCCCTCGTGTTTGTAAGGCAGGCACAGGAAGCTCACTGACTGAGCTATCACCCCACCCCTTCATAGCAGGTTTATTAGGTAAATCTTACTACCGTGTGCCTTGTAAATCTGTAGGATGTTATCATCATTTGTGCAAAGTCTTGTGTTCCAGGGAACAAGAAAGAAAATAGGCTGATCCACTCACCAGCAGGGATCCCGCCATTAAAACACTTCAGTTTGTTTACCCACAGTACAATGTCCAATACAAGGCGTGGATGACAATGTGACCTGGGTCCTGGTTCCTTCCTGTTGGTGGGAAGAGAGTAGGCAAGGAGAGAGCAATGTTCCAAGCTCAGACTGGTTCTGTGTAAAAGCAGATGTCCTCCTGGACTTTCAGAAGTTGGCTTCTGCTACAGCTTTCTCTACCCTTGAAGGACAAGGCTCCCACCAAAATCCTTGTGTGGAAAACGTTGTTGGAAGTGACACCATCTTCCAAGGCATTTCCTGGATTGAGAAGCCTCTTTTTTGAGGATGGCGCTTCACTGGTGTGAAGCCCCAAAGCTTTCCTGACTCTTCAGCATTCCTACGTTAAAGATGGGAGGCAGAAAATTAAGAAGCAGAAACAGAAGGCAAGAAAGGAGCTCTATGCCTGGCAGGGAATGCCTGCCGTTGGCTTTCGTTTCCTCAGTGAGCCCTGAGACACTGAGCACTAACCAAATGGCATGAGGAACAAGGAAATTCTTCTTCATTTTCTTATAAATTGATAAATCCAAAAGCCATTTTTGCAATGGCTGATCTTCAGAGCCAACTTGATGGGATTTAGAATCAGCCTGGAGACACAGCCTGGACATGGGAGAGGGAGACTAACAGAAGCGAGACTTACAGAATATGTGTGTCTGCATTCCATGAGCAGGGGGTCTCAGTCTGCACAGAAAAGAGAAGGCATGCTGAGCACCTCACGCTGCGCTGAGCATCTCACGCTGCTTCCTGGCTGCGGAATTATGTGACCAGTTGCCCATACTGGGCCTTGGCACCCTCCTTCTCTGCACCTAGGATGGGCTGCACCTTCCAGCTGTGAGCCAAAATGAACCCTTCCTTCCATGAGCTTCCCTTGTTGGGTGTTTTATCTAAGCAGTGAGAAAAGTAACTAAGACACACTTGTAAGTAGGTTTGAACAGGCAAGCTGCAAAATGTCTAGACACAGGTGCTTACACACATACACACACACACACACACACACACACACACACACACATGCACAAGCCCTCACTTGCACACACACATGCATACTCAGATTGTATGCTTTGTATTTACCTGGTAGCAATTCCCAGATCGGACATTTTAGAGGAGGCTCAGCACACACATGAATTACTGAGACCTTCAAATACTAAGACACAATGGTGAGTAAGAGGTGCCAATGGCATCTGACGACTCTCCAGGGACCTTCCTATGGTGAGACCTAAATGGGAGAAGTGACAAAACAGACTTAGGAAGGACAGTAACAGGTGAGAGGTGCAGGAAAATGGGGTGGCATTACTGACCCAACCGTTAGGGTGATAGGAGAGAGATAGAGAGGGAGGGAGAGAGAGACGGAGGAAGGGAAGGAAGGAAGGAGGGAGAATGTCGTTCAAATATCTTTAGGAAAGAAAAACAGAAGTTTTTAGAACCAATTTGCTATGGAAAAGAACTCCGAAAATGAGCCCGAGGGGAAGCTGAGGGGATTCTGGTAACGGTGAATTCCATCTCCTCACATCAGACAAGCCCACAGGAGCAAGAGTTGGGAAGAAGCTTCTGCTTGTGTCTGCAGTGTTCTAGTAATGGGGCAAGCAGAAGAAAGATCAGAAGCCAAGACTCAAAAGTCCCTATATCATAGACTGTGCTCCACTAGACTGAACTGAATTAGACAGTCGGGAGCCTAGAGATGACCTCGTCCTGATAGTTTACTGCCCTGGGAAGCAGAGGAGAACCTGGTGCATAGCAAAGGGGGCGAGGATAAAGATATTCAAGGGTTCGTGAAAACAGATCCATCTTAATCACAAAGTGCAACTTAGGAATTGTGAAATAATAGGGTCTTTTAATAATAATTAAAAAGAACACCTTAAAGTTCCAAATTTTCTAATTTTCCTGCCATAACTCTCTGAGTCAGTGGGTCCTTGAATATTTACTGATAGTCACAACCCTGCTTGGTATTGTGACCTAGAAATGACCAGACTTTATCTGTCCCTTCCTGGCAGAAGAACAGAAAGGTCAGAGGGATATGTGGCTGTCCTCACAAGTTCTCAGCAAGTGAGTAAGAGAGTAGCTGGCAAGCCAGTCTCCGCGCTGCGGGTCCTGAAGGCTTCCAGATACAGCCCACTGCTTTGCAAGAGCCACCTCTTTCTCCCAAAGAGATGGGGAAGCAATCAAAGGCAAGTCACCCTCTGAATGGTGAGTCCATCTCTTCTAAAGATGGTGGCCTGAGGAATCAGCAGATAGGCCCGGACTACCAAGGAAGACGTCATCGAGGCCCTGCATCATGGATGTCATTCCTAAAACCTACAAATCTTTGGGCCAGGAATTAACAAATCGCTGATTCCTCTTCTGCTCTAATGCCAAGGCATTTCAGCAATGCGGAGCAGTGAATTTTCCACGTCGAAGCCCACTATCATAAGGCATTTCAATTCCCCAAATCCCTTCTCTCCTTTCAGCCAGCTGTCTCCTTTCTTCACACTGTTCTTAGTGTGAATGTCTCTGTGGACTAGTCAGCTCCTATCATGTAAATAATGCTGTTTCCCACTAGAAAGGAAAAGAAAATTTACCCATTCAACCACAGAAAACTGCAGCAACAGCATAGAGACCCTGGAGAGGTGCCATGCTGATTGAAACGTTCCAGTTAGGAAGAAAGGAAGAAAGAAGAAAGGTCATAGGGGAAAATGGGGAGGCGAGAAGGACGGGGTGGATAAAGAAAAGAGGGTTAGGGCATGCTCCCCAGGGAGACCTTCCAAAGTGATTCAGCGAGCACACAAGAAAAAGCATTAGCTGGCGAAGGCCAGGCTAAAACCATGTGTCTCTTCCGTTTGCTCCTCTCCACTGGTGTGCTCCACTATCTCCCCCTGGTGGTGATCAGCGCTGCAAGGTGCAGCTGAGAATCTGCTGAGCGGACTCTGGTCTGATGGGCTGCTGTAGGCAGGCCAGATACCACCTGGCATGCAAGTACTGTCTAGCCCAACAGGACTTGCAGAAAGCATGGCATCCCTCCACAATTGAAGCTGAGAGGGATGGATCCACCTAGCATTCATTTCAGGGGCTCTTGAAATGTACTGTCCTCCACACGGAGAGATAATGGCTCACCTTGTCCCCATGCTCTATGAAGTGCCTTCTCCCATCTCATCTCGATGCCTTCCGATAAGAGATTATTCTGATTTACAGATGAGGAGACCGAGGCTTCATACAATTACCCACAAGACAGAGAACCATAGCGCCTCTCTTTGCCTGAGCACCAGTCTCTCTGTGCTCACCACAGAGTGCCTTCCACGAGCCTTGGAATGAAGTTCAATTCTTCGCCCTCCCTCCCTTTCTAGTCACTGTGGCGTGACATTGACTCTTCCCCACCCAGGGCACAGTTCAGAGCCACAGAATTAATTGCTGTGAGCATGCTATGCCCCATGTGCTCGCTTGAAAGCATTCCAACTTGGTCAGAGCATTCTCAACAAGATTCATTCAACGAGGATGTTTTGTGGTTCCATTGGAAACTGGGATTCTGTGTTTTTAGAAAAAAAAAATCCCATTCATCTGTATTGGCGCTCCTCCCCACAAGGCTCTGAGACTATTGCAGAAAGGATGTAAGAACCAGAGGTTAGGGAGGACTGGAAAGAAGCAGTGGGTTTTGAACACAACAGGACCACTCCACTCATGAACTTCCAACTGCTGTGGCTGCTCGCACAAGACCAAACTAGTCAGCACTTCATCATGGAAAGGGTAGCTGCTCATAGATCCCCCCCCCCCAAGCTGAGGAGCTATTGACATTGATGGCTTCTCTAGGAAGCAGACTTAGTGTTCTATAGCAATGGTGTGGTTCCTTGCAGGTTGAACATCCTCCCTACAGTGGACAACCCCTGAGTTTATGTGCAGTACAAATAGCACGTGTGCGCGCACACACACACACACACACACACACACACACACACACACACACACACTCACACACACAGGGGCAGGAAGTTATAAGGGGTCAGAGGATGAGATGCCTCTAGGACGAGTTAAGAGCAGAAAGGGGAGTGAATATAACCAAAATACATTGTATGTATGTATGAAATCCTCAAATAATTAATTAAAATACTATATATTTTTAATTCAAGGTCTAATGGTCACAGCAGGACTAGAGATGCTCCCCTCTTTCCCCAAGGGGCTTCCAGACAATTCTACCCTAGACTGTGATTCCTTAGACCTGTTCTGGTGTTCTGGCCCCTGAGTAGAGAGAGATCTGAGAGGCTTCAATCTTCGGCCTAAGTCTTCTTGTTCTCTGGATGTCTAACTCAGATAAGTCAATGAACCTCTCTAAACTTTGGTTCCACGTAAAGAAAGGGGGCATTGGATGAGTTGGTTTTCTTCCTTCTGCCTAAAGTACCAGCTCCTGAGCATGGAGGGTCTAGAGCATGGAGGCCCCAGAGCATGGATGCTTCAGAGCATGCAGACCCCAGAGCATGGAGGCCCCAGAGCATGCAGGTCCCAGAGCATGCAGGCCCCATGGCATGCAGGCCCCAGAGCATGGAGGCCCCAGAGCATGCAGGTCCCAGAGCATGCAGGTCCCATGGCATGCAGGTCCCAGAGCATGCAGGCCTCTTGGGCCAGTCTTCTTCTGTGCTGGCTGCTGCTGAGGGTGTTGACTGAGTTCATCTGTTTACCAAGACAGATTCAGCTGTCCACCTCCGATTACTTCATCACAGGCGCTGACAGACTCTCCAGGCAGGGCTCCTGGCACCACCCCACTAAGGGAGCATCTGCAATTGTTGCCCGTCCTCATCAAATTCAGATTTATGGAGTGTGAGGCTTGACAAAGGCCCCAGGAAGGTCATGAAACACATGGTCTCAGAGCCCCTTGGGAGCTTGTGTTCTGACTCATGGGCAGTTTCCCAAGATCCTCTGCCAAGCTGGTCAGCACTGCGGTCCTTATCCTTACAGGGTGAGGTTGGGGGATGGTGACCAAGGCCACAAATATGTCCTGTGAATCAGGTCATTCTGCCACTTTGTGCTGGTGCCAGTATCAAGCTGCTCCTGAAGGTTGTGTTGTTATTGTATCTGTATCTTCAGGTTCCCCATTCAGCTATTGGTGTGGTAAGGCAGACACATGCAGACAAACAAATGATACTCTCAGCCTCCAGTAATGACAATACCAATAGACAGTGTTCCTGTGTACTGGCCATTTCACCAAGACCACCGTCACGTGCTTTTAATCAGTTACGCCTTCCAACCACCCCATGGGGCCATGATTCACCCTAACTTACTGACAATGGAACTGTGCTTTAGAAAAAGCAATATGGCCGGGCAGTGGTGGCGCATGCCTTTAATTCCAGCACTTGGGAGGCAGAGGCAGGCAGATTTCTGAGTTCAAGGCCAGCCTGGTCTACAGAGTGAGTTCCAGGACAGCCAGGGCTACACAGAGAAATCCTATCTTGAAAAACAAAAGAAAGAAAGAAAGAAAGAAAGAAAGAAAGAAAGAAAGAAAGAAAGAAAGAAAGAAAGAAAGAAAGAAAGAAAGAAAAGAGAGAGAGAGAGAGAGAGAGAGAGAGAACGAGCAAGATGTTTGCCTTGAATTTACCTTGACTTGGGAAGCTTAGAAATCCCTCATATACCCCAACTTTGGTAGGATAAGGGATCCCACAAAGTAATGGCAGCAGACAGAACAGGCTTCTTGTAGGTAATAAGACTTGAGAGACACACAGGACACATGTATGGGAGTTGAAAGAGAGAGAGCCCTCATAAGATGACACATGGATGGCGGGCTGTGCAGAGGTGTGGAACAGGAAGGGCAGGTAGGCATGGTTTCCCAAGTGAGCAGAGAAGGGCAGACACAAGGAGAGATGCGGGGGGGGGGTGTTTCACTCTTCTCCTTATATTCTACTGCCCCCGTGGCCTGATTTCCAGAGACTTCTAAGTCACTGTGATGAGCATATGTTGGGAAATGCATAAAATACCTGCTTTCTGCGGGGCTAGAAATAGAGCATGTTATCTCCAGAATTTTTAGACTTTACCAGCAAGGCTGCTGGGCGCTGGCACTCATCTACCTACATATGATGGGGAAATTGCCAAGGTGGCATTTGGGACCTGTATGTCAGAAGGGATTAAAGGGCATGGTCCATAGCCACACTCATCACATGGTGACGTTACAGCCCTGGTGTGCTCCTTGACACAGGGCACACTTCTGCCACATTCTGACTGCTCAGTCTCCATGCGATGTCTCCTCACTGCTCTGGGCTATGTTCCTATTCAGGATACTACAGACATAAGCTTCCTCTAGGAATCCGAAGTCAAAGACTGAATTTTGGAGAGCTACACACACTATGATGCAGAAGTGGCAGGCATCTCCCTCTGCTCCCTTTCAAGGCCCCGCTAAGCCCTGTTATTGGGCACTCATGGATGCAGCCTCTGCAGGCAGCTATGGGAGCGCCTCTCTCTGCACACTCCAGTTTTACTCACCCCGTGCCACATGCAAGCCCCACACACGTTCCCAAGCAGGAAAGGTCAAACCACAACCCTTCCCTTGCTTTCTTTGTCCCTATAGCTCTATTTTTAGTGTAGGAAAGATCCTGTCATCTGACTCATGGTCTCACTGACAAATACGCCCTTAACAGAGCAAGCTAAATGAAAGGGTCATTCTCATGTCATGCTCCTGTGAGTCAAAGAGGCCCTTGTGACTGGGCCCTTTTGGTCATTATGCACTAAGCCTTATCTAAAACCATATTCTCTGGACACTTCTGCAGACCAGAACACTAGGGCCAAAAATAGCCACACACACAAACACACAACACACACACACTCATACACATACACATACTCATACACACATACTTGTACACAAAAACACACAGCCATACACAAAAACACATATGCACTCATACATACTCATACACACTCATACACACACACACACACACACACACACTCACACTCGCACACATATAGACACTCATGCACACATACCACACCACATAACGCATCATGCATGCAACATAGCACACACATACATATCACAACTCACGTACATACCATGCATACAAACACAACACACACATAGCACTCCGCACACACATCAAACTAAAAGTATTTTATTTAAGTGCCTACTTTCCTGGGGAATTTAAATCAGAAGTTATTCCTTTAATGCCAGAGAACTCCAATAGTCCAGGTGTCCAGAGAGAAGAGGGAGTCAGAAAACGAAGGAGAACTGTTTGCCTCAACTCTCAATACCTTCATTGCAGAATCTGTTGAAGCTGAAGGTCACTTGCACCTCTTGAGAACAAATGGGGGGCCTTGTTCTAAGGTTTGAGGTTGGATGGCTCCAATCCTAGGTCTGAACCTGTCCTTGCTGGCTTCAGCTTTAATCTTACCCCATTTTTCCCTGTTCCCGTCTCGTCAACATTTTGCTCACTGGTCCCTCTGTAAGGAATAGAAATTCAGGCCTATTAGAAGCTTGGTCCACAGAACGACACTGTTGAGAAGAGGAAGCCTGAAGAAGGGAGTATCTAATGGGCGCTCTTCTTAAATCAGTGGGAATTTTACCTCAAATACAGTCACAGGTCCCTGGCTTCTTCCTTGCCCTACACCTGCTCTTGGGTGAGAATCTTCAAAAACGTGAGCTTCAATAAACTCTTCATCTTTGTAAGTTAAATATCACATGTAACTTGTTATAATATCAGAAAAAGCTGATTAACATGGATATCTGGCATCCCTATTTACCTGTATCTTTTTTTATAGAAAAAAAAAAAGATTAAATAAATCCAAGAATTAGAGACCAGAGTCCAAACCAAAGATACTGGAACCTTCAGTGAGTTTCTGTCCTCTGTGGCATTTGTTGTTACAGAGCAAACTTTTGATTCTAAGCATCACAGATGACCGTGTGAACAGCATACTTTTCAGCTACGCTTGCCCATGATTTTGTACCATGTCCCTAACACTCCTAGGAGATATAAACTCTCCTCTTCATGTTTCAGTTGTAAAAGTGAAGATACAGAGATAACAACACTTTCTTTCAAGCACTAACACTAGCAGGGAAGTCATTTCCTGTCCCAAATCCACCCCCAGCCAAGAGTCCTTTCACCAGGTCATGTAGAGTAAATATCCATCAAATATGGGTTAACAGTTCCCATGGCCCTGAGTTTATAGAGGATCAGGACATGAGTGTTCCCCCAAATTACAAACGTGAAAAATCTCCCACACTCTTCCAGGAACTCCCCCTCCCAGTTTTCCTGAGAGATTGCCCCTCATGGTCAAAAAGACCAACATTGCAGCCATGGGAAGCTCAAGCCCACAGCTGGTTCACCTGCCCCTCTCTTTCCTTGGCTCCCATGGAAAAGAAACCCAATCTCCCCAGCCCAGCTTTGTGCTCCTGGGAGCTTTGGTCCCAGTGGTTGATTGGATTATCTTTATTGGTCTTTCTGCCATTATTAAATCTCTGGGGACGTGAACCAGATGTCCCCATTTGACCAGCCATTGTAGTTGTGTCCAGCAATGACCAGCTGTTTCAGGCTCCATTCACAGACTGTCTCATTTATCTTAGATTTCTTAGTGCCAGAAGCAAGCTGCTGGAGGAGAAAGGGATGCTCCTGACCTCAGGAGGAAAGTATGAACCAGGAATCCAGGAAATGCCACAATGCATCGCTTTCTTCCCAGCATGCACCCTCTCTGCCCAACTAAGCCTTAGACGTATGCTTTGTTTGCCTTCCTTTAAGAATCTGATCCAGGCATCTCCCCTTTCAGAAAAGATTTCCCGATCATCTCTGAAAAATCTGTTGCATTTTAAGGTTGATCCATAGAGGGATTAGCTTTTGGGTTTTAGTTCCACATCTTTAGCGAATCGGGCTAGCACAGCTGGATAGACAGCTTAGCTTCACACATCACTAAGGAAAGCTTTGAGTCCAGGAAATTGTTAAGGACCTCCAATGTTTCATGTCTCCTCCCTACCTGCCTGTTACCTATTTCCAAGACTTGAGACAAAGCACCACTCCAACTTGAGTGGGGTCAGCAGAGCTACGTTATCACCAACAGTATCAAAGGAGTGCAGAGGGGTAAGGAGTTTAGTTTACACTGTCTGGGCAATCAGGGCACTTGTGTCGTGATTCTGACTGCCCATCTGTAGGTTAGATCATCTCATGATTAACAAAGACATGGAGAACTACTTGCTACCTCTGTCCAGAACTGAGGCGCATCACAACCAGACTTAGGAGCAACCTGGAGTCTGGGATCAAATTCATGGGTCTAATCCAGGCTTAGTTACTGATTAGACTGAGTTTCTCTGGAACTTGGTCTTGTTACAGATTTTTAACAGACTATTAAACACATTAACAGAGTGTCTCTCTTTTTGAAATAGTTTTTGAAATATTTAAAAACAGCCTGCATACATTCTCACCCTTCATGAAGAACTCCTCATGTCATTTTCCATAGTACTCAGGACCCCGTGAACACCTCTGGATCTGCTGGAGGACAAATGGCCAGACTGGAGCTCCAAGTAAGACTTCAGTTGTTTTGAACTATTAGTATCATCCCACCATTCTCCTATCAATCTTTCTAAAGTATCAGGACCAATACTATTTATTACATGAAATACAGAGACTGGGAGACTGGCAAAGGGTTAACTAAATGTCTAGTCATGCTTTATACTATAATGTGGAAATTAAAATCACTCTGTACAAAAGTGCTCAAGACTCTGGAAAGGAGCCTCAGATACAAGGTTGGGTTAAGGACATGAGGCATATTCAAGTGAGTGAACCCAACCCCTTGTATCAAGGATGACTCTCACAAGCTTAAAGTCAAGTGAGAAATACATAGCACCCAGCATAATACATACCAGAAAGGTCAGAAACAACTAAAACTTACACACAGCAATGTAAGATGTCCAATTAACCCCTCCCTCTGTAGAGACACGTAACTATTCTGTCACTGGGAAAACATTGGGCTTCTGAATTTTGGTAAGTTTTGTTTATTGATCTAGGTACAGGTTTATAATGAGCTGTTTTCTTCCTGGCCCCAAGCCTCCAGCATAATGACTCAGACTCAAAATATATTTACAAATAGCTAGGCCACATAGCTAATGATTTTACATAACCCATTTATATCAATCTATATTTCGCCAAGTGGTTACCTCTGCTCAGTATCATGCCTCTGCTCTCCTCACGTCTTCCCTGGCAACTCTTCCTGCTCCTTGCTCTATTCCAGAATTCTTTCTGCCTACCATATGTCCCACCATCTATTCAACCCTTTCCTATAGGCCATAGGTTTTTTAACTGACAGGTGATGCATCCATACAATACTCAAGATATTCTCTCTACCTAGGTTAATTTAATGAAATCACTTTCTCAAAATGAAACTCTTACACTTTTATTGATTATTAATTGACAAATATTTATACATATGTTTAAGGGGAAGGATTGTAAATTGATACATGTGTATGATGTATAATAATTAAATCAGAGTAATTAGCGTTCCCGTCAAAAATATCTCTATGTGGTGCAGCGTTCCAACTCTTCTCTAAGTGTTCTCACAGATATAATTAGCTATAGACTGCAGCCCTATTGTGCAACATTACATCAAGCCACTTTCCTCTCTGTGGTGGTTTGCATGAAAACTGTCCACCCATAGGGTCCTGTATTTGAGTAGTTGATCCTCAGTGGCGATGCTATCTAAAGAGAAGGCGCAGCTTCGCAGGAGGAAATGTGTTACTAGGGGTGGGTTTTTCTGATCTTTTCCACTTTATAGCCTTGTTCAATTCCTGTTATATCTGCCTGTCTGCCTGTCTGCATCTGTGTTTGTCTGTCTCTTTGTCTCTCTCCATTTCTCTGTCTCTGTCCATCTCTCTGTCTGTCTCTGTCTGTCTGTCTTTCTTTCTCTGAGTCTGTCTGTCTGTCTCTCCCTCCCTCCCTCCTTCCCTCCCCCCCCCTCATTTCCCCACTCCTCTGCTTCTTGTGTGGAAGAAAATGTGATCAGCCGTGCCCCACCACTGCTTATCACCATCCCTTCTTAGCCATGGTGGACTGTAACTCTCTAGATCCTTAAGCCCAAGTAAGTTTCACATCCCAGGTCTCTTTTAGTTCAGGTACTTTATCACAGCTACAAAATACGAGGAGTAGAACAGTAGGAATCAGGTCACATTTATTTCTGTCCAAATGGCTTATGATCTGAGCAATGTTACCTTTAAAGGAACCCAGGCCTTTGTCCTAGGATAAGAAACGCCAGCATAAACCACAGAGCAGAACACAGGGAAGACTTAGTCCAAATGCAGACGCCTGTGTTGTGTGACCATTGGGAAGTCAGACACCACAGGCACGCTAGTGTCACTTGTTCGTAGGGTCCAGGTGTCTGATTTTGGTTCCTATTTTAGAGACATGCAGTTACGAAATTAGCCCTTCTTCTCCACTCCCTCCCACGTTATTGTGCATCAGCCTCAAGGTCTCATTAGGAAAACGTTCCAACAGTGAACTTCATCCCCAGCCAGTGACTTCACTGTGAGATAAGGCCTCACTACGGAGCTCAGTCTGTAATTGAACTTGCTGTGTAGCCCAGGCTATTCTTCAAGTCATCATATTGCTACCTCAGTCTCCTTAGAGCTGATATTATAAGTTTGTACCACCATGCCCAGTTACCAGGCCACATTTTAAATGTCCATTCATCTGTCTGTGCAATTCTTGGCTGATTGCACACCTTGGCTCGTGTAGAAGGTATCCCAGTAACCGTGGATTTTCAGTTATCACTTTGATACAGTGATCTTACTTCCTTTGGCTATGTGAGCCCAGTGTGATGCATAGATTAGGGATTTTACTTTCATTGTTTTGAGGGGCCTTCATATCTTCCCATACAGCTGTACTAAATTACGTTCCCACCAACAACGTTCAAAACCTCCCACTTCCTGCACCCTCACTAGCTTTACTTGGCATCTTACTGTGTCGCTGACTTACATATCCCTGATGACTAGTAATGTCAAGAACTATCCACTTGTTAGTTGGCCCTTTGAAAAATATTTAGATTATTATCTCATATATATATATATATGTCTGTGTGTGTATGTGTGTGTGTTTTATATATATATATATATAAATATAAATATAATATATATATATATAATCAATTCTTAGAGATTCCAAACATGCAATGTATTTTGGTATTTAGCACCATTCCTTCCCCTAATTTCTCCCAGAGCTTCCCCCAATCCCTACCTCTCCCAAAATTTGTGAATTGCTATTGATGTTAATATTTTTTATTATTATTACAACAACCTACCAAGTCATTTGTTCTATCTAAATAATCACGTTGTGGGGCCATCCACTGGAGTATAGTTGACTTATCATGGGGCCGTAACATCAAGAAAGCAGACTAGTCCTCTCCTGGAAGCCATGAACTGTGAATAGCTCCTCATCTAGGGGTGGGAGCTTGTGAACTCCTCCCTGCTTCATGCAGGAATGTTGACAGCTTGATCTTGCAGGTCTCGTACAAATAACCACAGTTGCTATGAGTTCATGAACAGAGTAGCCCCACCATGTCCATAAGATGCTACTTCCCTGTAGTCCTACCTGACCACAGGCTCTTGTCAGACCACTGCCCATCTGCCAGACTCCTCCTCCAAGATGGTCCCTGCACCTTGGGGTGAAGGAGTGTAGTACAGATATCTCATTTGTGGCTGAGCAAACAGAAGACATTGACAAGTTGTGAGTTTCTGCATTAACTGCCATCTGTATTAAAAAGATGCTTCTCCGAGGAGGTCCGGGAATTGTTCTAATCTGTAGAAATAGATAGATGAATTTAGAGGAAAGATTCATACTATGTCCATTTACCAAAATAATCATAGTAGGCTCATTCCTGGGTCCTATGAACTCCTCGTCTGTAGGAACTTAGCTAGATGTATAATACCAGGTGTATAATATCAGGTGTATAATACCAGGTATATAATACCAGGTGTATAATACCAGGTGTATATTTCCCATGCAGCTCCAGTCTTAAATTCAATCAGAAAGTAGTTGGTTATCCTCATAACATTCATACCACTATTATTGCCCCAGGTGATTTTAACAGGATGGTTGTTATTGACGTTTAGAGTATACAGCTGGGTATGTGCAATGCACCCTTCTCAAGTTGTTTTCCAGGGCTCTCTAGGAAATCCAGAACTATATAGGATACTGCCATGGCTATTAGTTGCTTACCAGAACTTGATGGTAAGTTGCTATTACTAAAAGCACCACATGCTCTGATCACAGCCCATGGAGAAATTATGTTGGTACTTACCAGGTCTATTAGAGCTCTTTAGAAAGAGAGAACTTATAGAACCAATATATAGAGATGATAGATAGATAGATAGATAGATAGATAGATAGATAATTATATAGACAAATAGATTTTATACATATATGAATATATATTATTAGAATGGCTTATGGGCTGTGGTCCAGCTAGCTAGTTCAATAATGGCTATCGATGGTTCAAGAATCCAGTTGTTTAGTCCATGATATTGGAAGTCTCGGTTGGTCTTCCTTATATGCCAGAATCCCAACAAAGTAGACTCTCATGCTAGTGAAGAGATGGATTTGCCAGGAAGCATGAAAACAAGCAAGCAAAGAGCAAGCTTCTGTATGCTAACTATGTCCTTTGTATAGGCTGCCAGCAGAAGGTGTGGTCCAAATTAAAGGCACGATTTTCCACCTCTAAAGATTTAAATTAAAAACAAAAGTATCTTCCCACTTTGAATTATTTAATTAGGAAGAAAAATCCCTCATGGGTGGACCCAGCCACTTGGGTTTCAGTTAATTCCAGGTGTAGTCAAGTTGAAAACCAAGAATAGCCATCACACTGAGAAGTAAGCTTCCCCACTGCGTAGTATTGAGGTATTACTCAGATAGCTGAGGGGGAAAAATGAACCATTTATTTGTGCTTTTCTGTTGATTTGTTTCCTCTTTAAGTACTCTAAGAGTAACTGCTCCTCAGAGGTATAGTTTGCAAAAATCACCCCCCATTCTATGTGCTGTATGCTTTCATCTTCTACTCCGTGGGCAATAAGTTGGCTGTCTGTTGTTCTCTGCCCTGTGCCAACACGTCTCAGTGTGGTGTAATCCTTGTTGTCTAGTTGTGAGTTTTTAAACCTGTGCTTTTGGGGGTCTATTAATTTTTTCTCTGTCGTAATGTCGTCAGGTTTTCTATAGTTTCACCAATTTGTGAAGGTCTTATGATAGCCACGGGTCTATTCATTCTGCTGGGTTTCCAAATTTGTTGGAATATATTTGTTTTAAATACTCTCTGATTCTTCATGTGCTGTGGTGTTGGTTGTGATGTCTCCCCTTTCGTCTCTGTTCTTATTCATTTGACTCTCTTCTCTTTTGTCCTGCTAATGTTGAGTAAGGTCTTATTTATCTTTTCAAAAGCCCAACCCTGCACTTCATTAACCTGTATGTTTTTAGTCTGTACTATCTGTGCTCTGGTCTGTATCACTTCTTTCATTTTTCTAAGCCGAATCTCTGTTGGTTCTTGCTTCTCCAGCCCTTTGAGTTTCAGTGCCATATTGCTCACTTGGAGTGTCCTCTCTTTTTGATGTAAGTGAGGATTACTATTAACTCCATTTATTGATATCCATCCAGGGCTTTCTTCATACTGCTTTTCAAATTTTTCTGTCAACTAATATACTTCAAAATACCCTATTTTTAGCTCCCTCCATGCAATCTAGTTTAGTTTTGAGGCTTTTAATTTTTAATTTTTAATTTGAATCTTACTGTTCTTCAATTCGAAGGTTTTGTTTGCTTATTTTTACTAGTTATACCTCATTGCTAAATATCTTGTTTATATAATAAACCATTTTCTTACTTTCTTTGAACTATCTCCCATTATTATTCTGTTTCTTGGTGAATGCCTTTACAATCATTCTTACTGAGTTTGAGGGATTTTTTCATCTAATTATTTGAGTTAGGGGGAGAGGGAGGCTTATGCCACAGCATGCATGTGGAGGATAGAGACAATTTGTGGGAATCATCCTCTCCTTTTGCCTTTCTATGGGCTCTGGGAGTTAAACTTGGGTTAACGAGCTTGACAGCGAGCACCTTTGCCTGTCCATTCGTTGTGCTAGAACTGAATTTTTATTTTTAGTGTGTGTCTGTGTGTGCATGCATGAGTGTGTGTGTGTGTGTGTGTGTGTGTGTGTGTGTGTGTTTACACATGGACACTCCACAGCATGCTTGTAGAAGTAAGAGGAGAAGTTTTAGGAGTCAGGGAGTCAATTCTTCAACTATATGGTTTCTGGGAATAGGATTTCAGTCTTGGCAGCAAGGGCCTTACCCACTGAGCAATCTTGCTGGCTCATTCTTTTGAATTGCTTATTGAGCATTTTGTATAAAAAGTTTTCTTTGGCGTCCATTGCTAAGGAGTTACTGTGATTTTACTGAGGCTCGTGGAACTTGACTTCTCAGATTTCTAATGTTCCCATGACAATACTTATGCATTGGGTAGATCAGATGCCTGTGTCGATTTTATATGGTAGCTCTCACAGTTCAGAAAACTTCCTCCTGAGGTGTGTCTTAGTGTGATGGTTAGGAACAAGCTGGATGCTGTAGTGTAGTATAGCTATAATCTATGGAAGCTATGGTAAAGGAAGGGCCTTGGAACATATGATTGCAACCTCTATAATAATGCACAGCCCAAGATGGACAGTGATGGGTTCCTGGAGTGCAAGCCCTCAGGAGCATCAGTACTACATGAACCATGAACAGTAGCAAGCAAAAGGGGAGACACAGGGTAGAAATCAGGACCCAGGGTACAAGAACTTTGGCCTTTCATATTTGGGGGGCAACAAATGATCTTCTGGTGTCACAGTCAGTACCATCGAATACAAAGCTACAAGCCTTTATGCTGATTTAGTAGAATGATCAGGAATGGATTCTGATAGTAGCACCTTTATCAAGATGGAACCACTACACCAGCCTGTGCTCTAGGGGTAAGGGAGAGTGCACTGTGAGTTCTTTCTCTAAATCAAAGCTATTTGCATCCTCTAGCTAGGTCCCCGACCTGGGTTCCAGGCCTGTGGTTACTGGAACTCTTGTGCTCTAGGATTGCCAGCACTCTGATGATGACATCCTTTCCCCACAGTGAGGAGCTCTATAGCTGTGGACTCGGGGCTGAAGTTGCCAGTTTGCTTTATCTCTATGCTGCCAGCCAAGGCCCTATACCCTACATGGTCCTATGTCTCCAATGATGAGTTCCTGTGCTCTGTCATGGCCGGTCACTTCAAAGCACCACTATTCATTGGCAGTTTGTATCACTTCAACTTTGTAGAGGAGACAAATGCTGACCACCTCTACTCTGATTTTCCAATATCAACTAGTATGGTGTTATATGTGACCTATACTTTCAGAAAGCTTATATTTAGAAAAACCAGAGTGTCTAAAACTCAGTGTGCTAGGCTCACAGTTTAGCTGCTTTGAGGTATCTACCCAGAGAAGACTACTCAGACATGGGTCCAAGTCAATGGAAAGTCTTTATATCTGGATGGTGACTACACTGGGTGTTTGGGACCCGAGTGCAGTCCCCCAACTTTTCTCAGGGTGAGCTTTATTTAAGCACAAAAACTACATCCTAGGTTGACACACCTCAGTTAGCAAGAACAGTTAGCCAGAAAACTACCGAAGCCCAATAGCAAGGTTAGTACATATGGTGGTTTGAATAGGTATGGCCCTCATAAACTTGTGTGTTTGAATACTTGCCCATAGGGAGTGGACTATGAGGAGGTGTGGCCTTGTTTGGTGTAGGTGTGGCTATGTTGGAGGAAGTGTACCACTGTGGAGGCAGGCTTTGAGGTCATATATGCTCAAGCTATGCCCAGTGTGGTTCTCAGTCTCCTGTAGCCTATGGATCAAGATGGCACTCCTCCAGCACCATGTCTGGCTGCAGGCTGCCATGCTTCCTGCATGATGGTAATGGACTGAACCTCTGAAACTGTAAGCCAGTCCCAACTGAATGTTTTCCTTTATAAGAGTTGCCGTGGCCATAGTGTCTCTTCACAGCAATGAAACCCTAATACAGTACATTTAGGGACTTTCCCAGAACTATGGAGTTTGATAGATTAGATATTGGTTCTCCTTTTTGATAGGAGTCGCTGCCTACATACTGGGCTTCAATGGTACTTCCATTATGGAATCAATTGTGCTAAGGCCTGGGGGCCTGTTACACAGTGATTCTGAAATTACTTTACGTGTATGTTACAGATTCATTAGCTTTAACCAAGTTAGTAAATGTGCTCTAGATAATGAGAGTCAAGCTTCACAAAAGTAACCACAGAAGACCAGAATAAACCCTGTAAACATTTATTCATTTTTAGTTCTGTTTATGTGTATGAGTGTGTATGCACACAAGTATATGCACACACATGTGGATATTTCTGGAGGCTAGAAGTTAACTCTCCTGGAATTAAAGTTACAAGAAAACTTTATCCCCCCCATTGAGTGCTAAGACCCAAACTGAGGTCCTCTGCAGAAGTATCAAATGCTCATAACTACGAGCCAGGTCTCTATCCACTCCCCAATAAACCCTCCAGCATGGCACTAGAGATCAATGTAACTTAGGGATTCTAGTTCAATTTTGAAAGTCATGTTTATTGACACAGATGAATAGAATAGATTCAGAAACAATCACAAAAATGAGTTTACACACAAACACACATGTGCGTGCAGACATGAATACTTACCCCTTAGCTCTGTCTGGTGGAGAGCCAAGAAGCAGCGACCCTCTAGTCACAATGAGCACCTGTTTTAAAAAACAGTTTCCCAAAGCTACTGGGGAAGTAGACAAGGAAAACGCAAAATGAACCGAGGAGATTTGGTTGGGTTAGAAAGTAAGAAAGTGCTCACCCAGATACATACAAAGTCATGAGGAAAGCATGCTCCAAGGACACAGGAATCAACCTGAAAGAAACGCCGAGGGTCAAAACTGGGATAGTATGAGTGTGAGCAGCCAAATCAATAACATCTCACAAAAATATAGTCTATAAATTAGTGACACTAACAGCTCGGGGGTGTGGGGACTCTCCACCTGAGCACAAACTGGACTGTGGCATCTACAGGAAGCAACCTACAGAAAGTGGGAGCAGCAGCTACAGCAAGGGCGCTGGCAGGCACCTGGTAACCAAGTAAGTTATGTAGCTTGTGTGCTGCCTCCAGTGTGACACTTTGAGCAGCCACGTGCCCTCTGTGGCCTTGCTCCCATTACCCTATAACCTTAGCTTAATCGTGAGCAAATCTAAGATGGATCAAGTAGAGGGGCATGCTACAAATACTTGACTGGTGCTCCTTAAAATTACCAAGGTCGTGGGAAACCAGAGGAGGCTGGGGGAGACAACAGAGATGTGATCATTAAATGCAATTTGACTCTGGCATTTGACCTTGGTACCGGAAAGGGCCCTCACTAGAACCGTGGGGTCTGATTTCAGTCTGTGTGGTTTGTTAAGCTCAGTGCAGCCATGCCCACTGCTTGGATTTGACAAACATAGCTGTCTGCTGTCTAAAACATTAGTTGGACAATGGGGAAAGTTCCATCCCTTCCTATCATATTTGAAACTTTTATGTAAGCAACTAAAATAATTAAATTAAAATGTAAAAGTATATGTCTGTATATTGTATGATCAGTGTTATTTAAATACACTTACAAGTGCTTGTGCAATGTGTGCATGCGCGCGCGTGCACACACACACACACACACACACACACACACACACACACACACACACACACACCAAATGGAAACACAACAGTGCATTGAACAGTGTGGGTTAGCACATACCATTGCCTCTAAGAATAGTAGTGTTGCCTGGGACACACTCCTGCTCACAAAAGCAGGTCACAAAAGCTGGATCAGTGTGAGTACTGGGCACACAACCATGGGAAAATGAGTTGACACTGAGAACCAATCTAAACAGCCTGGTGTTGAGGCACAGCCTCCAATTCTATCCCTGGGGAAGTGGAAAGAGGAAGATCCTTCCTTGGGGCTCACTGGCCGCCCAGGCTAGCCAATAGGTAAGCTCCAGGTTCAGTGAGAAACACTGTCTCAAAAAGGAAGTTGCGGTCAACAATATGGCTTGCTGTCAAGCCTGATGAACTAACTTCAATTCCTACAACCCACATGGGCAAAGGCAAGAGCTTCCTGCCAAATGTTTTTCTCTGACCTCTCTACACACATGCTTTGATGGGCATGTACACACAATCTCTCTTCTCTCTCTCTCTCTCTCTCTCTCTCTCTCTCTCTCTCTCTCTCTTTCTCAGCAACACAGCATGTACCTATGCTGGTGAGACGCCATAGTGAGTAAAGATGTTTGCTACCAAGCCTGATCACCTAAGTTCAATCTCTGGGGTCCACATGGTAGAAAGAGGGAATCATCTCTGCAAGTTGTTTTTTGACTTCCACATTGTCCCCCTTGTCACAACACACACACACACACACACACACACACACACAGAGTCAGGGGCAATGTCTCAGTTAGGGTTTCTATTGTTGCAATGAAATATCATGACCAAAAACAAGTTAGAGAGGAAAGAGTTCATTTCACTCACAGTTCCAGTTATCAAGAAAACCGAGGGCAGGAACTCACACCAGACAGGAACCTGGAAACAGGAGCTGATGCAGAGACCATGGAGAGATGCTGCTTACTGACTTGCTCCACATGGCTTGCTCAGCCTGCTTCCTTATAGAACCTAAGACCACCAGCCCAGGGATGGCACCACCCACAATGGGCTAGGCCCTCCCCCATTGATCACTAATTAAGAAAATGCCTTACAACTAGATCTTTTGCAGGCATTTTCTCAATTGAGGCTCCCTCCTCTCTGATGACTCTAGTTTGCGTCAAGTTGACATGAAACCATCCAGCCCAGTCAGGGAATGGAGCCCTGTCATCACTGCTGTCTAAGGCAGGAATCTATCAGGCAGTTTGCCCTTGGGTTTAGGGGTGGTTGAATTCTCTGATTAGGGGAGAGTAGATTGCCCTAGCCAGCATCAGCATACAACAGGCTTATAATGTGTTAGGACCAACCTGGAATGCCATATGAGGTTTTGCAATACATCAGCCCTCTGCTCCTGGCCAGAGGGGTTGTAGCTTCAGTTGAATCACACAGAAGGCTAGTGGGAGAGAGGCCAGAGGTCGTGTCAGGGCTATCAGCCAGAGAAGTACCAGTCAGGACTGACTTCTGTGATACTAGGTCCCAGCTGGCATCCTTCCCCTTTCTGGGAGGCCAGTTAGCAAGGGACAGTCTGAGACAAGCTCATGCCTGCCTGTCATTTGTCATCCAAACATCATGCCCTCTTCCCCCGTCCCCTCCCCAGGAAGCATTCTGAATTGTTTCAGGCATAGGGCCCAGTGGCTAGACATACACAGCATGGCAAACTACATGGAAAAGTGAGTTCCGAAGTCCAGAGTCTGGCTGCTGGGGAAAGAAGCAGGTGTGATGGTACCTGTTACCATGCTTCCTCCTGTGTGGAATATGTACCTTTGCAGGAATGTTCCCTGTGGGGCATACTAAAGGCTCCTGCAATGATGTCCAGATGGTAGGAGCCCCAGGACAGACACTGGGTCTGCTCTGCCCTGACACTTGCTGCGGGGCAGATTCTGCTGATGGAAGTCAACACCTAGGAAGGACTTTCCTGAGCACTTGGGACAGGCTGGAAGGCATGTCTCCTGAAGGGACAGGAAGCATCACTTACTTGCTTCAGTATGGCTTCCCTTCTCATAAGGAAAGGGGAACTAGCAGTTCGGACCTGCGAACCCGTTGTCACACAGAAGAATATAAGCTGTGAGTGTGACCCCCGGTCCCTGGAGCCTCTAACACACACTGTAAAGGCATCAAGGCCCCTGGGTGGACATCCACCACTAGGTGTAGTTGCCATCTGGATTTCTCAGCTGCCTGAAGGAGGGTAGAGGTGTAGGGTGAACATCCAGACTGCTGTGCCTGGACACTCCTGGTCCCTGACTGACTCTCTGGGAGCAAGAGGTAGCTGAATACATCAACAAAGAGCTCTGGCCAATGGCCTGCCTAGTTCCCCACCATGGGCAAAACTCTGGGCTGATGTCCTTGTTTTAAGCTGTTACACGATCCCATTCTGCCCTGGCCTACAGGTTGGTAAGAGACATAGATATTATGTCCCCACCATTCCCTCAGTACAGCACATGGTGAGTCTTCTTGGAGACAAATCTTCCCGTGGTTAAAAAGGAAAACTGAATTTTCTGTGTGTCTGGGGGCCTTGAGAAAGCTCTGGTGAACAACATCCTTGACCTGTCAGCATTCCCGTGCGCATGCGCATGGACACAGCCTGCAGGCATGCGGCTCTGGGGGAAAGACTTCAGCCTTTCCAGCCCTCCTGCTAGCCTCTCTCAGTCGCCACAACTAAAAATATAGCCCATGAAAAGGAGTCTCTTTCCAGAATAAGGATGTGAAGGCAAATGTCACTGCATTCACAGCAGCAGACCTCTAATTCCCAATATAGCAATGGGAAAAGGCCAATTCCACCACTGTACCCCACACGCAGAGCCTCAGAGCCAGAAACAAGGACTCCGCAGGAAAAGCAAGAGATCAGGTTAGGTGTCCATGGTAACCGAGAAGCCAGACAGAGACGGAGCTCAGCAAGGAAGGGGCTTGAGAATGTGTACTTCAGACCTTGTGTTTGTCAAAAAGAAGTTCTGTCAACTCTGCAGAAACTCTGTGTGTGGCTTTGTGTCCCCCCCCCCCCATCTTTACTGAGAAATAATTGACAAGTAAAAATTGTTCTGAGGTGGTGTGTGTGCCTTTAAGGGGGCACTAAAGTTCATATGCCTTTAAGGGCAGCTCTTGGGTGTGTATGTCGTTAAGGCCAGCACTCAGAGAGGGAGCTGTGTGAGTCTCTGAGTTTCATGGACTGTACTTTTAGTATTTTGGTTTTCTCCTTAGGGCCCTGAGAGAACTTCTTTCAGCTATGATAGGGCTTTCTGCCTGCCTGTGCATGCATGCTCAGAGCTAGTGGGTCCATCCACTCCACAGAGGAAACCACTTAGACCAGAGTCTATGCCATGGACTCTTCCCCAAACCTCAATGCCATTAAACCACGACCTTTTGAGCAAAGCATCTAATGAGTGAATTGATCCATTCATTAAGCATCTTGACCTCATGCTGCATGGCAGATGCTATGCCAGGGATCCTGCACACAAATGGAGGTCTGGGTCTTGCCATTCTGTCGCTAATTGCACAAACTACTGTCACTAGGAATGCGCTTTCTGTGGAGATGATTGCTGCCACCTAGAGGCAGGAATGATGCAGAGCATCTCTGGAAGAGGTTGCACGCGTCAGGGGTGATGCTGTGACCCTTTCCTACAGTTCCTCATGTTGTGGTGATGCCAACCATAAAATTATTTTTGATGCTACTTCATAACTGTAATTTTGCTACTGTTATGAATCACTATGTATATGATATTTCTGATTGTCTTAGGCAACCCCTGTAAAGGAATCATTTGCTACAGAGAGCAGTCTCGACCCAGCGGTTGAGAATCATTGGTCTAGCAGTTGAAGAAAGTCTTCAGAAAGGACTAAGTACAGAGGTTTGGGTCCTGAGAGTAGCAGGCTGCCTCTGAGCCTCCTGCAGAAGCAGAGTGTGGGAAGGTGTGGGCTGCTCAGATCTGCAGGTAGCTGGGGCCATGCTATAGCTTGGGGGGTAGGTAGGGGTGCTACTGATAGAACTAAGGAGACTAGTAGGGTCACCCTGTGGCTGCTTGGGAGATCGGAGCTTCCTTCTCAGATGATTCATGGCAAAAGCAGCAGAAACCTAATGGAAGTGGAACCTAAGTGATTAGCTCCAGGGCACAGACAAGAAGAAAGACGGAGGTGGGCTGGGGCTGAAGCTGGGGGAGACAAAAAGAATTTCTATCGGGTGAGGGATGGATGAAGCTAAACAGACAGAAGGGAGGCAGGGGGATGACAACAAAGGATTATGAATGGAGATGGTGTTCCTCTATGTCTGGCACATGAGAAGAGATTGTGCAGTAGAGGCAGGAGCTAGAGAGGGGGCCGACTGATCCGTCCATGTTGTCAAGACTCCAAGATATTCTACAAGAGGGGTAGTTATCCTGTCTGAACCAGAGACAGTTTGGTTTGGGTTTAAAGTTACAGCATCCCTGTGGCTAGATCTTTGTCTTCAGCTTGACTTTTCTTTTTAACAGAAAGGGAGGCTCTGCAGACCTGGAGACTAGTGCCAATATAACTCCTGTAACAGCAAGAGATGGAGAGACCTGAACCATATAAAGGAAAGGAGGCTGGAGACAAAGGAAGCCAGAGAAAGCTACTGTGACATAGAAAAACTCAATCTAGTCTTGGCTGTCAGCTCTAGCCCTCAAAACGGCTCTCCGGTCCACATGCTGAGGCACATTCCCCAGCATTGATGGAGTCTTTAAGAGATAGGACCTGCCAGAGATATGCTGTCTTCCCACCGTTAGTCAGCTTTCCATCACTGTAACAAAATACCCGACATAATCAACTTATGAAGAGAAAGGGTTGTTTGGGCTCCCACTTTTAAAATCTTTGGTCTGACTGATTTGCGAAGGTGGTGGAGCAAAACCCCTACAGCATGGCCAGGAAATGAAGATAAAGTAATGATTGTCCTGAGGTCTTACAATATATTTCCAGGCGTGAATTCAAGTGTTCCATAAGAGCTTCCATAAAGCCCTATCTCTTGAAGACTCCACCACCTCTCAGTGGTGGTGCCTTGAGACAATGCCTTACCTTACTTAGTGCATGGACCTTCTAACCAATTGGGAAAGCGCTGCTTCCCAGGCCCTGCTCAACCAGAAACACACTTTGAAAATCAACAAAAAGAAAGGGGAATTGTGAACTTTTGATCATTGTCTCAGTTTCGGGGCCACTGCTGTGGTTAACAGGATCCTTGGGGCAGTTCGGTGGCACCATGAACTTGTGACAAAAATGCATAAGTTCACGCTTGGCATGCACGGAGCAGAGCAGCGACCACGCACGGAGCAGTGACCACGCCTGGAACAGAGTAGCGGCCATGAACAGACAGAGCAACAACCACACACGGAGCAGAGCAGCAACCATGCTTTGGAGTTCTGGAGGTGAATGATCAGCCCTGAACATATCTCCTCTGTATCAGTTTTCTGAGACCTGCATTTCCTGAGCTCGCCCACCAGAGCATATTTGTCAATTTTTGACTCCGACCCACCAACTACTCAGCGACAAAGCAGGAGGAACTCTGGGGCCAACATCATCTACACAGCAAGTTACAAACTGCCAGAGATAGGCAGAGAAGAGAAAAATCTGTCTCAAAAATGTTTTAAATCGAAACAATAAATGATAAACTATCTTTTTTGCTTCCTTGAAGACAGCTTGGTGGGAGAAATGACTGCAGAACAGGATTTGCCCAGCAGGTGGCACCCGAGGAACGTGTTTGGGATTCAGCCCAGCGCGTCAGCCTACCTTTCTATGGCTTCTGTGTGGGACACAGGTCTACCCTGACACAACACGGACAGACAGCCTGAACACCATGTACCGTGTTATGAATGGAACCAAGACAAGAATGAAACAGTCCAGCTTTGATACTCACTTGCCAGAAGAACCTCTAAATTGTGAGGCTTCGGATGTGGCAGCCTCTTAGCAGACTGCAAGCCCGAAGCCTGTTTGGGACAGGAGATGGGGAGGCCAGTCTCTCCAGAGATCCAACCTCCAGCAGAGTTCAAACTTTCTATCAATGCATATTAACTGTGCAGAGGGGCTCCGTTATGATGTTTGCACGCATGTTTGAGAAGTACTTGGCCACACTCACCCCTCTGTTATTACATACTATAGACGCCATTTTCTTTTCTGGATCCCTAGCAGTCCCCACTTCAGTGCTGTCTTCTCCACCATCCCCAGCTTCTGAAAAGGAAGGAAAGCAAGTAGCACTTGCCTCCCCGCGTCTTTTTTCACTCAACATGATAATCTCCATTCATTTTGCTGAATATCTCATTCATTCTTCCAGCCGAGGAAAAACTCTTTTGTTTGGGCGTGTCCAGCCTGTGGCCCAAGAGAGATATGTATACAGCCCAACTTAAAATCACTGACTTACCTAAAATGTTATAATATCATTTGGGTGACTTTTAATGCTCGTAACTCATTTTCATGAATTTTTGTATTGACTACAGTGTATGTGTGTGTATGTGTGTGTGTGTGTGTTTGTGTATGTGTGTGTGTGTCTATGTGAAGATATGTATGTGTGAGTGTAGTACCCACAGAAGCCAGAAGAGGGCATCTAATCCCTTGCAGCGGGAGATACATGCTGCTGTGAACCACCTCCCGCGGGTGCTCAGAGGCAACACTGAAATTCCCTGCAGTTATCTTGCCCTGGCCACACTGTAAAGATGTGACATGGCTAAGATCTTTACTCAAGCTTGATATCACCTACTGCACTATAGAGGTTTCGGGTGTGAGCTCAGGGTGGATGTGCTTGGGGTAGGGGCTGGCAATGAGAGGTGGATAAGTCATGGCCCCTATAGGACCTTCAGAGAAGATAAGAGAAGACAGGTAGGTGACTGAAGAATGCCCCGTGTTCTGATGTTCTGATAGCCATTGGTAAACCTATTAGCAGCCCAGGAAGTCACCAAGGGACGCTTTGAAAAGGAAAGGAAAAGATGTACATTCCAGGGAGAGAGAAGAGTCTGTGCCAGAACAAAGAGGCACAGATGGACACTGTGTGCAGAAAGGAGGGGAAGGCAGCCTGCACAAGAGAATGATGGGATACACTTGGAAATGTCAGGAAAGACATAGACAGCCAGGTACAATACCATTTGGGGCTGGGCTTTAGACAAAGGGTATAAAGAAGAGGTTTGTGCCAGTGTGTCTGGGAGGCTTGGACAGAAGTACTTTTGTCAAAGATGGTGGAGTCCATCCCCACTGCCCACATGATCCAGAATGCTCTCCACACACACAACAGTGGACCTGAGAAAGTCCTCAGCGCCCAAGACAAAGAGAAAGGGCAGAGACAGCTGCTTCTGTTTACATGAGTCAGGAAGGGATCAGAAACTTGAGAACTGACCGGAAGAGCCAGCTGCGAGTCACACACACAGATTCACAGAACCTTGGACAGGAGGTCTTATAGTACAAATGGGTTGAATACAAGAAAAGCTTCACAAAGCCAGCGGCTGGAGGGGGCGTGCTGGTGTGACAAGTTCTGGAGTCACTTCAGAAGCTGCCACTGCTTCTTCGCATTTTTGGATTAATTGTCTTGTCCTGACAGCCCAGAACTGGGGTTTTCAGCTCTCACTTGACATCCTCACAGATGAATGCTCTCTAGGAAACTCCCTTTGCACAGAGTGGAGGTTAGGTAGGCTGGCTTGTCTTTCATCCTTCATTTTCTCTAGACTATTCCTTAACTTACAGAAACTGAGAACTCTATCATAGGGCCTGTGGTGGTTTGAGTAAGAATGCCCCTCCCCCCTAAGCTCATAGAGGCGTGGCCTTGTTAGAGGAAGTGTGTCACTGGGGGATGGGCTCTGAGGTTTCAAAAGCCCACGCCAGGCCCAGTCTCTCTCTCTTCCTCTAGTCCTGTGAATTAGGAGGCAGCTCTCAGCTACCGCTCCAGCACCATGCATGCTGCTGCGCTGCCTGCCTTGATGATAATGAGATAAACATCTGAAACTGTAAGCTAGCCCTGATTAAATGCTTTCTCTTATGAGTTGCCTTGGTCACGGCAACGTTTCTCTACGGCAATAGTAACTCTAAATAAGACAAGGCCTTCAAATAAGCAAGAAGACCAATTACTGGACATGGGAGGCTCAGACAAAAGGTAAGTACAGTGGTCACATTCTTTTCTGATTCTCTTTCTGTTCTCCAGACATAGAAGTCCTTCCTCTCCAGACTGACTTCTGGAATGGCGCTGGAATAAGCCTAGGACAAATGATGTCAGTCTCACAGCTGGCCTTTGAAGGCCCCTGACTGCCTCTGTTTACTCCCATGATGCCTCTGGGGAGATGTCCTCTCTGGCTCCTTCTCCCACCAGCTGTCACACGGCCGCTTATCTATGCTGACCTTCTCCTGCTTAAGAAGATGGATTTGCCAGGACTAGAAATCAAACATTGCTCCGTCCAGATCTTGCTGACCATGACATAATTATCTCTGACCCATCAGACATGTCAAATGGCTTTTATTATTGTACAAATAATTGAACGCCCACAATCTTTAAAATGTGTTATTTTACAGAAAGTCATGGACGAAGAAGAGCCTTCTGTGCTCCAGAGGTGGTGCCCCATGGGCTTCTGAGTTTTTTATTCTTGCTATACTGGCCAGCAGAGCAGAAAACAAAATATTTGTGCTTCTATTCTTAATTTAGCTAATTTAACAGCTCTTGTGCCTACTCGATGTCACAGCTGAAGAATGAACTGGATTCTATCATCTCATACCTCCTTCCTGTCAGGCTCCTGTCTTTCACTAGTTACTCTGCTTTATGCTTTCCCTAGTAATCTTTGTGACATTGGAAAACACACTTAAATTATTTAAAGTATAACTCCTGCATTAGGACAGCCTTAAAAATTTCGATTAAGATTTTATCTTACTCCGGGGCAGCATCTGTATAAGCCTCTATGGGGAATGACAACGCTGATGTGTTGGCCCTTTCCTCTGCCTCTCAAAAATTCCAATTCCATGTGCTAGTTCTCTCCAAACAACAACCATATCCCATGCAGCCTAAAAATAAATGTAATATTAGTAAAGCTAGGGTTTCCATTTTCTGTAAATGGCCAAACACATTAAAAATCTCACCAAGAAGGAAAAATACCTCCAGATAGTCTCACCCCTCACTTTGCTTTTCTTCAACACTTCTGATTTTCAGTTTTTTGGGTCATTTCACGGCTTCTGGATTCGTCTTCTAACACAACAGATAACTGAAAATATGGTAGGCTACATCTGTGGCTGCAGATGGGAAAGGAGTTGTTTCTACTCATTTGTCCTCAAGAAAGTCACCGACCAGCTATGTCTTCTTAGACACCTCGGGTTCACTCTGGGAGCCCCATAGGAAACAGCAAATACAGACAGACCCACACCAGACCCAGCTAACCTGCGGCATGCAGGACTGGGAAGAGGGATGAGGTGAGACACCAGAACCAGGCTGAAGCCTCTTAGAAATGGAGCCCCCCAGTGGCTTGTTCCTCCCTTTCCTGTTGAGCTGGGTACAGAGAGAAGACAGGATGCCTGGAATCTCTGGCTCTGAGCTCAGCATCCGTGTAACTAGTGAAGAATCTGGGATAATGAAGCAACCTCCCCTTGTAATCAATAAATGGCTTCCTCATCTAAAATGGAACTGTGGAGCTACACAACCGGGGGGATCAGTGATGGACAAGCTCATGTCCTCAGAATAACCTCATTATGAAAACCTCTCACCCTCTATTAAAATGCAAGCTTCATGGAAGGACCCTAATACATGAATTTGAGTAGTTGCTTGACCTCTGTGTGTTTAATTGAACTTTTGAGGATTGATGGCCGAGTCTAGAATAGACCCCAACTCTAACAGCACTGGTAAAGTAACCTCATTTACAAAGGACAATAGTCTCAGTTAAAATGTTATTAGTAGTAGTAGTACGAGTCGTATATCTCTCCAGCACAGTGAACTGTCAAGGCAGTTTTCTCTGCTTGGGGTGTTGGATGGGAAAAGGCTATGTAGGAACAAGAGTTAAGTGTCTAAAAATACCTGAAAGCAAGTGATGAAGGAAGACAGAAATACAGACTTGGTTCTGGGCTCCAGAAGTCAATGCTGATCTGTAATGACTTCCATCTACACAGTTCTGGTAAGGGCCAGCTCACAGCGCAACACTTCCATTCACCCTGCATATGCCGAGAGCGGGAGTCAGAAGATGTGAGCTCCCTGGTATAACAGCAGGATGCCTGGAGAGGCGCCTCATCATCAGAGCAAAGCTGACCCCAAACCATGACCGGAGAAAAGCCAGAAAGCAGAGGCAACCAAGCCTTCTCAGCAGCACCTCCCATTTGACAGGTGAGTTCATTGAGCCTCTGGTGACAGCACCTGACCTTGTGACATTTAGTGATGAGCTAAAAGACCTTAGCTTTCTCAAGTCACAGGCTGACCCCTGAGGTATGATTTTGAAACCAAGGCACTAGGAAGGACAGGAGGACAGGAGGACAGACAACATGCTAAGATCAGAAGAGACACACAGCCACTTGCACTGGTTCAGACCCACTCAGCCTCAATACAAATGCCGAGCCCCTGCGGGGAAAGAATCCAGGTTGGCTGAAGGTTCCTCTCCCACGGATCAACTCACTGATTTGCCTGACTTCCCTCGACATCTGTTCAGCTCTTGGGATGTAGAGACAGACATCAGTTTTCCACCACTGACAAAATACCAGAATCAAGTAACTTCTAAAGATGAAAGGCTGATTGTGGCTGATTTGGGATCAGTGGCCCCTGTTGCTTTGGACATGTGGCATCACGGTGCATATGGATGGAAAGCCCATGCCAGCTAAGAAGCCAGGAAGTGAAGGAAGGAGCTACAATCTCAACCTCCCCTCGAAGGGCACAGCTGAGTTCTGTAACTTCATCTCACTAGGCTCCCAGCCTCCAATATAGGGGCCTTTTGGAGGCATTTCAGATCCAAACCATTCATGCTTCAAAGTGGAACACTGGGCACTGCCTCAGACTGACTTACAGTGCTTCCCCTTGCTCCTAAAATTATGTTCTAATGAAGGTATCCACCACATCAGCGGTTCTCAAGCTAGCAAGTAGCAGAACCATCTGGAATGGCTCTTTATTTTGTTGGGAAGGGTGTTTTGCCTGCCTGTATGTCTGGGTACTACATGACTGGCACCATAAAAGGGGATCAGATCCCCTAGAGTTAGAAATAGAGACAGTTGTACAATAGCATGTGGGTGCTGGGACTTGAACCTGGATCCTCTGGAAGAGCAGCCGGTGCTCTTCACTGCTGAGCCATCTCTCAAGCCTTGTGGAAGGTTTCTTGAAGCTCATTTGGTGGATCCATCTTTGGAACTTCCCATTATGCAGGTCTGGGTGGGGCTTACGACAGCCAGCCTACCCTTCCTGTAACAACACCCCCTTTCTCTCTCTCTCTCTCTCTCTCTCTCTCTCTCTCTCTCTCTCTCTCTCTCTCTCTCTCTCTCTCTCTCACACACACACACACACACACATTTGTGATATAGTTAGACAAGGTTTTTAACATAGGTCAGATAGGCCCTGAATTTGAGGTCCTCTGCCTTCCCTCTGTGTGTGTGTGTGTGTGTGTGTGTGTGTGTGTGTGTGTGTGTGTGTGTGTAGATAACATGTGTGTGCTATGCCCAGCTTCTGGTTGTGAATCTCTAATTCCCAGGCAATGCTGCTACTGCACCATTGCTGTCCTCTTTGAGAAGAGCCAAGTTAAAGCAGTACTTTGCAAACCTTAATAGGCATAAAAATCACCCTGTAGCCTTTTACAGAGCAGATCCTAAGTCAGTGGGTCTGAGCTACAGCCTGAGGTCTGTAAATTTTAGCAATATCCCAAGTAATCATAATATTAAGACTGTCAAGTCTTAAGAAGCCATGTGAGTATGCCTTGGTACTTAGGTGTATATTTTTGTAGAAAAAGAAAATATAGCAACTGTGGACACTTATTTTAAAAATTTTTAATGTGGTGCTAGAGAGCAAACTCAAGGTCTTGCTCATGCTAGGCAAAGGCTCTACAGGTAAGCAATAGCTCCAACCCCGCTGTGACTCTTAAGCTGGTCGTGCCTACCTTTATCACTGGTAATTATAGCTCATTATCTAGGAAAACCAGCACCGGGCCTGCTGTACCCCTTCAGGGATTCTATGGAGTGACTTAAAAGTTGGCTGATACTGTAAGAGACAGACAGTGAGACCTGAGGTATCAGTTTAGTCGGGGGTCAACCCAAACATGTGCGGGCATGCCTAAGTATGGGATCCATGCAGAATGTCCTGTACTGGCACCAGCTTAGAACGCAGTTCTAAAATTGGCCTTTCTTCTCTTGGGAAAGTCAGATTCTTTCCCAACGGCTAGTCCAAGGAAGATTGGGGGAGAGGGAGGGAGACAAACCTCTCCATGGGCCATTACCTTCTGTGATGGATGGTATTCCCCTTGGGATTTCATTTCAAGCCAGCGTCCTAGTCTTGGCTGGGGCCCAGGCTGTCTGGAGCCTGCACAGTGTGTCAGATATGGAGAGCACCAGGAACCAACCCTTCTGCTGTGTTCCCAGCACCAACTCTGGATTTCTAATTATAATCGTCTCTTGCTCTCAGGTTGTGTGTCTGCTTCTCAGAGATCTTTCTTCCTTCATCCTCTCCATGTGCATATATTTACTAGTGACCCCTGATGAAGGAGCTGAGACCCCCAAAGATAGAATGAGCACTAGTCATAAGGAAGCAGGCAGTAAATGACCGCCCTGGTATTCCTGTCTCCTATGTACTATTTTCTAACAAAATCTTTCTAAATAGGAAGGCTCCCAGGAAATGCCTTTCCTAGCTCCCAAAGGAGTATCCAAAGTCATGGGACATAAATACTTCTGGTGTTGGCATCTAGATTGCAATGCAAGGTTCAACTCATCAGATCACGAGCAGGGATTCACATGGGGACTTCCTCCAACTTCTCTTATGTCCCCGACAAGGGCGAACAGATCCAGAGAGTTTAGGGGTCTGAAAGAAAGCCTATTAAGGGCATGACAGCTGAGAAACTCAAACATATCTATGGAGAAAACCCTGAGACTACTAAAAGCAATGTGGTTCTTGGCACCACTCAGGAAGAAACAGCCACCAGCATCACCAAACAGGAGCTAGGGGCTGCTGTGGCTTCACGACGCTGTGGGTTTTCCATTCTGAAGAGTGGACTGCTGATACACTAAACTTGGGTCCCCTCTGCCACTCTACAGCACAGACACAGGCCAATCAAATGTCAGGCCTGAGCTTGCAACCCTCTACCCAAGACCGCAGCATGTTGGACTGAAAGAAACCTTAGCGTTTCTGTCAACAATTTTCACTGTTGGGGTCTCACCTGTATGCCATCCTCCATCAAAGCTATGACTGTCCCCAGGCTGGGCCTTGCTTACCTACTGTATTTTCTCAGCTTGTGTATGGAACACTCGCTCTCTGCATCTTTATGAAGCCCACACTTTGGAAAACACAAGGAATGGAGAACTCTGGGTTTGCAAATACTAGTGAAAACACCCACCCATCCTTCCCAGGAACACCTCTTTCACCCACAGTTCTCTGTCAGCATCCAGACTCAGATGAATGGTGGTCAGAGTCACACAGGCTCAAGAGTGGGAATTCAGGAACTCATGGTGGGTGTGGTTTAGGGCTTCCTGGAGAAAGTAGATTGACCCCTGTTACAGACCAACCTAACCCAAAGAGTTTATGGCCACCCCTATCTTAAAGGGAAAGTCTTTATCATGACCTGGATAAAAAGGTTTGTATCTTCCAGAGTGACCCTCAGATCCCTCTGTCCTGTTAGCAAGCACAGGAGAACCATATAGATGTCCCTAGACACTGATCTATGCCTGAAGGAGGACCCAGATATTACTAACTTCAGTTTGCCTGGTGGCTTGTTCTGAAGAGTCTCTTCGGCAATCACTGTTATGTTCCAGCAACAACAAGTCTGACTGATTGACATCCTTTAATAAGAGTCAAAGCTGTCTCAACGCAGCTGCGTGATCAGCCCTGCCCATAATTGCATGGCTCAGCAGACTCATAGTTCCTCAATTCTGCTCCTTCCTTGTGAGGCCTCAATGTTCTTATGAGTTCCTGGAACACAGTGTGGGGGTACAGGTCCTCTTGTCCTTTGTGAATGTGGTCATATCAAAACATTCCCTGAATGTTCTTACTACCATGTGTGTCCTATTAGGTTGGCTGGGGCCAGTGGTAGAGCTTGGTCCACTGAAACCCCCTGAGCTGGGCCTCTGGCTGGGGCCCTTATAACCAAAGGTGATGAGGGGATCACATGGCACGCTCCAGAAGATCCTCCAAATATCGAGCTCATGGCAAGATTTGTCCAGCAGTTGAGGGAAGGTGTCACCTACTGCTCTCAAGGAGAGCTTCATGACGTTGGAAGATGGAGGAGATTCTTAAAATCTTATCAATGATGACATTGCTTTATAGCTTACCTTGCACTTAAACAAACACAAACCCATTAAGCTCCCAAAAAGCATGGGATTGAAGCTCAAAGTTGCCATCACTTTTTGGGGGGTCGGGGGAGGGTGGAAGAACTAGAGTAGTAGGCTCTCAGGCAGTTCAGACTGGCGTCAGACTCACTAGGTAGCTGAAGATGGCGGTCAACTTCTTATCCTCCTGCCTCTGCCTCCCAGATCCTGGAATTACAAATGTGTAGCACCACGTCCAGTTGTATGTAGTTCTGGGGATCAAACCCGGGGCCTCAAGCATAATAAACAATTGAGCTACATCTTCAGTCCACTTCACCTCATAGGACGTAGATATGGAGACATTAAAGAGCTTATAGTCAATCTCCGCTAAGCTGGAGTCACAATTCCTGTCCTTTGATTGAGAGTCTAGTGGGACAAGAGCATCTCCATTGTACCGACCTTTCTTTGCTATCTAGTCTGCTCCAGGTAATGATAAATGCACCCCCTCTAAGAAGGATGAAGCATAAACTCCACAGGTTAGGTTGGCTCCATAACGGAGGTCAATAGACTTTCTCAAAGCAGGTGGACTGTACTACACAAATGTCTACAGTGGAGATGTCTGAAGAAGGTCCTGACTCGCCTATCTCTTTAACTCAAAGAACCATCTTTCAGTACTGTGCAAGAGGGTAAAGAAGATGAGGTGTTCTAGAGAGAACGCAAACAAGTCTAGACAAACAACGTGGCATTGAGTTGTATTTTTGCAGCTAGCCTGAAAGAGATTTAAAGGAATGGTGTGACAATGAACAGTGGTCCCACTATGTTTAAGTAAGACATCCTAAATGTGTGTCTCACTGTGTGCAGTGCCCTCAGCTACCACATCCCTGAGGACCAATCTAATTTGAAACCCAGCCACACCCCCTCCTTTATGATTTCGGATTCCTCTGCCAGTCATGTACGCTAATTATCCTTTGCTCCAACTATTGACATTGGCCAAAGTCCCGGCAAGCCCTTTATCTCTCAGTAAACATGTGTTTTCTGAGTGATGTGTCCTCTGGGTATTTTTGACTCAACTAAGCCCTTTGTGTGGCATCTGTTGCTCTCTTAAACTCTCTCCAAATAAGAAAAATAACTGCTTTTGGAATGGTAAGGCTGCCACCTGAGTTTAGAGAGTGGAAAGGTGATTGGGTTCGCATTTGGACTGTTTTGGTGTCAGGAAACACATCCAGAGGCCGGGAAGCATTTTGGGTATTGAAGAACTACCGCCTGGGGCAAACCCAGGTCACCCCACCAGCTTCTGCTTCTGCCTCCTCTGCCCTGCTCCAGTTCATAGCACTGAGTAACCAGCTCGTCACTGGGTCATTGGTGATTCTACCCACCCTTGCCTCTGCCTGTTCCCTTCCCATCTCTAAGGAAACCAGTGCTGGAGCTCACTGCGAGTTGTAATGAGCAGAAGAGCTGAAGATCTCTAGAGCGGGCATCCAGCTGCCCTGCTCCACAAGTAATCTTGGCTCAGGGTAAAAGAAGCATGGCAGCAACATTCTGGGTTGCTTTTTGTTTATTGCTTTTGCTGTTGCTTTTGGTATGCATGCATGTATGTATGTATGTATGTACATATGTATGTACGTATGTATGTATGATGAGATAGGGTAGGCTGACCCAGAGTTTTCTATCCTCTTCAGTACTAGGATTATAGTCACACACCACCTCGACCTGCCATTCTCATTTTTAAAGGTAGTTGTGATAATCCTTCCGTGGGAATCAGAGAGCCCTCTCTGGGCCTCACCTTTCTCAGTCCCCAAATGAAGTGCTCAGAAGTATAGTCTGTGCACTGTGCATATGTGAGGGAGGAAGGCAAGATGATTCGGAACCCCACCCCCACCTTGGCCCTGTCCACAAGGGATGCTTCCTGGGAGTGTGAATGCTGTGTCAGACTCTCTGAAGACAGCCCCAGCTAGGGTGCTCCCCCAACAGGAGTCCCTCCGAGAACTGCTGCCCTCTGCTGGACACTAGGCAGCTTTCCTTCTGTCCTCCTGTCCCTAAACTCAGGAGAATGTAGAAGGGCATCTTAAGATGGCTCCCATGTGGCCCTAAGATGTCTTATGAACCTGTAGAATTACCAAGGCTTACTGTCACCCCTTCGGGAAAGCCAGGGCTACCCTCCCAGGCCCTGCATCTTGTATATTCAGCCACTCTCAGGTCAGTCTCTGCCTTATCCTCTCTCCCTCTTCCTCCTTTCTCCCGCTATCCTCTGCCCTTCTCCAACTCCTCTATCTATCTATCTATCTATCTATCTATCTATCTATCTATCTATCTATCTATCTATCCATCTCCCTTTCACCCTCCCTTTCTTCTTCCCCCTTCCTCCACTTCCCAATTGAGCAAACACCCCTGCTAAGCATGAATACCTCTGATAGTAGAAGCCCACAGTACCTGCCTGCCCAATCATAGGATACATGACAGCAGCAATCCCCTTTCTAAGTGGGTCACTGCTGCCAGAACGCCTCAATGTCCTATCTCTGATGCCTCCTCAGTCCTCAGGCAAGCACAGCATGTCTTTCTCCAGCTCGTTCTCTCTCTGCTCCAGTGAGCAGCCCAGGGCCAATCGGAACAGGCTGGCATGCAACATTGTGACTGGGCTAGGAACAGACCAAAATGACATGAGGCAGAACAAAGACCGAGTTACTGGAATCAGAGGAAAGAGATAGGGGCCACCTCTGAACCCAGAGGTGACCTCACCTTCAGCTCTGTCTCTGTGGTACTGTTATAAGACACAGAAAACATAACTCTCATCTCAAAGGAGTTAATAAATAACTTATTCTGGGCCAGCTGGATTCGATATAGTAGGGAACGTGGACTTGGGTGGTCCTGAGTGTCCCTAGAAGCAGCTACATGAATTTTTATTGTCACAGAACAAAAGAGGGTCACATATCAAGATATTTACCAAATACATTCAGGTAGGCAGGTTTCAACAAACAGGAAACTCTCTGTGATAGGTTGCAGATATTGTCTTAGTTGGGGTTTTTATTGCTGTGAAAGGCACCATGACCATGGCAGTTCTTATAAAGGAAAATATTTAATTGGTGCGGTTGACAGTTTGGTTGTTTAGTCCATCATTATCATCATTGTTCTAGAGAGTTCTACATCTTGATATGCAGGTCGCAGAAGGGGGCTGCCCCACTGGGGGTGGCTTGAGCATGTATGAGACCACCAAAGTGACATACACCCTCCAATAAGACCACACCTACTCCAACAGGGCCATATCTACTCCAACAAGGCCACATCTCCTAATAGTGCCACTCCTTATTGGGCCAACCATTCAAACACATGGGTCTCTGGGAGCCATTCCTATTCAAACTACCACAGATCCCTTTTGATGACATTCTCAGCTTTCGAGGTAGTGAATGCCAGGCATCTGTAAGTATATCCCAAAGGTTTCATCTGCTTGTCAAAACTGTGTTAGGAATAGAATCGAGCAGTAAATGTTATTAATGGGGCTAAAGATAGCCCAAGATCATTTTGGCTCTCCATTTGCAATATCCTAACTCTATATAATAACAAAGTTCTAATCAGTTAATCAGCTAGTGGAATCCTCAGTGCAGGTGTGGATTTGGGGTTGGGGGAACTTCCGTTTCTACTATTATTTAACATTCTGGTGTATGAAATAGAGGCTTGTGTTGGAAAGCTTCTAAGTCCTAGCCAGCTCTGTAATATCAGAGAGCATTGAGCAACTTAGACAGGTGATGTCCCCTTGCGCATCAACCTCACTTTGTGAGATGCAGGGAGCACTCACAACACACAGTCCAACACAGAGAAGCAAACATGGACGTCCACCCTTCCAAAGCCCAAAGGTTAGGCATGGTGAGAACCACTTAGGCATGTCTAACCCCACGCTTCCAGCAAGTTTATGACTTGCATTCTTACTCTTCTTTTACAACCAAAAAAGCCTAAGTCAGTTAGTTGAGGGGTCAGCATCCTAAGTGGATGTCCCCATAACTCCAAACTCCATGCCCATA
Source organism: Uromys caudimaculatus (assembly GCA_028551405.1). NCBI lineage: Eukaryota > Metazoa > Chordata > Mammalia > Rodentia > Muridae > Uromys > Uromys caudimaculatus. The sequence continues at coordinate 20,973,728 of CM052700.1, read as the reverse complement.
CCTGAATGACAGGTGACGAAGAAGCACCCCCCCCCCCGAAAGACCACAACACCCTGCAGGCACGAGAGTCTCACACTAAAATGGTCATATAATTACACTTCCTTCTCATCTACCTGATTTACAGTCATTTCATTTACATGTGGGGAATCCATGAAATCCCCTGTTGATAAGAGGTTGGCTCATCTATAGCTACTCACTCATAGAAGACAAGGCTTGGCTGGAACTATAGTCACTGAATCCCAGTGAGCTGGGTGTCCACCGCTAGGCACAGCAAAGAAGAAACAGCAAGCATCCTTTCACCCTTTTGTCTCCTTCCACTTCCAACCCAGTGTTCTTCCCAAACCATCTCCTCACTGCCTCTGTTCATCTGGGTCAAGGCAACCCCTCTCTGGGACTTAGGGGGACTTGCCAATCTAGTTCCCCTTCAAATCATTAGCCTTCTATTAGGCCTCAGTGTCTGAGAAGTAGTCTCTTGTCAAGAAGCTTGAGCCCCTAGGCTTCTGATTTCAGCTGGAGAGTAGCTCTGCTGCAATGGCCATGGGCCCCATGCCTCTCCTTTGCTTAGTGACATTAAAATTCTCAGCTTCCAGGGGAAGTGTCATTCTAGTCCCTGCACAGTCCAGAGTCAAGTATTAGTTACTTCTTGGTTGCTGTGACAAAGCAGGTGACAGTTTAAAGAAGGCTGTGCGGTGACTCTAAGTTTAGACGAGATTGTCTATCATTGAAGGAGGCAGGGTGGAGGAAGTGTGTGACCGGAAGGCTGGACCAGGAGCAGGAAATGCTAAACAAGCGTTGGGGCCTGCTATCCTCTTCCAGACACATGCTCTGACCCACTTTTGCCAACTAGGGTCTATCTCGTTGAAGTGCCACAACCCCCCCTCCCCCAAAAAAAAAACCAGCATCGCCAGCTGGGGACCAAGTATTCAAACACATGAACCTGTGAGGACGTTTCGCATTGAAACTGTAACTTGGTCGTTAATAATTCATAATCATTTTCTCTGCTGAAACAAGGAAAGGCACAAGAAGAAAGCCTTATAATTTTAAAATATGTGTATCTACTGGATAGATAGCAGGGAGTGTGGTATCAAACAGTAGCCATTAGACTCACTGTCTATTAGCAATACCGTATACACGGGCAATCTCAGGCATTCAGTAAATGCACTATAAAGTATGAACCCTTTATCCCCAGTGGGTTAAGGATATAAGTAATAATCACATCTTTAGTGGTTCTAAAGCCACTAAAGCGTCACCCAGCCCTTGGCCTATTGCCATAAACAAGTCCCCTTTCACTTGTAGGAAGGAGGACTCTCCTCAGGAGGTGGGTAGCTGGAATTTCCCTGAGACCTCCTCCATCACACCCCTGTCGTCCCCCTGAGATACAGCTTCCAAAAACAGAAAATGGGTGGCCAGACAACTCACACTGCACGTCAGCAAAGAGATGAAGGATGCCACCGCCACCTTTCCTCCTCACCCCTGCCCCTGTCGGCTGATGTCTGAGCATCACCACCAAGACAGCTGCCTCTTGAGAACCATTACCCCACACCTGCCTCCTCGCTGCCGCCGAGTGGCTCTGCCTCCTCAGCTCCCTCCCTGGAGACACGCAGACTGGATGCATAGCAACGAGAGCAGGAAGGATGAGCAGAGAGCTGCCTGGCAGTTTGTGACTGCTTCCCTGCGTCCCCAGCTCTCCCTGAGATAAGACCCTCCACACTCTTTGGGAAGCAGGAGCTTAGACTCACTGAGCTAAACAGATGCTCGAAGAAGTCACAGAGGGAGAACTGAAGCCCAGAATGTCCTCCCTGTAAATATGTTGTCCTTGGTGATGAGGGCGTGCACTATTGACATTGTCGTATCTTCGGAAAACCTTGTCCATTTTTATTTTAAAACACATTTTAATCTCATGTCATCTTTATCTACTGGGAGATTGTGTCTTTATATTTTACACAATGAAAACTGAAGCTAGATATATGGGATTTAATTTATTTCACACACAAACACACACACACACACACACACACACACACACACACACACACACACACACACACACACACACACGGTGCTTCTTACCTTCCAGCCCCATCATGGTGCCTTTGTCTGGAGTGTCAGATTAGAGTCTCCAAACAAGTTCTTTCTACTCACCTGCATTCTTTGAGTTTGCGTGTCAAATAATTCAGCTTCAGGGAGTGATCCACTACCCAAAACTCTTCTGAAACAATCAGAAATCGGAACATGAAACTCAGACTTTTCTGTCCTTTGTCAAAGAGTTAATGCCAGCTTTGACCATGCTGTCCTTTATATAAATCACCAGCAGCTTCTGTGTTGAAAATCTCTGCCTGCTGCAGGAGTCATTACTAACCCTCTGCTGCCATCACTACAACGCTCCTCTGCATGAAGGTAGGAACTTCAGTGAGCATTTTGGTTATGAATTAGGTTTTGCAGTGCTGGGTTGCACTGCTTCCACACTAGGCAAGCACGACGCCACTGTGATGCAGCCATAGCCAATTAGGTATTTTTCATCAGCACTTGTAAGGTAAGGAAACATGCTTCCAGAGGGCCCTCAGCCTCTCAGCTTGCCAGCTTCTATGCCAGCAGGGCTTCGGAGTCAGGTCCAGGATATTTCTGTGACTACGCCTTTGGCAGACTCTCTCTGCAACGTTTTCTAGGCCTATAATGTCAATGTGATTATGTCTAAATTTTATACTGTTTTCAACAGTGATTTATGACCCACTTCTGTGAAAGACATTATTTCCCTAGGTAACACAAAGCAAACAAAATTGCTTAAGCTGTGATGCTGAGCCTGTGGCTCATGGAGGACATGGGATTTGTCTATGTGTGCCCACAACACAGGCAAGTGGTTAAAGTAACATGGGAGGCAGGTGAGGGAGATCTCTCATGAGTGGAGGAACTGAATTGTGTTCAAATAAACACAGGCCAGTCTCAGAGAAAGGCATTTCCACTGACAAGGGCTACTTTAACAGCCATGGAGAATGTAAAGAATGTTTCCCACACCGATACACCTACCCCAGCCTCACCACAGGCTTCCCCAAGATGCCTCCTCATGATGAGCACAGGTGATACTGGTGAACCATCGCAGCTAGGTACCTTTTACCACAACAGAGTAGACAGAATGCTATTATTATAAATATTATTCATGACAACTCTTTTGGAGCCTCTTTTGTAATGAGCAGCATTCTTTCTGAGGTATAAAAAGTGTCACCTTCAAGTTTCCCTAACAACTTCCTGAGATGGATGCAGGCTCAAACGGGAAACACACACTACCCCTAAGTTCATGAAACACATATACAGATTACAGCTGTAATGCACAAGAAAGCCCTACTTATTGCCTGCCAGCTTGACACTAAAATTTAAATTTCCCTAACATGGAGACCAGTGAGAGGATGTCTGAGTGTTCAGTGGGTGTAACAATTGCCCAGAAGGAGCCCTTCAAAGATGGTGATGAAAGACAACCTACATTGGAACAACGTGGCTTCATATAATTTTGACAACTTGACAACTAGAGTCCTCTGGGAAGAGGACTATCAACTGGGGAATTGTCTCCATCAGACTGGTCTATGAGCATGTCTGTGCAACACGTTTTTAGTGAATAACTGACATTATGGGTTCAGCCCACTATGCATGGGACCACCTCAGAGCCGCTGGTCCTGGGTTGTCTAAGAAATGCATCTAAGTGAACCATAGAGAGCCAGCCAGTATGCTTACAGTAAGCAAGCCATGGTTTCTGCTTCAGGTCCTGCCCTTGATTTACTGCTCTTGATTCCCACAATAATGGACCATAACCTGTAAGCCAAATAAGCCCTTTCCTCCCATTGGTTGCTTATGGTCATGGTATATGTGACATCATCAGAAATCAAACACAGCCACTCGTTTGTACATTCCAAGCCATCATGTCAAAGGGAGAGAGAGAGCTCTAAAGAGCCTTGCCTTGGCAATCGTATATGCTTGCTTAGAAAAGCTACAAATCATTTTGCTTCCAACTTGCTGGACAGAACTAGTCACATGGCCCCTGCATACCAGGAATGATGCAGAAAGAGTAGTCCCTCCCCCAGAAGGTAAAGAAGGTCAGAAACACACCAGGAATCACTGCTCTCAACTGGTAACTGAGGAGTGAGATTATCAGGGCACAGAGGCTACACAATGCTCAACCTTCTGGACATTGTTTCTTCTCTAAGTCCATGGTTAGACTGTGATTTTTCTTCCTTCAAGAACCTTAGTGAATGGAATTAGTTCATTTTCTAAGTTACTAATTCCTGGGAACTCAGATGGACTGGGACGAAGGAATCCTGAGACCTCCAGAAGCCTCTGCCATCAAGTTTCTTCAAGGATGACAGAAAAGCCCGGCTCTTTCCCTAGTAAACACACTCCATCCCATGATGAGCACTTTATATATAAGCCAGGTGAGGTGACACAGGTCTGTAATCTCAGAACTCGGGGTGCTTAAATTGGAGAGTTATTAGGAGTTTGGGGCTAACATAGGCTTCATAGTGAGACCCTGTTTCTCAAAAATTAAAACAAAACGTAAGCAAAGACTTACAGTACAGACCCTAAATGTGTGACACTTTCCCACAAGAGTATGTAGTGACATTCATGCCAGCCTACAAGGCGCACCAGGGACCCTAGGATTGTTCCCACTTTACCATTGAAGGTGCACCAGGTACACAGGCCTTTCTGAACAGGCCAGTGAGACCCCAACTCCCTGTGATCTTTTACCTCCTCAGCCTGCTCTACATATGATAGCCTAGCAAAGGTTCTGGCTCTATATGAGGTCTGTAACTGACACCTGTTTCTAGAAGCCCTGATATTGTTGACTTTTTTTTTTTTTTTTTTTTTTTTTAAGAACATTCTGTGACCACAGAGGATTTGACTCTGAGTTCTAATACTGAGAAAAATAAGTCTTCAGGATATCCTGCAGGACTCAGCTCCTCACAAGTCATCTCCTCAGGGATGGAGAAAAGCAATCATCCAAAGGGCTATACATTCTCCTGCTTCTAGTCTCCCACCCAAGGCTCCTGTGGCCAGACTTTGGTCACAGAGCTTCCAACAAGAGTGGCTACAGGAGGGCTAGCAGAATAGGACCTCATCATCCAGGATTTTGTAGTGTGAGACCCACATCTCTGATCTATTTACCATTAATATCCTAGCACACGCTGTCATGGCACAGCAGATCCTTCAGTGTCTTTTCACAAGGTCATTTTGCAAAGCTCTATAGAAGAATGTGAACTATGTCTTTCTCTCACATTGGGCTGAGCTATAAAAAGTCAGAGGCCATGTGGTCTTTCACAGCAAAGAGCAGGCACTTAATAAATACTTATTGAACAAATGAACTTGTCTCCATTGTGACATGGCAAGAGAGAAGGAGCTTAGGCTTTGGATTAGCTCAGTCTCAGCTCTGGGGGCAGATTGCTTGGAATTAAATGTGAGCATTGCAGTTTCCTTCCTATGAGGTCTTAGACAAATTATCTATCTATCCATCTATCTATCTATCTATCTATCTATCTATCTATCTATCTATCTCTATCTCTCCTCCCTTTCTAGTTCTGAATGATTATTACAGTACTCCCACCCATGGGTGTCCTAAGGAGTCAACTAGATAGTATATGCAACACTTAGATTAGTCTCCAACAGATAAAAATGATTTCTAAAAAATGTTTACAGTTGCTTATAGATGGTGGGAGCCTTGTGATCCCATATCAGAGCAGACTAGAAACAACACAGAGGAAGGACTTGTTTTGGCTCACAGTTTGAGGAGTACAGTCAATCATGATAAAGTATGGTGGTAGGGACATGAGTTTGCTCATCTGGGAAGAAGAGGAAACAAAGAAAGGAGCATATCCGGGCTCAATGCTCAGCTAAGGTTTGCCCCTTTTGGTCTGAGACGCCAATATATGAGATGGTACCTTCCACATGAGGGTCAGTCTGTCTTCCTCAGTTAGTCTCATCTGTGCACTCCCATAGACACATGGAAAGATGTGCTTCACTAATGCCAGGGATGTTCGTTAGTCCACTTGGGCTGAGAACCGAGTGACAATCAAGTACCACGGTGGGGAACTGAAGCAGCGGCTTTGATTCCGTCCTTTGCATGATACAAGGAAAGAGGTTACACTTACCCATGGAGGCAGTATCAGAAGCTAAGATTTAAAAATAAAAAAAGATGCTTCAAGTAGAATTGTCAAAAGAAAGCACTGGCTGTATTTAGAGCCATAACTAGAGACAGGGCAGCACAATACCATAACTGATATTGAGATTGTTAAAGGAATCTTGGGATCTTTGACTAAACCGATCATGCGGGTGGGTATAGGACTAGGAAAAAATCCAGTAGTAATTTGTAGTATGGCCTATTTTTCTGAATTTCAACATTGTCTCCAAATTAAAACATGTTCTAATGGGGAAAGGGAGGTGGGGGAGCCTCACTAAGGTGAAAAACACGAGGTGAGCAACAGCTCACGTATAGAGAAGACTAGAAGCTTGGAAGATTCTTGAGGGCCCCTGATGACAGCATAGAAGAGAGTGAACAGCTGCTGAGGGGCAGCTGACCAGCCCAGTGCAGGAAGAGAGGGGTGTCAGCTGTGAAGCTGCCTACGAGCTGCATACAGAGCTTCAGGGTTGCAGATGGAAGAGATTGTTGCCCATGTTGGGGTAGGCTTCCAGGTGATTTGGCTGTTTTTGAATCATCTCTGTCCCTCATAAGTAACCACCCACGCAGAGTACTGTTAGTAACCCCGACAAAACACTCATTGGTTCACCAATTTGGACATTGGTGCAACGATTGCTTCTGTCTATCCTGGGTCCCCTTTCTGGGGTAAGTAGATAAGTAAGTTGAGTCTCCCCAGGAAAAGTCTATCACACACACCCTATTTGGGTTTGAAGGGAAAAAATGTCTCCAATTGTATACAGGTCTGGAACAAATCCCACATGGTTCTGCTAAAAACCAACCAACCAAACCCTCAGACACTTTCCTAAGAAAGAGAGTCCAGTGTAGTGGTTAGAAGGTGTGTGTATGGTGGCTAATATTACCAGTGTGACAAGAATCATCTGAGTGGCAAGCCTCTCAGCATGCCTGTGAGGGGTTCTATAGATTAGGATAAGTGAGGAAGGGCGATGACCCACTCTGTGAGCTGAATGGAAAGGGGAAAGTGAGCTGAGTGTAAGCATTCATTGCCCTCTGCCCCCTGACTGTGAAGGTCACAGGACCAACTGCCTACTCCTCCATGCCTTCCCCTCCATGAAAAACCGTATCTTTGAGCTGTGAGGCTAAATAAACCTTAACTCTGTTAAGTTAGTTTTTGTCACAGTATTTCATCGTAACAATAGAAAAGTAACTAATACTGGGTGGTGAGGACTTTAGAACAAAAACACCTAGGCTTATACCCCAGGATATCGTCCCAGGAACTTATCCTCTCCATTGAACTTGGTCATGTTGTCTTATCATTCTGGGCTCCAGCTTCTTCATCCATAATGTAAGAATGAAAGTAGGACACCATCTTCCTGAGGATAACAGTATCCCTGAGGCACTGCAAAGATTAACTATAAGAATATTATATGTTAATTCTCCATTTTTCAAGAATGAGCCTGAGTGCTCCAATCATTAGAGATCCGTATGACTGCCACTGCATAGGTTCATGGGAGAGTCTGCAAATGCAGGGCCTGTGTAATCGTGAGTGCATAGGTATTAGGCCTAAATAAATACATCATGAGTTTGTAACACAGACTATATCTCTACTCAACAGATCTGTGACTTCATTTGTTTTGAAAAGAGAGGTGAAATGGTTTCTTTGGAGACTTAGTTGTGTCACGTGATGTTTTTCTGGAAACTGTCTTATGAGAGATGAGAGGATGTTTTGCTGAGGCAGACACTTGAGAGGACATGTGATGTTTGGAAAGAACATAAGTAGGACCCAACAGACAATGAATGAGGCTCTTGCATTGGTTCACCTTGCAACGCTTCACTGGTCTTTGCTGATAACATAACGCTCTTGCATTGGTATGCTTTGCAATGCTTTGCTGGTCTTCACTGATCTTCACTTGTCATGACTTCATAGAAACTCACCAAAGAACTTCTTGTGGTATTCCAGCTGCTTCTTGCCACTTTTACAGACTTGTACCAAATTCAGTTGAAGCCTCATGGTTTCTTCTGGATCAAGCCACTGCTACTGATTCCTGTTTGGTGCTTGCTGATTGGACTGAACTGCCACTACTGATTCATGTTTGATATTTTGGACTGAACTGCTGATATCCTGACAACGAAGATTGGAATTGGCCCCAAGGAACTACTTCTTAACAGGTGCACACACCCCTTGTCCTATTAAACATCTCTCTTCCCTGCCTTTGGTTGTGGGCTAGAAGAGAGTTTGAAGCATTTAAGAACCCTTATTAAAGTAGGTTTTGAAAAATCTAAGCTTTTAGAGAGGTAATCTCAATAAGGAGCTACATAAAATTACAGGAATTAGTCCATGATTTGAATTTATAGATAAGACCATTGAAAGAATGCCCCTTCAAATGTGTCAGTGTGACTGTAAGGCCCTATATGGAGCTAGTGCATAGAAACCATATGGACCAGATGACTTTTTCTCAGACTTCCTCTGATCTTCCAAAATGTGTCAGAGTACCTTAGTCACATAGACAATTTTCATGTCCAGCTTAAACATATTAAGAATCAGTTCTTAAACTAGGCAGTGGTGACACATGTGTTTGATGTCAGCGGATCTCTGAATTTGAGGCCAGCCTGGTCTACAGAGTGAGTCCCCAGATAACCATGTAGAGAAACCCTGACTCAGAAAAAAAAGATTCAGTTCCTGGTAATGGTGACAGAGTTTCAACTAGCAATGCAGACTTCATGGTATGCTAAGGCAAGAAGCTCTGAGACATGGTCTAGAAACTCAACTTTTTAAAGGAATACCCAGGTGATTCTTAGATGGAAACTTGAGAACGCTTGGCTCTGAGGCAATTTCCAATCAGTCTGTATTGGCTCAGTAGCTGTTTGATGGTAAGAACTTTTAGGCCTTATTGGCAGACCAACAGGACAGAGTTTCCGTTGGTTAAGGATATCTCTCAGGTGTGGAAAGAGTGGGAATCTCTAGTCACTCAACACCACCACAGTTCTAATACCCACTTACCACATTCACAGTTGCAAAGGGGTGTCACCTGGGCTAGGGGTGCTTGTAGCAACCCATAGTCTGCTCATTAGCCATTGTCTCTTACTCAGTGACCCAACCTTTCCCACAAACCTTGATTCTTTTGTAGAGAGTGTTAACCAGTTGGTGCTGTTACAAAACACCTGAGGCAATTATTTAAAAAGAGAAAACACTTATTTGGGATCATCATGATAGAATGCCCAGTCTAAGACTGAGTGGCCCCATTGCCTTGGGCTTCTCAGCAGGGTGTCACCTCATGACAGAAGCATGTGATAAAGCAAACTGCTGAGGTCATAAGCCTGGAAATTAAAGAGATAGGAAGAAACTGGAGTCTCATACTTCCCTTGAGGTTAGGCCTCCAATGGTCTAAGAGTCTCCCACTAGGCCCTACCTCTGAAAGTTCCATCACCTCTCAGTGGTGCCATCACAGGACCACACATTTAACACACAGATCATAGGGGGACACTCACCCAAACATAGAATCAGGATATGGAGGGGAGATGTAAAGTATCTGCATTTTCCAGAAAAACAAATAGACACAAGATTATGGAATGTTTAACTTCAACTCCCACATCATGATGGGTGTATTAGTCAGGGTTCTCTAGAGTCACAGAACTTACATGTAGTCTCTATATAGTAAGGGAGTTTGTTGATGACTTACAGTCTGTAGTCAAACTCCCCAACAATGGTCAGCAGTAGCTGTGAATGAAAACCCGAGGATCTAGCAGTTGCTTAGTCCCACAAGGCTCGCAGGCAAAGAAGATTGAATCTTCCTCCTTCCAATGTCCTTATGTAGATCTCCAGCAGCAGGTGTGGCCCAGATTAGAGGTGCGCGCACCACCACAGCTGAAACTTGTGTCTTCCAGTCTCAAGATCCAGATCACAGGTGAGCCTTCTAATTCTGGATTATAATTCATTCCAGATATAATCAAGTTGACAATCGGAAATAACCACTACAATGGGTTTGATTTTAAATGCCCCCCCAAAAGAGACAAGACTATTGGGAGGTGGTGATCATGAGGGTTGTGACTTCATAGATTCAAAGCTTGTCTGACTATTGGAAAGGAGTGAAGCCTGTAAAAGATGAGGTCTACTTGGGGAACACAGGTCATTAAAGGTGTGTCTTTAAAGGGGCTTTTGTTCCTGCCCCTCCCATTTTCTTTCCTGGGTTCTGTCAGCTAAGTAGCTTGCCTCAGGTGAGCATGTCCCTGTGTATATTGTTTGACAGAAGGCCTCAACCACTGGGCCAAGCAGCCATGGACTGAAACCTCTGAAAGCAGGACCTAAGCATGAAGTAAACTCCTGTGAGTGATTTTACCATTAAGTGTTTTATCTCAGTCGTAGAAAGATAACACCCATCTTGAACAAGAAGCAACATCTTCCCATCTCTCCCAACTGGGAAAAGGGAAATAAAAGATGGTCTGAAATGTCCAAGTTACTTCCATATTTATCAAGAACATTTGCTAAATGATGGTAGCAAGTGGTCAGTCTGTTTTTTCAGCTGAGGAGAAATTATGCCTACTCTATCCTGCTGTGGCCTCAAGGACACATGACACAGGCCTTGTGGGAGCTGAGCAGAGAACCTAACAAAAGCTATGATGGGGACACCAGCAGCTGTGCAGAGGTATACATACCTCATCACATGAATGGAAAATGGTACTCAGGTAGAGCAGCTGGTTGGTTAGCCACAGCCTCCCTCATCTGCTCCTCTCCCATGGTGTCTGCCTTAGATATCAGGCCACTGATAACCAGTTTTCTTAAAATGCCACTTTGGTCAGATCCATTTTCTATTGCCAACCAGCTTCTCCGGACTATGGCATCAGTTCCAAGTTCCTCACCCTGCTGTTCAAAGCCCACCCTAAGTTGTGTCTCCAAATGTGGCAATTCCCTCAGCCCCTTTCAACTGTCATAAACCTTTGGAACAAACAATCGTGACCATCAGTGTCGTCTGTATCCTCACCTCCAGGCTTTTCCTGCCATGCCCTTCCCTTGGAAGGCCCTGGGCTCTGACTCAGGCCCCCCTCTACCAATACAAGTCTAAGGTGGCCCTCGGGTGCCTGCGCCACCACTGCTCAATGGCCAACTCCATTTCCAGCCTCCATGTTCAGCTCGTACAGAACGCCAGCAGAGGGACATCCACAGTTTGCAGGCACAAGAGTAAGAGTTCTGACGCAGCTCACTCAGTGTGGAACTGTAGGGCTTAGGGGACACCATCAGAGCCTTTAACTTGTGTTAGTTGGTTCTACAGAACAGCAGCGCTATCTTAGTGATTGAAGGTAATATATATGAAAGATCTGTGGCCATACATGGCACACAATAGATGTCCAGCACCTACAGTAGCAGTAAATTCCAGAATCTTTGTGGAACACTATTATCTCAAAATGGCTTGGAGTCTTAACTAAATTTACCCCCATGCCTGCCACAGCATTTAGCTCTCTGCTGCTTTCTTAGCAGTGTTTAGAAGGAGATCATTTCTGAGATTCCCAGGTATGTGTGCTGCAAGTTCTCTGGGTGTTGTTGTTGTTGTTGTTGTTGTTGTTGTTGTTGTTGTTGCCTTAAGTGAATAAACAGAGGTGCTGGGAGCTGAGACCAGCTCTGCACTCAGCTGACCAGCCGCTTTCACAGAGCCTCAGGACACACCACATCACATCACAGTCTTTAGATGGAGTCAACATGTGTCCCCCAAGGGAAAGTCTTTGAGAGTGACAGCCCTGATTTAACAGCTGAAACTCTGCTGAGCTGCCTGGAAGCCCAGACAGCTTGCTAAAGAAACCTCTTGGTTGTCAAAACATAACCCTGGCTTTCCTTGGCAGGAGGTGTCAGCCAATATCTCTTGTTGAACAGAGAAAGTTCCTGAGAGCTCAGTGCTGATTGATGCGTGATTAGTAAATGGCACATGGGCCCAAGGGGCTGATGCCACTGGCAGTTCCAAGTCACTCCTATCTCAAAGCTATGGACAATTGTGACGTCACCAATTCCCTTCTTCAGATCGTGGTCCGTATTTTAAAACAGAAACAGAATGGCTATGTGTCTTTTTTTCTTCCGTATTGCAGTAACAAATCCTCCTGTACACTCAAAGTTATTTCCGTCCCTCCCTCCCCTGCTTGCTTCCTTCCATCCTTCCTCTCTTGTCTCTCAGACCCACAGCCTCAATGTCTCCCTTACCCCATCCATGTGTGTCTGGTTCCCTGTTGTAACTGATTTAGGCTGTGAGTGAATCCGATTGAGCTGAATTTGATGGCAGGGCTTTGACAGCAGCTCCCAGGCTTTTTCCCGGAGTTTTATGTTGTAATCATAACAACAACTCACCTTTGCAGAAGGTTTCCCTCCTGACAAATGGTTGTGTGGTTTCTTTTAGTATTCAGCTGTTTTATTTTCTGGTATTGAAGGTAGAACCAGGACTTTATTCACTCTAGGCTGGTGTTTGTAGCACAGAGCCAGATCCCAAGATTGGTCAAATTTATTGATGGAGGCATCTTTTTGTCTGATGCAGAAGCAGAGGCAGGACCCATGGAGGGATGTTGCTTACTAGCTTGTTCCCAGGTTCATGTTCAGCTACCCTTCTTACGTGGCACAGGCCCATCTGTCACCCATAGTTAGCTAGACCTTTCTTCACCAATTAGCAATCAAGAAGAGGCCCCTACAGACATGCCCACAGGCCAGTCTGATGGAGAGACTTTCACAGCTGAAGTTCCCGCTTCCCGGGTATGTCCAGTTGACAACCAAGATCAGCCACATCCAGCATCTTCTTTTGCTTCTTTCCCAGTTACCTTCCACTCTTAATGCCTGAATCACGACTCTTTGTCCCCCACCTCCTGGACACAGTGTGCTCTGAAGCTGCTTTATGGGATTCCACATTCTACACCCCCAGCACTTCATCTGTGCAGCTATTAGGCAGCTCCAAGGCCTGGTTATGAATCTTCTCCCTAAATTCCTCAACTGAGCAATGGTGATGTTTCCTAGCTACTTGGATATATAGCATGCTCCAAAATGGCCCCTTTAGACATTTATCTATCTCTTCTCCAACTATACGCACCCATGCATTCACTGTTGAAGCTCTACTGAGTTCGTAGCCAGTCTTCATTCATGTCTTTCTCACACAAGTCTCACTAATGCAGTTTCCGCGGTGGAGACATTATTTCTTTGTTTCTGGCCAGGCTCCCTCATCTCTGAAATACCTTGTTATAATATTTCCCCTCTGCTGCCCACAGCCTGAAAGTGGCCCAGGCCAAGCATCAGAGACCAGAGAGCTTGAATTCACTTAATTAAATAATAAACAGATAAGTAAGCAACCTTAATCTTCAGCCCAGGATCCTCCTTGAGAACCACCCCTTTCAAAGCTTCAGAGCAAAGGCTCTGCCCAACTCAAGGAGATTCCTTCTCAGGCTCTGTCCCAGCAGCCGCCAGCTGTTCCTATCTGAAATCTATTTTCCACTTGCAAAGCCACCCAGATAAACACCCCTGATGTGGTTAAGCCAGTGTGGGATGGTAAGGTCTGTGTCAAACAAGAATCAACTCAAGAGGAGTGCTGTAGGGCTGGAGAGGTGGCTCAGCAGTTAAGAGCATTGGTTGCTCTTCCAAGGAACCTGGGTTCAATTCCCAGCACCCACATGGCAGCCCATAACCATCTGGAACACTGCAATTCCAGGGCATCTGACACCTTCTTCTGACTCCCTCAGGCAAAACACTTATATGTGTAAAATATCTTTATTTTTTAAAGAAGAGGGCTGTGAAAGGCTGGCTGCAGATGGCACAGTCCACATACTCAAGAACTCACAGTGGTTGGGGTTGCCTGCACAAAACCTGTACAAGATGGAGCCTGTGAACATCCCAGCATGGATCAGGGCAGGCTAATAAAGCCTTACTGCTACATGAAGAGATTTCTGAAGTGACTTGACTTTTTGATATTTCTACAAACACACACACACACACACACACACACACACACACACACACACACACACACACCCCAAAAAAACTCAGTAAGGGAAGCGTAGAACTTTGGGGCTTCTGAGTTCTGCTGGCTGGTACAGTTTCATCTTGAACTTCACTTTCTTTTACTGACTAAGATATCATAAAGCCTTAAGCTGAGGACTGGATTGAGGTTGAAGGAATGGATTAACTCCACAGAAGGCTTCCTAATGTTCTATTTGTAGTGAAATCCAGCACAGCAGCTGGCACAGGACAGCTTAGAATATCTGTGGGGACATGGTTGATCTTGGCTCTCCAGGCACTGAGCTACTGCTGCTGTTGTGAACTAATCCAGTGACCCAGGGCTCTGAAAACACAGCCAATAACAATGGAAGGAGTAGATGACAAAACCATCTCACCCCTACCTCCTCTTGAGTGGTCATTAAACTAGAAAACGGGGTGGGGGGAGCTAGAAAGCCACACACACCGTGAAGAAGGCTTTCTTACTTACAACATGCTTGCCTGGGTTGCCCTTGGCAACCAAACATGGTTAGTCCTTTCATCATCAAGGTGCTGACCCTCTCAGCATGCCAGCTTCGGCTCACTCTCTTCCACGCTTGCTCCATGGCTCCCTCTTGGTCTCAGCAGCACTGCCCTGAGTCCTTGTTGATAGAACTGTCCTGATGACTCCAGAAATCTCAGCTCACAAGATGTGCTACACCCACCTGGACTGCATCCTCGGCACATAGGACAGCACAAAGGGAAATGGCCAATGAATGTCTGCCATTCGCCCACAGCTGCCTGGATGCCAAAAACATGAGTCACTTGCTCTAGAACAATGTCTGTGCAGGAGTCTGAAAGTAATTGCATTCTGAGTCAAAAGAAGTCGGTGTTATTAAAATAAATAAAAAAATAAAAAATTTGAGTATGTACCTGCTACTAACACCAGATTAAAGGTATCAGGATTATCAGGAGGGAACAAGCTATTCTGCTCCCAAGAAGGAATTTGAGCCCGGGTGGGAGAGAGGCAGGCAAGCCACCAGCCACCCACAGATGGGCAGAACATGTTTGTGAAAGGAACCCCAAGGAGGAGGATAGCTTCGGACTGGAGAGACTGCAGGCAGCTTCATGGAGAAGATGGATTTGACATCACGCTCTGGAGGGCTTTGAGAGTCAGGCTCACAGGACTAAAGTCAGTTTGGGAGCCCTGCGATGTGACAACAGGAGCTGTCCTCTGGAGAGATGGATCTGAAAACCACAGGCAGAGCAGCCTGGAGACAGGAAGTCAAAGGGAATCAGGAAGACCATGAGGAGGTGACTATGGTTACCAAAGATGATGCAGTTTTCGCAGGTGACGTCACGACAGCCAAACAGGAACAGTGAACAGCATAGCCAAGGGAGGGGGATGGGGAAGCACTGTATCAGCAACTATCAGTCGCCCTGGACAGATGATCAGCTTGGACTGCGGCTGGATGCGGTGGCTCCCTGGGTGCCATGGGCCCACTTGCCTCGATCATCGAGGCGATGTCCACTTTAAAAACAGAAGTGGCCTTAGTGGAGGAAAGCTGGGAAAAGAAGGCAAACACGCGGGTACTGGACTCTCCTGTAAGGGACAGGCGTTCTGAGGCACCACCCAGACAGAAGCGCGATCGCAGTTTTTATGGCAGC
Source organism: Uromys caudimaculatus (assembly GCA_028551405.1). Classification (NCBI taxonomy): domain Eukaryota; kingdom Metazoa; phylum Chordata; class Mammalia; order Rodentia; family Muridae; genus Uromys; species Uromys caudimaculatus. Next base: position 20,957,997 of record CM052700.1, on the reverse strand, counting down.
CTACAAAGATGTCAGCCATTACAGCAAAGCTGCTAATCAGCTCTTGAGTTTCCAAAGACCGGAGTGATGTGGAATTTTATAGTTGTCATTACATGCTGACATGTTATAGTATTGGCTCTTGGGGCATCCTAAAGGGCAGGATTGAGTTAAAACACAATTTATATGGACCTGAAGAATTATCAAATGAGCCAGTTTCAGGAGATCAATTATTCTAAAATAAAATTTAAAAAAGAGACCACACTCCCATTTTTTTTTTTTTTTTGAGTATGTGAACTCAGCAGCTCATTATGACCTTTAACTATCATATATTAGGGACTTGTCCTATGTCACAAATTGCCACTGTTTTCTGCCTGTGCCTTAGCTTCTACCTTAGGAGATAAGACACGGGACGGATGCAACCAGTTCAAAAGGGGGAGTGATGGGGGACAGCTGTGGGGTTGAGTGAAGCTTCCTGGTGGCAGGAAGATGGACATTGTATATTAGCTGTGTCTAAAATGAAGTGTTCTTCACTGTCTTGCAGACTTAGGTCAGCCTTCCAAGCCTTTAGACTCAGAGGTATTTATCTGGGGTGGTGTCACTGGATCTTTGGTTTTCACCTTGGCCTTCCGTGTTCCCCGCTCTAACAATGAGCTCTTCTGGTTGCAGGGGAACATAGAATCTCCTCACAGTCCCACATTCCTGTCCTGACCCTGTGCTTTGCTAAGCTTCAATCTCTTTAATATTGTGGATCCCTCTGAGCCTATAAAGGCTTGAAAGGAAATAAAGTTGATTTTGCTCGACAGGTACTCAGGAGGTGCAGCCCCAAAGAGCTGGAAGCAAGAATACAAGGGAATGATCTCCTCTGGAGGCTAGGTAGGGGTGCAGCTTCAGGAGAATGCACGACTTTTTTATGTAGAACTTGCACATAGGCTTCCTGAGAGAAATCCAGTCTTAGAGTCAGGGAAAAACAATTCTAATCTTACTTTGACAAGGGGTATGAATCACCTCTTTCTGGGCCTCAGTTTCCATCTGTAAAATGGGTAAGACAACCAGGTTACATATAAGAGCCTTTCCAGATGAAGCAACCCAGGATACACAGTTTGACATTGGAAAGGAAACACTAAGGAGGGTATCATGTGTGTTGCTTTTTCTCTGGAGGCCCACGTGCTGGAGTGGAAGTACCGCCCTCATCTGTGTGCAGCACTGCTGCAGTACGTACATTTCACGTGCACAAAGAGGCTGGGCCAGCCCAAAGGTAACTCTCTGGATCTCTCTCTCTCCCTCCCTCCCTTCATCCCTCCCTCTCTCTCTGTCCCCCTACCCTCCTACCCCTCCAAGGACACAAGCATTTAAAAAGTCTCCACAGAGGAAGGTCACTGAAGAACATCCTCTCGGCTGCCTGTGTGGTATCCAGGGCCGAAAGGAGGGTCCCATGCTCTCACAGGCTGCAGCCTTCCACAGGAAACTTAAGGAAAACCCTGGATACGATGGCCAATGTGACATCATCTCCCTCCTTCCTAAACACAGAGCAAGCTGCCCCACAGAGAGGTGGCCAACACCGACTTTCACTAAGTGTCAGGAGAAAGCTAGGTTTCTCCAAATGTTTTCTGAGGGGGCACTGACAGTATGGTGCCCTCTCCACATCAGGACCTTGCATTGGCGATGCGTATACATAAAGGTGAATACAGAGAAATCAGAGGAACTGCTCTGGGCATCATGGATCTGATGAAACCCCCAAGAGGCAACTCAGTGTGACAGCTAAGCCAAAGTGACGAGAGTGTGCAGCTCTCCAGCAGAGACAGATTTGACACTTGTAAAGGATTATATTTTGAACGGCTATATAAAGACCTACAGTAGGATAGATTTTGCCTCAGTCTATAACACCTAAAACATGCTCACACTGGTCCCTTTCATAAATGTTGCCAGCGAGTACCGCCATTGCTGAGCCTGCTGACCTCCCTCTGAACTCCCTTTAGCAAGACTGGAGCTTGCACTGTGGCCCTCAGTCTTAAGTCAAGATACTACTTGGAAGGACTGTGACAGACATAGGTCAGGGGCTCCCTTTAAACCACTGCTGGGAATTACTCTTTGAGGTTTCTAGAAGGTCCCCGGTGGCCCAGTCCAAACTCCACCTGACCCCTGACCTTCCATTTGGTTATCCCTAGGAGGGACTTGATCACTCATTGTCTTGTAGAACTTGCTTATTTTACACTAATTAACCCTTCTTCTTGAGTTTGGAAGCCTTACATGTTCAGACATTTGTTCCCAGTGTCCCACACCACTGCTGGAAGAGAGTAGGCCCATAACAGAGAGAAAAGAACACTTCAGCTCCACCCCAGGACCAAACTACATTGCAAACAAACCTGCTATTTGTGGAGGCTGCTGAGAGCAAGGTGTCCCTTCCCCAAAGAAATTCTGCTCCATCCACCCCAAACTAGACAGTGTTGCATCAGACAGAACAATGCAATACAAACTCTGTGGAGAACTCCTCAGGGGCCCGAAGTTTCAACTGTTTGAACCCCCTCCAGGGAGTAGCCCCAGCAGGGCCAACCAAAGAGCTGGGGATTTTTAAGGGAGTCAAGGATTCTTCTCAAACCCACCCATGGCAGGTAAAGAAAAAAACATAAACAGCAAAAAAGAGAGGGGGAGATGCCTGCCTTGCTCAGCTCCCAAGGGACAGCCCGAAGCTCTGTGTATACCTTAGCAATGCACAGGGCAAAGGTTTCCTGCTGTGGGATCCAGGAGGAAACATCTGGAAATGGAAGCCTGACTGAAGCCACTTGATTTCCCTTCCTCAAGGTGAAGCAAAAGGAAAAACAAGAACAGGAAAGAGAGGGATCGGACAGGGAAAACTCCTCAGCAGGATCGCCTAGAAACAGTCTGGACCTCAGGCGGCTTTCCTGGTCCCTGGGGCACAAGGCAAACCACAGAGGTGGGCTGGGTGACTGCAGCGACTTCCAGAGTCAGAAAAACAGGGGCAGTGAGCCCCTTTGAATAGCCCTGTGTGAACCTTCTTTGTGGTTGCCCCCCCCCCCGTCATTGCTGTGTGGGATGGGGCGGGGGGGGGGGGTGAACACGGAGACGGAGACTGGGAAGCCTAGTTAAATAATCTTGGTCTCTTTTGTAGACCTGAGTTAGCATATCCCCCTCCACACATGCGAAGCCATCACTCTTGCTTTCTCAGATCCTCCACTTGGTCCCTAAGCAGGCGTGGAGCAGTGTACCCTTATAAAGTCCCTTATAAATGGGCCAATACCTCATCCAGCCCCTGGATGAATCTAAGTCCTGAAGGCAGCTCTAGGTCTGCCTCACTTAATCCTTCCGATCTGTTTTGCTTTGCAGGGAAGGCAGAGCCCTAGGGGTTACCTCTCAGATCCAATTCCCAGGCCAGTGCCAAATCAAAAACACCAGCTTTCAAGGTACAGGGGTCAGAGGTGACTCAGTGGAGCAGGGCTCTGACAGGTGCCCTGCTTGTCAGCATACTGAAAACTGTAAACGAACAGGGTCTCTTGCCCACCCTCCCCAAGCTTCAGTGTGCACTGAAAAGCAGCAGAGCCAGGCTGCCTGGTCCTCCTGTCTCCCCAGGAGATTTGACATGAGAACAGTTCTTGAGTAGAAATGACTGTGGGTATTCAGACACCGGTTTATTCTATCCTGTCTTATTTAAATCCACACTCCTTAGACTTAAATTTAGTGATCACTAATAGAGAGACCCAACCACAAACCCCAGGGTCTTCTTGAAGTAAGAATGACTGGACCAGTGGTACCTTCTGTGGTGAGGCTGCAGAACAGCCAGCCTGTATTCAGTAGAAAAAGCAACAGCAGGAATCCAGACAGCTCAGGAACCCAGAAATGGCTGTGGGATTATGGCACAAGCCACCTCGTTGAAAGAGGAACAAAGAGACCCATTCTGAGTTGAAGGATTATGAGAGTGAGCCCACAGTGTGTCCTTTAACTGGAATAATGAAACCATTCCATACCCCCCACCATGAAGACATGGCTCCTGCCGTGAACAGCCAGGCACTTTCCCTGAGTGACCTTCACCAGACTGTGATCCTTTGAAAGGGCTTGTCTGTGAGTGTCAGGCTTGCTTCTTTGAGCTCCCTTAAACAACTAACAAGGCAGACTTAGGACTTATAGTAAAGGAGACAACCTTGAGAAACTCAGGGCCTGGGACCACAAGGGAACAGCTGCAGGGTGGGGCTCATCACCTCTTTCCCTTAACCCCAATTGTAGAGTCTGTGCTGACTGTGATACACTTACACCACACACAACCCAGACACACCCAATCCATCCATCATCCTTCTAAGCCAGTGGTTCTCAACCTTCCTAATGCTTAGACCCTTTAATACAGTTCTTCATGTTGTAGTGACCCCCCAACCATAGAATTATTTTGTTTCTACTTCACAACTATAATTTTGCTATGGTTATGAATCATAATGTCAATATTGACAAATATTGACCCCAAAGGGGTCTTCCCCTAGAGGTTGAGAACCTCTGTTTAAGCTCAAACAGATCTATCAAAAAGAGGATGTTGGACTAACCTGCGACCATGGGGATCACAGAAGCTGAACTCCCAACCAAGGAGCATGCAGACACTGGAACTAGGTGCCCTACACATTTGTAGCAAGTGTGCAGCTTGGTATTCATGTGAGTCCCCTAACAATCGAGCAGAGAGGCTTTCTCTGACTGGTTGCCTCGCATCGGATCCCCTTCTCCTAGCTGGGCTGCCTGGCTAGGCCTCAGTGGGAGAGGATGCACTTAGTCTTGCTGAGGTTTGATGTCCAGGGTGGGGCGGTCCCCTTCTGAGGAGAAGAAGAGGGGAAAATGGGAGGCGGAATTTGTGAGGGCAGGACTGTGAGGAGAGAGAGGAGCTGTTATAGGGAGGTAAAGTGAATGAATGAATGAATGAATGAACGAACGAGCAAATAAATGGGGGGAAAAAGAGGATGCTGGGCTCCCTGAGTTTCCTAGCCCTGTCAGCATTTGCATTGCCGCTCAAACCAGACAGCAAGTGGCAGACCTCACTCATTAACATGTCACACCCTCAGGACTAGACAAACTAACACTTGCCCGACAGAGTCACATTCTATTTCCTGGTACCGAAAAGAAAAGAATCAATTCTCAAAACCTTCTTCCAACATCCTTAAAATGCTTCTGCGAAGAAAGTCACAAGATACGTTTAAGGGGAACACCCCAAAAATCAGATTTGCTGGTCTTCTAGAACATTCTCTACTCTAGACACAAAGCACCAATAGTACATCCCATAATAGTGAGAGGCTTGGGAACACAGAACCCTGAACAACTTCTTTAGGGTCTCTGTCCCTGGGTGTTCCAGGAAATGATGACCCCAACACTTTCATAATTCAAAGTATTTCTTAAGAACACACCCAGATATTCTTCATGTGCGATACTGTACAAAAATGCACTCATCAGTCATAAAATAATATTTGCCATACACAAACACAATCACATGTAAATTAAATTTGGATCACAGGGATAGGGAGGGCTATGGACTCTCTTGGGATCTGAGCTATTTAAAGTCAATTTTGTTTGAGTTATCCCTCTGCTGGGTATAGAAAACTGGCTATGAATACATCCATCTTTCAGTGAATGCTCACCACTTCAACGGCTCCTGCGTCATGGAATGCGATACTTTTTAAAAATAGGTGACCCTTGGTGCTATGGAAAGAGGAGGAAAAATGGGGGAAGTTAGAGGGCAGGGGGGTGGGAAGGGTGAAAGGAGAAAGGCAGGCATCATCCAGACGTTGGTGGGTGACCAGGTGGGTTTAAATACTCTGTGGTGCAAAGCAGATGCCCAGGCTCAAGGGGCACCCCTGTTCCCAGTTCCACTGCCAGTCTGCCTCCATCTCTTTACAAATCTGTTTCGCGGCTAGTGTCCAGACAGAGGGCATATAGCGACCTCCGCAGGTCCACATTGCTCTTGGCCTTGAGGTGACACTTTTCTAGAGGACAGCTACCCCTTCTTATACTGTCAGAACTCTCCAGGGAACCCCCAGTCTTGCAGAAGGAGGCCTTGCTGCAACTGACCTTCCGCTGACCCCCTGTGTCCAGCCCAGACTCCCGACGCTGGTTGCCTTGCTCTTCTTTCAGGGCAGCCTGCTCCTCGTGATCTGTCTCCCGATGATAGAAGTAATTAAAATTGGAGACAATGACGGGCACAGGCAGGGCAATGGTGAGGACCCCAGCTATGGCGCACAGTGAGCCCACAATCTTGCCCCCTACCGTGATGGGCCTCATGTCCCCATAGCCTACAGTGGTCATAGTGACTACTGCCCACCAGAAGGCATCTGGGATGCTGGAGAAGTGGGTCCCGTGATTGTCTGCCTCTGCGAAGTACACAGCGCTGGAGAAGAGGATGACTCCGATGAAGAGGAAGAAGATGAGCAGCCCGAGCTCCCGCATGGATGCTTGCAACGTCTTACCCAGGATCTGCAGCCCCTTGGAGTGGCGGGAGAGCTTGAAGATCCGAAACACCCGGACCAGGCGGATCACCCTAAGGATGGCTAGGGACATGGCCTGCTGCCCATTCTGACCACCGCCCCCTGGTTGTTGATCTGCCAGCTCGGTGCCCAGAGTGATGAAGTAGGGGAAGATGGCCACAATATCAATGATGTTCATGATATTCCGAGAGAATTCTGCCTTGCTGGGGCAGGCGAAGAAGCGCACAAGCAACTCAAACGTGAACCAGATCACACATGTGGTCTCCACGATGAAAAATGGGTCAGCCAGTGTCCTAGGCAGGAGCGGAGCCACCGTGGGGCCAGAGGAAAGGGCACCAGAGCCATTGGCCCCTGGGGCAGGGGCTGGGGCCTGCCGCGGCACTGGGGGGTGGCGTAGCAGCTCCCGTTCATCCCTGAACTCGGGCAGAGTCTCCAAGCAGAAGGTGATGATAGAGATGAGAATGACCAAGACCGACACGATGGCGATGGCTCTTGCCGACCCGGAGCTTTCTGGGTATTCGAAGATAAGCCACACCTGGCGCTGGAATTCGTTGCGGGGCAGGGGCTTCTCCTCTTCTTTGATGAAGCCCTCATCCTCCCGGAAGCGCTGCATGGCCTCGTCCCCCAGCTGGTAAAAGCGGATCTCATCTGCAAACACATCCAGGGAGACATTGACCGGCCGGCGCAGGCGGCCCCCAGACTGGTAGTAGTACAAAATGCCATCGAAGCTGGGCCGGTTGCGGTCGAAGAAGTACTCATTTCTCAAGGGGTCGAAGTAGCGCAGGCGCTTGGCTGGGTCCCCCAGGAGGGTGTTGGGAAACTGCGCCAGGGTGCCCAGCTGAGTCTCAAAGCGCAACCCTGAAATGTTTATGAGGACCCGCTGGTGATGGAGTGACCCTGCATCCTGAGAAGCCTGGTCCTCCTCCACTGTGCCCAAGCCAGGGTCTCCTTCTCCCTCCTCATTCTCAGCAGATGGCCTTCTAGGCTGTGGCAGCTCCTGGGGCATAGGGGGCAAAGGCCGCCCACCCTGGTCTGCATCTTCGAGCGTGGCGCGCCCCTTCGGTGATGTTTCTTTGGACTGATTACTGAGTCCAGCCGTCGGAGGGCACCCACACTCTCCCCTGGGGGTCTGCACACAGCTTGCCCCTGCCTCCCCTCCTCCTCTGAGGGTCATGGCACTGCCGTTCTCCAGGGGCACCAGGGAGATCTCCATGGCCCGGGGACAGGGGGCATGCTGCGCCCCAGACAACCGGTTCCCACACCCCCAACTCACGCTCCGCGCCTCGCGTGGGTCTTCTCTCCAGCCGAGGGCCCCCTGGCTCTTGGCTGGCTGGGGTAGTTGGCCCGATCCCCTTGGCTGGTCTTGACGTCAAGAAGCTGCTGCCCCTGCTCCCTGCCTCTCTCTCCCTCTCCTTCTCAGTGTTCTGGAAGCTGGTTACCAGGCAGCAGAAAAACCTCCTTCCAGCAGATGCAACCTCCAGCAGCCCCTCTCTGGCTGAGCTCCCCGGCCTCCGCCCTCTGTGGCTCCCTCCTCTCCTCCTCCCCCTCCCTTTTCTCCTCTAGGGACAGAGTCAGAGAGTGTCTCTCTGGAGGGTTCAGCTGGGGCCCCTGCAGCAAGGACAGGAAGGGGAGGAGGAAAAGAGCGGGAGGAGCGAGGAACAGGTTGTACCAGGAGTGCTGAAACTCCCGGGGCAACAGGATGAGAATAGCTTCAGGATCTCAGATCACCTGGGAATGCACTGAAAGCCAGGGACGCCAGAGGGTGGGAACTGCTTTTAGATGGAAGGGAAAGGCTTTTAGCTGAGTTCCAGTATGAGAGATTGAAGAAGAGAGTGCTGTGGATGTTTCTCTTTTAGAGCAGGGCTTCTCAGCCTTCCTAATGCTGCCTGCGACCTTTAATACAGTTCCTCTTGTTGTGGTGATCCCCCCTCAACCGCAAAATTATTTTTGTTGCTACTTCCTAACTGTGATTTTGCTATTGTAATCGTAATGTAAATGGAATTTGCTACTGAAGTGTAATGTAAATATTTTTTGGAAATAGAGGTTTGCCAAAAGGATTGTGAGCTGCAGGTTGAGAACCACTGCTTTGCCGGGCAGTGGTGGCGCACGCCTTTAATCCCAGCACTTGGGAGGCAGAGTCAGGCGGATTTCTGAGTTCGAGGCCAGCCTGGTCTACAGCATGAGTTCCAGGACAGCCAGGGCTACACACAGAAACCCTGTCTCGAAAAAAAAAAGAGAGAACCACTGCTTTAGAGATTAACAGCCTCTCACTTTGGGAAAAATTAGACTACGGGTAAGTGACGAATTCTCTCTCTCTCTCTCTCTCTCTCTCTCTCTCTCTCTCTCTCTCTGTGTGTGTGTGTGTGTGTGTATGTGTGTGTGTGTGTGTGTGTATCTGCATGCCCAACTCTTCTAATCTGTCTACAAACTCATTGAAAGTCAGGAGACTGAGACCTCACAGCATCCTCCCCGAGACTGCTTTTCATCACCCAGACATTGATGATCTGATCTACTATTAAGGACCCAGAGGGAGTCTCATCAAGAGAGAAACAGTCTGGACTTGAGAGATGGCTCAGTGGTTAAGAGTACTGGCTGCCCTTCCAGAGGTCCTGAGTTCAATTCCCAGCAATCACACAATGGCTCACAACCGTTTGTAATGGAATCCGATGCCCACTTCTGTTGTACATAAAAATAAATAAATAAATAAATCTTTGCCAGGCAGTGGTGGCGCACACCTTTAATCCCAGCACTTGGGAGGCAGAAGCAGGTGGATTTCTGAGTTCAAGGCCAGCCTGGTCTACAGAGTGAGTTCCAGGACAGCCAGGGCTACACAGAGAAACCCTGTCTCCAAAAACCGAGAGAGAGAGAGAGAGAGAGAGAGAGAGAGAGAGAGAGAGAGAGAGAAGCAGTCTGGTCTCCTGACCCTGCATCCTTCACCGTCCCTCCACTCTCCTCACATAATCCTCTTTCGTGAAATGCACAATGAGAAAAGAGAGGGTAATAAATCCTGGAGAATAATTGTGCACGGGAAAGCTCTACGCTAGTGACTACACAGAGACCTGTGTAAAAAGAAGGAGGCAGAGGGCTGTGAGAGGGACTTATTTGTTGCTGGCATGTCCAGGTCATCCTTGACTTGTGTGTTTCTGCATCAGTGTCCTTTGTAGGTAAGTACTATTACTACCTTCAACCTACAAAGAAACTCAGGCACAGAAAGATTGACTACATTGTGTATATGGCCACAGAACTAGAAAGTATCAACGCTGGAATTCAAACCCAAGCTGCTGGGGTTGGGAATCTTGCTTCTTTCTCCCTTCCCCACATCTGGCCTGAGGGCATTCTTCCATTGCAGGAGGCAGAAGAATGAGTAAAATAAAGATAGAGTCCCAGGCTGGGACACCAGGTCCCCTCACCCCCAACTCTGCCCTTGTCTTTAGTCTCTGGGGCTGTCATGGTCATCAAATGCCAAGTGGAGGATTTTTCAAGGTCTGTCTGACAATTCTAGATACAGCTTCCTCCAGATGCTTTTGGGTTTCCATTGCTGGGAAGTTACTGTAATTTTGAGTGTCTGATTATATTGTCTATTTTCTTTTCCTGCACATTGTTTGAGATTCTACTCCAGGGATGTCACCACCTATTGTCTATGAATGAGTCTACAAATACAGGTGCTTTGGAAACTTGAGGCAAAGTTTGTTAAAACAGCAAGGGGCACACAAATTTGAGTTGCCAATGGAAATGCAGAGGATGTCATTTCATTAGTGGACATGTACAAGAAGGTTGCTGGGAAATGGGCATGTGCAGATATTTGGCTTCATGTGACTTCGCGTATGTGGTGTTTGCAGATATGCAAGGATGAGGGTTGAGCGTGGATGTGACAGGTGACATGAGGAGGTGTCAGCAGCTAACCTTGTGACCTTGCGCTCTCCACTCCACAGTCCTGTGGTTTATTCACTTACTTATTTCTTCATTTATTAAGGAGTCGAGGATCTAACCTAGGACCTTATACATACTAGGCAAGGTTTCCACTAACTAACTAACTAACTAACTAACTAACTAACTAACTAACTAACTCCTGCAGCCTCCTCTTCCCAGGGAGTTAGGTGGCTCCCAGCTGGGATCGCGGAGGGTAAGGTCAGAGATCCACAGTCCTATATCTTGTCACAGAGTGGGGCATCCTGTGCATACAAAGATGGATATGGATTCATATGGTCCACCCTTGAGTTCCCTAGGGGGAGAGTTCCCTGGAGTGTGTCTTCCTGAGACCTTTGAGAAGACTATTCCTGGCAGAATAAGAGGATAGATCATAAGCACATTAGTCAGGCCTCCTTCATTCTAAATCTGTTTCTCACACACTTAGACACTCCCCCAGATTTCCTGCTGAGTTGCCTTCAGGTGTCACATGTGGCAGCCGCACAGGCAAGCTGCTGAGACCTCCCTTCATGAAAGACCTTTGTTTTTAGCTGACTGAAAGGGGAGATAGCTGACAGCCCCTAGCTGGGATATCCCCAGCCTCTGTCTCTGCCTTAACTTTTCTGTAAAGTCCACTTTCCTCCTGGGCCACCTTCTGCCCAGCAGAAACACTAAGATCTGACCTCTGCACCGGAACCTAGAATTCTGCTAACAGTCATTGTCCTGGAGCACCAAGAAGTTGGTCAAGACCTGGCAAGAGCGAGGCCAGCATGGCAGCCTAACTCTTCCTGCCTATCTATTCTCACATCTCCTTTCACAAGTGACAACCCAGCACCCCGTTCCTGGGTTCAAGACTGTCCCTCAGAAATGTGGCTTCCCAACACTGTTGTTCACCAACACCACTCCCAAGTCCAGGTCACATGACTGCAATAAGTAGTGTGCTTTTCTTTCCATTTACGGATCTGTAGGATACACATGCCTTCACAGCAGTGCAGACTCTGGGGTGCCATGGATCTTAGACTGCAACTTTAGACTAAGCTCCTGGATGGTGCTGTGGTGCTGATGTGCCTGTCTGGAAATCGCACCTTGAGTAGCAACCTCATTCAGATTAGGTCCAAATGATGACTCTCAAGGAATTATTTGCTGTACCTCGTTATTTCCCCAGAATAAAGTATACAGAGGGGAAGAAAAGAGGGTGGATTCATAAGACTGGTGCTATGAGAACACCACAGGAAGCCTGGGCAAGAGCACAGAACCAAACAGAGGAGAAGTTATAAGAATGACATTTAAATGAAGGGGCGCTGGGATGACAGGAGAAGGGACAGGGAAAGTCAGAGAAGAAAGTATCCTAAATTCCAACTTGGTTGACCCATTATTAATTGAGAAGCAAGAATGGGAGGGCATACCATTCATTAATCCCGGCTTTTGGAAGGTAAAGCCTATATGATTGAAAGTCTGAGGGTAACTTGGGCTGTGTAGCAAGACTTTCTCTTACAAAAATACTTACTAAGCCAGACATGAGAGCCCACACCTGCAGTTCCAGTACTTGGGAGGTAGAAGTTGGAAAATCAAGAGTTTAAGATGTCACCCTTAGCTACTGTACTGACTGCTTTTGGGTCAACTTGACACAAGCTGGAGTTATCACAGAGAAAGGAGTTTCAGTTGAGAAAATGCCTCCATGAGATCCAGTGATAAGGCATTTTCTCAATTAGTGATCAAGGGGGGAGGGCCCCTTGTGAGTGGTACCATCTGTGGGCTG
>CM052700.1:20809209-20945389 GCA_028551405.1 Uromys caudimaculatus | reverse complement strand
GCTATGAACATAGTGGAGCATGTGTCTTTATTACATGTTGGAGCATCTTCTGGGTATATGCCCAGGAGAGGTATAGCTGGGTCCTCAGGTAGTATTATGTCCATTTTTCTGAGGGTCCGCCACACTGATTTCCAGAGTGGTCTCAGACCAAAGGTATGAGCTTATGTTAGATTCAGTGGCTTTTTCCAGCTCATTGTTGCCCATGTCACAAAACATGCTTTTGAATCTAAGTGAGGCTATCAAGATGCATAAGAAAGTCGTTTTATTTAAAAGCAGCTAAGCAAATGTGAGATGTTTGGGCTGCTGTATAATTAGCATTTCTTCTAAGCCTGGGGAAAAACATGAGCGTGAGGGTGGTACCCAATTCACAGGCAATCCTCTACTTCTTCTCAGTGTGCCTATCAAAGCAAATCCTCTTTATTCTGACTTGGCAAAAATGTGGACTGGATCATGGAGAAGGACTGAGGCTCAGCAATGGTGGCCAAACAGCTGGAGGCTGAGCTGGGGTGGCCATTAGCTCCATGCTCCTCCAGGAGTGACTGGTGGCTTATTGACCAAGACAGAATGCAGATGGAGGCCTCCTGTGAAGTCAGTTTCCCAATGCCCTCTCCATACATACATACTGCATTAGGTTCTCTGGAGATGGGACCAGGAGCCAGTGTTATAGGAAGTTCCCACAGGCTCCTCATACCCACTAAAGCTAGGGAAGACTTCGAAGAGGGCCTGTCCTACTCTGTTGTCTAGAGGTACATAGTGAACTGGGGCTGGGGCATCAATTCTCCTCTTCGAGGGCTGGGAGATCCAGACTGAAGCAGGCCTGGGCAGAGTCCATTTCCTGTGTGTGAAGATAATCTAAGGACTACTTCCCGTAGACCTCAAGAGTATCAATTGTCTCATAAATCACAGTGCTCAGCACATTAACTGCCATGAGTCAATCAGTGCCTTTGACTATAATAAGCAGCCACTGACCCTCATCAATGTCCATTAACTGTCCAGAGTGACTGATGATGTCATTAGTGGTCTCTCCCAAAATACAGATGTGATTCCCCGGGCTGGTGGAAAGTAGGGGGAACTGAATCTCTGGGTATCCGTTTCAGCATCAGGTAAGAGAGACTCGTTGTCTTAGCTATAGTTCCTACTCCTGAGATACAACACCGTGACCAGAAGCAGCTTCTTCTACAGATCCCACTCTGCCACTGAGAGAAGTCAGGGCAGGAACTCAAGGCAAGAACCTGGAGGCAGGAACAGGAACCGAGAGCACGGAGAAATGCTGCTACTGATTTGCTCTCCATGGCTTGCTCGGTTTGCATCCCCATACCATCCAGGACTACCATACTGGGCCGGGCTCTCCCGTACCTATCATTAATCAAGCAATTCCCCAGCAGGCTTGCCTACAGGCAGATGGGGGTACTTTCTCAATTGAGGTCCCTCCTCTTGGATGATCTTAGCTTGTGTCAAGTTGACGTCATCTACCCTAGGCCCTCCTAGGCAGTACGAGCTTTCTATTGCTGCTATAACAAGCTGTCCAGAGTAAACTCAGTATTTCGTAGTTCCAGACTCTAGAAGCTCAAAATTACCCTCTTTGAGCTAAAATCAAGTTTTCAGCCTATCAGAGAGATGCCTTTTAGGGACTCTAGGATCATTCATTTTCTGATTTGTCCCAATCTCTCAGGGCCACCGCTACTCCTGGGCTAACGGCTCCCTTTTCATCACCCGGGACAGCTTCCACATCCTTCGTTATACCTCTCCCTGACCCACCTTCATCGTCTTCTGTCTTATGAGGATGTGATCACATTTACTCCACCCAAGATCTTTCCTAACTGAAGATTCTTAAAATACACTGACATTTGCAAGGCCCTGCCTACCACAGAGAGCAGCCAGCTCATGGGTTCTGGGGATGAAGATGCAGACACCCTTGATGGGTAGGTTATTGTGTTGCCACACTGTTCTGATCCTAGGGGGTGTGCCTAGTGATTCTGAGTTGAACTTGGAAAGCTGTGAAGCATATAAAAGGTAGGCTTGTCAAATAGTCTCTTACAGTCCTTAAATGTGTAAGTGTTTGCTCTCTGGAAGGGTCAGAGAGTCTCCATAACCTGAGGCTTTGGTTTCAAACCCAGACACGTAAGATCCAGCTCAATGGTCTCCCCCACGCCTCCTGGAAGATGAGCAGTGACCACAAACACTCTGTGCTTATCCTATGCATGTTTCTCAAGCTATGTGTGTGGATAGAGTACACACTAGGAGCCTGCTCTCTCATTACCGCCCCTTCCTATGAAACAAGAGGCAGCGTGATTTCTCACACGCAGCAATCATTTCTTTTTCTGATAAAGACGCTAATCGGGAGAAGGGCAATTATCTCAGCAGACTTGCCAGCCTTTCAGCATGACATTATTGACTGTTTGAAATTACATGGTATTCATTTGCTGCTATTTTAATGTCTGCCTTCTCCTATCCCTCGACTCCTCAGCTCACTGATCAATCCTGTTTCCTTTTTCTCAATTTGGGGAGAAAAACTGACTTTTTTCAGCTGGCTGGTGCTACTAGCAGGAATCCAATCTAAAGAGTCATGATCAAGAATTTTAGTGTCGGCTGGCAACCGGCCACTACCCACTGAAGGTCTCAGAAGGCTTCACCTTCTTCCTACCAACAAAGAAATGGCTGGCAACAGTCCCTGTATCTGGTTGCTTGATCTATATAGCCCTTAAGAAGCCCCGGATTATTCTAATAGATTAGTGGAAATCAATTACAGACCCTGTGTGCTGCAATCTCACAGTTCAAGACAGCTTATGTTCTCTCTCTCTCTCTCTCTCTCTATGTGTGTGTGCGTGCGTGCGTGTGCGTGCGTGTGTGTGTGTGTGTGTGTGTGTGTGAGAGAGAGAGAGAGAGAGAGAGAGAGAGAGAGAGAGAGAGAGAGAGAGAGAAAAGAGAAAGAGAAAATAAAAGGATGCTAACACTTCATGGAATTAAACAGAATGACACAAAAAACTAAGGCTGAAATGCAGCTTTTTTATACTATGGTTTTTATATATTTTTTATTTTTAACTATGCTTTTGCATGTGTGCCTACATGATGGTATTGCATGTGAGTGCATTTGATCTTGAAGGCCAGAAGAAAATATCAAGATCCCCTGAAGCTGGAGTTACAGTTGAGCTGACCAATTGGGTGCTGGGAATTCAGGCCCTCTGCAGGAGCAGTATGTGTTCTTAACCACTGAGCCGTCTCTGCTGCTTCCCAAATCTGTACTTCTGATTGCTATTTATATGATGAGAATAAGTAAAATAAGCCTTCGTTCTTCATTTATAAGATGGGACAGACAGTATTGAGCTTATAGGTTATCCCGGGTGTCCATGTAGAATACAAGTTCATGTGAATACATGACCTGAACTGTGTGGTCATGATATCTGGCTTCCATCTTAGTGCCTTAGAAGGCAACCCCTAAGATCTTTGGGATCTTCAAAGGGTAGATTTTTCTTCATATCAATACGTGATTTGAAGGCTGAAGCCTGCAGGGCACTTCAAGACAGGGACTTGTCACTGGAAGAACTAAGGTGGGGCTTGAGAGCTAATTGTGACTAGAAGGACAGAGGGGTTGAGGTCTGTTGGTCACCAGCAGTTAACAACTTCATCAGTTACGGCCATACAATGAAATCTCCGTAAAGATGTCAATGAGCTGAGTTTGCATGCAGAAGGCACGTGGGTTCCTGGCATGCGCTCTGCAGTATCCATGCCTTGTCCTGTGCATCTCAGAGCTCTTCATTTGCAACCTTTAGACTGAACAGATAAATGCATAAATTCTCCTGAGGCCTATGGGTCTTTCCTGAACGTGACACAAGGAGGGGGTTGTGGGCACTCGGATCGTAGCCACTGGATCAGAGGCACAGATAAAGCAGCTTGAGTTTACAAGTCAGTCCCTCACCCTCTACATCTGATCTTGTCTCCAGGTAAACTGAGTCAGAACTGAATCCTACTGCCTGAACAGTCAATGCTGGGAGGAAGTTGTCAGGAGTAATCCTATTTTATAGATTTAAATACTGAGTGTTAGGTCAGCTAAGGAGATTGTGCGGGGTTTCTTGAGTGGCAAGTGGCAGGGTCATAGTCTCTACTGGTGGTAGGAGTGTCATTAGGGCCTCTCTGAGGAACTGAGGCCAGAGGAAGGTCCTTACTGGTTTGTTCCAGCTTTCTTCTTCCACCATGCTCTTGGCTACCTTAAGTAACTGAAAAGCTGAATGAAGAAAAGCCAGTGTCCAAGTATGGGTGAATGACAGCCTTTCTGTCATTTCCAAGGCAGAGGTGGCCTGCTTCTTTAACTGAGACAGCACCACCGCACCACCTGCTGGCTTCTCTCTCTCTCTCTCTCTCTCTCTCTCTCTCTCTCTCTCTCTCTCTCTCTCTCTCTCTTTCTTGCAGGTCAACTCTAGCAATCTGGTTACAGCTCAGGAAGGGAAGCAGGCATGAATATAAATCCTCCTAGATGCTCCTCCACTGCCAGGAGCACTTCGCAAACCTTGGAGATGGAACGAGACTGTGAAGTAAGAACTCAGCTGCCAGGATACACAGCAACCGCATCTGTACCCACCTCATGAATATTTCTAATAGTCACGATATTCCTGGATCCTTCTAAAGGCTCCAGCTTATTCAGGGACTTCCTTCCGGGGAACTCAGCCCTTTACCCCACGACACCCTTCCCCAAGCACTCATAGGAAACAGACTTCAAACTGCGACAAACCTGTGTTGGCTGCACTCCGTCATTTACACTCTGGGTCAATGAGAGCAAGTCTCATAACCTCTGTGCATCTCACTTCTCTCATTTGCAAGAGAAGAGGCGTCCTGTCTGCACATCTGCAGGCTAGTACTAGATCCATTGAAAGCACTAGAAGAAATGGCTGCATCGTACGCTTGGTCTGGGGTGGCTCTGACGCTCTCGGTGTCCTCATCAGTTTGCTGCATAGGGACAACTAGGAAGTCAATACAGTGACTCTGATCAGTGACTCTGGGAATTCCACTCTAAAGCATTGGGAGGGGGGATGAGCTTAAAAGTCAAAAATTACTCAATAATATAATACAGATTGGTGTCATGAAAACCCATTATTTTTATACACATGAAAAGCACTGAACTTCAACATATCCCAATGTAATGTAAGGACCAGATTTTAGGCTTGGGAGGGTTTTTCTTTCAGAGTGTAATAGGGAGAGGCAGAGGAGTTACTCAGTAAAGTACTGGCCCACAGTTCATCAGGACCTGAATTGGAACCCATGCAAAAGCCAGGCGTGGTACCTGTAATCCCAACTCTGGGGCACAATCTATGAGACTTGCTGACCTGCTATTTAGTTGGTTTGAGCCCCGGGGCTTGTGGGAGAGCAGCCCCGGGGCTTGTGGGAGAGCAGCCCCGGAAGGGAATCAGGTATAATAAAGGCATGGATCCTCCTAGATGTGACTCAGCTGCCAGGAACACTTTGCAAATACAAGAAATGAAACAAGATTGGGTATTAAGATAGAACTCAGCTGCCGTATCGAATAAATGAGCGCAGGAATTCCCCTGAGGTCTATGGTTCTCTCTGGCACATGGGGGTTGTGGGCATAGAGGTTCCCAGCCTGTGGTTTACAAGTCACTCCCTAACCCTCTACATCTGGCTTTGTATCCAGGTAGAACTGGTTGCTACTGCCAACACAGTCAATGCCGGGAGGTGGACGCTGCAAGCAATCCTGCTTCGTAGGTCCGGACACTGAGTGGTGATCCAGCTAAGGAGACTGTGTGTGAGAGTCAGGGTGGGGTGGTTACTGAGTGGCAAGTGACAGGACCATGCTCACTACTGGTGGTGAGAGTGTCCTTAGGGCTTTCCTGAGGAACTGCGGCCAGAAGAAAGGCTGTACTGGCTTGTTCCAGCTTTCTTCTTCCACCGTGCCCTAAGCTACCTCAAGTCACTGAAGGGCTAGATGGGGAAAAACCAGTGTCTAAGTGTGTGTGAATGACAGCCTGGAGCGGTCTCAGACCTTTGCGGTTGCCATGAAACAGTTGTCCAAGAGCGGGGCCTCCATAAGGCTAAGGTTGGCAAAGACTTTCCTATCATTTCAGAGGCAGAGGTGACATCTACCTTGTTCCCATAAAATAAGGTGCAATGCAATTAGAGAGTAACTCTATATCAGCCTCTGAGCTCTGCATGAACATCTGTCATGCATATGTGTATACCTAAATACCATCACCCATACAAACATGCACACACACACACACACACACACACACACACACACACACACACACACACACCATGTCATATCTCACCATAGCTGGTGCTTAAACAGAGCAGAAGTGCATGTATATGGTAGATAATGAATTTTTTTTTTTTTTTTTTTTTGGTTTTTCGAGACAGGGTTTCTCTGTGTAGCCCTGGCTGTCCTGGAACTCACTCTGTAGACCAGGCTGGCCTCGAACTCAGAAATCCACCTGCCTCTGCCTCCCGAGTGCTGGGATGAAAGGCGTGCGCCACCACCGCCCGGCTATGAATTTTTTAAAAAATCCTCATACGCACTAAATGAGTGTGGGAAACTATTAGCTTCCTATAATTGGATGTATTTAGTACTGAGTTTACATTGACAGAAGTAGAGACTGAGCCCAGCCATCTGCAGGCCAACTGGTCAAATTCAGCAGTTTTGAAGAATCCTCCTAGAAATCTCAGGAGCATGCTTGCTGTTGCTCACTTGGTTGTATTGAGAATGGTCCCCCCACCCCCACCTCCACTCTGTTTCCCTCTTCCTGGGACTGATGCTAAGCTGAGGTGCTATGGGGAAACAACACTTCCCCTAATGTGGCTCCAGCATTAGTGTGACCAACCACTGCTAGACCTACATGCACCTTGGCCTTGGATTCCTGTCGCAGGACAATAATCTCTCTTTCCTGGCTCTTGGGTGTGCGTCTTCTGCCGGGAAGGCTGGCAGCCAGCCACACCTGGAGAGGGGCTTTCTCCTTATTTTCAATCCTTTTTGTGCTCTCTGGGCAGTCAATTTCCTCTTGGTGATTTTTTTTGTTCCTACCTAGACACTGGAATTTTTAGTCACCTTTCTTGTGGGATTACCAGAATTAGCAAATAAAAGTATAATGTTTCCATTTACATTGGATTACAAGGATACTTTTTAGTATAGCTATATCCTAAACTTCATGTGTGACACTGTTCTACTGAAATGTATCCATTGTTTGCCTGAGATTCAAAGCAAACTGGTTATTTTGTATTTTCACCTCTCAGCTCTGCCTCCTGGGCTACTTGCAAAACCACAGGGAGATCAAAGACTCATCTAAGTTCTGGTCATCTCTAGCAGGCCATGCCATGGTCCACCACCCAGCAGTGTTTAGGCTTAGGTGACTTCACTATGTAAAAATAAATGAAGACCAACCTTTCTCACCAGTCCCTCTGTCTCTCTGTAGAGGAGTTCTGTACAATTTACATTCAGAGTTCTTAGTGGACTCCAGTGTCTCCCACTGAGATGGGAGAGCCATTGATCTTGGATAATTTTATTTGTGAATATTTACAGATGACAAGTGAACAAAGCAGAGAAATCCACATGTTGACAGAAAACAATTCTGATCCATGCACATGGCCATTTCTCTCACCCCAATAACATACCATGGAACCATACAACTGCAGAGATACACACACAGAGGGTGACGAGCCAAGAACTATGTGGGGGGCTGGGGGAGGGGTAACTGTTCATTGCTATATCAGAAACCAAGGAATTTCCCACTGCAAGTTAGATTGCCAGCCATTCTTGACTTCATCTACACCCAGGCCTGTTGTTTACCAGTGGTCATGACCACCAGTTGCAGAATCTGAGCCCTAGAGACACATTTGTTGAGATGAGGTAAGTGCCAAATACAGTAGCCACTGAAGGGACTGAAGGCAGTTCCTTCCATTAAAGGACTATATCGAGTAGAGGCTGGAGGTTAGCAAATAGTTACAAATCCATGTGAGAAGTGGGTATGAAGCTGTAATCCATTTCATCCCCCCTGAAGCCCAGAAGGGAGGACATTGTTCATCCAATGAAGAGCAGTTCCAGGAATCTGTTGAGAGTTATGCTGTCCTCCGCCAGGGTCTCCATGAAGGCAGCTCTGTTAGTATTGGTCCCTGGTCCTACTCTTTAAGTAAGCATCTTCCAGGGTCTCTTGGGGATATCAGCTGGTGGAGGCCGAAGAAAAGGATGATGAGGCCAAGATACACGGGGAAGCAATGCTTGCTTTGAAGCCCATCGGAAAGGGGTACTTGGTGAAGAGGTGGCAGAAAACGTGAGCAATGTTGGCCACAAACTGACTCTAGAAGAAAGAAAAAGGAGGAAAGAGAGCAGGAGCATCAGACGTCATCCTTAGGAGTGGCAACACCCTTCCCTGGGTCCCTTGACTAGACACCATGTCGACAAACAGAAGAAAGATTTCCCACTGTTCAGGGAAAATGTCAAGGCCCAGCCTACGGTTCCAGAATCTTCCTGACCCTTCTCTTCATCAGCTACCCCCACGTGTCATCCAGTTTTGCCATGCTAGCATTGGTGGCAAACTGAGAGACTCTCAATCACTGTGAGGGGCACCTCATAGTGTCACCAATATGTGCCGGTGATGGTCCCTAAGCCTCAAAGCACTCAGGCTCTTGTGTTCGATCAGCAACCAGGGGTCACATGATGTTTGTGCTTAGGGGTGATCTGGCTGAAATACCCATGTTGCAGACGATGAGAATGATACCTGGGCACCTGTTAAAAGGTCTCTATCACTCATTCACTATGTTAGCTCAAAGAACAGAGCTACTGGGACTCTGACATGTAAGGAGACCAAGCAAGACCCTGGGAGAAGAAAGTCTTGTTCCTGATCAGGTGTCAGGACTTAGGCATAACCCCAAGCATAGTTAGGTGTCAGTTCAGGCTCCCAGAACTAACAGGTCCTTCTCACCAGCCCAAGCAAGGAAAAACAATGCTTCCCCTATAGACAGAACCTGTAAGAGGCCCCAGGCTGCCAGTCCACAGTACAGATTCTGAAGATGTATACCCAAAACCTAAGCATCCAATGAAGAAGACTTCAGAGAGAAATGGATAAGAGCCTCCTTACAGCTGGGCACACCCCTGCAAAGCGGTAGATAACAATTGTACTAAGGTTTTATCTGAGATCTGGCATGAGCCAACTAAGGTCCTGATGGAGGGGTTGGGGAGCAGTATGCTCTGTGAGTGCATAAACAACTCTCTCCCACTCTCTGAGCTGTTGACTGGAAAGCCACTTTCCCAGCCTCCAGGAGACATAACTAGGATGCTTTCAGGAGCAAGAAAGCCTAGGCTCATGACCTCAGGGAAGGGCCATCTCAGAGACAAGTTATGCTGGCACAGAGACACTCATCTCCCAAGCTGTCATTCTGCCCAGAAGAAATCTGCTTCATGAAGGCCTGAATCTCCAAGGGATGTCACTTACCTTCCCAGTCAGAACCCACTAGACACCAGCCCACCAATTGAAGAACATGATGCTGTGACAGTAGATACACTGGAAGGTGAGCTGGTATAGATTCTTACAGAAGGAAGACCTAGAGAGGGAGGAGGAGGATGTCCATTCTAGGGGCCGTCTTTCTCCATGCTTGTCTCCTGGAACTTCGGATACCCCTTTGCAAAGGGCCAGGTAATTTACTTGTTTTATTGAAGGAAAAACTGAAAAGAAAAATGACAGCAACCAAACATCTGTTTAGCACCTACTGTATGCCAAGCAGGTTATATGAATCTAAAATCATTTAAACAATACACAATAGTTGGTAATTTATGCTCCCATGGCCTCCGCCCTACAGATAAGGAAACTGAGGCTCCAGAGGTTTAGACGCTTGTCCAAAGGCACACAACTAATGTGTGGCTAACCTAGGATATGAGGAGTCTGGTTTCAGAGACTAGGATCCTTCAGACATGCTATCCTGCCTCTTCTCATAACCTGGGCAATGAGCTGGGTCAAAAGTTTGTAAGAAAGAGGTCTTTTCTTTCCACACTACCACATATGAGTTACGATCTGATCTATTCACATGGTCCTGCAGACCCTCTGGGTTTCCCGACTGGGTTATCACCCCCCCAACTGACATGTAAAGATAGCTTTTATGTCTGATGATCTTTGCCACACATTGCTATTTAAATTGTTCAATATTCCATTTCGATTCTAGAATCTAGTTGCTAATGGGTGGGAGGTACCCTCCTCTATTCAGGTGCAAGGATGAAGTGAGGAGCCCGAGGAGCCAGGTTCTGGGACCAAGCGTCTACATCCGGCTGGAGGAAGGTGCCTGCACTGGATACCTTGAATGCCACCCAGACCTGCCTGACAGACTCCATACAGGAGCAGGGAGAGGACTTTTATCCTGCTAAAAGTTCAGCGCCATTCAAAATTCAACAGCACTAGCACACACTCGCCATCTGCTGGACGTAAAGGAGACGTTCAGCCTACTGAGGACCGGGCAAGTCAGCCTTTCACACTGGCTGTTTCTGACAGCTTTCTGCTGGTACAATGTCTGTCTGTCTGCAGGCAAATGACTGTGAGCTTGGAAAAGAAGGAGAGAAGCTCCTGGTGTGATGACAGAGGGACTTCCAAGTATTCTAAGTTGGACCTTTCTCCATGAGAGGATTGCGTTTGTTGAAAACTCAGATTCTTAGCCAGGCCTGTCATCCCAGCTACTGGGGAGTCTGAGGCAGGAGGACTAAAAATTCAAAGTCTGTTTGAGTGAGTTTAAGAGCAGCTTGAGAGAGTTAGTAACTCTGTTCCAAACATAAACAGTAAGAACTGAAGATACAGCTCAGTGGCCGAGTCCATGCGAGATGCCCTAGGTTCAACCCTGAAAAAGCCTAAGGAAAGGAGAGAGGGAAAAGGAGAAAATCAAAGAAGATTCTTGGCGGTCATTTGCAGGGCGGAGTCTGAGAGTCTGGGCTTGAGCTGTTTCTGGGTAGCTGTTTTTCTCCCCCTAAAGCTCATGGCTGTACACCCATTTCCCACCCAGTGACTTGTCAGGCCTCAGATTGGGTTTTCCAATCCAGAGACTTCCACACTGCTTCCGGTTGAACTAGAACCACTAGCAATAATGAGAGGACTGTCCCTTAGCTATGACTAAGCTGTGCCAGTCCCAGTGGGAAAGGCCCAAGCATCACCTAGTTCAATTTTCTTTCCAAAACTCCCCTTTAACAGGTAGTTATTGCAGCTCAGTTTATACATACAAAATGAGCGCCCCATTCCATTCCCATGTGGCATGGAACTGGCAGAGCTGATAGCCAAACTGGTAAAACTCCAAGGGAGCCGGTTCACTGCCCTCTGTCCCAAGACACCAGGGTCATCAACCTTCTCAATTCACATCACTTCCTCTGGAACATACTTTACTCCCAGTTTCCTGACACGTCCTCAGCCCCAGCTCACTGCAGTTGATTGGCTAGTAGAAGGAGCTATGGTTAGCTAGAAGCCAGGTGCCATGACCTTGAAGGATTGGGCTAAAGGTGACAACCAAGTCACAAACTCACAAAGCTTTTAGTGACACTATAGGAGCACTCCACAGTGGGCTGAGCTGAACCTAAGTTTGCACCCGCATCCTTCCTACCCACAAAGAGTTCAAAGCCTGGCTGGGGATGGAGGATGCACTTCAACCTCCAAACTTATGCCAAGAGAACGGCAGATGTACCATAGGTCAGAGGCAGACTGAAGATGGAGTAACCTCAACAAATGGAAGGAGATGCTGCTTTCTCGAGGAGCAAGAATATGTGGCACCCAAATGGGGACCCACAGGTGGATGGTGATTCCTGCCCAGGAAAGCAGGCCACCCACCAGAACTGAGAGAGGGGGCATGGTTTAAGAAGAGGCTGGAGGCTGGTTAGGGAGCATGGCTTCTGCCCTTTGTTCGTTTAGTTGACAATGCTGTGTTGAATGGCTCAACTCCTGTCCCTATGAGCAAGCACTGCTTTGAGCATCAAGTCACTCTGATAAAACACCTGCCTCCAGGGTCATGGAAACCAAGGAGCTGCTGAGGATTCTGAGTAAGAAGTTGGCACGGGTGAGAGAGAGTTTACAGAGGGTTGGGATGGCTGCAGGCAGAGTGGCTGACTCTCACAGTAAAATGAAAAGCTCTCTAGAACACATTTCGGGTCCTGTGAGGTATCAATGCCCCCACATGGTACCAGCCACTCTGCAGGACTTGTATTTAAAGGGATTAGTAAGTCAAAGGCCCTGCCTTTGAAACCTGGGAGGGAGACAGAAATAAGTCATGGAGCAACAGACAAACCAGAGCCCTGTGGTGCCTGCTCCACAGGGCTCTGGATTGGGAGGGGTTCACAGCAGCAGGCAGAAATATTAGTGGCAATAGGGAGCTGGAGTCATGTGAATTCCACATTGGCTGCCTAGCTGCCTGACTCCTCTGATTATGGTTAAGACAATCTAGTAAGGTTGGTCACAGGGATGGAATGGCCAGAGATAACCAAGGGCCTCAGGTGCTACAGTGGCACCGACCCCCCCCCCCCCAAGGCCTTCTAACCCTCTGTGTAGCCAACCATGGTTTGACTCATCCCTTAGATGCCCCAGAAAGGAAAAGAACTGCATCGCTCAGAATATACGCCCTGAAATGGGCACCAGGCCCAAGCTGTAGGCAGGAAGGGGTTGTGCCAGCTCCCAAGGGTCCCTTTGGGACTTATAAACCACGGGGCCCACTGCCACCTGGAGAAGGCTGGGAACAAGGAAGGTTCTTAAGTTCTCTGTGAGTGGCACATGTGCCAGAAGCCAGGCATGTCCTTGAGTCTAGAGAAGCAAAGAGGGGCAGTGACAGTCAGGGGAGCGGCCCACCTGTCCCAGGCCCTCCTTAGCCAGTTCCAAAGCCTGTTCAGAGCCAGGTTGGCTGAGAAAACAAATGAGAGTTTCCATGATCTCCTACCTCTGCTGTCTGAGGCCAGAGCCTGTGGATTCCACAGCTTTCCAGGGTATGCCAAGGGTGCACCTGAAAGTAGAAATAAGATTTGCATCTTGCCTAAACCCTTGCTGCCTGCACTTCCTGCCTCTCTCTGTGGGTCTATGAACCTCAGATCCCCTTCCCTTCTGTTCCCTGTCCCTTCCCAGGGACACATCAGGCATCCACCACTTGCTTTGGGACACCAGACACCCACCGCCCATACCCTTTGAGACATGTTATTGGCCACATAGGTCCTTATGCTCACATCCTTAATTGCTCTATTTGTTATTTCCAGACTCTAGCAGTGGCTACGAGATGACGGGGACAGAAATATCAAGCAGGGGGCGGAGGACAGGGAAAGGCAGGTACGAAGACACCCCCTCTTCCATTTTCCTCTTGTCTCAGTCTATAAAGCCAGGTCTGACTGAGCTCCCCTGGCTTCTTCAGCCTCCCACCGAGCCCTTGGGTTCCCCATTGCTTTACTTACTCCATCTTGGGGCTGCTCTTGGCTCCTCAGTGAGTGCAACCAGGTTTGCTGCTCCAGCAATGCAGGCTGACAGGAGTCTGATGGAGCATCCTCTGGACTGACTCAGGCAGGACCTTTTGCCCTACCTGCCCTGCCCAGAAACTCTCTGACCCTGTGCTCTGGTCTGCTGATGAGCCCTAGTCCTTTTGACACTTCTCACACCCACATGTACGCACACCACACACACATACACACACACACACACACACACACACACACACACACACCCCAAACCCACTCTGGACACCCTGCTTTTCTTGCAGTCAAAGAGAATAAGAGACACCACAGCAATGAAGGACAGGAGTCAGAAGGAACTCAGAGAGGACAGCACCACATGGAGGTAGACGGTCTTCTCGTATTGTCCCACTGCTAACTGTCCCATAATGTCCTGTCTTAGCAAAAAGTGCCCTTACCAGGTCAACAGGAACTCAGGGCTGGCATGGGCTACATGAAAAGGTCTTGTCTTGAAAGCAAAAATAAATAAATAAATAAATAGATAAATAAATAAATAAATAAATAAAATCAAAACAATAGCTAGAAGTCGAGTGCATGGGGGCTCCCCAGCACCTGTACCCTCTCATCTTAGGCACCCAGCTTAGGCACTTCCCTCCTGTCCCAGCTTAGGAACCCCCTCTCCCAATTTAGGAACCTCCTCCCTGTACCAGTTTAGGCACCACCATCCCACTCTACCCCTGTCCCAGGTTTAAGTCTCTTCCCTCCCTGTCTCTTTCTCACAAAGATGAAGGGTTAGGCATCTCCTTTTTAGTCTGTTGACTCCTTATCTTCCCTCTAGCTCTCCATGTACCAACAATCTGAAGGGAAGCTGCAGTTGCTACAAGCTACAGATCAAATCTCCCCAGCACCTCCCTCAATCTGCACCTAAAGAGCCGAGATTAAAATGGATGTCCATCCAAATAGCGTTCCCATGGCTTCAATCCTCCCTCTTTGCTTTATAAGACAAGAGAAAATATTCCAGTTTAGAAACCAACCTGCTAGATTAAGTTACCCAGCCTGTGGACACCTGCATCTAGCTCCCAGCAATCCCAGAACATCTCCTCCTTCCAGGCTCTTTATGAAACAGTGCCTCAGTTTCTCCTTCTGACAGACTGTACTCTTGCTTCCTCCCTTACTTTCTGATCCAAGTTAAGCTAACTCCCTTCCTTATCGGTCACAAAGGGCCACACTAGTCTTTTGCTAACCCGTGACAACCATTTTCAATACCTCCTAAAGTCTGATCTTAGAGCAAGCTGCAAATTCCCTGGGCTATGGCCACTAGATACCCTGAACAGCCATATGGAAACATCTTGGGACTAAATCCTGGAGATGAAGTTATCGGAAGGCAAAAGTCTTCCAGCTGAAGGCTGGGTACCCTCTGCTGCCAGCTCTCACTTTGTGTCTTCACACTCCCAACCCTTACAATTGCCCTGGGAGCCTTGAGAGACCTCCATGTGGGACCTGAAACCCCGAGATGCCTCTTTACTCTAGGGTAAAACAGATTGTCTGCTGGAAGAAGGTGCTCATTGACCGCCCCCCACTAAGTGCTCCCATGGGCTTATAGATCATCCATATTAGGAAGAGGTGTGTCTACTGGCATCCCAGACTGAGAAGGAGGCTTGACTAGACACCACGGAGAGCTCTGTCTACCCCAAACAGTAGAGACACGGATGCTTCACCCGCAACCTTGCTTAGCCACCTGCTCTCTGAACAACATTGCAGCCTGTGGTGGAGAATATGGATTACCTGACTCAAAGCTGAGGGAATCAGGCCAGCCCTGAGGTGGAGAACTAGAAATTGTATGTACAATTAGCTTTTGTTAATGAGGGAAGTGCAGCACAGAAAGGTTAAGCAACTTGCTCAGCATCACACAGCTTGTAAGTGACAGGGCTGAGATTGAGGTCCAGGCAGTCTACCCGTCAGAGCCACACACTTGATAAGTGGGATGCACTTGCTCACTGGGTCAAGGGATACCCTGCAGGGTGGATGATAATCAGCCTTGATGTACAAGAAGAGGCTGCTTTTATCTATCACTTTCAAAATAGTCCTTTTCCTATTGAGTCTGTCTTAGTCAGGGTTTCTATTCCTGCACAAACATCATGACCGAGAAGCAAGTTGGGGAGGAAAGGGTTTATTGAGCTTACACTTCCATGCTGCTGTTCATCACTAAAGGAAGTCAGAACTGAAACTCAAGCAGGTCAGGGAGCAGGAGCTGATGCAGAGGCCATGGAGGGATGTAACTTACTGCCTTGCTTCTCCTGGCTTGCTCAGCCTGCTTTCTTATAGAACCCAAGACTACCAGCCCACAGATGGCACCACCCACAAGGGGCCCTCCCCCCTTGATCACTAATTGAGAAAATGCCTTACAGCTGGATCTCATAGAGGCATTTTCTCAACTGAAGCTCCTTTCTCTATGATAACTCCAGCTTGTGTCAAGTTGACACACAAAACCAGCCAGTACAGGGTCTAACAGGATTCCAGTGCAAGTAGCAATAAAAACCTTGCCTCCCTCTCTATCCCCTTTCCCTCCTCCCCCCTTCCCTCTCATTTCTGCATGTGTCTCCCACATTCCCACTCTCCCTCCCTCCTTCCTTCTCTATTTTCTCTCTTCCTCCTCTCTTCTGTCTGCCCCTTCCTTTCTTCCTTCCTTCCTTCCTGATAATTCTCCTTCCACTGAGATCAAAGCAAGGGTTTTCTAACCCTTGAGATACAGAATAGCCAGACCTCAGCAGTCTCTTGGGGATCAAGAGATCCTGGGAAATGGTCCCTACCTCCATGCAAATAGGAGAAAGTTTCTGTCCTGCCCCCTCCCTCTCTCTCATTACCATAGAAAAAAGCACTGTTGGTGATTTTCGTAAGACCTTAGAAATGATGCAGCGATGACAGAGTCAGCTTATGCTTGCTTCGTCCTCATCCCTTATTGGCCACAACGCTGGTGTTGCCAGGGAAGTCCTTTCTCAGAGACAGCACCACCCACACCCTCTGCTCCCACTGATTCTCATTGCATCTTTCTCAGTTTCAGAGTTAGCCAAGGGTGTGCCTTTCAGGTCCTAAGAACAGCCTCTCTGGTCACAGGAGATGGTCGGTGTCCAGCCCTGTCTTGTTAACGCAGTGGAATCTGCACATTTTGTCCGTCTCATAGAATCTAGACAATTCATTTGCTTCATCATTATCTTCTTAAGTTGCCTTAAAGTTTTTATGGAGTGACTTGCTGGAGGCTGTAGAAGTAAATTCAGGTGTCTGTGTGTGAGCATGAGTTATCCAGACTGGGACCCTGGAAGGGGTGGAGTGCTGAGTCTTGCATGGCATCTGGAAGGAATGGTGTGACATGGTTCCTGCCTCTGGAACAGAGCCAGCAGGGTGTGGGCCTCCAAAAGTGTTGATGGTTGTTAGGTGCAAGGCTTGTTTGTACTTTACTTTATGTTCTTCTTTTGGGGAAATGTCTTCTCTGCCAAGGTTAATGACTCTATGATAATCAGAGACAGCACAAATCCAGGAAGCAATATGGTAAACACTGAGACCTAAGGAGAGCCCTTAAGGCTGTGGGAAAGAACTCTGATAACACGAGTGGGGGCTGGAGAGATTGCTCAGTGGTTAAGGGCACTGACTGCTTCTCCAGAGGACTCAGGTTCAGTCCCCAGGACCCACATAGCAGCTCACAACTGTCTGTAACTCCAGGGGAATCTGACACCAATACACATGAAATAAAATTAAATAAATATGAAATATAAAAATAAAATAAACTATATATATTTATGTATATATTTTTCCTCAACTATGCAAAATATAAGGATGAATTATATGAATTATATGAATGATGAATTATATATGAATTATATGAGGGGCTTCATGTACCTAAAAACCAGATTCAGCTGCACTATGGCACTATAAGCCAGCTTTTCAGAAAGATATTAAGGAAGGAGATTTGGGAAGTGGTGATCACAGGGCAAGATCCCACCCAGCTAAGATTATTGTTTGTGCTTACAAAAGCAGGCAGAGCTCTGAATTCATTTGCAATGTTAAGGAAAAAAAGAAATGTACTTGCTGTCTTTTTTAAGAATCAGGGGTCTAGGGTCATGATGCTGATTCATAGGATAATCAAAAAGGAACCCAGAATAAATGACTGAACTGATACATAAATAAAAGACTGGGCCTTGGTCTGTGAGAGCTGAGCTATCTGGATGAGTTGTCTGCAGATCTCTAGAGGAAGCTATCTCCAGCACAACACAGGCCGTCAGCTTATAACCATGATTGAGTCGATTCTTTCACTGCTCTCACACACCCCTTTCTCAGAACCCCTTTCCAAGCCAAGGCTGAGCCTTGGTGGTGGAGCCAGGCCTGAGTTCAGGTGGCCACCCCACCCTTCAGGTCTCTGAGGTGTGCTGCCCAGGGAGTGGTCAATGAGCAATGGTTCTGTTTCAGAGGGGAACTTGAACTATTTGTGTGTGTGTGGGGGGGGGGGTTTCTCTACTCTCTAACTGAAACAATGTTTCTACTCTCTAACTGAAACAGTGCTTTTTAATTAGCCTCAGACCACTCTTTCCCTACTTTTGTATAGAATCTCCTAGCAGACAAGAAGAGAACAAGCGGGCACACATGGAGATTCCGGTGTCACAACTTCCCTCAAACACTTCTGTGTATCTCTTTGTCCCTGGGTTCAACTTTCTCCAGCCACACCCATACCCACACCCACCTCTATATGTTCGTCTTTATCTCCCTTAGCCTGGACATTCGCAGGCAGTAAAGAAAGTCTGAGGCAGGAGTCAAGACTGAACCATGACTATAAAGTGTTGGAAAAGAAAAGCACTTGGAGAGGCAGTGGGGGGTGGAAACATGGTATAGGATGTGTACATTCTCTATCTGGTCAAGCAGGCTTTCCCGGAACCCTCGTAGCCTCTGCACTGTGTGTATCACCATGGAGCTTTGAGTAATCTTATCCACGTACTGGGAGAAAGCAGCTTCATGATGTGTGGGTCAAAGTGGCAGACAGGAAGCCCAGCCCAGCCTCACACTTCTCACAGAGCTAGACCTCAAGCCCAAGGCCGTGTGCTTGTCCAGCAAGCTCTGCTGCTGAGCCTTCGCCCAGGGCTTGTTTATTTGTTTCCCTTTAGAAGCTTCCAGCACTTGGTGGGGGCTGGACGGGGCTGTGGTCTCTGGCAGAGAAGAGATAGTTAATTGTAAAAGCCGCTCGCAGGTGTCTCCAAGGGCATTCCTGCCAGCTTTGTGGCTGCAATAACAGTTTCTGAGCATTGTGGGCTATTCCTAACAAGGATAACTAAATCATTCATTTCATTACCGACAGAGCTTGGCAGATAATTGTGCAAGAGGCAATTAGCATCACGCACATTCCAGGAAGGAGTGTGACCAGCTGATCCTCAACTGCAATGCAGAGGGGAACAGGAGACAGGGCTGAAAAGCACTCTGGCCTCCTGCCTGAGGTGAGCTGCTTCCAGGCTCACAGCTTAGGAAAGGGAGGGGGAAAGAGAGAGGAAAAGAGGGAGGGGAACAAGAGGGAGAAGGGGAGATGGAAATAGGCGGGGAAGGGGAAAGAAACAGAAAGGAAGGGTAGAGAGAAAGAAAGGAACACAGAATGAGGGAGCATCAGGGGAGTAGGTAAGGGGAAGGTCAGGGACTGGGGAGAAAGAAAAGGAGGAGGGGGAGGGAAAGAGAGAGACTGGAAGAGAGGGAAGGAGGGAAGCAAGTGAGAGAGAGAAGAGAATCAAGAGAGGCATGGTACAAAGAGGGACCGAGAGACAGAGAGGGACAGGGGGACAGAGCAGGACAGGGTGGGGGGAGCGGGAGAGCAAAGAGAAAGGGGGAACTGGGAGGAGCCAGAGGGAGATGAAGGTGGTACCTGGCACAGAGGTCTCCTTGCTCTTTCTGTCCTAGTTACTGTATCCTGCCCTCCTTCACTCCTGTCTCTGCCTCCCTGCAGACCTGATTGTCCCAGGCCTGCCGTAGCAACTTACTAAAATACTAATTTTGTCTCATTAGCCTCTTGACTGAGAAATCCTCCTGAGTTGATCATATCCATTATCTATAGCTTCCAAGCACAGCTCTGACCAGTGCCAAAAATGTCCATGAATGTGTGCACAGATACAAAATGTTCTGTATGTGCGCCACGCAAAGGAATGAAGGTACCTGCTAAGATGTGGAGGAGCCTTGAACATTCTGCCAAATGAAGGGAGCCAGCCATAGCAGGCCACACATCGCAGGGCTCCCCCCTAGATGGGATGTCCAGAAACGGCAGGCCTGCTTATAACTCTCCACAAAGGCACATAAAATTGACCAGTGGCCACCTTAAGACAGGGAAGAGAAGAGGGAAATGGGGGAGTCTGCAGATGAGATGAGGTTTCTTTGGGGGACTAATGGGGACAGTCTAGAATTAGTGATGATGGCTACATGAACTGTGGCTCCACTAACAGTCACTGAATTACACTCTGTGAGAGGACAAATCTCGTGGAGTGAGAATAAAATCCTTCTTTGATTCAAGGTGTGGTGTAAGATGGGAGTCACCAAAGGCTGGACATATGCAATCAGAGCCAGGCTTGTCACTGTTGTCATGGCAACAGAACTAAACAGATGCCATTGAGGTTTAATGCTGTGTCATCGCATCCAAGGTCCTTCCAGGCCCCTAACCATGGGTGTGCTCAAAATCCATGTCGAATGGGCCACTTAGTATCTTTTCTGTAAATTCAGCATGTTACACATAAGATCACAATCCATGCTTCGGGGGGATACATATATGTATATATAATAAGGTGTACATATACTGTGAGCTTATGTGCCTACGAGGGGTGGGGACCAAAAAGGATAAGCATATATGTGTGTAACATAAGACAAGGCAGTTCAGTGGTCTGGGGAGTCTGATTAACCTAAGCTTCTACATAAGAAATAAAAGGAGCAAAAACACTAAGATTGATGCCTGGGAATATATTAATAACAATAACAACAATAATAATAATAACTATTATTATTATTCCCATTATCACACTTATCCATAATCCTGTTCCAGGGAACCTGACATCTTCTTCTGGCCTCTAGGGTTAACAAGTACACATATGGTGCACAGACTCACAGTCAAAACATAAATACACATAAAATAATATTTTAAAATGAAATAAATAATGATACTACCAAGCTAACAGTGGACATTGAATTATTGTTGTTGTTGTTGCTGCTGCTGCTGCTGCTGCTGCTGCTGCTGTAGTTATTAATTTACAGCTTGCATTTAGAGACTGGCAACCTGAGCCACTCACCATCACAGACCCCATTGCCAATGCTCCTACTGGGGCCTTTCTCCCATGACACTTTTGAGGACAAGAGAGACGAAAGATGGACTGTAAAGTATTGGTGCAGACAGTCGTTCCAGCAAGGTGAACTAGTGAACTACTGTAGAGGGATGTCAGGCTGAGGGCTGGATTGTGGACTATGGAGAAACCCGCTCCTCAGGCCTGCATCTCAGGACAAGAAAGACTCTATTAATCTCTTGCTTTGTTATTCTCTGACACATCTGGCTATGGGAGCTGTGACAACAGCTCTGACTACTTGATATAACCTGAAATCACCTGGAAAGAAAGACTCAGTAAGGGATTGTCTACATTGTGGGCATGTCTGTGGGGGCTTGACATACATGAGATGTGCAAAGACAGGGTCCACTGTGGGCAGCACCATTTCCTAGGCAGGAAGGAGGGCCTAAACTGCATAAGAGTGAAGAAATCATACTAAACCAAGCAAACAGTCAGACAAGTGACTATGCATGTGTGGATGTGGTATGACTAGTTTTTTCAGGCTGTAGCCACTGTGACCTCCCAGAAATGATGGACTATAACCTGGAATTATAAGTGTAAAAAAAAAAAAAATCCCTCTTCCCCAAAAGTCTCTTTTTGTTAGGGTATTTATCACAACAACACAAATAAAACTAGGGGGAAAGCATTAAAATTTCCTAAATGATAATTATACTTGGTTAGGACACAGCCCCAACAAAATAGACCCTGATTCTTAAATCTGTTAGTGATATAGCCACACCACTTTATGAGGGACTCCTTACATCAGCACTGTAATTGGCTATTGTCACATGTTAATGTGGTGACACCTACTGGTGCTAACCAGTAGCACTCATCCCAGGATTCCTGCCTTTCTGAGACTTCCTCCCACAATGACCCCTGGTTGGGTGAGCCATGTGACCTTCCTTAGCCAATGTGACACAATTAGAATGTCATAAGGACATACACATTGGAGTGCATCCCCCTGTAGACCTCATGTAGCTCTTGCAGCCTTGAGCCACCAAGTGAAAGGTCCAATGACCTAGATGGAGTCACCACCAGAGAGAAATGCCTGGCCAGCCTCTGGTACATTCCACTACCCAGCAGAGGATCAGACATGTGGGCGAAGATGCCACTATGGACATTCTAGCCCCAGCAACAATCACATTAAACAGAAAACCTGACCTATTCAGCCTCATACAACCTCAGAACACAAGGGAAGCATCATGATATTGTCTTCTTAAGTCATGCAACTGCAGGTTGTTATATAGCCACAGATGATCAAGACACTGGTACACAGTTGGATCTGAGTGAGATGTGTCAGGCTCATTAGTAAGAGTTTATTCCCATCTTTTAATGAAAGGAGAGTTATCTTTAAGCCACCTTTCCAAAAGCCAGACCAAGCTTGCCTGGGGAAGAGTCCCACATGGCAACAGAAAGCCCAAGGGGCTGCATGCTCCAGTTCACTTGTGACTCAGGAGCTCCAGGACCGTGGCTTTAG
This sequence comes from Uromys caudimaculatus, assembly GCA_028551405.1. Lineage (NCBI taxonomy): Eukaryota > Metazoa > Chordata > Mammalia > Rodentia > Muridae > Uromys > Uromys caudimaculatus. The sequence goes on along the minus strand of CM052700.1, from coordinate 20,923,197 downwards.
GGGAACAGGCCAAACTGGGATTTTCAATGACATGACCAAGGTCACAAGAGTTCAAGTAGAGGAAACAGGTTCCAACACCCTGTCTTCCCCATCACTTCCTACAGCGGGATTTAATTATTGGCACCACATCAAACAGAATGTGTATGGAACCAGGACTCAGTCCTTGGCTAATGGTGGTGGAAGCTTCCTGCATCTCTGAGGAAAGAGAAAGTTGGGGAGCCCTGTTTGAGCACCCAACAAATGCTACAGTAGATAGAATAACAACTCCAGGTGTACCTGTGTACATTTATGAGAGAACACGAGGACATTTTTAGTTTTCCAGATTTCTTGATGTGTATTTTTCATGTGTCCAATGTGACACTTTGATGTCTGTGCTATATTGTGAAGTGATTAGTACATCCAGCTAATTCACATCTCTGTCTCTTAGTTTCGGTGTCATAACATTCAGAGTATCTTAAGTCTTAAAGTTCACGATGGCGTTATAACCCATGATCTCTGTGCTCTCTCCGCCAGGCCTCTTGATCCTGCCTCACACTCAGAAGCCACTAAAGGATTATTACCAGTGCCCCAGTGCCACCTCCAGCCTCTCTCCACAGACCATCCATTCTGTACACCCGAGGACAACGTTGGTACCCAATGTAAATGGAATCTCTGTCTCTCTGTCTCGATGTCTCTGTCTCTCTGTCTCTCTCTGTCTTTCTCCCTTTCCCTCTCTCTCCCTTTCCCCACCCCCCCTCACATACACATTCGTGTGAGTGCACACACACACTTTACCTTTTTACATTCAACAAACACCAAGATTCTAGTTCTTGCTACAATGCACAGAGTTAGAAGGAGCACCGTGGGCAAGTGTCTCTTTGACATGCTAACTTCATTTCCTTTGGACGCACGTGTGAACCCAGACTGGGATAATGTGATAGATATGTTTTTAATTTGTTTTAAAAACAAAACATTGCATATTGATCTACATGGTCATATCTGTGTTCCTACCCACAGTGTGTGGCCACTGCCGTCTCACGTCCTCGGCAAGGCTTGCTAGCTTTTGTGCTCTTGATCTTGGTCTAACAAATGTGTAGGAAGAATTACCATGTTTGGGGTTTATGTGTGCTTGGTGCCTAGTGAGAGTACCCATTTTTAATATAGCTCTCGGCCACGTTCATGGCCAACAAAGATCTTTTCCCAGATGATTTGCCCATTTTCAGTCAGGCATTTTGTTTACTTAAAATTACGTGCCCCTTGTTCCTTTGACATTGTAGAAGCTAGACTCTAGCAACTTATGGCTGGGGACATTTTCTCTTGTTTTTCAGTCTGTCTCTTCGCTCTGTTGCTTGTTTCTTGACTATATGGAAGGGCTTTGTTTTGATGCAATGTGTATGTCTATTTTACTTGTTGCCCGTGTTTGGGGGGCAACAGCCACTGCCTAGATTAGAGGTTCACAACCCCTTTGGGGGATGAATGACCCTTTCACAGGATAACGTAACAGATATGCATATCCAGATATTTACTTTATGATTCATAACAGTAGCAAAATTATGAAGTAGCAACAAAAATAATCTTATGGCTTGAGAGGAGGGGGTCACCATGACACAAGAAACTGTATTAAAGGGTCGCAGCTTAGGGAGGCTGAGAACCACTGACCTAGACTAAGGTCGTAAAATCTCCCACTTTCTTCTATTAGGCTGACACTTTCGAGATTTACACTGACGTCTTTATTCATTTTGAGTTTTTTTCTGCACATGGTATCAGTGTCCAGTTTCACCACTCTGCATGTGAAGGTGCGGAGCTATCAGCATCATCTGTTGTAAATACCACCCTTCAGCCTGTATGGCTCCGTAAGACTGAAGGCTCCACACAAGCCTCTTTAACTCCTAGAGCCTGAGACAGGAGCAGATGCATCATCCTGTGGTCTCTTGCCTACTTCTCAGTTCTTTGGCAAATACTTCTGTGTGTACAATCGCCCGATTTCACATCTTAGTGAAGAGGTGGGTGTCAGGCGGCCAGTCACCGACTCTCAGCCACAGCTGCTTGAAGCCATACTCTCACATGTAGGCACTCCATGTTTGCTAAGTGAAAAAAATTAGCAAATAATTATGTGGGTGAAATTTGAGACTAAGACCTGGAGTGTGCCACCACCTTGTGGCCCATCTTGGATCTGTAACTTTTGGTGACCCAAAGCCAGTCTTCAAGTCTGGCCACCAGGCTGCCAAGCCTAGTAGAAAGCAGCCGCAGTTGTTCCTGACCCTGCCACTAGGGGGCAGATGCATCCCATATTTTCAAGACAACACCAGCCACTCTGCCACATTGGCTGCAAAGGCACCTTGAGCTGAGACATTTGTTAAATTGCTCTGCCAATATCTGTCCAACTCAGGGATTTCTACAGAGGTACCAAATGGAGTGGGGGCTGGAAGAAATGGACATCTTGGGTCCTTACCCTAGGTGCGAAGGGTGAGCTGAAGTGAGCCTTACTTGTTCTGTGGTAGAGGCAGCAGAATCCCCTAACCAAAGCACTAAGGCCCTTTCCATGTTTTGATTCCAAGCAATGTCACCAAAATGGAGAGGTAGCATTGAGCCAGCTCCTACACCTTGCTGCTCCCTAAGAAAGAAGGCAGGGTAACCAACCAGGATGCTGCTGAGCCGTGGATCGGGGCCTGCAGGCTGAATTGAAGCTCCCAGAAATGCAGTTCTCGCTGCTCCACTGTCCAGAAGTGGTGTAGAGAAAACTAGACTCTGCCCGTGGTAAAATATGCCTTCGGCTGCTCCCTTTCACGGGTTTGGTAGGGCTAACTCAGACCTTATGGGAAAAGCCCTAGGCTACTCTCTTTTCCAGTGCTGTATTCCTCAGACCCTGCCTCATTCGGATTCTTTGCTGTGAAAGGGGGCAGGGCTCATAGAAGCCAACGATAGGGACCTCAGCAAACAGCCTGGGTGAGTGCAGGCAGCCAGACTCTCATGAAGGTCAAGGTGGCAGAGGTCAGATGTCCTGAAAATGGAGGGCCACGGTCAGCACATGTCTGCCACTTAGTGGCTGAGAGGTGGCTTCACTGCTAGGTCAAGGACAATGACACAATCTGTCATAGATCAGAGAGTCCTCACTTCTTGGTCACTGCCTCTAGAGCCAGGAGCAGGTTTGTGCTTCCAGACGATACAGTGGTAATAGGCACCTAATCATATGGCTAGGGGCTCCCACTGAGGAGGGCCACTCTGTCGCAGGGCCATTTCCTCTGCACTGCCTGGCCTTTCTCTCTCAGTGAACCTTGCGTCTCAGTCCATGGTGCCTGTTCTGTCCTGAGCTCGGGCCAGCAGAGCAGTTTGTGCAGCAGTGACTGCGGAGACGGCTTTGCAAGCTCATGCCCCCTCCCCCCCATGGCACTGAAAGTTTCCATGAGGTTCTCTCACTTGAAATAGTGAGAAGTCCATACATAGGTTCTCCAGAAGAGACAGGATGGGGACGGGGCAGGCAGTCTGTCGGTGTACCACTGCCATGGCTCAGACGGTCAGGAGCATGTAGGTGCCCACCTCTCTTCTGAGACACAGGCTTGACATTGTGAGCAAATGCATTTTGAAAGAGTGTGGGGGTGGGGGTACATCCCAGGTGTCCAGTCCTTGTCATCTGGGTGAAGAAAACAGAGGCAAGCCTGCTCCTTCCTTACACTCAGCTCTCCAAAGCCTCTAGAGATGCAGGCCCTGCTTGCTGCACTGTGAGAGTCCATGGTTCTCCTTTCCCCTCTGCAAGGAGAACTCAGGGACATCCCGCCCCCATCCCTGACAAAGGTGCCAACAGCACCTGCTTCAGGGATAGAGGAAAAAAGGAGGTCCCCAGAGTCCACTGTGGCTCTTGGGTTGCATGGTGTTTTGTGTCTTCAGAGGGTCTGGTCATTAGCTGGGGCTGGGTTTTCTCAGAGTAGAGGAAGTAAGATGACTCCTCAAAGGCTTTCTCAGAGTGTGAATGCAGTTACAAAATTAGGTTCCAAGTAATTTCTGATGGGGTGCGAGGGGGGAAGGGGAGGCGCCCAGGCACAAGGAAAAAGAGCTCTCATCCTACGTGCCTCAGCATACCAAGGCCCCCTCAGGACTCCTTCTATTCCAAATAAGAATGGAGGGCAAAGGCCACCAGCCTGACAGCTCGGTCATCCCTACCAGAGACGGGAGGATGCTGAGAAGACATGGGATCTTCACACAGTTCATGTGAGAACTTCTCCCTCCACCCCCTCGAAACCTCCCTCTAAGGGAAGCTGTGCTTTAGAGAAACAGAAGTGCGGAGAGCTGTTACTTGGTGCCCAGGAGACTGTGTGTTGGGACTTTGGTCTGCAGGGTGGCGGGGTTGAGGACTGGCGTGCCTTTGAGAGTAGCTTAGTTAGGGCTTTTCTGCTGGGAACAGACACCATGACCAAGGCAACTCTTATAAGGACAACATTTAATTGGAGCTGGCTTACAGGTTCAGAGGTTCAGTCCATAATCATCAAGACAGGAGCATGGCACCATCCAGGCAGGCATGGTGCAGGCAGAGCTGAGTTCCACACCTTCATCTGAAGGCTGCTATGAGGAGACTGGCTTCCAGGCAGCTAGGACTAAGGAATTAAAGCCCATGCCCACAATGACACGTCTCTCTAACAAGGCCACACCTCCAAATAGTGCCGTTCCCTGGACCAAGCATACACAAACCATCACAGAGAGGTAGGAATCTAGGGGCTAGAGAGATGGCACTATAGGATAAGTGCTTTCGAGCAAGCATAAGGACCACAGTCCAAACCCTAAGCACCCGCAGAAACACTGGAAAGATAATCCCAACACTCTGGAGGCAGATGGTGCTGGGGGAGTCCCTGGAGAGGACTGGCTAGCTAGACTATTTGTACTGGCAAGCTTCGGGTTCAAGTGAGAAACCTTTTCTCGATATGTAAGGTGGATATCCAACAAGGAAGGTGCCCAGCGTCGACTTCTGGCCTGCACATGCTTGTGTATTGTCCACATGTTCACCCACATACGTGCAAACATGTATGCACACGGGCCACATATGCATACATGCAAAACTGGGGCCGTTTCTAGCAGAGGGCCTTCAGGTCCATGTGGATGGATGTGCCTTCCTTGGAAGCACCGAGAAGTTTCTCATGGCTCTCTGGTTAGTTTTTGTGGGGAGGTTGTTATAAAAGCCCAGCTCCATCTCACTCTGTCTGAGGTGTGATCCTTCCTCCCCCACACACTCCCGCCATCTGCCATGCGCTCTTCACCAGAGCCTGTCTCATGCTTTTCAAATTTTGAAAGCTCTAAAACTGGGAGTCCAGTAAACTTCTCTTCTTTATAAAGATAGCCTTCCTCGGATATTTCATTATAGCTACAAAAAGCAGACTAATATATACAGAAGGAGATATATTTACCTGGCCAGGGTTGATCTTGGAGGACTGGATGTTGGGAAAGAGGGACCATCCTTCCACTGGTTCATTCAATGTCATAGAGGTAGAGGGCCTGGATATACTCCCAGACTGTCCCTAGAATCAGAGCTGGCCTGACCTCTGGGGTCTTAGAGGTAGCAAGCATGACAGTTCTGAGTCTCTGATTCTCTGTGAGATCCAAGCAAGCATGCCTCCTCTGAATCTCCTTGGTGATACTACGCAATGCACATGTGTGTCCAGCTATGGCAACTCTATGACACTTAGGTTGGCTGATCTCCCACAATCAACCCCATCTTAAACAAGCCACTGCAGAAGGTCGAGAAGTAATGGCCAAGTTTACATGGCTAGGTTTTGAAGACTGACAGGATCTCTGAATTATTAAAAATGAAGTATTTCCTACCCTCCCAGACTTGTGGGCCCTTCATTGGGAGGTTCTCCCTAACCCTCATTCCTTCCTTCCTGTCTCAATGGTACCCTCTCATTTCCTAGAAGGTGTATTCAGGACAAGACCCATCCAGGGACCGCCTATCTGATCATGCCCAGACAGGGCGGCTGTCGGCTCTACTCTCATGCAGACACTCAGTGTCCCAGCAGAGATCTGAACACAGGCGTGCCATTTGGACAGATGATTCTGACCCATGACTGTCTCTGCATGTCTCAGGGCATGGATACCTCTTAAGCTCAATCAAAACGGTCTTGCCTTAGTCTTTCCCAAATCTGAAAGGAATAAATATGAAAAGCAGAAAAATAGGAAGAGGAGAGAAATGAAATGAACATTTTACATGAGAAAATGTGAGCTTCAGCCAGATCAAATGTCCCCAAGCTGGAAATGGCAATACCCTTATGCCCTGTGCTATAAGGAGAAGGGTACCCCAGAGTCAGAGTGGACACTGCCAGGCCATCTGTTTGGTTTTCCCTGCATCACATATATGCCATGTACATGCCAACTCACACTTGAGGAGGCCACCTGATCTAAGTCTGGGAGGATCTGGGCCTCTAAGCCATTCTGTAAAACCCCATAGCAGACAGGTTCTATGAAGGCCAAGCCCAGAGAAGTAAAGACATTTGTCTAAAGCCACAGAGGAAGTCTGTTTTTTAGGAGCAAGACTCAGCTCTCACACCATTCACTGAAGCAGTGAGCACACTCTGATGTCACAATGATTTTCCTGGGCTCAGAGGGTCACAGAACAAAGTTAATGGACACCTGCACTATTACAGTGAAATTAGGAAGAAATTCGCTTTGGAAGGGTAGGGTAGATTCCAATAGAATGGGACTCATAGAAGAGATGAAATATGAAGGTAGTCAGGGTTAGTGCTATTTCTCCCAAGCTGTGTTTTATATGTAAGCATATGTGGACAGACAGACAGACAGACAGGCACACACACACACACAGAGAGAGAGAGAGAGAGAGAGACACAGATATCTTTCTTAGCATATGTTGGTTTCACAGAAGTCTGAAAAGTACTAGTTTAGCCTGAGGCGAGGCACATGGAACTTAGAGGCACATAGGTTCAGTCAGTTCTGGTATTGTTCTTTGGGGCAGCTGCCTTGGATCTTGCATAATTTTAGGGTACACATCTGTAAGGTGAGAACATGGAGGGGCCCGATCTCAGAAGAGTGTAAGAACATTCTGGCAAAATGGTGAAAAGACCACCTGACACAAAGGCAATGTCAAATACTAAATGCATATAGGATGTTGTATATATGTGTCCATGTATATAGTCAAAGATACCATGCATATACAGAGGGGTGTGTGTGTGTGTGTGTGTGTGTGTGTGTGTGTGTGTGTGTGTGTGTGTGTTCTGTCCATACACAAGAACCTAAAATTTAAGACACTAGCTATGAGCCCCAGAAAGAATCCAATAGTATGTAAGAAGCAGGTGTTATTTGTCCTGGCCCCCTATGTGCAAAGCCTGCATTTCAATCCTGCATACATGAGTGTCTCCTGGACTCTGCGAGGCGTGCCTGTGTTCGGAGGCTGAGTACCTTTGCAGGACAAGGGGCAGTTTGAGCCTCTTAACACTAAAGGGCACATGCTGAAAAGGAAGGAATCCTAAAGAAATACCTGCCTTCTTAACTGCCCAATGGTTCAGGAGTCAATACTCTGTCTTATTCCTCCCCAGAGTACCTAGATAGACCAGGGACATTGGCTGCCCTGACAGGACAGAGCTGAAGGGCACAGAGATGGTGCTCGTACCACTGCAGCTGCATGGTGGTGGTGGTGTTTACTTGTTTTCTGTGCAGAGTAAAACTCCTCCTGCCCCGCCCCCAGGAGGGAGGGGGGACAGAGAAGGATTCGGAGTCTCAGGAATTTTGCATCCAGGGATGTGAGTGGGTTTTATATTTAGCAGATGACTCACCTCCGAGCACATTAGTCACCGCCTTCCAGCTCCAATCCTGCAGGCAGAATGCCGGGGATCACAGTGGGGTGAGATTAGACAAGAGATTGGGAGAGAGAGCTAGAGAGAGCTATGGGCAGAATGGGGGGAGACACTGGGAGACAAATGAGGGAGGGAGGGACAGGGGATCAGGACTCCAAATTAGAGGGTCCCTTAGAAGGGGAATGCCAAGTCAGACCCAGCGGAGACATTCTGGAATGGTGGAGACTGGCTCAGACTTGCTTCAAGCACCCAGCCGTCAAGGAGAGAAGGGGGATCCCAAGACAGAAGAGACAAAGACCCAGGGCACCTACCAACACCTCTTCAAACACTCCAAATGGTTCTCTATGGAGGAGTGCAAGCAGCTCATCAGCTTCAGTCTCAACAAGGACAGGCTAAGGCAGTGATGGGAGCCAGAGTGAATTACCACAGTGCCTCAGTGGGTACTCGGATGGAGACCAAAGATCCTGGATGACCAATATCAGGAGAGCTTGGGATGCCGACGAACATGCAATGAAGACTAGAGTTCCATCCACCCTGCTCCCCTGACTTCCTTTGCTAGGTCAAGATCTTGTCCTCAGTAGGGCCCACATGCTCCTCATGTGTATTCAGGCACAGACCCCAAGATGGAACACACACATATGATGTAATGTGAGACCCAGTCAAGCCTGGAGGGTTCTCTGTGCCTCAATTTACCACTGAAACCCAAGATGCTCACTAAGAAATGACTATTTGCCTTTATAAAACAACAGGAAAAGAACCAGAGGTTACCATGACATTTTCTTGTCAAAAAAAAAAAAAAAATCTGTTTCCAAAGCAGAGCTGGGCCTGATGCATGTCAAGAAGGCCATCCTTATTCAGCCCCCGCGGCTACAGCATGGTGAATCCCAGTATTGCAAACTCCATTCTTGACTCACCCTACAGTGTTTCATGGTAGATATTATGGCCCCAGTTCCGAGGATGGGAAACTGAGGCTGTGAGTTCACAAATGAATGGCCAGTTCCTACTTGTCAAGACTTGAACCAAGGTCTGTAGACCTAGTTTGGTTTGTTGGTTTGTTTGTGCTTCTCCAATCTATCCCAACATCCTCCGGGTCACTTCCATACCTGCCAGAGGCTGGCCTTGGTGGTTATGGTGAGATTTCTCTCCCATGCTATCCCCATTTTCCCTCTCCCTTCTAGTCATATGGCCCAAATTTTGGTTTTCAGTATGATCCTGACTCTTCCGTCTCTTCCCTCCAGATCACATGACTATGTCGTGTAAGACATGATACTTGGAAAACCCCAACCTTTCCTCAAGGCTGTGTCTCTTGATGTCCTGCCTTCATCAGTCAGCATCCAGACACTGCCAGATGGTTCCCTGTAGCAGGACCAGGGCCTTGCTAGCTTCCTTCATCTGCCTGGACTTGGAGCACCTTGAAGACCATGGATGTATCATTAGCTATGTTCTGTGTCTGTCACAGCTTAGTCATATTCTTGCATCTAGAAAAAGAGTATCTCTTAACATGCAGGTTTACCATGAAAAAGCACCTTCTGGAAGAGCCTCAGCATAAGACACTCTCCGTCAACTCACTTCCTCTCATGTAGGGCTCTCCCCACCCTGGACTGAGGTCATTAGTTCCATAGGAACGGAGAGTACAGTCCAAGCAAGCATGCCCAGTTCTCCCAAGCCTACCTGTTTCTCCCTGCCCTTAACTAGCGGGACAGCCTCCTGGATAGCAACTTCATGGCCCTCCTTTCCCAAACCAGGTATATCCTGCTACTGCCAAGGACATCCTTCTGATGGACCAAGTGCTATGAGATAAGCAAATGATCCCAGAGATCAGTGCCAGAGGTGATGGCAAAGGGTGCCAGAGGTATCCTCCAGGAATCCTGGTTAACTTTCCTAATCTCTGCCTCAGTCGCTGTATCTAGACATCAGAACCAGCAGGTGTATCACAAACACTGCCGAAAGCATAGTCAGTGAGACTGGACTTATTGAAAGTGGCTAGCCAGCTGCTGGCTCATAAATCACACGTGTAGAATGGCAGATAGGGAGCCAAATTAACTTTAATAGTATGAGTTCTGGTTGTGGAACGAAATGAAGATGGCGTGTTCGAATCACAACTACATCTATGTACCATGTCTCCCTCTAATGGCAACATTCATATGATTACAACAGGAGAATCAAGCTCTGAGAGGGCAAACCATCTACTTGAAGTGACACAATTACCAGGTACTCCACCTTGAATGGATGCTTGTTTCTATCCCTACAGTTGGAAACTTAATCCTCATAACAACTGAGTCTCAGGCCTCCAGAGAGACGAGAAGGAGAGATTTGCTCTCAATTAAGGCACTGAAGGAAGAGAAGGTAAAGAAATGGTAAGCTACCGAGTAACCTTGGTGCGTGCTCTCAAGTTCAAGGGCTAAAGCTGGGCAAGGTGGACACTCCTGCAACCCTAGGACATAGTGGGCTCAGAGATAGTTTGGGATATAGCGGGAAACTGTTTCTTTAAAAGTAAGTGGCTCCTCTTGAGAGAAGGCTGAGATGATAAAATGTTGACAGTGTCACGGGAGGAAGGCAGACCATTGTCAAGGCTGAACAGAGCGTGCAGGTTATTAGGGAGGGGCATACCAGAGATGGCGTTGGCCTGGAGACTTGGCCTAAGACAGGTCCCAAGGGAAGCAGGGCTTGTCAGCGACCCAGTTTCTACCAGATGCACATGGATACAGGGATGAACTTGCCCAGTTCTAGTGACTATTCAATGTCTTGTGACAAAAGGATCATGGCCTTTCTCTGTGACAATAACAGTCCCCAGATTCAAAATTTGAGACAAAAAGAAGAAAGTCCTCTTCTTCCATTTGCATGTCCTGACTTTCTTAAAATCTCCTTCCTGGATATCTGGAAGACACTGTATGCCTATCCAGGATTTCTCTTAAGGAAGAAGGAAGAAGAGATTCCTAACTAGCTGGCTTCCCAGTCTAGTAGCCTACTGAAACTTGGCTGGATGGCCAATCACCTAACACCACAGTCACTGGGGGTGTGGCAGTGACTTTCTTGAGATGTACCCTGTCTCCCCCAAAAACTTTGAATCCCCAGAGGAGCATAGGACAGGACACACACACCCTCCTCTGTGGCTTGCATGTCCTGTTGAACACTTGGCATGATGTAGGCATGTAGTTCTGTTTTGGATGGATTGCTACTGAACTTGTCTAGAATCACTAGAAGATATAGCCTGGCTTCCCTATTGCTTCTTGGTTGTTGTTTACTTATTTGTGATTAATTAATCATTGCAAAGGCTGAAGGGACCCAGGAGACTTAGTGCCAGGAGTTTCTCGGTTCTCTGTTGTCTGGTCCTGAGTTTGCTTTAGAATTGCATTCGTGGTATTCTACATAAGATGAGAAGGTAGGGGATTAAGTGGCCTCCGTTCTATTCAGGCAGCCGCTGAGGTTTGCGTTGTGTGCTGTGGTTTGGCTTTGCCTAAGCTGCCTGGACATGATCCTGTTCTTGGAAAATGAGCACAGCCGTAGCCCCAGGAGCCACAGAACCTTCCATAGCAGAGTTCTTGCTATCCTCACCTGGCTCTGTCCTCTAAACTTCCTGCCCCCTGGTTAAACCAACCTTCTGGTTTCTCTCTTTCCACTGACTCTGGAGAGCTTGGAGGCCCAGCATTAGCCTACATGTATTTGTGACTGACAACTCAGCCAAATCTTCTTTGCCTTGAATGCCACCAGATGCCCAAGATGCCCAGAACAGGCTTTTCTTTCGTTCTGGAAGTTTCACTCCACTCAACAAAGGGAATTCTGTCATAAAATACCCACCCTGTCACACCTAGATCACAAACACATTCTGGCAGAGTGTCCTATAGAACATCACCCCTGAGCCTGAGAGCTCAGTCCTCAGGAATCCCAGCTCTCAAAGGCATCTCACAAACAAAAATATGGCTGTCTGCATGTCTACAGACAGGTAAATGACAAGATCATCAAGGTTAAGCCAGAGCTGTAAACTTACAAGGCCTATAAATGGCATTCAGAACCAAATCCCAGTACCAAATGTGTCTCACCTCAAAGCCCAAGTCCTTCAAGTCTTAAGGAGACTCTGCCTTCAATTCTCATTAACCCATGCCATTCAGAAGATGACTATTGTTTTGCAAAGTTTCAGCAGCTTGCTATAACAAAACAACCACTGAACAAAACCAAGAGGGGGTTCTAGTGAGCTTACTGACAACCAGGAAAAATGGATTATGCAGAATGGCATAGCCCCTACAGCACTCAAATCCAATCTCCTCATCTTCAGGGTCACCGGAGGAAGCTGAAAGATGTAAAAGATGCTGGTACTTGTTCAAGGCTGCTTTCTGAAGTTTTGGTCAGCCAAAGGTAGGGGAGTGTGTGTGTGTGTATGTGTGTGTGTGTGTGTGTGTGTGTGTGTGTGTGTGTGTGTGTGTGTGTGTGCATGTTTATACACATACAAGCAAGAATGTGTGCTTATATGAGTGCATGTGTGTGTTCAGGAGTGAATGTATGTGTGTGTGAATGAGTTTCGGTGCATAGGTGAGTTATCTAAGTAAATGTGTTTGAATTGTGCACATGTTGACTGTACCTGGGCACACATGTGAAGGACTGTGTGCTTGTGAGCAGAGGACTGTGTTGATGGGAAGATGTTGTCATGGTCTAGCCACATGACTGATCCAACCAAAGCCCAGGAAAGGAATGGTTTGTAAAGAGAAAACAGGGTGAATGTGGAACAGAGCAACAGATGCTAAAAACTCCCATAACCATGCACAACTCCAAGTCTGTGACTATGAAAAGACAGAGCCAGGCTGGGCTGACGGGCTTGGGGTAGGGAGCTCATACTGCCTGGAGTTGTAGCTTGGCTCTATCCATGCATCGGACTTGGACTCTCCCTTCTAACCTGTCCCACAACCCACGTATCCGTGTACACAGACATGTTCCTTCTCCATGGCCAGGGCTCTTCACCCCAGTTCTGTCCACAGGCCTCACCCCGGCATGGAAGGACTCACTACTCATAGGAGGTAGAGAGTGAAAGGCTCTAACCTTCAGCCATCTGAGCTTTCTTAAACAATGGATGTACCAACCACAAGGTCCTTGCATTCTTCTTTCCAAAGTTCAGAAAGGATTGACAGATGGGAGGGTAAGTACATTGGATGGACAGGAAAAAAAATCACTAAATAGAATTTTAATCATATAGAGACCAGACAGAAAAAAAATCACTAAATTATATTCATTTTAATGATATATAGAGACTGGTTGTATAATACCGGGAGAATAGGTGAACATGTCTACATATGTGATCTATCTGCTTACAGCACAGAAACCAGCACCTAGGCCCTCCTAAGGAAGTAGTCCCATGAATTATCTGTAACATCAGGTACGTGGATATTTAGGCGAGAGAATAAAAGAAGCAGTAGTGTATCTTTTCCTTTGGGGGTAGCTCATGCCAGACCAGACCAGAGGCTGGAAGCACTAGGATCTCCTCAGGATCTTCTCATTCCTCTATTAGGACTAAGATTGAAACCAGTGCACAAACCAATGCTCTCACTTTGATGATCTCGTTTGTCTCAACGTTTCTCACCAGAAATGGTAAGGAGGGAGAGCTGGGTTGACATTCCATTGCAAGAACTCTTCGTATGTGACCTTAAATGACCAAGCATAGAAGTTCTGATATACAAATGTGTTTTTCCCTCTCAGTAAGCTTATCAATTGGTCATCCCTACGTTGACACCTTATCTATAACTATGTCAAATCTGTCATTAGATCTGGCTGCCTTCGACTCTTTCATGGGAAAAAGACAAGAGACACAGAAAAAGAAACCAGTGTTTGTCTGTTGCCAGCATAGTCACATCTAGTGGATGCTAAGAACAGTTTAAAAAGTCTAAAACGAGAATGCTCAAAGCAATAAAGTATGATCTGCGAGTCAAATGTGTTTGATTTTATAGGCCTGCATACCCAGATAAAAGCAAGTGCATCTATCCAGGAGATGCACGCATTGTCCTCTCTAGCTCGGACTATTCCCATCTCAGCACCAGAGACCTACGTTTACCAAAACCCAAGACCTGCATGCAGAGAGAGGATTCACCTGCAGTCAGTCAAGCTTCAGAGAGCTGTTTCTCTTGAGATCCTGACCCACTCTCTGCCAAGACTCCATGTTCCATTTGTTCAGCTCCTAGACACTGCAGAGGACATGACTTCTCTTCCTGCTCAGCCCACTTGAGATAGGAGAACGGAGCTTACGATCAAAGTTCGGGGTGCTTACGCCAGGACTAGTGCTCTGAATGCCTGTGCCATTCTAATCTTTGCATGGGTAGTAAACCTGCCTCCATGCCTCTTACAAGCAGGGAAGCTGAGAACAGAAAGGTGACCTCACTTCCTGAGGTCTCATAGCCACTATCCAGAACTGCATCGACTGGTGCAGCCCAATACCTGTGCTGACTTCAGGTAAGGCTGAAGTCCAGGATATGTGCCGTGTAACATGAGGAAATTCGCCCTTTTCCCTGTAGGTCACAGCCACCTATTAAAGCCACTTGGACATCAGGCAAAAGACCTGACCACAGCCTGAAAAGCAAATAACAAGGCCAGATGGAAGAGCCGTCACTCACTGACTGTCACGGAGAGGGGAGGCATTAAACCCCAGTGTCTCACTCTGAGGCAAGCTGTCTGCAAAGCCACAGCCCTGTTGCATGTGAACCAGCTCCCCCAGGCTAGCCCTGAACCCCAGAAAGACTTATCTAGAGCAAGGCTTCTCCCCAGTTAGGGCTGAGTCATTCTGTTCTGTGCCTTGGTAGGAATTTGTCAGCATCCCTGGCCACTATCCACTAGATTCACATGACTAAGGGGTGACAGCCAAAACACCTGCAGACTCTGTCTGGTGTCCCCTGGGGGTAGGACAAAAGCGTCAGGAACTTCTGGCCTAGGGCTCAGGGATAACTGTGCAGTATGACTCTCTCTAGGCAATAAGGATAAAGTGGGTGGCATCAGGCATCTAGGTAACTATGGTAGGTCACATGCTCTGGTCTGGAAGAGCCTCTGGATTGCAAGGAGAGCTTTAAGAGGCCATGGTACTGATCACCTCTCAGCCCAGAAACTTGAGCACCATTTCTCAGGGTTAATTTCCTGGTCCCCTGACCTGAGGCCGGAGCAATGGGTTGGACATCAACAGCCTGGACCTTCTAAAGTTCCTGGGGGGGGGAGGGTTGGGGGAGGTACGGCACGGGCCCTTGTGATTTGGCATCTCTGACACATACATGAACCTGGGTGCAGGCCCTCCCTTTCTTCCGGCTGAAAAAAAGACTAGCTTTGCAAATAAGAATATGGAGTAAGCAGGAGGACCTGTGTGGTCCATCCTGGCCCCAGGGCCCACTGTGCTAGCACTTTATACTGTCTCCATCCCCATACTCATGCTCCATCTCACTCTGACCTTATGACCTCCAAAGACTCACCTTCCAGACATCACCAAAGAGTAACTCAAGACATGACTGCACACTGATGTCTCAGGAATTCAAGATGCCCTGTCTCCCCAGACTGTGTTGGCTATGCCCAGGTGGAGGATGGGGGGAAAGCAGATGTCACTCCTCCACCTCTATGAGGTCACCGGATGTCCTCAGGGAAGGGGTGCCACGTGGTTGTAGGATCCAAGCAGTCACTGGCCAGTGCTAACAGACCCTGTGGATCATCAGGTCCTGGGCACTCCCTGGATCTTTCTGCTGGAATCCTTGACTGTCATTCTCAGCAGAGGCCATGAATCCTAGGTTCTTCCCCCTCCCACAACAGAGGCACTCAGGAGGTTTTCATCAAGGCATTTAAATGTGTGTGTGGGTGGGGGGTCACACCTGAGTCAAGTCTTTGTTTCTGGGCGGACCCTACTCTCTTCTTCTTGGCCACATGTTCCCAATGTGTCTTCAGCCAGGGGTGGCAACAGCTATTCCTCAAAGCTTGTTACAACTACACAAACTCCAGGCCCACCCAGACCACTGGACCCAAGCCCACCTTCTAAGAAGGTCCCTGGGCAGTGGGCTGCATAGTGAAACTCAAACACAAGGTGCTTCCTTGAAAGTATAAACATCCTGGAGTGGATACAGCAAATGTGACCTATGTGATTTACCCCCATGTCTCCTATAATCCCACAAGTCTATCTTGGTCATAGACACCTCTGGAGAAGATGTCTTGCTGCCACTGGCTTGTCCCAACACCCCGGGGATGCCAGCAACTGGGTGGCCCTCCCTTTTTCCTGCTCTCCATCTTGCCTGCCACAACTGTGTCTGAATTCTGCTTGCTCAAGCCTCATCACTTGGCTATGTAATAACACTTCATCTGCTTAGTGACAGTGAGTCATGGGCCACTTTATGGCTCAATTCTAGTTATTTTCAGAGGAAAAACCTGAGGCCACAACAGTAGAGACTGATCACACCACCAGACACAGAGCCCGATGCAGAATGAGCAGAAAACTCCACTCAGCTAATTCAGTCAGCTAGGAAGTACCAGGATTTCAGGCCTTCTCTTGCCCCATGCTATTGCCTCTGCTTGCAGAGAAGAGATCCGGGAAGCTAGAAGCAACAGCTCCAGCTGGGGCTGAGATTCCAGCACACAGGCTCTGCTTTGTGGTGTCAATCAAAGAAGAATAGAAGGAGACCTGCCGGTGAGACCACTAGAGCAACACTCCATTGCTGGCCCACTGCAGGTAGGGTGCTGTGAGGACCTGTGACTAAACTCTTACAGGCCTGGGGCTCCATCCATGCCTGGGAACTATGTGGGTTTTAGCAATTCAGAGGATGGCTTAAGAATCCCCTGCTGTAAATTGAGAGGGAAGAACCATGCTCTTTAAAACAAAGTAAGTGTATTTGGAGCTCTCAAACCTAAGCCCCCTGGAAAGAGATGTGCAGAAAAACATTAAGTAGCTCCCCCCCCCCCCCAACTGTTCTGATCCTGCCTCACCTTCTGAAGTCATGCTGCCTCTTAATCGGCCTGCAAGGATCCTATAATGTTTTATTTGTTTGTCCGTTGTAGGTTTGGGGAACAGGGTCTCCTTACCTAGCTCTGGCTGGTCTACAACTCACAATCTTCCTCCCTCGCTTTTCAAGCCCTGGGATTCCAGGGATGCCAGGCCTTTAGGACCAGCTGAACTTCAGGCTTATGTAGGTCAGGCTCCCAGGCTCCCCTGTGTGAATTAATTAAGTGTTCCTTTTCCTGGGCTCTGCATTGGTGTCCTGACACAACCTCCTGCATAGCCTAGCCTCTGCTGCAGCTGTTTGTGATGGAGTTGATGCCATAACTCCAAACTGTGTTCCACACTTACCTGACACAAGGTGATTTAACCTATAACCCTGGGTAGAAATGGGTATAGTAATGTTTATCTCTTAGAAGTGAAGGCAAATGAACAATTAATACATGCCAAGTACCTTACATACTGCCTTGCATAACTGTGAGCTCATGCAGTCACTGGCACTATGCTGTCATTTTGTCACTAATGACATGACCATGAAGGCAAGAAACCCCAGTGGCCACTGGCCTGTGCTCCTGGATGGGCAGAGACATCTTCAAGCCACCTCTGACCTTTGTAATGTGTTCACTGTCAGCTTGATAAAACCTAAAATCAGCTGGGAGATGGGCTATCGGATTATTCTGATTACATCAGCTCATGTGGGAAAGCCTGTATTCATCGTGAGCTGGACCACTCCTCAGGCCATATAAAATGGAGACCGGGAGCTGGGTGCTCTCACGCATTCACAACATTCTCTGCTTCTTGGATGTGGGTTCAATGTGAGCACCCTGCTTCGTCAAGCCCCTGCTGCCGTATCTTCCCCGACATAATGGACTGAGCCTCAAACTGCTAGCCAAAATGATGCTTTCTCTCTTAGGCTGTTTTTGTCAGGCTGTTTTATCACAGCTACAAGAAAAGAAACAAAGTACCGTGTGTAGTCAGGTGTTGTCACACAGTAACTCACCTCATGTTGTCCTGAGGATGTGGAAGGACGGTGGATAAGGGCTCTGATTCGATGCTCCCACAGCTAGAGCACCTAGCTCTCACCAAGGAGTTCTTACTATTTAAGAAACAAACAGTATCTTTGATGTTCTGCTGTTTCCATACTGGAATCAAGGCTACTAGTTAAAAGGGCTTAAAGGTTAGGAGATGGGATCCTGGGGCTAAAACATGAATACTAGAGATACTCAACTTTGTATCTGTAAACTAGGAGCTGGGACTGTACCAGCCGTACGTCCACGTTTGGGATGGGTCTGAGTAGAGTGTCCCATGTCTCTGTATTACTCCTGAGATGTCTACAGGACATGTCCACAGCAGGCTGTGTAGAGTGTGTGCTGGAGCTGAGTCAGAACTTTGGGGTTAATAGAGCAAACAAGGAAGAGCCCAACCTCCTGCAGAAAGGGGAGGGAGGGAGGCGTCTCAAGGTCTGAAGGAATCTGGTGGTCTACAGGATCTCAGGAGAGAGATTCTGGAGAGGAAATCTGCATTGGCATCTATGTTCAAACTGATACTTTCTCCCAGGTTATGAAACCTACATGCCTGGAGGCAGAAAGAAAGATACACTAGTTTCTGTTCTCTGTGTCAGGGAAGACAAAGCAGAAGCCAAATTGCATATGAACGCACACACATACACACACACATACACACACATGCACACACACATGCACGCACATGCACACACACACATGCACACACACATACACACACATGCGCACACACACATGCACACACACATACACACATGCGCACACACATACACACACATGCGCACACACATGCACACACATGCACACGCACACACATGCACACACACACACATGCACGCACACATGCACACACACATGCACGCACATGCACACACACATGCACACACATAGCACCTCACTCACAGATACATCTAAGCGATGACTCTGTCAATAACAATAAACCATTTCTTGGCAAGTGAGAAGCCAGCGTGACAGACAGAAACTGCATAGGGTGACAGCTAGGTTTCTCTACCCTGCCCTCTACAGTTCCAGTGCGCTCAGCATCTACCACCAAGAACATTAGTTCTGAGGCTGTACCAGGAGCACCATCCAATGAGAGGCATGTCTCCAACCTGAAGATCCTTCCCTGTACATCTGCAGGGAGGAAGCGCTCCCTCAGAGCTGGACTCCCACAGCTTTTACCTTTTGAACCGGTACATTTGGAATGACCTGGACAGTTCGATGCTGTCTCTGTATCTCAGCTTTCCCCCCGTGGGAAGGACCATGAGAGGGGGCACTAGAGAACTCATGTAGAAAGTGGATAGTCACTGCATTTCCAGTGTCAGTGACAACTACACAATCACTACCGTGGCTGGGTCTGTGGGATGCTTTAAGTCCACCCCAGATTCCTGACATATAGTTTGACTGCATCTCCTGCACAGTCACACCCCTAGCTTCTAGATATATTCTGGGATTCTTCTCATCACTGAGACTTGGTGTGATTTCCCATCCATGGCTTTTAAGAGTGGGCAACTTTTCTGCATTATCCCAACCAGAACACAAGAGCCCACTACACCCCATACACTGCAGCCAGAAGAGTCCCCCAACCTGCATAGGGCTGTGATAAGAATGAACTTCCAATCCACTGAGACTTCAAGGGCTACCCATCACTAGAGCTGAGACAATACATTCCCGGTTCTTCAGGACAGCTCCTGAGCTTTTTGGTAAAAAAAAAAAAATTAGAGCTGAGATTCAAGGCAGGAGACTGAAGTTATAGTCCAGGCTCAGAAACTACCAAGCTCCTGGCTTTGAGGGGGCATATTCTCCTTCAGGGGACTCAGTTCCCCATTTCCAGAGAGTCCTTAACTAGATGGTCAGTACTGTACCCTGAAATGCATACGATGATGAGTGGGGGCACTCTATCCAACCACCACCTGCCACTGAGACATGAACTACTGCTGTGAAGAGGAGTTCCCCGGACAACACAGCTGGTCATTGCTAGCCCAGCTCCTTGGGATGCCCTGCTTGCAGACTCAGTAAGCACAGCAGAGCTGTGGGCAAACCTCAAGAACTGCTCGACCAATGTGCATAGTTGCTCAGTTTGCAATGACAGTGAAGGCAACAGAAGAAACGAAAGCAGGTTTTCTCAGGACTCTTGCTCACACATCGTCTTTAGGACTGGCTATTGTGATGTTATATTAGCATCTGTGTTGCTCACATCTTAGGATGGGACCCTGGCCTCCCCTGAAGTTGTGCAGTGCACAGCTGGCACAGCAGTGGGTGGTGGCCTTGGCTCTGCTGTGTCTTCTGTGAATGCCATGCGTTCTCACACCCCCCTGTTTCTGTGTGTGCATCTGCCATTGCCTGGAATAACTCTTCTTTTCCTCCAGCTGCACAGCTCGTACATTCTATCGAAGGCTGCTTGAAACAGCTCCTTCCCTGGGACCCCCTCTCTGATCCCCTACTCCTGGGCACAGTATCAATTCTTTATCTCTCCTTCCTGGCCCCAAACCCGGTATCGGTCACTTGGTTAATTATTTACATGCCTGTCTCCTCTACTGAATTGTATTTCTAGGTACTATGACCTTGCCTGGGTGGCTTTGAATTCCCGGTGCCTTGGTGTGCCAGTCTTATGTTAATTTTTCAGTGAATTCTTGTGAACTACATGAGCCAAGTTTTCTTTTTCTTGATGCTCTGAGTCAAATACAGTGACACCAGAATGTATTTTTGAAAACCAAATCACAGGCTTGCTATGGTGGTGGTGCATATTTGCAATTCCAGCTCATGGAAGACAGAGGCAAGAGAACCAGAAAGCCAGTCATTTTTGTCTATACAATAGACATATATATGGCCAGCCTGAGCTCCATGAGATTCTGTTTCAAACAAACAAACACAAAATGAAATCACTAAATATAAGACCTAAAGTGGTTCAGAATGCCCCCAAAGCATTTCTGACATATCATGATATATCAAGTCATGAAGGTGTGGCTGCTGCTAGTGCTACTCAGAGAGACAAGCAGGAGTGTGTTGCTGTTAGGGTCAAATAAAGGGTTGACGCACAGAATGTCCAGTCCCTGCCTCCCACCTAGAATCTAAGAGTGATGTGGAGTAAGATCATGAAAATTGGTAGGGCACAAAACCGTGGCCACCTTTGCAGAGGGACGCACTGAAGTGTGGTATCTATAGTCTTCACTGACACTTAACAGACCTCCCAGAAAGTCCACCCTGTAGGCTGGCAGCTGCCACCATTGCTCCAAATTAGTTTTCTCCTCCCCAAGGACTTGGAGATGAGGACCAATCACAGAATATGAAATGTCTGTGTGGAAGGAGGTTAAAGGTCATTCATCGACATTCCCTTCAAGGTTTTGAGGAAAGTCAAGAGCAGTGGGAGCTAACCCCCTTGAATGCTGAGAGATTGATATAGGCGAGGTCGAGACCATGTAGCCAAATGGCTTGGGCACAAAAGACATCCAATGACACCCCCCCTTTCACTACAGATGAAGCCAGAGAAGTGGCCTAAAACCTCAGAGCAAAAGAACACCTGTGTATTCTCTGATCTCAGAGGTACTGTGCTGCACTCATTAGAGAAAGCAGTCTCCAGGTGAGAACCAGAAGGAATAGGTGGCTTATGGTCAGGTCTCTGGTAATTTGCATAACCATGTTCACGAACTGTTGTACCTGCTTAGCCACTCTTGCTCAGCTTCACTGTCCTATCATTCTTGAGATATGAACATCCCAATATTTCCCTGATGCTCAGTTGTCCTCCCTACTCAACTGTCCCTGAATCCCCCGAGTCTGTGAGGATGCTTCCTGGAGAAGTCCTTGGGGCCAATGGAACTAGTGAGCTTCCTCTCTAGAAATGGTTAGAGTCAGCACAAACTCTGCCAACCATACCACCTCCAGAATTCACAGGTGATGCCTAGTCTCACTGAAGCGCCCCCTGGTGGCCATAGTACACCCCCCCCCCCATAGGTGCTGCAGTCCTGATTGTCTCTTCCCATAGACTGTAAACTCCCTAAACAGTTGTGTCCCCAGAGCCTATATGTGTAGTTAAAACTCTGACTTTTCCCAAACGATCTCTGGTTTCACCTGTGGTTTCTAAAAGGAAATCAATAAGCCCTTGTATTATCACACTGTCAAGTATGTCTTTGCTTTGGAGAACTGGGGTGTGATTGGTGGTGTGGGTTTTGAGCCCTGGACTAGTAGTTTAGGAATGGGCTTCTATGAACTATGGCTCCACACTGTCTCCTCAGGGGTTCTGATGAGGTAAGGAGGTCTCCTTCTCGAACAATCTAGATGAGAGTGTTACCTAATCCAGCGAGCTGGGAATAAGGACCTGGGAGCTCAGACTCGGCCTGCTGCCTCTCATCCAAGATATTTACAAAGGCCTTTCCCTCAGAAGATAGAACCATTCCCTAAGTAGAGCAGTGGTTCTCACCCTTTCTAATGTTATAACCCTTTAACACCGTTCTTCATGTTGTGCTGACCCCCAACCATAAAATTATTTTCACTGCTACTTCATAACTGTAATACTGTTATGAATTATGATGTTAATACCCGATGTGCATGATATCTGATATGCAGCCCCTGTGAAAGGGCCATTCAGCCCCCAAAGGGGTCCCAACCACAGCTTGAGAACCGCTGCTTCTAGCCAGTTGTGAGGGGTTTGAAGGTAGGTGACTCCCCGTCATGTCCTCAGCTGGGCTGTACATGGAGAGCACAGATGATGCTTTTCTAGAAGCTGCCCCTGATCCAGAGGCTGCAGGCAACAGAAGAGTCTACTCTATGTCAAGAGCACACTGGTACGCTTCTCATTTGAGATCTTGAAATAATAGGAATCTGTATAATAGCGTCAGAGGAAGGTGCCAACACTCTTTCTTCCACACGCCAGAAGTATTCCAAAGACTTAGCCTTAACTGACTTACATAATCTCCACGACTCCATGAGGTGAGTAGATTATTATTCTTGTTCTCCTGAGGAGAAATCTGTGTGGCAGAGAGGTTAGTGACTCATTCAAGGTCACAGAGCAGGTAGAGAGCAAAATCAAAGCTTCCAACTAGGGCTCTTTAACCTGAAGGCCATGCTCTTAACACAATTACATACACACACACACACACACACACACACACACACACACACACACACACACCACCTCCCGGCACCTCCTAGAGTCATGTCTGTTATGAAACTCCGAGTGTCAAGCCCCTAGACTCTCTCAAGTCATGTGCCATATTATTTAGAACCTTTACTGTATTAGGTTAGCCTCTAAAATATTACCATGAGGTGACCATTCTTAACCGTCAAAAAATGCTGATTTTGTGTGGTTCAATCTAAAACAGTATGCTAGGCTAAGCACAATCTATACCATCTCGAGAACAGAGTAAATAGGAAGCACCATTCAGTGAGTGGCCAGTCCGTCGGCCTTGGGGCCTCCCCCACTGTGTTACCCTTTGAAAGTGTGGACGGTCCACGAAGCTCCCAAAGTCATCCTGTGACATTGCAAGGACAGGTTACATAAGATGAGTGCTAAAGCTGAGAGTACACGAACACTCTTGCAAGCACAGGTTTTGTTAAAATTTGTAACTCAAAGACTAGGCTCGTGCAGCTTAGTAGTAGAGCATCAGCCTATCGTGCACAGGCTCTGGGTTGCACCCCTAACACCATCAAAAGAAAATGAAATAAATCCAAGACTTGGTTTGGGCTTTCAGCTCTGCCCTTCAACATCCATGCGATCTGCATTTGCCATGGCATCTCCAAGCTCAAAATTCCATAAAGGAAGGGAAAGAGGGAGAGAGGAGAGGAGGGAGGTAGCTGCTCCCTAGAGAGTGCTGAAGAACCCTGGTCCTGAGGCTGTAGAGTGTCTTGTCAACATGTTGCCCAAATCCTCTCTGTGTGGAATGACAATAGCTTATGTCACATCCAGACAGTCACTGTCACTTTCCCTGTCTACCTATGTTGCTAACTTTTCAGGAAAGGCTTCCATTCAAATGCTACCTCACCTAGTCCCTTGTCCTGAATGCCTGGTGTCCTGCTGAGCATGCCCTGAGCAAGGCTGGACCCAGCAAGGCAGTTTCATGTGGAGTAAACTGAAAGCCTTGCAGTGCCTATAATACAGCCTTCCTGTCTTCCTGTGCCACCCCTGTGCCTGAGAGGAAGAGGGGAAGAGGGTCGACACACAAACACCCCTCTTCCTGGCCTCCGTCCTGGAGAGAGAAGTGCCGGCTCCATCTACAGAAGCCAAAGGAACAGCTTGTGCTGCCTGAGCAAGCAAGCGCCAGGAGGGGATCTGAGTCATTCTGACAGCAAGAGAGGCACTGTGCCAGCCATGCACAAGGCACTCCTCTAGGGCAGGACAGTCGACATCAGGGCAGGGAGATGTAGCTCCCAAGCAGAGGGCTCCAAGTTGGCTTTGCAGCCACCTGGCCCTTGGAGCACACAAGAGCAAAGATTTCCCCTTTACCTACATTTCTCTCTGTCTCTGTCTCTCTCTGTGTCTCTGTCTCTGTGTCTCTGTCTCTCTCTCTCTCTCTGTCTCTCTCTCTCTCTCTCTCTCTCTCTCTCTCTCTCTCTCTCTCTCTCTCTCTGTGGGGGAGAGGGAGGGTTCATGTGTCTCCCCTTGTGACATAAGAAGCACTGGCTTCCCTTCTAGCCTGGATCAGCTACATACCCTGCTAAGTGACTGTGGGTCCTCCATCCTCACTGAACTGTGGTGGGTCACACTGTCACACAAGGAAGAGACCACACGTTCCCAGTCTTCCTTCCCATCCCTCCCAGGAGGACTGCCCCTCCCAAACACACACAGGCACACACACACACATCCTTTAGTAATTTCACACACACCATTTTGCTCCTGCTTCCCCCTTTCCTTGGTAAGGCTTACATGCTTTTTGGAACACTTGGTTCCAAAGTGGCAGTGCTACTTGCAGAGGTTATAGAATCTTTGGGACATGAGGCTTAGCTGACCTTAAGGGTGGGGCTTGAGGGTCATTCTTGGTCCTCTTTCTAAGTCTTATTTCTGTTTCTTACTTCAATAAGATGTGGCAAGCTTCCACCCACTGCATGATCCCACAGTGGCCATGAACTCCAGCATGCCTTTCCTGCCATGGCAGACTAAAACTGTCAATCAAAATGCACCTTTGCCCCTTACATACTTCTGTCAGCTATTTGATCACAGAGATGCACTGTCGTCACTCAACAACTGTGTGCTATATTGATTTTTACCTGTGACTTAGTAGCATGGGAACTAGAAGGTAGCTCTCTGATTCTTAACCTCAACTCTCTGTAGAATCACACACAAAGGGGTAACCAACTCAAGTTATAGGCAGGGATGTGTTTTCCAGATTCCCAGAATACACCGTGTCTTAGGACCTGCTGGTTCTAGATGCTCACACATCTTCCAAGAAGGCACATCCTGTTCAGGGCCAGGCCAACTACTTTCTTAGCTCTCCAATTTCTCTATTTACCAAGTGAAAGGTCTCCCATAATTCTAACCAGCCCAGCCCTAATCAAATGTTGCGTGCTTCCCTCATCTCTAGGCCACTCTGGTGTCTGTCACAGCCCTAGTACCTGTTCAAGACTTGATGGCCCTTGGATGACATGTAGCTCACCAGCTTCTGAAAGATGCATAAGGAGAAAGTTTGCTTTCTTGCCCAGTCTCATCATTAGTTTGGGGCTTGATGTCAGGAGAGACCACCTCACAAGGACTGGGTGAAGCCACCTTCATAGTGGCAATCACGAGCAACAACAGATTATATTCCCGCTGTGTCCTGGGGTCCTGGAGGTGTGATCATGCCCACAGGCAAGTGGGATAATGAATCACCCACACCCAGGTGTCTAGAGGCTCCTGAAGCCTCCCAGAGGATACACATCTCGAGCAATGAGTCTTTGGGAGAGAGAACTGTGTCTGAGCCCAGGGTGAGTGAGCATGGGCAACAGGAAGCTGCCACTACACCAAAATGCTTGAAGGCCCAGATGGTATTCATTAGAGAGGGAGTCAAGCCAGCACAGAACAACAGCCCTTTCCCTTCCCCCAGCCTCAAGGACAGCCTGGGAAAAGCCAGGTCCTCCCTTCATGGAATGAGTGTCTGGTGCTCTTTTTTAATTTCACATCTCTGCGGAGAAGGGACATTGTTTCTTCAGTGCCATCACACAGAAGGGAACAGACAGTGTCTCTTAACCATTACAACTCAAAATCTAGATACTATGATAACTATCACTTCATAGGTGACCTTATACACACCGTGCGTTTGTGCTGAGTGTAACACGGACTGAATGATCCTCACCCTGCTTACATTTTCTAAAATGTGAAGAACATAATTTGATAGGCCAGTGTCAGGGTTTTCCAGTTGCCATCATAGATCATCAGAGCTCAACGGTCACACAAAATCAGACTGGAATACATAATTAGTGAATGAAAATCTGCAATCTCAGAACACAGGAGATGAAGCAGAAGGATGAGTTCAAGGACAGCCTGAGCTACATAATGAGTTCCAAGCCAGCCTGGGCTACTGCCTAAAATAAAATTCTCAGAGAAAAATCTGAGAATGTACCTTAAAAGTAGAACACTTATTGACCTGGCACATAAGATAAATGATCTTGGTTCAATCTCTAGCACTGCCATAAAAATGAACGGATGAATGAATGAATGAATGAATGAATGAATGAATGAATGAACGAACAGCAATCAAGCAAAAACTTGAGCAGGTGCATGACCTGTGACCTTAGTTTTCTAGAGGACTATTCATAGGAAAGGTGAAAAATCACATCCAGACATCCACAGTTGCAGGTTTCACCTTTGCCCCCATCCATGGGACCCTCTAGACAACTAGGCAACAGCCTTCGTGTTAGCGTGATGCTGATGTCACTGCTCATAGCTTCAGAATGCTCCGAGTTAGTTACCTATTTTATGGCCGGTCTAAAAGCTATTTCACCCAAGGCTAAGTAAGCTTCACATTTACTTAAAGACTTCCTTTCCCTCTGCCTGCACCTGCTTTGCCATCCTTCCAAGAGCTGAGAGGGCACACTCAGGCAGTATGGAGCCTCAACAGAGTAGGGCAGAGGATCTGCTCAAAGCCCCCACAGAAGCTGGAGGTCAGTAAAAGAATTCAAGTTTCCTGACTCTGCCCCGGCTGAAGCTCTAAGTATGCCACGAACAGAGGATGTCCCAGCCCTGAGCTGAAGAACTGCTGGCAACTGCCTCCTCCAGGAAAAGGAGGAAAAGTGGGCAGCTCTGTGGCTCTGAGACTCCTTCCTCAGCCTGGCACTGCCACTTCGGTCTGCCTGCCAGCCCACAGCACCGCCCTTCCTGTTGTATCCCAGAGATGCGACACAAGACCGTTATGAAAGCAAGTGCTTCTAGATTTCAAGGTCTCTGTTTTAAATCCACGACCTTCGATGTGATTAAAATGCTGCTCTCTGTTTCACAGAAGCCTTTATGTAAGCATGTAGAGGAGAGCTGTCCCCAGCAAGCTGTGCCTGTTTCCCAAAGCCTGCTGGGAAAGGGTACCTGAATGCAAAGGCTTTCAGAGCAGAACACCAGATAGGGGCTCTGACATTTTAAAAGAATCTCTTCATCTGATTCAAAAGCCCACAGTTTTACAAATGTGTCCATCCACTAACCTCAGCCTCAACACACTTAACACACAGGGTCTGGGTGAAAATGATGGTTCTGGAGATAACCCATGCTCAGGGGCAGGAGAGGAAAGAACCAGAGAAAGATAAGCCAAGAGGTAGGAATGAGGAGCAAGCTTTTCACCCAAGTTAGGAATAGAGGTTCAAAAGAAAGGGCAGGACCAGCGTGACTCAGGACAGCTCAGTAACTGTTTCTGAGTTTGTTCACAATGGTGTGGTAGACCAGTACTCCCAATAGCGCACAATGGATGCTATGTATGTCAAGTTGTAATGTTGCATAATTCCATTGAAAATGAACACAATTAGTCTGCTTTGAGATGGAAACTTGCTATGTAGTCCAGGCTAGCCTCAAACACACGCTGTAATGCCAGACTACCCTCAGGGCGATCCTCCTGCCACAGCCCCCTAAGTAGTGCGATAACAACCATGTGTCACTATGTCTAGCAGTTTTAATAGTATTTTTAGTTCACCCAGTATATTTAACACATAGATATTTTAGCACACAATCTAGATGAAATAACTAATAAAGACATTTCACCTTTTGATGCTCAGTATTTCAAATCCATGTCTACTTTAAACTCACACACATCTCAGCTCATCAGTGCTACATAACAAATGTTTGGCTGCTCCTTTTGGTGAATAGCTACCATAGTGTATTGGTTATTCCAGAGAAATCAGGAGAATAAAGTAAGTCTGGTATGGTTCCCAAAATTTCCAAACGAATGGGGATAGTGATATTGAGGTGTCCTTGGAGGCTTTGGAGCTTAACTAATTTTGCCTAACTTAGAGGCTCAAGATAGCTCCTGGATCCCAGGGGAAATGACGCTAGGCCATGCTGCAAGCTGAAGAGATTAAGTCCTGTTGGGGGATGAAGCTAAATCCTCCTAAGAATAGGTTTTAGGGAGAAAGTATAAGCAAAAGCTGAGGAGTGGTTCAGGCAGTCGAGCCCATGCTGGGTAAGGATGAGGAACTGGGTTCTGATCCCCAGTATCCAAGTGAAATCCATGTGGTGGTGTACACATGTGACAACAGAGTGGAGCTACAGAGACAGGTGAATCGAGGATTCTCTGGACGTCCAGCCTAATGGAAACAGCAAGCTGGAGGATAAGTAAGAATCCTTGTCCCAAAAAGTAAAATGGGGAACAAGAGAGGAAGACACCCCACCTTGACCTCTTGCTCTTCATGCACTTGTGAAGGAAAGTGCTCCAGCATACTCTGTGGCAACTGCCTCTTATCCAAAGATGTGTGCAGGTTCTTGGTACCTCGTAAACTCAACTTCAGTGGTAGCCTCATCCCATAAGAAGTCTGAGAGATCAAATGTCAGAATCTCCCCCAAATGGCACCTATTGTCTGCTTTTGTATACTCGTGGAGGTTAAAGAGCTGACTCCACATGGAAACATATACAGCAAACATTTGGAAAGTTCCAGAAAACTACAGTTTTGCCACCTAACAAAAAATCCTGACTGCAAACCAAATTGAGAATCTTTCCATCCTCCATTCCCAGGTGGGGCACATCCTGGACCCCAAATCCACCCTTTTGCTGTGAACAAACAAGTTCTTATTGACTTGCTACCTGATTATCTCTGGGGGCACTGACACTGGTCAAGCTTCTGGGAATTCCTTGAGAGAAATGACCAATGCCCACACCGATTGCCTCTCAGAGATATTGACACACAGCAAACCAAATGTGGACTGTTGATTTTCATGCTGTTTTGACCAAAGACTCCAAATTACTTCAAGCAGAAAATGTTTTATCTGCCAAAGGGTCTAGAGAACCCACGATCGGTTAAGCTGAGTAGTAGGTAGACAAATGCTTATCAACCCAGAGATTATGGGCTGCAGAAAAGTCATTCTTTTGTGGTCAGGTCTTTGGGGCCAATGTTATCATAGTGTTCCTTAGAGTAGAGGACCAGAGGAAATTCCCAGTGCTGCTCAAAGGGGTCTTTGAAGAGATGAACTATGACCTTCTGGAATATCTATTGAGTGAAACTCACCAAGCACCTTTAACTTACTATGGGGTGTACAAGCTTCTGCAGAAGGTACGGTGATAAAGATACCACAACTCGCTCACTGAGGAAGCTTATCATGTAGTAAAGAAAAGACGACATGTGGGGACATATCACAAACGCAAAGCACCATCTGTTATGAAAAATACAAACCGACTCCAGAGAGGACCTAAGAGCTGCTACTCGGTCTCTCCTATAAGGTTGGAATGGAATGGCCATATGGAATTACATCATCTTGTCCCAGAATATTAGGATGAAGGCAGTGAGGAGCAAGATTTGGTGGCGATAACTCATGCTGAAAATTGGCCTAATGTAGAGTCTGTGCACAAATACATTTTTAGGAATCAAAGAAAGGAAATGCATGTATCCATCAAATAGTGTCAAGCTGAGACATGTGTTGATTCAGGGCAGGTAACAGCATCCCAATGTGTGCAGATGAATAGGTGTGAATAAATATCCTTGGGGACTATAGAATTGGCTAGAAGATTGATGGAGTCTTAATATTGCTTCTTTGGACTTAAATGTGAGTGGTAAAACCACTAATTGAGTTTCACAGAATGAGCCAATGACTGATCCTCTCCTTCTGTTATTAGACCTCTAATCGAAGAGCGTGATGTAGTTTATATTTATCTTCATTCTGTGTCACCTCGTTAACTTTAGGAGGGGAAAGTACCCAACGTGTGTTGAACAGATAAATGAATGGAAACATGAACTAACAAGCAAAGTGCTGAACATGTCAGAGTGCACACAGTGGGATCTAGTTCTCCAATATTTGCAGATACTCATGTTAAACATGTCAGAGTGCACACAGTGGGATCCTGTTCTGCCAGTGTTTGCTGATTCTCATTTTGGCCAAGACATTGAACGTCTCCAAGTCCTACTTTCATCATCTGTAACACAGATCTGACTGTAGAGACTGCTGCAGGTACTTGTGATGATTAAATAACAGGGTAATACACTTAATAAACAGGAAAAATATAAAACAAAATATAATTGCTATCTCACTGACACAATAAGAGACCATATGCTATTTGGGAAGCTGAGAGTCATCCTCAAGCCACTATGCTTGTCACATAAACCTCTGAAGTGGATCCACATAGGACACTTACCTTCTTACCCTAGGCAGGAGGCCAGAGACAAATGACCAGGTGAAAATTAATAACCAGAGATATCCACATGGCCTTGCTTGACAAGTTGCGGAGTTAAGGAGATTCTCAGCCTGTTCCTTACAAATAGGAAGCATACTGTGTCTGCCCTGAATTTCCTAAGCCCTTGCATCGAAGACACCAGCTAGATCTGCAGGCTTTGTTCACTAAAAAAGCTACTGAGTTAGCAACAACTTTTATTCATGTGTGCACGAATGCACACACACGCGCGCGCACACACACACACACACACACACACACATATGCACACATGCCCAAGCAGGTCCATACACTTGCCTGCTCCTGACAAGACAAGTGGGCAATGTCATGACAAGATTAATTAGACCACTGCTATAGGCATCTGTCCAATTTTCCAGCTGCCTTTCCAGATGTGCACATAACAAGTAGAGCCAACAGGCTCTGACAGGTCAGACTAGTGTGGTTAAAGGCAGGAGAGACATCTGGACCAACTTCTTAGGGCAGAATCTGGTTTCCCACCCTTTCCTGGTGGGTGCTAAGCTCACTGCTCAAGACTCTGCTGTGGTTTTATCAAGGAAGCAAGTAGCAGAGTGAGTTTCCTGAATGGGGGCTTCCCATCCACATGAGCTAGGTTCAAACCCATATATATGCCTGTGCTAGCTATGGACTCTTGATTACTTACCTTTACCCCTCCCCATGATCGCCTGAGTACCACTTACATCAGTCAGCTCAGCAGCCCAGACCAGTTACTTCTATACCATCCTGTTTACTCTGATGGACACCATCAGCAGGGTGCTCCAATACAACACATCATGTTCCATTTTGGAATGAGTTGTCCAGTGTGTTATTTCTTGGATGGTGCCACCTGCTGCTCTTTAGAAACAGCATGCTAGGGGTTGTAAGAACTTTTTGTCTAGAGTAGAATTTTTGGAAAATCTCACTGTCCTCTCCCCTCTGCCTTTAGGAGCATGTTTCATCAGTGTTGGTAGGGATAGGGACATCACTTTTCAAAACAACTCTCAGAATCAGCCCACTCTCACGTGAAGAAAATGGTCCCTTAGTTGCCAAGCAGCTAACAGTCCTTCTATTGGGCTGATTTCATGCCTCCCTTCACCGTTGAGAGCTAGTTTCTAAGCAACCCCTGCATTGAAAGGCCTGGAAGATCTGATCCAAAATGCAGCCCTCTGGCCTCCACTCCACAGCTCCCATACAGAGCCTGGAAGACTGCCATCTGCGTCTTCATAAACTCCCCTCCCTCACAAGTCTCATCCATTCCAGTTTCTGAGCTACAACTCCAGATGACAGAGACCAGGGGGCCATGTGCATCTTGGACTGCACCTTCTGTGGCACCTCTCTAAGAAGACTATTCACCAGGGTCCGGAGAAGAGAAAGAAAATTAGCAAGGGATGATTTCAGAGTCTGTGAGCCCAGGAATTCCCACAAGGAATGAAATAGGCACAGCGCTCCCCTCTGGAAAGGACTGTCAGGGAAATATCCGGGCAGTGTGCACCACTCTCAGACTGCTGGCATCCCAGTGTCACTGTGTACAAGACTCTGGTACGGAAAGCGGAGGGAGCTGCCTGAGACTATTCAAAGCAGTTACTGTGTACTAGGTAGAACAGTTCTTCCTCTTGATCATTTTGGTCTGCCTTTGCTTTACTTTGAGGTGGGAATTCTTATGACATGAATAACCAAACTCCAGAGAGATCACATGACAAGAAGAGAATGTAAAGATAGCCCTCTCCTACTCATGGCTTCTGTACTTTTGGAGCCCTATCTGCTAATTTAGGCACAAGTTGAAAATGCTGAGAAAGAAAGTGTCTCCTCTATACTGAATACAGAGATCAATTCCTCTGTCATTGTACTATATGTTATAATATAGTGACATTTTTCACGCCAGTTTCATTGCATCGGGTTTTATAAGTAACCTAGGGATGGCTTCAGGTACAGGGACAGCTGTGCACACGGTACAAAGGGAGCTTCACATCACCTTAGGTAAAGGGGGTATTTGAGGAGGACTCCTGGATCCAGTCTCACTCAGTCACTAAGGGATAGCGAGCTGAATATCTCCCTTTTGGCTTTTCCTTGTACAGTTGGGAAGTAAGAGAAGTCCTCCCCAGGCTTGTTGAAGGATGTTAGGAAATCCCACGGACTGCTTATGGCTCACAGCGCTTTCTCAACGGATGTTTTAGATCTGACACTGGAAAGACTCCACCCTCATCCAATCAAGAAAGTATATAAACTAATCACACTGAGGGTTGCTGGGATCCTACTTATTATATTTTATGGCGTATCCCCCCCCCCAAATCAGGATTCTTTGAGATGGTTCATTCCAAAAGCAGATTAGTGGCCTGTCACACCTGAGAAGACCAAGACTGCATGGTCAAGCACTTGCTGTCAGTGAGCGATTTGATTCCTTTATCCTTGCAACCCACTGGTGGCTAAATAGAAAGTCGAAACAGGCAACAAAAACCAATCAGATCTTACTAGGGAATCTGCCAAAGCTCCAACTGCTGTTATAATTAGTTCCTTCTTCTCTGTTTCTCTTACAATGATTCCTGAGATTCCTACACCTCGCCCCACGACCCACATGATGTCACTAAGTGTCCTCTGCCCTGAGGCAGTCCCTGCTTCCCAGAGAGGAGGCCTGGGTGTGGAGCAAAGATTTTGAGTCAGCTACCTAAATAGGATCGGAAGTCCGCTCTGCCACCTCCCCTTGTGTGCTCCTGGGAGTTACATGGACATCCTGAGCATGGCTTTCTCAGCCTGCAGATGGGGCCCCGGGTAGGACAGGCAGAAGAGAAGAGTTCAGTTCTGCTCAGTGCACTCATCAGGGAGGCAACGGAGGCTGAGAGGATGGCTCAGCGGTGAAAGAGCTCATCAAACAAGGAAGAGGACCAGAGTTCAAATCCTCAGACCCAAGTGAAATGCCCACTGAGGGTGGTGGCCCATATGTAATCCCAGCCTCATAGGTAGAGGCAAGAGACTTCCCAACCAAGCTGTCTATTGGGACTATCTGTATCATCAAGCTTTGAGTCTGACAGAAAGACCTACAGAAGATGAGATGGAAAAGCAAAGGAGGAAAAGTCCCCAAATCAACCTTTCTCTGCCACACGTGCACACACAAACACACATGTGCACACTCACATAAAAAGCATGCAGGCACCACACACGTACAAGAAAGACAAAAAAAAAAAAAAAATGGAGTTGGGATTCTCAATTTATAGCCTGAGTCCTTAAAAAAGGAGTCTGTGGAAATATTTGCACACTAAATATTCCTGCACAATAAATCAACCGCACATGCCTTCTAGGTCTGTAATTATCTTTCCTCTCCTAGAAGGAGTTGTAATTCACTGTACAAGGAAGGCGTTTCTGAGAAGGCTTAGGAGCCAAAGCCATCAGAATTGTCCCTGCTGTCTCCACAGGACCAGGGACTGCAGGTCCGGTTCCAGATGGAAATGAAGTCAGACAAGCAGAGCGGAGGGAATCAGAGGCACGACTATAGTAATCCAAAGGCTGATGTAGTTGATGGCTCTTACCTCGCAGGCACTGTGCAAGCTCCCTGCTCATCACATCTTACAGACAAGAAAATTAAAGGTTGGAGAAATGTAGCAAGCTGCCCAAGATACCAGCTAGCAAGAGGCAGGATCTGGAGTTTTGACCTGGCTATCCAGGGTCTGAGCCAAGCACCCCTCCCCTCCGGCTCATCTAGAAGCTCCCCACCAGTCACTCTCAGCAAAATGCCTCTGCTTCCTCCACCCTGATCCATGTCCGCCCCCACCAGACTGTCAGTCTCTATTTTGCACCGAGGGAGACAGGTGGGTCTTGACAAATGAGAAATGGCGGCGTGATTATCCAGTCCCCTTAGCGATTGCTGCTGCGGGGAGAACAGAGCACGTGTGACTCGGAGCCTGCTCTGAGTGACACAGAGCCCCAGTGTGTGACTCACAGGAACATGCCAGGGGTGGCATCACAGCAAGCAGCAGCTAGAAGGCTGCCTGTCAGAGACAGTGCCAGGGCCAGGAACTGCTTACAAATGTTCCTGGCTCTACAGAGCTGGCCGAACAAGAGCCCAGCCGGCAATCCTGCGCATTAGCCAGGACCCCGGAGCCCTAGAGAGAAAAGTTTTGAAACCTATAAAAGTACTATTCTAAAGCCTTCTAAAAATGTACACAGCCTCAGGCTAGGAGCCACAGGCCTTACGTGAGGCAGCTGGTGGTCCTGGGTGGCCCTTTCAAAGAGGGCATAGCAGGGAGACATAAGTCTGTGATCCCTATCCACTCCCTTCTGCTTTAGAAGGTGCCGTGTAACTCTTTATTCTAAGTTTTGCAACTGTGAAACAGCTTTATTTTTCAGATAAAGCTCGGGTACACAGCTCTGTCAAAGCTTTTCTCTGGGGTCCTTCAGGGGCTGCCCCCCTCACTGCCAGGACGCTGTTCTTCATTTTGTAATTAATTACTGTGTATGTGTGGTATTCATGCGTACATGCAAGTGTGTAGAAAAAAGCCCATGCAGGTGTCTTCCTCTGCCATTCTCCACTGTGTTTTTGAGGCAAAGTCTCTCGCTGAACCCAGAGCTCACTGATTGGCTGGGCTGGCTGGCTAGTGAATTCTGGGGAACCTTCTGCCTTTGCCCCTACAGCACTAGGGTCAGAGATGTGCAACACCCTGGCTGGCTTTTAGGAGTGAAGAAGGAAGACTCAGGTCCTTGTGTGTGAGCAGCAGGCACTTTACCACCTGAGCCATCGACCCAGCCCAGGCATGCTGTTCCTATGTAGATCCTGCACTCTAGCTGGATCAATTAAATGGACAGTCATAGAGATAGTTTGGGAACTCTCAGAATGCTTTGCCTTTCCCTTTGCAAGGGTTTCAGTGAGTGTCTCTCATAAAGCCCATGAGTTAATCTTGTCCCACAGAATGAGCATGGGCGGGGCTGTGGGACTCTATGGGAGATCTTCCTTGTGAGGGAGGTGTGGGGTCTGTGCCATCCTCTTCCTCTTTCGCTGTTTTTCTGTTTAATGGAGGATCATTTGCTTTCCTGTGGTCTCCAGTTAGAAGGAAGCCCCTTGCTAGAGACCCCAAAATCACACAAACCTTATCTTTGGAAGCAAAGATGTCAGCACAAACCTTATCGTTAGAAACAAAGATGTCAGGTAAAAACAAAGGTTAAATTCCTGTTTTCTGGAAAGGAAACGTTATGGTGCAAATAGGTCCCAGCACAGCTCCTCAGCTGGTAGCACGGTGTTGGAACATCACAGAACCTCAGGAAGGGAGTCACAGTTGGAAGAGATGGGTTACCTGAGTGGGACTTTGAGGGTTGTAACCTGCCCCCTGCCTCTGGTTGAGTTCTCTGCACCCTAAACAGTCAAGATGAGAAAAAGTCAAGCACAAGCTCCCACCACCAGAAAGAGCATCTCCTGTCACCAGGTAGTTCTCACCATTATGAACTGCTCTCTTTGCAACAAACTGTGGATCCCTTCAGTTGCTTCTATCAGGTACTGTACCACAGTATGTGTGTGGTCTGTGAGTTGGCTCTGGATGGTATCTTTCAGGGGCTGGCTCCAGCTGGTAGCTTACAATGTTTCTCCTTCCTTTTCTCTCAGCCAGGAACCTGGCCACCCTGCTGGGCTATCCTGGAGTATTTTCTATGTAGAAACTGAGAAGTGTATTTGTTTATCTACAGCAGGGAAATCCAGGGTGCACCCAACCTTACTCTTTGCTGCCTCTACTGGTGGCCCAAGTGACATGTTCTCTGCCACAGGCAGGTCACAGGGCAGGTGAAGAAGACTACCTGTGAACGCAGGAACTGAAGAAGATGCCCAGACACTAAGCCTTCTCCTTTTGAGCACAAAGAGAGTCCACAAGAGAAGGTGGAGACCATTAGAAAGCCCACCGCAGATTACCTCCCCGAAAAACAATTCTTTCACATAGATCTCTAGCATCTCTTGTGTCTTCCAGCTGACTGGTATGGGTAGATATTTCAGGATTCCCTCCCCAGCCTCCCCAGCCAGGCATGTCACTACAGAGAGACAAGGCTGTCCATGCCCAGGGTGGGATCTGGGCTGCAGAATGCTATGAGCTGACTGAGCCAAGAGGAACAGAAGCCTCCATGGCCTTCCCAGCATCACATAGCAACAGGGCTAAGAATAGATCTCCGCCTCCTGCTGCCCACCCACCCCCAGGCTCTCCTCCATCCTTCAATGAGTGCACGTGACACTGGCCCTCCTGCAGAGCCCCCACTTATGCATGGGAAATGACTATACTCCATTCAGCCCATTGATGCTGCTTGGGGATGCAGGGCTTGAGTTGTTTCCAGGAAAAGTAGAGGGAGCCTTCAGAGAACAAGCAGATCTGCTCTTGTGAAGATATCCCACAGTCCCACTTGCCCTGGGCAGCCATGAGTCCAGAGACTGTGTACTGGCTCAATTTCAGAATCTCAGGTATAGTTAGCTACTGCCATGCTCCTGCCTGCTCACACTCGAGTTCCACACTCAAGGAGGTAATTCCATCACTGCTGACAAGCCGGGTGACCAGAGGCAGCCCGCTTTCCCTTTCTAGTCAGGCATTTCTTCAGGAAAGGAAGGCATGGAACCCTGGCCTCTGGGAATCTGGATCTTGTGTCCCTTAGGCCCTTTGACATCCTAGCTTTTTCTGTTCTTACTGGTGCAGACTAAGCCGCACGGCACATGGCTTGGCTTCCTGGATTCCTACACCAGTGTCGTTATGATGACCTTCCCTCTTACATCTACTTGCCCCTGGTAGAATCATTGTTTCCTTTAAGGGAACTTCACCCAGAAAAGGCAAAGGTCTTGGGAAGGATTGTCACTTTCTCTAGGACTCCACAGCCCCTCCCTTGGGTAAAGTCAGGGAGACTTTGCATGGTGATGGAACGCAAGTATTTAGTGAATGTTTCTATCCTCCAATAAAGTCTCTAGTGTGGGTGCTAGGGACAGGCTTCTGAGAGGTAGTTAGGTCCTGGGGGCAAAGCACTCAGGACTAGCTCAGTGAGCTCCCACTCCCAGATCGATCTCCTGTCTCTTTCTCTGTTAGGACCCAGGGATAAGATGGCCATCTATGAATTGGAAAATGGTCATGGACTAATGCTTGATGCTGTTGGCATCCCGACCTTGAACCCTCAACTTCTAGAACTCTAAGGAACTTTTTTCTGCCAGCCTGTGGCATGCTAAGATTCTTTTTAGGTATGCTGTCTAGAAAGCTAGTGGGGAAAGGGATTAGGGTTTAGAACTCTCTTGGGGGGAAGAAGGCTTTGACTCCATCGTCCAGCAGCACTTCAAATACTAATCACAGTCTGTGAGTCCTGAGCTCAGGCGGTGCCTAGCATTTCTCACCAAGATCACTACAAAAAAAAGAAAAAAAAAAAACAAAAACAAAAACAAAAACAAAAAACCACTAACCCAAAGTCTACAAGATAAGGATGAATGTGTTTCCTCTAGCATCTCAGACCTTTCAAAATGATGCCTGTACATTTCTGTGAAGGAGGACAGGCTTCCCTTAGCCCCCTTTCAAAACATGACACAAATGCATGTGTCCCACATGTTATCAAAGCATCATCTTCAGGTCCACGTTTTATTCTCGCCATGGCTCAGAGAGAGAACACTGAAGAACATGGCCAAAAAAGCTGAGGAGGGTCTTTGTCACCGAACTAGACTGGAATTCCCCCAATATCCCTATCCTCCCTGGGGACAGAGAGAACACGGGACTGCAGATGGTCATTCTTAGGAAGTGCTGTGTGAAGGTGACCGTGAATGTGGTGGTGGCAGAGACCCTAACTGAGCCTGCCTGGGAAAGTGGAAGCCCCTGAGCAACATTGCTGTGTACAGGGAGAACAAGAAAGGAAGGATTGTGTTTAGTCTTTGAGGTATCCATGTGGGACCAGAAGGGCCCTCCTAGGAAGCTTTCATAGTGGGGTCCCATCACACCACCATTGGGAAAGGAGACTGCTTCGGCAGGCCCTCTGAAATGCTCACCTACAGATCTCTGAGCACTGTGGACTCCCACCCACTCCAGATCTCCAAAGCCACCTCTTTCACTGGAAATCTAAGCTTCTTGTCTTGGCTAGCCCACACACTCAAACTCCACCCCGAGGCTTGCCCACTGGACTACTCCAACCCCAACTTCCTTTTCCTACTGACGTCATCTCCGTGGCCCAATCTGGGCAAAGAGCACAGCGGAGGAGAGCGGATGTCTGTGAGCTAGTGATTAAGCCCCGACCAGCACACATTGCTTCAGTCATCAATATTTCATGAAGTGCCCATCGGCAAAAGCCACTACAGAGATTCCTCTAAGAGGAGAGCGTCAATAGGGCATCCATGGCCAGGCCAAGTGTTTATTAATGTGCTGATTCTGTGAGAAGAAATCGCTTCCCTGTGTTCAAAGGGAGGAGTGAGGAAATAATATAGAAATATAGGTGTCTTAGCTGCCCTCTTTCTCTGTAAGGCAAAATTTCAAATAATGAGCAGATCTACAACAGATGGGCTGGGTTTTAGCACTCCTGAGAGGGAGCACATGGAGCCAGCCTGTCTCTCTCAATCTAAAGAGAACTTGAGCCAGCATCAGTGAGACCATCTCCCTTCCCTCCCTCCCTCCCTTCTTTCCTCTCTCTCTCTCTCTCTCTCTCTCTCTCTCTCTCTCTCTCTCTCTCTGTGTGTGTGTGTGTGTGTGTGTGTGTGTGTGTGTGTGTGTACAAAGAAGGAGAAATGGAAACCCATGAAGGTAAAGAGGAAAGAAATAAGTCTATAAATCCAGGACTTTCATTAGAAACAGGAGACAAGCAAGATAGAAGTCAGACATGGATGGTGGAAGAGACAGAAATGGAGAGAAATAATACAGGAACCAGCATGAGAGACACAGAGAAAGCAACAGAGGTAGAGGGAGACAGACTATTATTAGCTTAGACGAAGGTTTTGGGCAGGATCAGGAGGATAGGCACCTGCTTCTCTCACTGTCTATACTTGCTGAATGGTGCCCCCCTTTTTCTGAGACTATTTCTACAGCTGTCAAGGGCAGGAGACAGGCTAGTTGATGTTGGTGTTTCTTTCTCGTTCTTCCTGTCGGTGCAAAGCTGCAAACAGAGCCTCTAGACCTTTCAAGCCTTTAAAGACACCACAGCCTGCAGGAGGGTTCTGGGAATGTGTTCATGCCACTCACGTAGGCCAGACTGTGAGAGAGCAGAGAGCAGAGTGGATGCAGGGCACACCGTGCAGCTCCTGAGCACTCCTTGCTTTGTGACCCCTGCTGCACTGACGTACACTCTCTGTGGAGCGTTCTCTGGCACATAGACAACCTCAGCCTCTTCTTCCACCCTTCCTTCCTTTGGCCAGTATGGTTATCAAGACAGTCTCCTCGATAGCTCCTCAGTCGTTTGTGTTATCTGCATGGATATAACTTGATTTAACATTTTGTGGATTCTCGTACTATGTGGTTATCCTATATGAGCATGTGGAAACATCTTAGATACCTTCTTCTTTGAGCAACTCTGACAACATATGCACCCTTGCTCACATCACCTAACCAGCCAGCTAGTTAACTAGAGAGAAATCCCAGGCCAAGCACTGTAGTTCTGAGGTCTGGCTTTAACTACGTGGACTCACATCTTTGCTTAGTCTATTTGTTGGGTAGCCTTGGACAAGTTACATAAGTTCTGTGGCTTGGTTTTAGGTGTGTGTGTGTGTGTGTGTGTGTGTGTGTGTGTGTGTGTGTGTGTTTCATCTGCAAATCAGAAAGGTTGACAGGAAGTCCTCTCTTCATCCCCAAGTAGCTGTGAGGATGAAAGGAAAGGCAGGGCTCAGGACATTTAAGGACTTTTCTTGGCATATTTTGGGCACTTTGCAACCTCAGCCCAGAGAAGTGAATATAGACACTTCCGTATCCTAAAGAAACACTGTCAAAGGATCCTCTCCACAGCATGAGCCAAGCTTTCCGGAAACCACCACTGACGACGTTACTCCCCGCACTCCACTCTCCTCTGAGGTCAAACTCTGTGCATCAGTCTGGGTTTTTCTCCGATGTGTGAGCACTCTGAAATGAACTAAACACCAATTGTCAAGATCTCCTCTACCTTTCCTTCCAGCTGGCAGCTACATTCTCATGCTACCTCAACTCCAGGTTCAAGAGTGATCAAAGGTGTCCACGCTGGCTGGGGCTCACATTTCTGCAATCCACTGTCCACCGTTACTCTGCATGAACCCCAGCACTCTCTGCCTGAGCCTTTCTGCTTTCAACACAAATCTCTTCCTGTACCATACAACCAACCCATTGACACTTTGTTAACCCTTCCATGGATCTACTGTAGACAAAGAATAGAGAGGCAGCAGCTCTCAACCATAGGGTCAAAGAGGCTGAGTTTAGAGTCCCGATCTACCATCAGTTTCCTGTTTGTATGTATGTCCCTTATAAAGATGAGAGTCCTTGATGCTTCCTTGATTTTGGCCAAGGTAGGGTGGTGGTCCTCAGTGTATCTGTTTGTTCTCCCAACTTGCAATTGCTCAAGAGAAATGAGTTTCACAGAATCATAACATATCCCTCTCATCTGCTTGTCAAAGCCCTTTGGTGCTCCTTGGTCCATCAGGCCTGGCCTGGCACATGCCTCTGCTCCTCATCACCTGCTCTCTGCATCCATCTTCTTGCCCAGAGTCACCTGACAATTACCTCAAGCTCTCTCACACTTCGGCCTTCACACATGCTCACTTCCTTCCCAGGATGTCCACCTGAGCCATTCCTAGTGGTATTTAGGGTTTGTGTGTTGTCAGAAGCCTTCTTGGTATCCTTGTAGCATGCATGCCTCGTCTACCCAGCCTCTCAGCCACCCCAGGTTGGCAGCCCTTCTCTGGGGCCCCACAGCTGTTCTGCCCCAGTGGGCACTTCTCTGCTCCGTGAAGTTTTATTTAGGAGGATATAAACCATCTTTCTATACATAAACCCTCATGACTCTAGTCACTGGGCTTGATAAGAAACAGTTTCTAGACTTGAGCTTCTGAGGAGAATTGAGCAGAGGTAAACAGAGAAGGAACTTTTGTGCTGGCCTAAGAACTAATCTAAAAACCCCTGAGGCAAAGAACCTTCAAAGAGGTGGGAGTCAGCAGGTCCCAACCAGAACAAACACACTGCACCTGACTCTCTGGCTTACACTTCATCTTCTCTGCTCCCTGGTGGCCTGAGAGCTACAGATGTTGAGATGGAAGTGATCGCTTTACCGGCAGCTCTCTGCTTCCAGAGAACATCTAAGTAGAGTTAAAGGAGGAGCAGAATGCCAGACTCAGCTTCAGCTTGACAGCTCCTGAAGACAGTGCAGCTGAAGAAAGCTTTTGAGTGGCAGTAGGAGTTCTGGGTTTACCTGCAAGTGTGGCTTAGAACTGGAGGTCTGGATGCTGTGCTGTCTGCATGGAGGCTCAGGAGAGTCTGTTTTCTCTTTATGAGCCTTCTCTCCTTTGCCCGAGGCTCTCTGGCCCTCCTCTCACATCTTTATTGAGGTTTGGCTTCCCTGTCAGGTGCTGTAACTGGGTTTATGAAATCCCCTAATAGGGAGAGTATGGTGGTGCATGCCTTTAATCCCAGCACTGGGGAGGCTAGGTTGGTCTCTGTGAGCACAAGGACAGCTTGATCTACACAGCAAGTTCCAGGCCAGTCTGGGCTACATAGTGAGATCTTATCTTATAAAAAGATCTTCCCACTAAGATCTTCTACAACCTTGCTGTTTTTCTAGGTCCTTGATGTCCTAGAATCCTCTTATTGAGATTAAAGGACAGCCAGTGTTTCAGTGGGTATTGTTCAATGATTCTTCTCAGGATATAAAGAATCTCAAGTGGATACAGCCAGGTATAATGAAAACACACTCTTGCATTCCCACAAATACTTGCAGGAGACTATTAAAATGTACCTAACACATGTAAATTTTCTTAGACAGGCTACTTAGACAGCCCCATTCCATAAATTAGCTAGACAAGAAAAGGGTTCTGGAAGAAAGGTAGAGAAAACACAGACCACCTCCACAATCAAATTCTCCATAATGGCTGAAGTTTCCTCATGTGCTAGCTCCAGCCTAGCATAGTGTAGACAAAAGCAGAGACTTGCAGACAGGGTACAAAATGCCTGTGCCCCTGTCTCAGGGGAGGCGGAGCCTAGACAAGACAGTATCTCCTAAAGGAGAGGGCAGATACACCAAGCCTTTTCATCTAATGCTCTCCTGACCACATCTAAAGCCAGATCTCAACAATGAGCTTAGTGAATTAATTATGCTACTAGAAGGCAAGAATATGATATCAGCAGAAAACTGGCCATGCTTCCTAGTAAGCAGAAATAACTGAGCAAAAGAGAATGGCTATATTGTGGACAGGTTGATGAGGAGGGTCATATTGTGGACAGGCATGGCACACATATTTGAGCACAGCCTCCCAGCTTAAGGCTATACTTGG
Organism: Uromys caudimaculatus; assembly: GCA_028551405.1. NCBI lineage: Eukaryota > Metazoa > Chordata > Mammalia > Rodentia > Muridae > Uromys > Uromys caudimaculatus. Next base: position 20,880,301 of record CM052700.1, on the reverse strand, counting down.
GCCTGCTAGGGTGGAAAAAAACATTGAGAGTCCGAGTTTTCAACATTAAGGCTCAAGGATTCCAGAAGTTTCTTGGCATCACAATTACCAACTTAGCTATACCTAGTTGATAGTTATCAAATGATAGCTTAGGTGACAACCATGCTAAATAACATCCTTTATCTTGTTTGACTCTCTCGAGAGCCCTGCACTGTCCACATTTTTTATATCACACTACAAACAGGGAGAGTGGTCTATAGAAATGTCATGTGACCTACCTAAGTTCACATATTGAACGAAGCAGGAAGAACTGGGCTCCTGAACCTGCACTTAGTTGAAAAAAAAAAAATAGCCTGGCAGAAAGGACAATTCTAGAACTTCATCAAGATGAAGGTATGCACTCTGTGGGCAGGTTCACACACACTAACTTTGGCCAACCCAAACCTGTTTGGCCTTGGGGGTGTTATAGTCTATAGCAGGAGACAGGCTTTCTCTCCAAATGAAGATAACTAGCCCCCCAAAAAACACAAGTACTGTACTCAGTACTCATATTTAGAAATAAACCATTATCTAGAAGTGGAAGACATAAGGTTAAGGAGCACCGGGGAAAGAAGAAAAAGGAGATCACTGTTCTTTTTTATTAAAATTTTGCAGAGCCGGGCAGTGGTGGCGCACGCCTTTAATCCCAGCACTTGGGAGGCAGAGGCAGGTGGATTTCTGAGTTCGAGGCCAGCCTGGTCTACAGAGTGAGTTCCAGGACAGCCAGGGCTACACAGAGAAACCCTGTCTCAGAAAAAAAAAGAAAAAAGAAAAAAAAAATTTTGCAGAGAAATCACAAAAAATTATATCCTCCATCTTCTACACACAGGAGGCAAAGACCACACACACAAAAATCGAAATCCGTCCAGAAAATCCTTTCCAAGGGAAATACTAATCTCAGTCACAGAACTTTGGCAGGCAGGAGAGATTTGGAGGGGCATCAAGAAAGACCTAAGGATAATGATATTGGTCAGAAAATTAGACACAGCAATGTAACCCAATAAGAACAGTGAGATTTGATGCTGATCTATTTGCAGACTTTCCTGAGCCAGCTGGGGTCAGAAGAGGAATCAGTCCTGGGCTGAACCCCGATGGCTCAGTTAGAGCACAGCATTTGGGATGAGTCTCTGTTCTGGATCCTAGGAAGGAAAGAAAGGGAAGCACAAAGACAAAGGATGGGAGTGGAGGATCGGCCTTCAGCACATGGCTCCAGTGGGGCAGACAGATAACGGGAGAGGCGGGAAGAGAAAACAGAAAACTGAACAGTAAGAAGAAAATAACAGTAGTCATTTTGTTTGTTCTCCGAAATGCACAGAGGAGTCAGGGGACCACAGACTACACTGAAATGCCATCAATCCCGTCCTGCTCTGGGTGCCAGGGCTGTACCCATGTTGTCCCTGGCTTAGACATACGCTACACTCAGCTTCCTTAAAGGCTTGCCATGAAAGTAACTTTATATATTCACTGGGAACTTAGACATGACTTCCCGGGTCAAACCCAAATCCCTCCTCAACCTTAACCATTTTATCCCTTCTCCTGCTTAACCATTTTTTGTTTCTTTTTTGAAAGAGAATGCTTCAGGATCCTTTATGTGAACAATAGCTAGGCTCATGTGGCAACGTGGTTTGCCTGATCTCAAACAAAACAACACCTCAATTTCTTCCAGGCCTCTCCTTTATTTTCCTGCTATTCCCATTTTGGAATTTTGGAGGAAGAAAGAAACAAAACAAAACAAAACAAAACAAAACAAAACAAAACAAAACAAAACAAAACAAAACAAAAAACTCAACAAGACCTGGTGGGGACATAAAGATTTAACTCTGTCAGCGAGAGTCAAGATATGTGTCCCCCCAAATGACCCACCCCTTCTCCTTAAATCTGGCTTCCTTAATCTTTGCACAATTGATATGATGTTGGTTTAGGTACAATTTTTTTAAGGAGAGGAAAGTCTTACATGGTAGCTCAGGCTAGCCTGGATGGAGTTCACTATATAGCCCAGGCTGATCTCAAATTTAACCTTGGCCTCTCAGAAGCTTGGATTGCAGTTCTAAGCCACCATGCCCAGACAGTGTTTTTGTCAGGGAAGCTGGAAATCACAGAATATTTAGCATTATTCCCAGTCTATACATTAGATGCCAAGAGAACCCCCATTCCAGCTGTTCCAACTAAGCATTTCTCTAGATAATGCTATATATTCACTGGGGAAGGCAGTAAAGTCAGCTCAGTGAGGCTGTGTCTGCCTTGTGCAACCCATCTTCTCTTTCTGACTGTGTCCCCTCTCGACACATACCCCATCCACTCAGGTCACGACCTTGATTCCAGCATGAGACTTTTACACCTATGAGAGCTCATGGAAGAAGCTGAATTATTTCCTCCCACAAGCTGGACTCCAGACTGACCAGCTTAGCCAGGGATGTGTGAAGTACAGCTAAGGGCCCAGTGGAAACGGGCTACTGGTCCCCAGAAACACAGGTGAGGGAATCTACGTTCACCCGGGAACCATGGAGGTCAAACTCAGGGTGAAACTTCTGACTCAGCCTGCAGGGGCCCATAGAGCACCATGCCATAAGATTGCCAATTTAATGTGGCTCTTAACTCCAAAGGTGCTGCTGTGTCCAGAACTTCCTACAGCATAATTACTTGAGGGTAGTCTTTTCATGCCTACAGAACGTTCCCCTCTGAGTTGTCTCCCCAAGTCACCAGGCTCTCTGCAGAGTACTGATCCTGGTGGCTCTGCAGAATAGTCACAGGACCAGAGCCCAGCTCTGGAGAGGTGTTCAGTCTCACTAGAATGCCTGCCAGGAGAAACAACAAACAAATTACTCCAGGCACTGCGCAAAACCACAGCAGGGCTGGCACCACCTCACGGCAGGCAGGAGCGGAGGAAACAATTCCTTCCTCCGCATTTCCACAGAAGCCTGGAACTTGAAATTCCAGTGCTGCCAAATCCCACCCACCTGCACCTAATGCTAAATAATCCATCGTATTGTTCCTATTAATAAGTTTAAATTTGACAAGAAAGGTCCTCTGAACTCTAAATAACCTTTGCAGTTTGCCACCAGGCCATTCATCCAGAGCGAGGAAGAGCCAAGCTAAAATGGTAATTACATTTTGCAACTTGAGGTTGTCAGGAAGGACAATGGTCACTTCCTTGGTGACAGGGAATCCATGGTCTAACTGGGTCACATTTTGTTTTCTAACTAGCAGACTGCTGCCCCAGTGAGGGTAGACCATTTAATGCGCATGCCTGTGCACTAAAAACTAGCACACCCTTGTGATTTACAGGCAGAAGAATCACCAAGTTCAAATGCGACCCCCAGTCTGAGGGGGAATCCTTTCCAGCCCTGTGCCTTCAGCACCGCTTCAAACATTTTTTAAAAAATTGATGCTATTGTTATTTGCAAAAAATAAAAAATAAAATAAAATAAAAAATAAAAAAATAAAAATAAATACAACCAGAGATCATTGTATTAGACAAATTAAATCCATTTCTAAAGGGCAAATATCCCATTTTCTCTCATTTGCAGATTTTTTTTTTTTTTGGCTTTTCAATTCAGTTTTATTTTATTCCAAAGTTTTAAAGAAAATTTGAAAAATCACAGGAGGAATGCAGAGCCCTTTCTGGCCTTACTCTATTGTTAAAAAATATATATGCTCTTGACTAGTCTCTCTTTTTTTTTTTTTGATACTTTATTTACATTTCCAATGTTTCCCTCTTTCTAGGTCTCCTCTATATAGATATCACAATGACAGTAGAAGTCCAGGAGACATGGGGACTAACAGGAGGGGGAAGAGGCTGAGGAGTGGAGGGGAGTGTCAAGTCATATTTTATACCTGTATTAAATGTTCCTATGCAGCCCAGTACTGTACATAATGAATACAAACCAATAAAATATATGTCAAATAACTTGATAAATATACATCATCTCAACAAAACGCAAGCTAAATCAGCAATCACTTACCCGATGGGAAAAATTAATTCACATTCTTTGGCCTCTTTGGCTTTCCCTTTTTGCACAGTCATTTCTATCTCTATAGAGCTCATACAGCTTAGAAAGTAAAGAAAAATATCCATCATCCCAACACAGGGACAAGCAGTTGGGGTTCTCCTCTCCCCAGAGCAAATGGACATTTTTTGGTGAGAGGGAGTCTGATGCAGGATGCTAACCCCATCCGAATCTGAGCGGAGTTGGTGTTTAAGGGAACAAGGCACACAGCATCCCAGCTGGCTGATGCTTGCTGAGGCTTGGGAAAACCTACCTGATGTCCCCTCTGCTGCCCACTGCATAGGAAAGAAGGTCTCCTCTGCCTGGTACATGCTGCAGACTCCCCCACTACTGGTCTCTGCTCTTTTGGTCTACCTCTCTTTACCATCCCTATTCAAGCTGAACGATGCCACAGTGCCCGCTGGAGGCATCTAGCACACCAAGGGTCAGCCATCCTCTCATCTGCTGCCACACTGCTACTACTGAAAGAATAAAGCATCCCCGGCCACAATGCAGAACAGCCCTGCTGAGGCTTAGCCATCTCCCGAGGCAGGACGCAGCATAACATTTTGCAGAAGTCCCTTCTACACTACAACAAATGATTTGGCTGCTGTGTGGCTCTTGAACTCAGGATAAACAACTGTTTAGAATCACCGGGTCTAGAGTTAAAACATGAAACACAGGGATTAGGTAGGGGATCCTTGGTTCATTCAGTATTCAAAAAGTGCTTTAATCCTAATCTGCCCCTTCCTCTGACAGCAAAACTGAGGTCTCCCAAGCCTTTTCCCCCTTTGCACACAGATATGACCTGGCTGAGCAGACCTTGGATACCTGAAGGCAGGAAGCGCCCCGCCTCACATCTCTTCAGGCTCTATCCTGTGTCAAAGCCCAATCTCAGGCATGTGAACTGACTCCCTCCTTCCTCCTTCCTCCTTCCTCCTCGTCTTCTTCCCACCATGCTTTGTGCCACAAATCCAAGAGGACAGTGCATACAAGGCAGAAAAATGGAAGGATCAAGCCCACTTAGAATGTGTTTTGTCATCTGTAGTTGGTGGCAGACACTCAAGCCAATGAGGTGAACAAGGGCAGAAGCCCAAGTATGCGTGGGGTGAATGATTCAGGTTGGGAGCTTACTATCCTCTCTCTCTCTCTCTCTCTCTCTCTCTCTCTCTCTCTCTCCCTGCTTCCCTTCCTCTCTCTCTCTTACTCTACCCATCTCTATCTGTCTCTCTCTCTATCTGTCTCTATCTCTGTCTCTGTCTCTGTCTCTGCCTCTATCTCTATCTCTTCTTTTCTCTATTGCTCTCCACAATACCAGCTTACTTTTGACTCCGAAAACAGAATGCTAATACCAGTTCCGAAGCACAATTAATGCCTACAAATGCCTAAATTACTTCTGGACCTCGTGTTCAAGGACAATGCAAGCTGATGTGTTTATAAATGAAAGCGTAGCGTAGAACTCGGCTCTCTGAGGATGAATCTCATTTGAGTGAGGTTTTCAGGTTTTAGTTTTCCCTCCTCTGAAAATCAGACTCAGCGTCCTTAGAGACCCCTCAGACAGTCCATGCTTCCTAGCCAACCAATCAGTGGCAGGATTATTCTCAATCTCAAACAAGAAAGGAAGGAAAGGAAATCCCTCCCCCTTTCTTCTCCCCACTCCTACTTGAATACCTTTGGGGACTTTCTGTCATTCTTTACCAGCTATTCTGTATTCTACGCTCCAAAGAAATGAGCAGGTCTGGGACATGTGAGAGAGCCCGCTGAATGTCCCACTTCTCAGGTGAGGAGACATCCCAGGGAAAAGGCCCCCATCACTCATACCACTGTCCATATGCCCTGCCCAGGACTCCTCTGCTCTCCTCATTTCACCTCCCTAACCCTAAGTGAAACCAGCCAGACTGAGAAAGTTAGACTCCACATGACCTACCTCGGGGATTCAGGAGCAGTTGGTGGCCATCAAGCAGACTGGAACTAGAGAGCAAGCATGGTGGTCAATGGATCAACAGATGAAAAGTTACAGTTCCCCTGGCTAAGACCCAGAAACTTCTGTAACAAAGTGACTGCAGTTAACCATAAAGCACTCTTCACTCAAGACAGCTAGAAGAAAGGATTTTGGATGCTCTTACCACAAAGAATTTTAAGCAATGGATATTCTAAATACTCTGCTTAGTTGTTGCATGTCACATCCCACTAGCCCCAGAAATGTGTTCCCTTGCTATGGCACCAGACATAAACATCGAGTAAAAGAAGTGAATCCCAGGCTAGCCCAGCAGAGCTAAAAGGGGGGTTGGGAGTATACTTGCAGAAATTGCAAAGAGGGCAAGGCAGGGTGTTTCTGCCATTGGTTTCCGGGGTCCTGTAGAAGGGGTACGCAAAGGAGCAACCAATGTGGGCAGGGTTACCAAACTTCTCACAGGACAGCAGGCAGGAGCAAGTCTGGCTGGAAAGGTTCTTAGTGGCACACTGGTGACCAGTGTCAGGAATCTGACACAGCAGGCTGCTGTGGGCTCTGTGGAGACCAAGGGTGCCCAGGATCCTGGGCATAGGTGCTAACTCTGCAGGCCCTGCCTCTGTTTTAGAGGTCATTCCACTATCCAAGCAAAGATTCCCTGCTGTCTTCTTTCTGCTGTCTCTGCACAGAGCCTGGGAGGAGCTGTCCCCAAAGGCTCAGGAGGAAGGGCTTTGATTACAGACAATGAAAAACTCCCTGCTGAGAAGCTCAGGTCTCAAAAATACTAAAAAGAATCAATAGCTAGTGAAAATCTACACGCAGACCAATGATCACCTGAGGGGGACAGCTGTGCAGCTTGGGCTCCTGGGATTTAGCTTAGGCTTCCAGAAAGTTCTTGGAGATCCCAGTTCATATTTTCAGGCCCAGCCCCATCCGTGCTGTGGTTTCACATTCATACTGATGGCTGAGTGATAGTTCTGTGGGTGTCACCTTGAGCTTGAGAGGACCACCTGGCACTCCCCACCTCTGAGTGACAGGCAGATGACTGGGGTGGAGGTTCAGAATCTTCAGCCTTTTCATGCTGCCTTTTATCCACCAGTCCTGCCTTTCTCTGGCCTTCTCCAGTCAGAGAAAATGAAGGATGCCCACCGAGAGACTGACACCAAACCAGTCCAGGCTGCAGTGACATTAGAGTTCTCTCCATGGAGCCGGAGGTATAGGGAAAGTAGATGAGAAAGCATACTGACAGCAGTTCACCAGTACCTAAGGCTGAGCATCTTTTGTCTCTCCACTCACTCCAGCCACACCAAGGCCCACAGGGAAGAAGTTATCAGCAGTACTGCTGGAGGACATACATCTGCCAACAATCAGGCAAAGCCAACTAGAAGAAACAGTGTTTTCCTTCTCCATAAAAGGGAATATTACTAGCACAGAAAGAAAGCCTGGAGCAGTGCTTCTTGACCTTCCTAATGCTGTGAGCTTTTAATACAGATGTTCAAGTTGGGGTGACCCTCAACCATAAAATTATTTTCATTGCTACTCCATAACTATAATTGTGTTATTGTTATAAATAGCAATGTAATCTGGGATATAAAGTATTAATTTCCTTTGTATGTATTGATTATAAAAATTGAACATAAATTTGGTTGCAAAAATCTTTAGTGTAAGTTTTAAATTAAGGCTATACAGGCTCTGTTCTTTGATTATAAGATTATTATAAGATAATAAAATATTTAATGACTAAAAATAAATAAATAAATAAACAAATAAATAGCAGTGTAAATATCTGTGTTTTCCAATTGTCTTAGGTGTTCCCTGTGAAAGGGTCTTTCAACCACTAAAGGGGTCATGACCCAAAGATAAAGGATTGCCAGAGTAGATGCTCTAGGATAAATTACTATCATTATTTTTCAGTAAGAGTTGCTTTGGTCATGGTGTCTCCTCACAGCAATAGAACAGTGACTAAGACCGTGTGTGTGTGTGTGTGTGTGTGTGTGTGTGTGTGTGTGTGTGTGTGTGTGTGTGTGTGTTCACATGTGTGCACTCGTGCATGCCTGGTGCTTGGCAGGCCAGATCCCCTGATCTGGAATTACAAAAGGTTATGAGCCACTATATTGGTGTTGAGAATTGAACCCAGGTCCTCTGAAAGACCAACAAGTGCTCTTAACCTCTCATTTATCTCTCTAGCCCCATGTTTTGTTTTGTTTCACCAGAGAGAAAGAGAGAGAGAGAGAAACAGGACCAGAGAAATGGCTCAGAGGTCAAGAACACTGTTGCTCTTGTGGAGGGCCTGGGTTCAATTCCCTCACCTGCATGGTGGCTCACAACTGCCAGTGAGTTCAGTGCCCAGGGATCAGACACCCTCCTCTTATCTCCATGGGCACCAGGCACACATGCTGCACATACATACACACAGGCAAACACTCACGCTCTTGAAATAAAATTCAAGAGTCTTTTCTAAGAAGGAGAATAATGGGTACTGGCAAGGATGTGCAGAGATTTTAATCACCTTGTGTTGCCAGTGACTCGACTGATTTGGAAATCGGTTTGACAGCCCCTTAAAAAGTTAACCTTAGAACCATAGAATCTAGCAAGTCCACTCCTGTCTAAAAGAGGAGAAGCGGAGGGGGTAATGGGGGAGGGATTTGTAAGGGCGGGACTGGGAGAAGAGGAGGGAGGGGGTTGTGATCAGGATATAAAGTGAATAAAAAATAAACTATTGAAAAAAGATCAAGTACACACACACATGCGCGCGCGCGCGCGCACACACACACACACACACACACACACACACACACACACACACACACACACACACACATGTATACCCAGATGGGCATAGTCTTATTATTTGCAACCAAACATTGAAAACAATGAAAATGCTCAGTCCCCAAGTGATCTGCAAACAAATGTGGCATATCCCTCCAGTGGGAACCATTCAGTCACAAGAAGCTGAAAAGTTGATGCAGTTACATATGAACCCCAAAGACACTTTGCTAAATGAAAGAAGCCAGACCCCAAAGGTCAAAAGGCTAGAGTAGGATTCTATTTATGGAAGACTCAAACTAGGCGAATTCCGTCCAGAAGCAGAGTTCCTGTTGATGGGTCTGAGAGAGGCGGGGAATGGAAATGCCTGACAGCAGAGATGGAGGCTGGAGAATTGCAATGGAAAAAAAATCTGGAATTAGATAATGTAGGTAAATGCACAGTCTTGGTGTATTAGTCAGGGTTTCTATTCCTGCACAAACATCATGACCAAGATGCATGTTGGGGAGGAAAGGGTTTATTCTGCTTACACTTCCATGCTGCTGTTCATCACCAAAGGAAGTCAGGCCTGGAACTCAAGCAGGTCAGGAAGCAGGAGCTGATGCAGAGGCCATGGAGGGATGTAACTTACTGGTTTGCTTCCCCTGGCTTGCTCAGCCTGCTTTCTTATAGAACCCAGACTACCAGCCCACAGATGGTACCACTCACAAGAGGCCCTTCCCCCCTTGATCACTAATTGAGAAAATGCCTTACCTCTGGATCTCATGAAGGCATTTTCTCAACTGAAACTCCTTTCTCTGTGATAACTCCAGCTTGTGTCAAGTTGACATACAAAACTAGCCAGCACACTTGGTAATATTCTGAAAATCAGAATGTATATCTTAATGAATGAACTTTATAATACCTGCATCACATTTTGGTAGAAAACCCTAGCATAAAAGGGTTTGGCCCGAAGGATCTTCAGTGTCCTTTCTTGATATAAAGAAGCAACAGAAATAGACACCATCACCTGCTATGAGGTCATGATCTAAGTGTTAACTACTCAGTGAGTGGTCGCACAAACATGACACAGACAGACAAAGTCCAGAGCTCTCAGCACTGCTGCAGGAGCAGGAGGACCTGAATTGGTTTCCCACAATCCACACAAGAAAAGCTAGGCATGGTAGCAGGTGCCTGCAATCCCAGCTCTGGAGAGGCAGAGTCAGGAGCAGCCCTGGGGCTCCCAGGCCAGCCAGCCTCTACTTGGCAAGTTATAGGAGAGGATGTGGTAGCACTGAAATTTCATCCTGCAGATGCTGAGAGTCCTTAGACACTTTGGGCTATGCACTTCTGGTGAGGGTTTCTCAAAGCCTGAGTGAGGAGTGAGGAACAAAGACATCTTTGGGAAGCTCACGGGGCCTTGGGGCAATCTCAGGCCAGTTGAACAAATAGCAGTACAGGAAAGTAGGCCTGGTTGAAGAGCAGGCCAGCATCTTGCTGGAGTGGGAACCAGGCTGCAAAACCTAAGATATTGGCTTCAGGAAGCCAGGTCATTTCCTGGGTACCTAAGAAAGGCCCCATTGCCTTATTCTCCCTAAACTGAAGGCTTGTGAACATGCACCTCACTGAGCTGCTCTCCCAGTGTCTGGCTGAGGACAGCCTGTGTTCTAGAATAGTGGGTCTGGACATCAGGAGCCATGCCCATTGAGGGAACAAAGCCAGAGTGGCCAATGGGTAGGTCTGTGGGCCCAGTGGAAGACAGGCTTTGGAGGGAGCACCCTAGACAGGAGGAAGAAAACTCCATTCTGTACCCGTGTGTGCTGAGCATACTGCTTGCACATTTCTTCCTGAGGTACCAACCCCATGCCTCCTAAGAAGTTATGGTCCTCACTTTACAGGAGACAAAGATAAGACTTAAAAAGGAGTGCTGTGTAAAGGGTTAGAGACCAGACCCAAATGGAAATGGGGGTGTCTGGACTCTGCTTTGTTCCCTGCCTCCCCCTTTATTTTCTTATTTACCTTTATTTTATGTGTATTGGTGTTTTTTCCTGTATGTATGTCTATGTGAATGTCATAGTTACAGACATTATGGAATTACAGCCAGCTGTGAGCTGCCATGTAGGTGCTGGGATTTGAACCTGGGTCCTCTAGAAGAACAGACAGCGCTCTTAACCACTGAACCATCTCTCTCATCCTTCAGTTCGTTTCCTTCCAGCTTAATTAATAGTGTGTGAGATAAGTTACACACCCAACTCAGGCCAGCGTAGGTTGGACCCATTTGCTGCTTCATGTACTTGTGCACATGTGACTTGACCATCTCATAGTGACATCATTCAAAGTATGTCCTGCTCTCAGCTGCTGCATCCTCACTTATTTCCAGGTAGCCTATACCAGCTGCTCTGCCCAGGACACAATGGGAGTCTGCCGGCTCGCAGCTTGGACTGTGCTTCAGCCACTGCTCAGATGGCTTGCCCCAGCCTGAACCTCTGCTAAATGAAATGAGGGTTCCCGTTTCCACACATATTCATATGCACTTAACGTTTCCACATTCCTAAACTCTTCCACTATGATAGACTAAGCCTAAAGCAACCTCTTTCTCCCCCCCCCCCCATGGGCAACCTCTGTTTGGATGTGTGTGGGCAAAGAACTAGGAAAGTGTAAGACAAAAGACCGAAGTTCAGTGATTCAGGGTTGAGAGCAATTGAAGTGAACCACATTCCCCCTTCCTATTTCAAAGGCACGCTCTTCTCACTCTTGTCCTGGCTTCCTATGGACAACTCTGAGCCTCAAGCTCAGCCATCACACACGAGGTCCCTCTCAATAACCACACCCCCACATTGAAGGCTGCTAGAGCTCTACATGGGCCAAAGGGTTCCTAACATGTGTGTTTCCAGGATGATCCCCTCACGTCCTTTCTAGTCCACTGTGGGTTCCGCATCTCCTTCGCCAAGCCTGCTCATTCTCCTGTGTCCTCTAGATCAGAATTCAGCCTCAGGTAAGAAAGTGGGGGTTATTCGGCATGTTCCCCACCCCAACATATTCAATCAGTCCACAACTTTAGTTCATTCGGACTCCTAGTGCATACCTGATCTATCCGTTTCTCTCCATTCTCCTTTCACAGAACCTCCATCGCCTCTTGCCGGGAAGATTCCATTAGTCACCACATGAGTCTCCCCTGACATCTATTCATCACTCAGCAGCCAGAATCAATGACCTTTTCAAAAACTAGATCCCATAGTGTTGCATTGCCCCTAGAATAAAGTCCTAGAGAGCTCTCTGTCATCTTGTCCCCACCTACCTTTCCTGCTTCCCGTCACGCCACTGTACCCACCCACTCCCATGCCCTGTGCTCTGTCTACTCCACTGGCTGGTTCAAAGACTCTGCAGTTTCTCTCCCATGTCATCCCTCTCAGTCATGAGATTCAGCTTTGCTCTTTTGGTCCTCTAGAAGAGAAGCCTTGGTGCTCTCGGATGAAGTGAGGGCCACCTGTCATCCTCTCGTGCTGTGTTCTGCCCATCACTCAGCGGATGGCCTTCCTAGATGCTTGTCTTCTGCTCTTACTGTGTAGAAGTGAAGGCTTGCATTACCTGGCTTGCCATGCATCCTCAGTGGCTGGCACAAGGCTTTAGATGAACGAGTGACAAGGAGAGGCAGTCCACCAAGAAGCTAAAAGGAGAAGCAACACTGACTCTGAGCTGTTGCGTTGCTCAGGGAAGACTTCATCTAGGAAATCCAGTTCACTCTACGATGCCAAGTACAGCAGATCCATTTGCCTTTGTTAACCTCCAGCTATTTCCTTGTCTTACTCAATGTAGATGTCAATGATATGAAAATGACTTACAAGTTCACGGTAGTCTGGCCTACTCCTTTAAGACTGACCTTGCTGCTGTACAAGCAACCTAGACACACATCCACAATGGGCCTTTTGCTCCGGTGGGTCTCTCTGTTGGTAAAGGGAATCCCTCAGGCACCCGATGGCTCTGTGCTTCAGTGAGGATGTACCCCTCATCTGTGTCTGAGCGCCATCATCTCTGCACTGTTCTTCCCAGCTTATCTATTTAAAACAAGAACCCCCTGAGATTCCTCCTCATCTCCTCCCTTCCTACTCTCTTAACATGTAGCATCATCAGAAATTCTAGTGCAGTCGTTCTCGATCATTCCTAAAGCCACGGCTCTTTAATACAGGTCCTCAATGTTGTGATGAACCTCCAACCATAAAATTATTTTTCTTGCTACTTCATAACTGTAAGTTTGCTACTATAGTTAACATATATAAAAATCTGATATTTCTGATGGTCTTAGTGACCCCTGTGAAAAAGTCATTCAACCGCAAGGGGTCGCACCCCACAGGCTGAGAACCACTGTTCTAGACTATTTATTTATTTATTTACTGTCACTGTTTTCCTCCTCTTCCAAGAGTGTAAGTTCCAAGGCAGAGACTTTTGGCTATTTTGTGTCCTCTAGCATGTCTAAAAAGAAGAGCATCCAGCCCGTGAGTTAATGCTTGTGAAATGAATGTCTTCCTCATTTACCTCTGACCACCACGTGTAGTAGTCAACTGTGCTTTGCCTTCTCTCCATAGCACCCTGTGGATCCTTTCTGAGTCTTTTTAGAGTCATCCACCATCTGTCATGTCTGCAACAGATCTCACGAGTGATTGAGCTGAATATAATCTACCAGTCTTATTGCCTGCCCCCACACAAGCTCTAACTGTTCTTGATTTAGCAAGTCCCATTCTATAGAGAGTCTAATTATAGAGGACTGTAACAAAAGCAGTTTCATGTTGCAATAGCGTTTGAATGTGTTCTTGGAGAAGTACTCAACTGCACGTGGCACACCAGTATTACAGGCCACACAAGTGGTGGAGTGTCAGGACATGGCTAATCTCAACTGAGGAGGTAATCAAATGACTTTGGCTAGAGGAAAAGGATACAGAGGGTATATTCTTGAAGGAGAGTGATTCTCCAGGGACCCGCTAGGAAGTGCCTTTCTAATTCATTTATTCATTCTATATTTGCTATTTAACATTTTTGCTGTTCCAGGGGCACTTGGGGGCTGTTTAAAAAGAGTCCATGACTAAGAAGTAAATCTGGCATGTAAAAAGATTACTAACCCAACAATGTATTCATGGCCATTGCAAAAAGAGGTGAGCCAACAAGGTCTGGCCAGATAAGTGGAAAGGTTTTCATGAGCAAAAAAAAAAAAAAAAAAAAAAAAAAAAAAGCTTAAGCAGGGTCTTCAAAGATAGCTAAGAACTGTCCAGAGAAAGAAGGTTAGCCAAGAAAGCACAGTGTAGGCAATGAGGGATCTCTAAGCACAGGCCAATCACCTGGGTGGCGTGAGGAGCACAGCATGCTGAGGGCTTGAGAGACTTGATGAGGGCCACCATGAAGGGCTAGCCTAGGTCCACCTCAGCAATGGAGGCAAGGCATGATGGTGTGTGTGCACTGCATTGCCTCACTCTGAAACAGGAACAGAAGAGGGAGCAGCCTGGAAAGGGTAGGGAGAGAGACTGAATGGGCAAGAGTGGATAGAAGGAGTCATGGAAGCTCTGGATCTCCACACAGCTTTGTTTCACTCATTCTTGAGTTTAACAGATGTCCTCTTAGAAGCACCAACACAATCCTTCTCAGAACTCAAAGTTTATCTAATTGTGACTTAGTAAGGAGTCAATCAATCATGCCACAAAAACTGGGCATCTATGGTGAACCCGACTATGGGGATATGCCCATGGACCCTGTTCTGCAGTGTCTCCCAAAGGCTCAAAAGTTTAGTGTCCAGGCAGCACTCCTGGAAGGTGGTGGTAGCTCAAGAGACATGGCCTGCAGGTGGGGGTCTTAACTCAGGTTACTAGAATACACCCTTGAATGAGGCTGTAAGACCCCAACCTCCTATCTCCCCCTGACCATTTGGCGTATGCTTCTGCTTCTCTACGAGCTCTCTATGATACGTTGGCTTGCCCCAAGCCTATAAGCAATGAGGCCAATTAGTCATAGATGAAATTCTCCCAAACTATAAGCCAAAGCAAATCTTTTCTCTTCATAAACGTATTATCTCATGTAATGCATTACAAGAAACTGATGAGAGCAGACCGTGTCTCCAAAGGGCCAACAATGAACAAAAGTGAGAGTTAAAGAAATCAAAAACGGCCAGGAGAGAACATTCTAGAACCCAGGTCTACTTTTAGAAGGCCATTATGATTGGCCAATAGAAGTAACTTATGCGTCTCAGCATGGAATTTGGACACTGGCTAATCAACAAAAGGATGTGACCGTCATTGTAAGCAAGAAAGCAAAATACAAATGCTCTCACAGGATGTACTGAGGGCAAATGTCTATTCCCAACCTCACATGATCACACTCTTCCTCTGTTTGCCTTTTCCTACCTTGGGTCTTCTTTTATCTTAAATTACATTTATTTATTATGTGTGCCATGCCACACATCATATGGAGGTCAGAGAACACCTCATGACAGTTGATTTCTCCTTCATTCATGTAATCCTGGTAATTGATTGTTGGCAGTCAAACACCTCCATCCACGAGGCCATCTTGCTGGTCTAATCCTGCTCTCCTGTGTTCTCCACCAAATGGATAACTGCTTTCAATAGTGTCCCTGAAAAAATAGAGTATCTAATAAACTGCTCCATGGCTGGGATGTCTGTGCTCCTGTTTCTTGTGTGGCAGCTCTCCACATTTACTCCCACCCATCTGCTTTGTCTCTCAAACAGCAATGGAATGAACAGTAAAATGAAGCCGACTCTGACAGCCCACTTGCTGTCTTCTGTCCTGTGCTGGTCTCCACACTCCATACCTTCCCCCCCCCCCATACCTTGAATCCTTATTCTTCCCCTCTCCACCACACCTCAGCCTATTGTCCATGTTTGCTTGGCTAAGGCTGACTTATACTGTCCATCTAGGGTTAGAAGCCACTTCTTCCAGGTTGACTTCTTGGACTTTCGGTCTTGGGTTTCTCCATGCTGTAATGTCAGAGGACCTTGTATTTTTCCAATCAGAGCATTTACCTTATGCTTTGGCAATAGTGGAACCCATATTGATTTGTCTGTGTCTCCTCCAATCTGTGACCTAGACCAAAGTTCAGGTCTGGCACAGTAGAGACATCAGTGTTTATGAGTAAGGTAAATATTTTGGCCCCTCCAATAGCCCATTACCATCATCTACTGCTGTCTAATGTCCTGTTTGCACAAGAACTGTGTGTCCTATGAATAGGGATGTTAGACTCGTCACATACAGAGACAATATAGAAAGCATCATAAGATCTAGGTCAGTTGCCTAGTTAGCTATGGTGGTCTTAGGCTAATTGTTTACATTTTCTTTGCCGTAGTTTCCTTTTTAAGAAAGAAGATAATAAGGTTATGGTTGAGGGAGGGCACAGTAGTGCTGGGAAATGTCTCACAACTGGCTCCTCCATACACAAAGAAAGTCTGCAGCATTTCCTAAGTCCCACGGTGTAAATACTCTCCTGTGGTCAGCGTCAGCTACTAACTTCACATTATTGGTCATGAAAGACATGTTCTACAAAAGCAAAAAATATAAATAATCTTGGCTGGGGTGTGGCTCAGGGTTGGAATACTTGCTTGGCATGTGTGTGCAAGGTCTTGGGTTCACTCCTAGGCACTGCAAAACTAAACAAATAAGCAACCAAAAGGACATATGTAATAGTGAAATTGAATACTTGGGAAACAGAATTGCAAGCATTACTTTGTTTATAATTGCTTAATCATGTTTATACAAAAACTCAGACTATGTCCTAGGCTGGTCTGGAATTTGTCAAGTAACCTAGGCTAGCCTCAAACTCCTAATATTCCTGCCTCAGCATACCACATGATGAGACTATATATGTTTTTAAAGTAATGACCTTTTTTACAACTTTTCAGGAAAATTAATATTTGGTCCTCTCTATGGCACCTTGGTATGTAGTAGAGGTAAAAGACCACTCATAGGCCGGGTGGGCTCAGTTCACAGGGATGAAAAAGAGAATGTTCTATCCAAATGTTAAGCCTGTGGTGGTCCTGAAATTCAACTTGGCAAAGCCTGGGTAATAAGCTGCCTTGTGGATCCTTACTTTTCTTAGTATTTTGTGCTCATTCTTTACTATGATGGCTGATTTGGGTTGTCTACTTAGCAATGCTGGGAAGAAAGAACTTCAATGGAGAAGTTGTCCTGATCAGATCAGCCTGTGGCCATGTCTGTGTGGAATGTTTGTAATTTCTAACTGATGTGAGGGGGTCTAGCCTACCATGGGCAGTGCTATTTCTAAGCAGTTGGTCCTAGGCTGTACAAAAAAGCAAGCTCAGCAAGCCAGATGAAGAAAGCCAATAAGTAGTGTTCCTCCATGGCCTCTACTTCAGTTCTTGCCCCTAAGTTCCTGTCTCCAGCTCTGGACTTAGCTTCTCTTCGTTATGACTGCCGTCAGTAACCTGAAATAAGCCCTTTCCTCTTTCATGTTGTTTTTGGCCAGTGTTTTATTAGAGCCACAGAAAAAACAAACTAGGAGAATCATCTACCAAGAATACTCTGTAAAAGCAAAGGGGTTAATCTCAAACTTGGTTCTAATAATAGAAAACAGCACCAAATAGGGTTCTATGTCTTTCCAGACTGCTATTCTAAGTTATACATCATCTTATCATTTCAGCATATCTTTATGCCATTACTCACTGTCTATTGTATATTAAACATATGAATCAAGGTTTGGTCATTTCTTACATTGATGAATTCATCTGTGATACCACATGTTCAGCCTGCTTCGCATTCCATAAGCGACCCTGAAAGACTATCGATAAGTCGTAAGTAAAAAATAGAGCTCCTAGTTTTGTGGGTTTGTGAAATATTGCTTCATAGTTCTCTACATGAGCTTCAAGAATGAACTTTCCAGGCTGGGAAGATGGTTCAGTGGTTAGAAGCACTGGTTACTCCCCCAGAGGATCCAGGTTCAATTCCTAACACCCACATGACAACTCGTAAGTGCCTATAACTCCATTTCCAGAAGTTCCTCTGTCATCTGGTTTCTGTGAGTTCTGCACCCACAGTGCACATACCAATATGCAAGCAAACACTCATACATATAAAAGTATATGAAAGAGCCAACTAGGACCATCTCACCAAATGTCATTGTCATGCTATGTGGGAAAGTCCTCCACTTTCCTAGCTATTCTTAGCTTTCAAATCAAAAGCTAACCTGGCCTGAAATACTCAACTGCTTGCATGATCTTGTGCAGAATAGATTTTTATAGGGTGAAAATATAAGAGACAGAATGTTGCCTTTGCCAGCAGCCTACCTATAGCTTAGGCATATGGTAACTTTTTCCATGAACAGGTGAACTTCTGTAGGCCTGGCACTCATCAAAAGCCTGCAGGTGGCCATTAATCCTCAAGGCAGATAAGAGAAGAAACCTGATGGAAGTCTGATCTTCTGGTTTTCTAAGCCCTATCGCCTTAGTCAGTTGAATTATCAAGATCACTGCATGAAAAGCAAACGCCTATGTCCTTTGGCTATTTAATTCAACCCAAGTACAAAACTCTTCCACAAAAACACTTCAGCAGGCCTGTAGCTGTGCTTTAAGGTCAATATAAAATATGGTTTTAGGAAATAAAAATTATATGTGCATTTTAAAAGCACTATCAAAGTACTAAGATGATGTCAAATAGCATGAAGATGAAATATTAAATTTCTCTTAAAGTCTGGTATAAGAGAAATTGTTTCCATTGCAGCTATAGGATGTGTATGTCATGAACTGGTAAAAGCTGCCTGGCTTGTGGTCACTTTCCCTCCATGTCTGACAGAATCTTAAAGATAAAATATGTATTCAACCAAAAGAAGACCTTTTTTATACAGCTGTCTCTTATGTCATTCCATGGCTCCTTTATCTTGGGTCGTATGGTCCTTTGGAAATGTAGGTTTTTTTTAATTATATACCTCTCTATATTATCTCTTGGAGAATTCCAGGCATGAATAATTAATAAGTGAATAGATAGAGCTCTCTGGGTTCAGCTTAGTCAGCCTGTCACTGCACCATCACAATCTTTATCAATGCCAGCAGAAATCACTCTGCTAAGAACCACTAAAAGTCCAGACCATCAGCGTCAAAAGAAATTGTCCCTTTCTACTTCTCTGGACTCATGGGACACTGTATTTAAAAAACAAACAAACAAACAAACAAAAACAAAAAATTACCTAAAAACAAAAAACAAAAATCCCAAACAAATAAAAAGCTTAAACCAATCTCACAAAGAACTGACAAGATTTGGTCAAGAATTCTATTCCAGTCTTCCTCCACAACATGATACAAAAATCTATGGAAGTAACAGTTGATTTAATTTCCTGCCTTCCTTCCCCTCACCTGATCAGAAAGAAGCATGGGGCATTCTGGGAAGCAGGACCGACAATCATGGAAGGAAGAACTGCCCTATGATAATACCCAGCCAGCTCTGCTCAGAAATGACAGGTCTGTGCTGAGAAGTGCAAACAGCGACTCTCCACAGGAAGTATCTTGCTCCCTGGCACACTTGGAGTGAAATGGATAGAGACCTGAGAATGTGCCCCCAGTGAGCTTCTTCCTCCAGCCAGCTCCGCCTCCTAATGCGTCCAGAGTGATGTCAATAAGCTAAGAGGCAAGAATGGCTGGGACAGGCAGAGAGAATGAGAAGGCGAAGCGATCTCCAGAAAGACTAAGAAGTTGTATGTAGATGTCAACTCTCAGGCCTTAGCTGGGTGGCTGGATGGCTCTATACCAAGACAGGTAGAACTCAGGCCTCTGAGCACATTAAGCCAGTTCTTTCTCTCTCTCTGTCTCTCTCTCTGTCTCTCTCTCTGTCTCTCTCTCTGTCTCTCTCTCTGTCTCTCTCTCTGTCTCTCTCTCTGTCTCTCTCTCTCTCTGTCTCTCTCTCTCTCTCTCTCTCTGTCACTGCAGCATCCAGCCCTCTCACCAAAGAGAGCAGCTAGCAGCCCCTAGACTGTCAAGGTCGGTGGAAAGAACAGAAAGGTCAGATAACGGAGTATATACAGAATGCTATCAAACACATTCTATTTCATAATGAAAACTGATAATCTCTAAGCTCCTCTTCCTCTATGGCCAAAAATATTCGTTGCAATGTTAAAGCAGAAGTGATGGAGGGGGGGAGATCTCAGAAAAAAAATAGTAGTTTCCTTGGTATTTAGTTCAGCAACTATCAAGCCATCTGCTCATTGGCTCTTCAGTTCCCTTGTTCCTGTACGTATTCACTGCCTCATCCATTCAGTACTAAGCAAGCACGTTTTGAGGAAGGTCACACGTGTACAGGCAATGTGATTATTGCCAATAAGAACCATACGGTGTGTGAGCTATAAATACGTAGGCAGATATGAAGTAGTGAGCAGCATAAAAGAGGTCAACCTAGTATCTTGGTAGTTTAGAGGACAAAGACACTTGGCTGCAATCAGCCTAGAGCACTGCTCCAGCTACACAGGTATGACACAGAGGAGGGTAAGCAAAATGCTTCACTGCCCTGTAGGGTCTACTCATGCCTGAACAGCAGTGTGCAATTTGTACAACTATAACTGAAGCGAGACAGGAAATGAAGGAACACACTCAAATAACCAATGACCGTAGAGAAGGAAGGAGCTGTGGAGAGGCTTCTTGAGTTACAGGGGCTGAATCCAGGGGCCCACATGCTTTCAACAGGAAGGAGATTTGGACAGGGACACAGAGGAAAGGCAGTGTCTTAGGGTTTCTATTCCTGCACAAACATCATGACCAAGATGCAAGTTGGGGAGGAAAGGGTTTATTGATCTTACACTTCCATGCTGGTGTTCATCACCAAAGGAAGTCAGGACTGGAACTCAAGCAGGACAGGAAGCAGGAGTTGATGCAGAGACCATGGAGGGATGTAACTTACTGGCTTGCTTGCTTCTGCTGGCTTGCTCAGCTGGCTTTCTTATAGAGCCCAAGACTACCAGCCCATAGATGGTACCACTCACAAGGGGCCCTCCCCCCTTGATCACTAATTGAGAAAATGCCTTACAGCTGGATCTCATGGAAGCATTTTCTCAACCGAAACTCCTTTCTCTGTGATAACTCCAGCTTGTGTCAAGTTGACACAAAACCAGCCAGTATAGGCAGCCATGTGAATACTTGGGGTGGAGACTGGAGCAAAGCAGGTCCACACCAAGGATCACCAGGGACCACCAGAAACAGAGGGTGATGGGAGGATCTTCCTCCAGGGCCTTTGGGGAGATCATGGCTTTGTTGATGTCTTGATTTCAGGCACTTTGCATAGAAAACTGTGCAGAAATTATTTCTGTTGTTTCAAGCCCAAGTTAGGTAAATATGGATACTTTAAGGCAGGAGTTCAACGAAACACACTTAGACTTTCTAGACCCTGCTTTCAGAATGAGGTAATGCTTCTTCACCTCACCACTGCCTTCCCAGGCCTCAGATCACTGGCTCTTTGGTGTTTACCGTACATGCCTGTCTTGCTACAACAGGCTCGCCATAGGCAGGAAAGATGTCTGGTTTGTGTTTCCATTCCCAGAGTCTAACGTTAGAGTTAAAATTAAATAAATCCAGTCTCAAGAAGAGACCAGGAGAATATGGTTCCTCATTAAACATTTGGGAGTCAAAGTGATGGTTAATCTTCAAAGTAAACTTGACTGGATTTAGAATCACCCCCCCCATACACTCCTCCCCTCTTCTGTGTGTGTGTGTGTGTGTGTGTGTGTGTGTGTGTGTGTGTGTGTGTGTGTGTATGTGTGTGTGTGTGTGTTTCTAAAAAGTTTTAATTGAAGAGGGAAGACCTAGAAACCATCACTACAGAAAACAAAGCAGACCTCAGACATCTGTATTCTTTCCTCACTAAATCCCCTACTTCTCACCAAATCTCCCCCCACCCCAACCAAGGCTCGCCCACTGATTACAAAGGAGCTGCCGAGCTTGTCAAGCATGTGCAGGATTCTGTTTCTCTCGGAGAACAAGGCTGAGTGCTGGCTGGGCTATAAGCCCCACACATGGGTTAGAAACAGTTGAACGGATTGTAAACAAAGGGTAATGATAATGGTTCTGCTGCTGTAGGTGGGAGGTGTTTGGTGGGTTGGTGATGGGCCCAGTGTCCCTCAGCATCTTCATTAATGATGAGGTGGGAGAAGGAAAACACCAACAGCACATTCATTAGAGGATGCTAAATCGGGAAGTGCAGCAAACATCATAAAGGACCAAGAGATTGTGCTGGACTGATGTGATGAGGCCAGTCTCCGCCAAGGGAAGCAGAACAGCATTCAACCCATACGCCACCCACTCCACAGAACACCCACTCTTCTTGGAAATCATTTCTTTGGAGGAAAAAAAATGATTAAAAGTAAAAACTTAAAAGGTTTTCATGTTTGTGTTTCTTTTTCATATGGGCTGGTTTCACATTGGACGCATTACAGAGGAATTAATCTGCTTTTATGAGTCACAGAAGTCGGAATGCCTAAATGGAAATCTTGCCACCATTCCTGGACTCCAGTGAGAAGAGAAAGACAACTGGCCGACCCCATTCACTCTGAATAGCAATTCAGACAGTCTTCTGTCCCATGGGCCTTCCGCCTACCAGCCTGGGGTCTGCTCTTGACATGATGTTCATCTGGCAGGTTCTTCCATATCTGAGCCTGGTTCGTCTTTCCCAGGAAGGTCTCCCTTTCCATTTTCTGTTTCCCTGTGGTTATCCTTAGCCATGTGATTTTTAGTTGACTGTATCAAGGCTTAAAATTCATAAGAAGACATCGGTGGGCCATGTGAAGGAGAGAAATCTGTTTCCTGCCCACAGGAATAACAGATGGAGAATTATTTAGCCTATTTTCAAAAGTCAAATGGTTAATCTGGAAGGAGAAGACATAGCTGAAGGCTTCAGAACATTAAGCTCCTTGAAGAAAGCTGTGGTATAAATAATATATTATAAGCACTTAAAAATCTTACCTGCTTGCATAATTTCCCTGAGTCCTTGCCACAACATCCAACTTAGCAAAATGTAATTTCTTTCCTCATTCATTTAGGGCTTATCAAACGCTGTGTGCTAAACACTGTCCCTTTCCCAGAGGAACTCAGGGTAATGGAGGTGACAGGTATACAGAATTACTCTAAATACCATTTTTTTAATGTTGAGATACACTGGTGATGTCTGAGCTGGGTCTTTACAGACTGGATAGTTATCTCGTGGAAGTAAAATGGGAGGGGCCAGACATAACGACTTAGTAACAAATATATCACTGACAGCTTCTCGAACCAGGAGATGCCCCGTGAGATAAGGATGAATGCAGTCTACAGGGAGAGAAGGTATTGGGAGGTGTTGCTGGCTGACAGGTGGGAAAGGAAATCCAGTCCTCCATGGCAGTTCTGTTAGGCTGAATTCTTATTGTCTCTCTTTACCACTCTAAGGAGGCTGAACTTGATTTTCTGTGTAACTCAGAAGCACCAGTCTGTTTAAAGCAGAGAATACTGATTCTAAAACCATCTTCTTTCTACCATAGTGGTTAGTTAACCAGTCTCGGTTTACTTACTTCATGGCCAAATGGTTACACTAACAAGATGGTATTTTATATGGGAGAGGAAATGTTGGGCATTTAATATTATAATACATAAACCTGGTTAAAAAATATATCCCGTCATGTATATTCTTTTAGGAGGAAGATTGCACACATTTATTTTAAAATGTGGCTTTTGACAATTCACAAACATTTCTGTTTGTACAAGCAAATGCATTTTGGAAGTACATGAATTTCACTAACATCCATGAAAACACTGAGTCAGAAGAGGCTGACTCAAGCAGGGCGTAAGAATAAGATATGATAATCACGGTTTTCCCCGCCATTCTAAGCATTATGTCACTTATCTTGCATCTATATGAGATCTTGTGAACTAAATTCTAGTTCTCCCAGATCCCTTGACTTCGGCCAGTGAGGTGTCTGACTTGGAACTGTCAGGCACTCCCCAGGCTCCGCCCTCTTTTATTAGCACAAATGGGCTTATAATATACTGATGTGGTGAAAAGAACTGGATTTCACTCTCCCCGTGCCACAACACCCCCAAGAACGTCAGGGTACGATGGGGAAGCTTCAGAGATGATTCGGTACAAAATGAAGAGAACTTTCATGGCTCTGGTGAATTCCACGAGTGGATGGGTCCGTGACACCTAGCCAAGGTTTATTAGTACCCGGTCAGTGGTCAGGGGCTTTCAGGTGACATCAAAAAGCACATGTGACTGCCTCTGATAGGAGTGTTTCAGTGCTGTAACAGAAATGAAGACCTCTCTTAGCATTTCACCAGGAATGGCCAACTGTGAAAGCTAGGGGCACTCAAATAACAACCTACTTAGTGGTTTTGGACCTCAGACTCTGTTTCTAATTTAAGGGGGGGGGACACTACCACTGGCCACAGAAACACTTCTGTGACTATCCCCACTGAAATTGCCCCTGGTGTCCCTGGGAGCCTGGAGTTATCCTTGCCTGTGGCTGTGGAAACTCAAAGCAAAAGCCCAACAATTGTGTCCCTCCTGACCTTCCTTCTTAATGAGCTGTTTCCCAGGAAATATTCAATGCCTGGCAACAGATGATAATCCCAGTCTTGGTATCGTCTGTTATAACTCTAGACAGAAAGGATGCTTCCCAATCTCATCTGGCCCTGACAAAACTATGGGTTATTTTTAACCACTGTAACAACTGTATCTCATACTATCATACTTATACCTCAACAAAACCTGGAACTTAATTCCCATAGTATTCAGAATCTCACTTGATAGCTGTATTCAAGAGTTGTTTCTGTGTGACCTGAGAGAGAAAAATTGTATGTATATATAGTAGTCTTCTATTGCTCTATTAAATGTGAATGAAGCAAAATTCTGACTAAATGGAAGCCAAGCTGTTTGATATGGCAATATTGGAAGAGTAATGTCCCCCGGTGTTGAAGCCTAGAACAGACCTCCACTCTTGACCTGTGTGCACCTTTCATAAAGAAAATGGATAGATCACACTTCCCTTACACGCATGCACACGCGCACGCAAACAAAGCCAACACTAATCGCAATAGAATCCAGAACAGGTAACTCTGAGCCTTGCCTCTACACTCAGTCTTAGATGGGCATACAGATCACAGTTTGGCAAGTCTGCCCCACCCCTCAGCCTGCAGTTCTCTGTGTATGTTCAGTTTGTTCCTTCACCAGACGACATGCACTTCAGTGTTAATGAGGTCATTTGCTTAGAGCCCTTTGGGTGTTGAGCTCTGAGAGAAGCAATCAGCTTGGGGATCTTGCTCATGTTTCTAGGAAGAACGAGATGAAATTTCTACTGTTCTAGAAAGAAATGAATTATTCTGTTCCAACTCGGTATTTCCCAGTAGTCGCTTTTCTAGAAGAGTCTGAGTCAGAAATAAGATCATAAGAAACTTCTCTTTTTAATGATGGCTACAATGTTTTACTTAAAGTCAAGTGGCTGTTCCACCTCCCCACACCTTCAGAGACTTCGGGGTCCTGCTTCTTTCATGGCCCATGATCCGGGCAATACAAGACACCATTGGATCCTTGACATCTCTGGAAATGGCTTCTCATAAAAACAGCTAATTTAGTTTGATGTCTCAGGGACCCTTCCGTTTACAGGATTCATTGTTAAGCCAGAAGCTGGCTTTTCATTCTACAAGTCAAGTAGTACACCATTAAAATTCCCAACACAACTGTGATGTGACAGAATGCAGCGGCAGACATTTGGGGAACCCCATTTGTTCTCCAAATCCTTTCAAGTCATCTCTAAGCCTGACTCATGTCCAATGCAATAAGCTGCCCCCTCCAAAGGCTAATTCTCGTCTAACAGGTTGAGGCCTGGGGGTTCCAGGAATCAACATTTATCACACAACTCAGAGGTTCCTTTAGATCCAAGGGCAAAGCTTCCTGAACAATTAGTTCCCTGGGGTCTGTTTTCAGATGAAATTTTTAAAAATCTAAATAACACTGTCATTTCTGCTCCATGTGCCAAGCTGACTCTCTTTTGTGGATGCGGGTGTATGAATCCCATGGAGGTTACTCAAGGGCTCAGTGACAGTGCCATGCAGGCTGGGAGTTGGTTTTTAAAAGGCTCCTTCCCACCAGCTCCCTTCCAGGCACTGCTCTGTCATTCCTGTGACACATTAAGAGGAAATGCTAACATTACACAGATGCATTAAGTCATGCAGCGGTTTCATGCACTTCTCTGGGCCCTTGAAGCATTACACCACAGAGGTGTCCAGCCGCAGGAACAGGAGCAAGCTGCATTCACTCCAGCCAAGCCTGTGTTCAGAACACACATTGCAGTGGAGTGTGACGCCCCAGCCTGTGCCATTAGGCTGCATTAGCCAGCATCACCCATTGCCTCTGATTAATAATTGAATTCAATCCATACAAAGGACCTCAGGCCAGCCTGGAGGAGGCCTACTGTGCATTAGAATGAAGCATCTCCAGGGGCTTTCGAAGCACTTTGTCCATTTAACAAGTCAATCTATAAACTACAGCCAACGAGTGCTCACTGGAAGCAGATGACCCGCCCAGAACGTTCATCTGTTTGCCCCTTCTCCTTGCTTACATGATGTCTTTCCTTTGGCCACACATAAGCATGCACCAGTCTGGCCCCCTAATCCCCCAGTTTATACAACAGTCTCGTGTCTCTTCAGGAATGACTTACAACCAGAGACCTGCTTTCCCCAAGGTCATGTTCCTTCCCACAGCGGCTGTACACACACATACACACACACACACACACACACACACACACACACACACACACACACGTTACGAGAAAACATGAAGGCTTGGTTGTCACATATCACATATCAAATAAAGGCCTCTTTAAAGAACACCCGCAGGCCTGCGTTCCCCAAAAGGATGGCTGTGCTTCTATTTAGATGTTTGCAAGCCAGCTTCCTCTCTGCTCACCCCTACTTTCATTCTCCCTTCAAATATCACCCCAGGAACACTGCCCAATAATACCTGTGCACCTAATACATTTTCCCACATCCGGGTCTGTGTCCCAGAACTCGGTCCACACCTGAAATGCTTAGGATATCTTATCTGCCACTAAAGGGGCAGCACTGTGTTCTAATGAATACCCCTCATAGAAGTCTTTCTTGAATTGTTAAAGATGTCACCAAACACTGGCCAGCTTTCCCCTCTAACTTGGACACTGAGGAGCTTCATAGGTTTTTTTTTTTTTTTTGGACAGATGAATGCAAATGATTTGTAAATTTAGGGCTTAGGGAAAACTAGATGGCCCAAGCATACAATCTGTGGGTTTAACTGACATTCAACTGCACATATACTATCCCACAAGTATTCATTCATTTTTATGACAAGTCTTCCATTCAGACAAATTTGAGGATCGTTGCTCAGCCTTACAAGAGCGAAGTACTGTCCCCACAACCTAATAGAGCCTGCCATTAGTGATTCAGCCATAGAGCATGGCCAGGACACATGTTTATAAATCAGGAAGTAAATGTTTTCAACTAGGAAAAGAGCATACAATTGGTCCACAAACCCAAATTCTTGCACATTCAAGGCAGTAACTTAAGCCTAAGTGTTCCATTTAAGAATATCCCTTCCTGAACAGGATAAAACAAAGCATCCGCTATGTGAATCTAACACAAGAAAACAAATGGTCTAGGTAGGAACTGAATCAATGTTCAGAGAGAGCCATAGGTCACTCCTTTCAGGATTCAACTCTGGCCTAGAGCCACTGTCTGTCACTGCCCCTTCAAGGCACATGAAGAGCAGATGAAATGTCTATGCAAATTAACCAGAGAAACTCTTGTCATAGTCTCTGAGATGTGTGCCCAGGGCTCAAAGAATTATGTTCCCAACTTCAGTGGGTCATTTTTCTTTGTATTTTCCTTTACATGGCAGATTCTCTCATTGCAAAGTGAAGAAAAATGTTGTCTTTATGTATTTATAAGTTTGTTTCTTGCTTCATCCAAACCATTACTATTATTGGAAGTAGGATGTCTACGAGGGCTGATGCAGACTTGTGCTAAAGCGAAGGCGATATCTAGACCAGAGGCTCAAGGAAAGCTAGACGAGTAGAGATCATAGTATGTAGACATGTGTATATGTGTGCATGCCTGGGTGGGACCTGCTTGTGCTGATATGTGCATGAACTGAAGCTGTGGATAGGTGTCTTTTTGGGGACCGAGGTAAGTGATAAATGTGTATCTAATAACATGAGAAGCAAAGACAATGCCTGGACTCTAGTTCCAGATGTACAACTCTTTTCCCCAGCACTAACTTGCTGTGGAAACCTGTTTGTCCATCTTCATGTTCAGTTCAGTGCCTTACTTCTATCCCCCTCTTTCATTAATGTGGTGGTAAAACAGCCATGAAGAGCCTCGTGTAAAATTAGATGGTGTGTAGGCATTACATCAGGAGGTAGTCAATCATAACACAGACAGCACGGGCAACGATCTTCTAGCAGAATTAGGTACCACCCTCTGAGTCTCATGAGAACAGGAGTAGACGTGAAGAGATGTACCAATATGGTCTTAGGTAGAATGGATAAAGACCTTTACTATGTGGAAGTGTTCAGCATGTAGGTCTTGAACAGGAATGTAATTGTCAATGAACTGTTTTGGTTAGAATGAGAACTACTCTCAAAACAAGCCACAACAAGGATTCATTCCCTAAAAGAGAACAAAAAAACAACCATTTGTTGATAATCTCACCGACTGTGTTTTCTGAACTGGAGAATTGATGTCAGCACAGAGAAGAGGAAATGTCAGCTCAGCTGGAGAAGTTAAGAATTACTGTAACCAACTAAGTTCAAGGACCTACCTCCAGGTTGCTGCCCTGTTTGTATTCCTGTTCTGACTTTCTTTAGTGACTAACTAAAATGTGGAAGTGTAAGCCAAATAAACCCTTTCCTCTCCATGTTGCTTTGGTCATGGTTTTTCATCAGAGCAATAGAAACCCCAACTAAGGCACACAGGGTTCAAACTCAGAGCCTCTTATTTGTAATGCAAGTGTCTTTACCCAGTGATTTATCTCCCATCCACGGAGTATTATTATTTTTTTTAAATAAATTGATGTAATCTTTACCCTGTTGGATTTTGAAGGCAGCTATTCAAGTTTCACTAGAAATGTCCTTTAACAGTAAGCTAATATCCTGTAATCATTCAGAAACAGAGGTGGGCATCTCATCTCGACAGGGTTGACATACACACAGCTTTCTCTGGGATTAAGAAGTGGTTTTGCTTGTTAATACGAAGGGGGAACATACTGTACAGTGAATCTAAGTGAAGCTCATCTAAAACAACATTGTGTCCTCGCTGAAGCTGAGATGTGACATGTCATGGGATGCAGGGGTTAGAGAGAGCAGTCACTACCTTAAAAATAGTAGCAGTAGCTTGCATTTCCAAGGCTTTAGCTCATTATATTGATCAATAAAAAAGTTTTATTATGAATCGGACTTGGCCCTAAGATCAAAACAATTATCTTAAACTTAAGCCTCTCCTCCTTGATCATCTCTAATTTCAATTTGGGAGGAGGGATAATACATTTCAGCTGGAATTAGACTTTCTGGGGCTGTTCCTAGAATGTGCTTGAATGAAGAGAATGGGCTATCTACCACAGCAAACACAAGCATACCACATAAAACCTATTTTTAAAAGGTGTTAATAGTTAGAAGAATCCAATTTATGCCCTGAATGTTATTCTCCAAAATGACATTTCATGAACCGAAGATTCTTTCAACTTCTTGCTCAACTGCATACAACAAAATGACTTAGGAGAAGCTGCCAGGGGCTTCTCTGTGGTTTACATGCACCCAATTTCAAGAGAGAAGGGCTAGACCACCATAGAGATGCTATAATGTACCAGTTCATAAGCATCTCTGTAGTACATGCTACTCAGGAAAAGACTATATTGACTCAGAGATGCTCACGAGCGTTGTTTTATTTTTAGTGAGGACAGTTAAGAATAGGTTTTTTATATATATATTTATAAAATGTCTCTCAGACAAGCATATGAGAAAAATTTCCAAGTAACATCTTGCTTTATTTCTCAATACTCACAGGTGGAAGAGGGGGAAAAAAAATCAAACCAGACAACATTTTGCAATCCTAACTGAGATCATTATCAGATGCCTTCTGGTACCTCAACATACTGCAAGGCAGAGTTTGCCCTTGATATTTAGGGTTTGAAGATGGAAAACAGAATTCATTCCAAAGGCAAGGGAGGGACAGAACTGGGAAGGGGGACTGAGCATCTTGGGACTGCTGACTGCCTAGTATGGTGTGCAAAATGTACTGAAGGTTCCTCAAGAGACATGTGCCCCCACCAGAGCTTCAACTCCACCAGCCAGGCAAGGGACCGGAATGCCTCTTTCCCCTGGAGTCCTTCTCTTAAGTAGTGCTTCCGCTACAGGGAGGAACTGACCACTCCTAACCTCTGCAGTGCTGTCTTTCACCACTGCAATGAATGGCATATTACTATCTCAAATTCCTTTATACCCTGAAATGTATAAAAACACATGGTCCTATTATCTCTCGCTGAACCCGCACAATGTTAGAGGAAATTATCTATTTCAGAAATGAGAGCAACCAGAAGAAACCAAGGACTTAAGCAGAGCCCCTTTGATCTTCTTTACATCTGTTAGTTTTTTCTAACAGTCAGTCCGAACAGGAAATGCTCTACCATGCCAGTCACCAGGTTTCAACTCCACAATAAACCCAGGCCACTCCTCCACCCCGCTACCTTGGGCAGATCCTTTAGTCTATAAAACAGGAGTGCTCATAAAGCCCTATCTAATCCACAAGGGAGGCGGGGAGAACAGGATAATTAAGGGGAAGGTGATTTAGAAACTGTAAGGAGAACTACTCAGACCTAAAGTGTTGCTGTTAGCACCTTCTGTGGAAAGACTATGCCTTTGGCTTTAAGCAAAGGGCTGCTAGTGACTCTAGAGGTCTGCGTGCAGAGGCTGCTGAGTGGGGAAGGAGGGAGAAAGGGAAGACAAACTTTATTCTGTAAGTTACAACTACATCCCAGGTCCTCACTGGACAAATGACCTCCGGAATACAACACTCTTTTGAGTCGTGCATTTTTGAGATCTAGAACAAAATCAGTGTCAGGGAAGGACAGAACCAAAACCATGTGAGATAAAAATATTGTTAAAAGATGATCCGGAGGTTCTATCAAGGGGTGCAAGGGTGACTCACTGATAGAATGCTTGCCTGGCATATGCTGGGCTCCAACTTTGTTCCCCGGCACTGAGATGATGGAGATGCAGGTCGAGGGGTGGGGTGGGATGGGGATAGAGCTAGAGACAGATAGACAGACACTAGCCAGGGTTCCGGTGCAAAAAAAAATCTTGCCAAATTTAAAGAGTTCAGATTTCAGGAAACAAAACAGCAAATGCGCCATTGTTGCCCTGTCTATTTCAGTTTGTTTCCTTGTTTATGACCTTGAGTTACACCTCAGGTCCAAAGAACCAAGTTGTTATTTTCCTGGTTGGTTGGTTGGCTGGTTGATTGGTGGGTGGGTTTTGGAATAAGAAGTGGTTCATTCTGGAGCCATTTAAGTGATCACAGACACAGGAATATAGATTTAGGTTACCCCAAAATTCCATGTTCCAACATGGGAGCATTTTCGTGACGTTTTATAGCTTTACAGAACAAAGAAAGCCATAAATCAAGGCAAGTTTAAAATGCATTGGTGGGTACATGAGAGAGGCAGGTATAGCAAGGGGGGAGCTGTGGGCCCCAGATGCTCTCTGATGACATTCTTAGCTTTGGGGTTGATGGAAGTTAGTAGTCTGTGGTTAATGTTGTCAAAGATTCATTTTTAAAATGCATGTATTCTTGCATCCTTAAAAGTGAGATGAACTGATACCACGCTAGGTCCCAAGTACCACTGTGTGCCAGATAACGGTGCACACTGCCACTAGTATCACTTTGGTGGAGCGAATGAAGTAGGGTGTTCTGAAAGCCAGTATTCAGCAGGTTCACAATGGGGCTTGGTGATGATCAGCCCCACCCTGCTCAGTCTTGTCCTCCTAAGACCCGCAGCCAGACACTTCGCTGAGCCCAGCCCTGGTCTTCCTCCACATCCTAGCCTGGTCAACATCTAGAATCAGGCTGACTGCAGAAAGCAGCTACCTGCCTGACCAATCACAATGGAACTGTGACCCAATTCCATCTTTTTGTCTGTTCTCACTTCTCTTTTTGGCCTCCACTAAAAGTGGTGTGACTAACTTCTAAACGCTCCATGATCAAGCACTACTTCCGGTTGCAGTGCTGCCCCTGGTCCTACTCATCTCTGTTTGTCTCTATTTCCAGACATTCTAATGCTGAGCTCCAGGAAGCATACTGGAAGTTGTGCTTTTCCCGGCCCACGTGTCTCCATTGCCCATGGCATTAACTAGCTCTTTCCTTCCTTCAACTTAACCTGACTTTAATTTGACCATAACTGAAAATTCACAGACAGCTTCGTTCCTAACCTCAGACTCTGTTTCTAGTAGCAATTTCTATATCAAAAGTAGGCTCCATCTCCAGATTACCCACTCCATGTCTACCACAGTGCGAGTGAGCTCCATGATGGTGCCCCATCACCAGGAGCACTAGGCTTGTGGCAGACCTCTGTCCTGAAGCATGGAACCCTGTTTGCGCTGACAAAAAAAAATTGAATAGAATGGGATATTCTCAAGGAAAGAGAGAGGACTGAATTTTAGAAAATGCATCACGTCATTTGTTGTAAGGGAAGAAAGAAATGTTAACCACACAAAACTATGTGGAAACTGCATGTAAAGTGCACCCACGAACCTATTTCTTTCTACATCAGAATCACTACTGACAGCGCTATATATCTCAGAAGTCATTTGATACCATGTCATAGCACTGTTCTGAGTCTCTCTCTCTCTCTCTCTCTCTCTCTCTCTCTCTCTCTCTCTCTCTCTCTCTCTCTCTCTCTCACACACACACACACACACACACACACACACAATCCTTTCCCAAAAAGCTTCTAGGGCAAGACTGGAAAACTGTTCGAATCCAAAGCGCTTTCATCAAGGATAACTAATGGCTCTACTGCCTTTGGCTTCATTTCTTTGCCCCTTTCAAAGCAGAATTCCCCCACCATTTGCACAGGCCAAATCTCAAGGGTCTGGGTTCCTATCTAAAACCAACCTGTGAGTTGATCGTGAAAATGCAAGTCCCAGGGCACCTCTTTAGATGGCAGCAATTGTCCACCAGCCCCAAAGGAAATGAGGTCACCTCCTGGCATCTATCTTAAGTCATCACTGTGTCCTTTAAATAGACCCCAAAGCAGAGAGTACAAGTACAGGGCCCCCCCCAAAAGACTAGTTAAGCAAGACACAAAAAAACAGTCAAGGGATTCCATGATAAGATCCTTAAAAATTATCTTTAATTGATGCCAAATATGAACAGATCATGAAGTGACAGAACCAAGTAAAATTGCATAGATGAAAACTATGCGCATCCTTCGGTTCTCCATTCGTAACTTTCAGTATCCTCAACCCAACATGGTAAACGGTTAGGGCAGAGCAAGTGCAGGGGTGATGAGATGAGACGTGTCCTTAACTCAAGGAGGAAGCGATTGGCAAAGCCAAGGAAGAAAACAGAACTTCATCGGCTTCAATGGTTTGTTGTCCTGAGGGTGCACTTCAGATTAATACTCCTCACCTTCAGTTCTTAGCCTCAGTTTACCTTTAATCTTAGAGGTATGTCATAGAGCCCGTGTCACTCATTTATGGCTGCTCTGTAAGTGACTCCTAAACAGTGCACTGAAGAAGAAGGAGACTTTTGTGAGTTTTGAAGAGGAAAGCCAACTTAGGACCTAGCATATTTTGTGGGGACTTTCCCCTTCTATTTTCTTTCCTTACCCATTTCTTCTTCTTCTTCTTCTTCTTCTTCTTCTTCTTTGACTTAGGGGGGGAGAACTTTCTAGATCCTTTGAAGTCTCATATCACAAATTCCCTGATAAACCCTAAATGAAAATCACTGTGACTAGGGTCAACCTTCTCAAAGCTGCAGGAAAGACAGCGGAGCCTAACACTTTGCCTACTCATTGGCACTCCCATGAGTCAATGAGCAAAAAGGCTGCCACTTGATCCCGGAGCTTTTAACCTTATGTCTATGCCCTGAATGAGTTTGCACAGTGGCCCAAGGTAATGGAATAGTTTTGGTTAACAATTCAGTTCCTGCTTGCTTCTTTACAAAAGTGGCAAGTAATGTACAATTCTTGAAGGGTTACCTGAGTCATTCTGGACATGTCTGCATATACCCTGAAGTCCCAAACTATAAATGTAAGTACCGCCATGCTATGCTGTAGGTGAGAGTCCACCACCTGAGAGAGCACTTCAACCAAGCCTGGGTCTGCTCTGCAAATTCTAGTTTATTTGTCTTCTCAAAGTGAATATAAATATCAAAAGGCTTCACTCTTGCTTGGAAAAGGGCTGGAAGATAACGTGGTTGTTTGGCAGTTTATACTCTTTCTAACAATTTTATACTATGGATGGTTACCACCCACCAATTCTCACCACTCCCAGGAATAAGTCATTCCTGGAAGAAAATGGGGAACTGCCTTCTGCTAACGTTCATTTCCTACTTTCTGTTCAATCTAATCTACCAAACAAGGAATAAAATTTAAAGTTGCTTTAAAAAAAAAAAAAAGCATGTGCTTTGAGGCCTCTCATTATGAAGCATGAGATTAAAAACTTTACTTTTAATGATTCCTTTAAACTCTAATTTGGAAAAGTTGTAACTACTACACCCAATGTGAAGAAAGTCCTGCACGAGTTGAACCTCATTTCTACTTAGGAAAATGTAATTATCAGCCACCACTCTTGTTCTGTTCTAGTCTCAAGATCAAGGCTGTGGCAACCCCAGTTCCACCTCAGTGGAGTCTAAACCTACCACACAGTTTCGTGTTAGAGAAAAGGACTGTCCATTGACTACAATGTGGGAGAAATGTTGGACCTGATGCTCTGGACTAATCCACAAACACACTCCCAGTGAACAGAGGTCATTGAGCTTCAGAATTTAGGTCTCAAGGAGGAGTGAGGTAGGGGATATGTACTGATGGGGAAAGGAGAGAGAAAGCCCAAACCAAAACAAACTCTTTCCTGGCCATAGTCTGTCTTCTAGAAATCTGAGGACAGAGAAAATTAATATCTTTGGTCTCTCTGATTCAGATCACTTGAAGTGAGTTAATCACTTCAGAGATTCTGGGATGGCTAATAGCCACAGGATGACCTGTCCCTTCCAAGGACACCCTATGGAACTAAGGCCCTACACATTGGAAGAGATGGGCTATGGCTATCTGGGTATCATAAGTCTTCTCCTTCCAGAGAAAACGGGTATAAGCATCAGGGCATGAGCTATCAAGGCTCAATACCTAAGAAGGGGTTGAAAGGGCAAAAACTTGGGGAAGGGAGTGTGAAGTGGACCAGATGAGAGTCATTCCTTAGTAGGCAGTTTAGTTAAGTGCACCTTCAGGTCTACAAAGACATTTCAGCACATTACAGTGCAGGGGTAAGAGCTTAGTCAAAGGTCGCATGCCTATGCTACACAGATAATCCCCGTGCTCCCTATCATCACGCTCACTGCAATGAGCTACAGATGGATAACCAGCAGCCGTATCCCCCATCCACTCCAAATTCATAACAACAGCACATCCCACAGCCCCAGGCAGACCACTTCACCATATGCAACAACTTTTTCTTGTAACATACACCGAAGAGTCAACCTGTCTAGGGCACAGTTACAAAAGGCAAGTCAAATGTCCAGGGGCTGGCTGAACAGTCTTGGGCTCAATATCTCATCCTCTAACCCATCCATCCCATAGTACTGAGTGGATTATTGCTGTTGACAGAGTTCTGTTGTGTCCTAGATCTCAGGGTCAAAATAAAAGTTCAAGATATCCCTGGAGAGTGGGGGAGGAGTTGGCATTTTTCTCCCAACTGGAGACTTGCAACCATGTAGAAGGAAAGATCGGAGTGACAATCTAAGGTTCAAAGAGTGAGCGACACACAGGAGGGTGTATACCCTATAGTCAGAGGCTGGGCAGTTCTTGGCACCTCATCTTCTAGGATATGTGTTGGAACACCCTGAAGACTCACAAAAATTGCACAGGGAAAGAACATGTCCATCTCCTTTCAAATGAGCTAGATAGCCTGGATAGTCCTCATAGTTCTTGGTTTATGGCCTCACTTCTAGTCTGAAGATTGGGTGGGGAAAAGGTCTAGAAGTACCAAGGAAGATTCCAGAAGAAGCCAGGCAAGAATGTAAGGCAAACAGTAGTAGGCAGCCACATGCTAAAAGCAGAATGAAGATCCCCCACTCCAGTGTCCTTAAAAAGGGCAATAGCTGCTGGACTCCAGAGCCTGAGTGATACGTTGATCTTCCAGCTGGACATGGGGTTCCCACCATTCTCTGGATTCGGTGGCTAGGGCAGCAGCAGTCAGATGTTCAGCCAGTGAAATGACTTCCAAGTGGGACAAACAGAGGAGCATCATAGGAAAGCTATAGAGGAGGCTGGCCAAGATGGCTGGCTTATGACAGGTCACTGTGAGATAAGTGTTCCCATGATTCACAACGATATCCCTAAAGACCAGACTATCGGAGATCTGCAAAGTGCTATAGCTGACAGGGAGAGATGGGGGAGAAGGAGCCACTGAACCTGAGGAAGCTTCGTATGTCCAGAGTGGCCTTCCACATTCCCAAAAACGTTTCTCTTGGCTTCCGGTTGAGAAGAAACAGAACACAACAGAAAATAAAAACAGAATAGAACTACTTTATGGTTCATGTCCAGTTCAAAGATGGGTCTCAGTTCATATCCAGAGTCCAGTAGATGGCCAAGAGAGAAAGCACCTGCTTTTTCTCTCTCTCTTTGGGGGCTCTGAGGGTGGAGTGGTCTTCTCACAGTGGTGAAGTGAGAGGGTGAGGATGGGAAAACAAACAAAACGAAAAGCAAAAGGTCTGTGCCCCAACCCTTCCTCCCTTCTGTTAAATAACTTCCCAGCTGAGTTATGGAGGCACTTTCTGCAGTTCAGTGTGGGTACAGATAAAGGCACTAAGCAAGTATTAAATCAATTGGCTGAGTTTCTTCAGGGAGCCTCAGGGGGAGGGCTGAAGTCTCTATAGACTTCAAATCATGACTGCAAAAAAGAAATCGGCTCTGCTCTGGAAGCATGAAGAGGTCAGCATTATCACTTACAGCCTAAGAATGCACCAAGAAACCATGCAATATTGCACCTTTTTTTGTTTGTTTGTTTTTGTTTGTTTTGCTTGTATTTATGCTCAGCTAGAAAGAATGCTTGTCTTAGGTCTGTTAAATACCTTGATGACTTAATTAGTTTTCCACAGTTTTCCCTTAAAGGATGGGCATATTGGTCCTCTCTCTGTCTATACCTGCACAGAAGCTTGACATTTCCCTGAGCAAAGGCAGGAAAATTTGATGGGAGTGTCCCCCACCCCACCCCCACCCCAGTGTTTCTTTGGGCCTTTCGTCCCACAGACTTGTAATTTTTAGTATTTTCTAATTTTTTATTACTGAAATCATGCATTAATTAATTCAAGGTATATCTTAATCAAATAGGCCATAATGCTGACTAAGAGAACATGCTTTGAGCTCCGAAAAGGGATTGTCCCCATCTAATACTTAAATACAGTACTTTAGTTGCTAAGAAAAGAGTTAATAAATGAAGGAGTGCACTTTTGGTGAATGCAAATGAAAGGGGCCTATATTTAGAAGAGTCGATTTCAACGTAAGCTTATTCCCTATGGTCTGGGTTAACTTTCTCGGCATGCGGTTATAAAATAAATGTTATCAGATCCAAACATGCTTACCATTTAACTCTTGTGCTCTTGCAATAAGGAGGGTAAGGTTTTACATCCACTTCTGAAGGTCAGGGGTCAAGGCTCAGGATTGGTTATAAAAAGAAAAATCACCCTATATTTGGATCATCTGCAGTTGAGGGAAACTTAGCAGCCCTACAGATGAATCAAGTTACCCTTTTCTTAGAGAATAGACTGGATTTAGGAGAACGGGGCAGATGGAAAATCCCAACAGATTGGGACCAGTAACAGATTTGCAAGGTGCTTTCTGAACCATTCTCAGTTAGTCCGGATTTTGTTAGCCTTGTATGCAGTTTAGTTGATCAAAATAAAAGCAATTTTCCCCCACTGACCACTGAGGCTGTTACAAAGCGGTCCACAGAGCACAATATCTAAAATGTGCTGTGCAGTTTGCAAAAATTTTAGAGCGGAGTTGCATGAAAATTTGAATTTTTATATTCCTAAGTGGTCATCTGATTTTTAGGTTAAAAAACAAAACAAAACTTAAGCCAAAAGATTGGAAATACTTCAGTACAAGGAAAGCATGAGTCTTTTTTCATACAGACTACTTAATGGACAGTGTTTAAGCCAGTTTTAGAAAATCCTCTTTCTTTTCTCAATTTTAATAAAATTGAAAATAGTTGGTTGTTGGGTTGTTTTTGCTTGTTTGTTTGGTTTGGTTTTTTTTTTTTAATGGATCTTGAAAGCTTCAGGTTTGCCACCCCCCAAAATCACAATGCAACAATGCATTGCCAGTTAAATAAAGCATTCAAAGACTACTGTTTAGTAAAGTATCTACAGAGTGGGACAGGAGTCGCCAAGGGTTTTGCTTGGGGCTTTTGTTTGCTTGCCTGTTGCTTTTTAAACATCGGTCAGGAGCTTGCTCTTATTAACGCAGTTTTGATCAGCTGTGGTGCAGTTACCAGTTCTGATATTAGCCTGTCTGTAATGGGCTACGCTATTGTTCATGTCCTCTTCGATCTCCATGTACTCAGACTTGCTGATAGTAGAGGAGCTGCGGCGGCTGAGGTCACTGTCAGAGGCTAGGTTAGGAGAACTAACATGGAGCAACTGAGCCTGCTCTTCCCCCTCAGTTTCTCGGTGGTAGAAATAGTTGAAATTGGACACAATGACAGGTACGGGCAGGGCAATTGTTAGCACACCAGCGATGGCACACAAGGAGCCCACGATCTTGCCTCCAATTGTCACAGGGTACATGTCACCGTATCCCACAGTGGTCATGGACACCACCGCCCACCAGAAAGCATCGGGGATACTGGAGAAGTGCGACTCAGCTTCTTCCGCCTCCGCAAAGTACACTGCGCTAGAAAACAGTATGACCCCAATGAAGAGGAAAAAGATGAGCAGCCCTAACTCCCTCATACTAGCTTTGAGGGTCTGGCCCAGGATCTGAAGGCCCTTGGAGTGGCGGGAGAGTTTGAAGATTCTGAACACCCTTACCAAGCGAATGACCCTGAGGATGGCCAGGGAAGTGGCCTGCTCGCCCTTCTGATTTCCCTCCTGCTCAGCTATCTCCGTGCCCAGGGTAATGAAATAAGGGATGATGGCCACAATGTCGATGAAGTTCATGATGTTCTTAAAGAAATCTGTCTTGCTGGGGCAGGCGAAGAAGCGCACCACCAGCTCAAAAGAGAACCAGATGATACACAAGGTTTCCACAATGAAGAAAGGGTCTGTGAAGATGTTGGAAGTATAGATGACTGTGGTGTTGTCGATGCGGTGGATGGTGCCCGTGAAGTCCTTGTCATCCTTCAGCTCAGGGAGAGTCTCCAGGCAAA
Organism: Uromys caudimaculatus; assembly: GCA_028551405.1. Taxonomy (NCBI): domain Eukaryota; kingdom Metazoa; phylum Chordata; class Mammalia; order Rodentia; family Muridae; genus Uromys; species Uromys caudimaculatus. The sequence continues at coordinate 20,840,979 of CM052700.1, read as the reverse complement.
AGATGACGATGGAGATGAGGATGACCATGACAGACACGATGGCGATAACCCGGGCAGGTCCTGAGCTCTCTGGATACTCAAAGAGCAGCCACACCTGGCGCTGGTACTCCTTCTCGGGTAGGGGGCGCTCCTCTTCCTTAATGAAGCCCTCATCTTCCCGGAACTTCTCCATGGCTTCCTCGCCCAACTCGTAAAATTTAATCTCCTCGGAGAACATGTCCAGGGGCACGTTGACCGGCCTGCGCAGGCGGCCCCCAGACTGATAGTAATAAAGGATGGCATCGAAGCTGGGTCGGTTGCGGTCAAAGAAGTACTCGTTCCTCAGGGGGTCAAAGTAGCGCATGCGTTTCTTCGGGTTGCCCAGCAGCGTGTTGGGGAACTGTGCCAGAGTCTTGAGCTGCGTCTCGAAGCGCAGCCCGGAGATGTTGATCACTACGCGCTCGCAGCATTCGTGGTCCTCGTGGTCCGCCTGCCTTGGGTAGCTGCCATCCTGGGGGTGACCTGGAGCGGCCGAAGCCTCGTCCGCATTCTCCCCCGACATCACCGTCATGATGGAAGCAGGGTGCAGGGGTAGGAGGCCAGGAGAGAGCACCGGGTGTGAAGGAGCGAGGATGTAGGGGTGGGGGGGACCCAAGCGGCCCCCCCACCGGAGAGTGAGGCTCCCCCACGCTCACAGGGAGGAGCTTCAGAGCCAGAAGGTTCAGAGGTCTGCAACTTTGCTAGTTACCACCTCCCCTCCTCCACTCTGCCTTTTACTCAATTTGGAAACCCCTCTCGCCTGAGGGCCCCCGGAAGCTTTTTTGCTACTCTTGGGAGTTTTTTGAGGGGGGGGGTGCTCTGTTTTTGTGTTGGTGAATGGGTTTTGCTTCCTGCTCCGATTATCTTAACGTACACCTGCCATCGGTTTGGGGGCTCGCCCCGGCTCCCCTCCCCTCCTGCAGCCCTCCTAGGACACGGTGCAGTGCCAACTCAGCAGATCCCCAGGCCTGTCACCCACTTTGCTGCTCCTTGGCTCTCCCCCCTCCTACCCCTCTTCGCCTGCCGCCTTCTAAGCTCCCACCGGGGCGATCGATGGACGCTGCAGAGAAATAAAAAGTGATACGAGGGTAGAAAATCAGAAGCGTTCTGATGGGACGAGCCTAGAGACACCGAAGAGCACAGACTACTAGCTTTTGTAGAACACACCGGACTTTTACTGGGGTTAACACATATTCACAGACACACACACAACAGACACCCAGAAATCCAAGTTTGGAAATCTTCCATCCCACTTTTCCCAACGCCCAACAACCGATCTGTTTACAACTTCGTTAAACTGGAGATCGGGAAAACGCTTAGAGATGCCGGAGGAGCTGCGGGTCCCGGGCAGCAACCCCGCATCCTCCGCCTCCCCCACCCTGTCACCCCAACCTCCGATTCTGCAGCCCCGAACTGGGAAGCTTCCTACCTGGCGGGCCGGCTTGGCGCAGAGGCGGTGCTAAAGTCGGCGGAGAGTCTGAATGCGGCAGGTCGCCTTTGCAGCAGCCGGAGCAAGCAGCCGCCACCACCGCAGCAGCACGCGAGAGGCTCCCGGCCGCTAGCGGTTCGCGTCCTTCCCCTCTCAGGAGTCTGATCGTTTTATCGAGCAGCTACGGAGGAAACGTCCGTACTCTACCCCCATCCTCACACGGTGCAAGCAACCTGGAGACGCTGTCCTCTCTCTGGAGTAGGGAGGATGCGGGGTGGAAAAACAAAAAGGCCACCTTCTCCCGAGTCACCCAAGCAAATGGCGAGAAGCTGCACTCTCGCCCCCTCCGAACACTACGGGAGCCCTTGATTCGATCCCGAGGGAGGCGGGCGGGCTCAAAGCCTGGCTCTACATGGCTCTCAGGTAACCTGCACTCTCTGTACCACAGAACGGACCTCGCTCCGCGGCTGGCCGCGAGCTCTCAGCAGCTCGGAGTGGGGCAGGGAGCGTACGGCCGCAGGTCCGCTCGGTCCATTTCTGGGCGCTGCAAGATCAGCAGAAACCTGAGAAAGCGCCTGGAATGCGGAGCAGCGATTGGCCCATCCGGGCGTGGGTTGGGGAGGGCGGGGGAGGGCAGGAGCGAGGAGGTAGATGGAAAATATGAGGGGGTGGTTTGGCAGAGGGGGGTTGTCATTCAGTTCCCATCCTTGCCTGCACAGCTTTTCTTCTCCCCCTCCCCTCCTCCTGGAGAAGCCCACCACCAACTCCTCTTTCCCGGGTGGCCCGCAGCCCCGCCCACACACGGCTCTCAGCTGAGAGCGACCTTCCCCGGGAATTTCACATTGGAGATGGTCAGGTCCGACGCAATGCAGGCGGTGGTGTCCCTGGCAGAACTCCTTGGAACCGTCTGCTTTAGATGCAGTCACACAGGCAATCTTCCTCCTGCATCTCGCTCCTCCGCGCCACCCCGCCTCTCCCCCAGAGACTTCTCTGCCCAGCCCACCCTAACCCCCTAACCCCCACGCCAGCCGCACTCCAAAGGATGCAGTTTGGTAAGAGCGCTGCGGTTGAGGATCTCCGGGATTCATCCACACAGTGTTACTGGGAGAAGGTGGTGCCAAGTGTCTGTTTCTCTTGAACCTAGCAGGGGGAGCTGAAGTTTTCTTACAGTCAGAATATTCTGAAATGCAGAGAATGTGACGCGGGGGGCGGGGGCGGACGGGCAAAGGCATCGTGGGTTTGTGGGTTGTCTGCCAACTTGGTGCTAATTGGGACAAACGTGAGAAGCAAGTCGCCCAATTCGCTTCCTATCCTCAGTCCTGCCTTCCGAACCCCCTCAGTTCCCCACCCACCTCCCAGAGGCCCTCTGCCCCTCAGGACCACTTTCTAGGCTCTGGACATATTCGCGCATGGGTCGCAACAGTGACAGTCTGAGCCAGGGATGTGCGCGGCGTCCCCAGTGCCGCTGCGCCTGGATGCTGGCTGCACAGGAGGAGGCAGCCAGCAGCTCCGGTCCTTCCACCTCCGCGGAGCCTCTGAGGAGCCCCCAAGAATCCATAGTCAACGCTGATTGGTTCCTCGCTCGGCCTTGGCACCGCCCCTTCGCACCACCGGTACTCGCATCGCCTGCCGCCCACACCACCCACCTCTTTAATCAAAGCCAATGATCACATCCTCCTGGCTCTATTGTGGCTAGTGGAAGGCAGGGGCCTCTTCAAGGATCCCGGGGATACAGCTAGTTAAATTCCTCCTGCAGATTCAGACCCCAGCATTCCTTCCAGGAAAAAATAAAAAATAAGTGTTTGTTCTCTCCTCTCCTCCAGATCCCTACCCTGCCTTTTCTTCCAGGAGCAGCGAGTTCTATTGCACAGTACTCCTTCCCACCTTAAACTCCACCCAGTGCGCACTGGTCCCTCCATCCCAGAAACTCCATCCTCCCTCGCCCCTTCTGCACTGATACTCCATTGGAGGAAAAATAATAAATGCGAAGCTCTTCCTTGAAACGTCAAGCACGGTGGTTCGGTTCGGTCGTCGCTGCAGCTAAAATCTCACAGTGAACCGACTGCATGAACATTTCCTAGCCATGTCCTAGCGGTTCCTGTCATCTTCCCTGCTCAGTTTCACTTCAGGGTGGACACCCCATCTTCCACTTCCTCCTTCCTGCTCCTGAATCCTTGTTTCCTGTGCACGTCCTTGTCCTGATTCATCCCTTACAATAAGGAGATTGCCTTAGAAAAGTGTTTCAAACTACGTAGCATCCCAATTCACAAATTCAGAGTTGTATGTGACAGGATTACTGACTGGGTCCTCAGCATGCCTAATGTGATTAAAACAGGACTTTTTGAACCTCCGAGGAATTGGACAAAAAGTTGTTGAGATGAGAATTCAGCATTTTTCACATGAGTCCTTAGTTGCTAGGGGTCAGAAGGCACTTAAGCATTCAACAAAACTTTGTTGTGCCTTAGCTTTGGACCAGCCTTGTCCTAGCACTGGCTGACCAGTGACACACAGCTCCAGATCTTAGGGAGCTCACATTCAATGGGAGGCACAGACAATAAAAAAATAAACCCAGAATGTGTGTCCAGTACTAGAATGCGCTTGTAGACAGGAAGGCCCTCTCTGCAGAGGGACCATGGGAATCAGCAACCTGAAACACAGACCAATGGATAAAAGAGCAGATAGATAATAGTTTATGAACAAACATGCAGGTCTTAAGAAAGACCTTAGGAAACAAAAGATCATTGTGAACAGGAAGAAATAACATGGCAGGTGGACCACGGGGCCCTTAGGCTGGGAGAAAGAATGCAACAAGAAAGTACTGAAAGACATGCGCCAACATGGGGAGAGTGTTGTTTGCTCTTCTGCTTTAGTTGTTGTTTGAAATGGTTTTACACTGAAGCCTAGGCTGGCCCTAAAGTCACAGCAACTCTCCTGCTTCAACCTCTCTAGTACTGGGGTTGCAGGCACGAAGCATCCTGCTCTGCTTTGTTCCTTTTTAACTTTTGAAATTATTTTATTTATTTGTCTGTTTCATGTGTGGGGGCCGTACACGCAAGCTGCGGCACATATGTAGAGGTCAGAGGACAAATTATAATTGGATCCCCAAATCAGGCAGAGGTCATCAGCACCTTTTAACCACAGAGTCATCACACCAACCCTGCTTTGGGGTTTTAAAAGATTAACAACATTAATTGGAAGGCAGGGGGCTGACAGGGCTCACTTGGAGGGCAGAGCATGCTCAGAAGTTCTTGAAATTGGATTTTTCAGAGGGAATGGGGGTGGGATATAAGGAGAGAAGGGTTTCAGTAATGTCCCCTGGCTTCTGGCTTCCATGACTGGACAGGTGCTAACGCCATGTGCTAGAGTAGAATCTGAGATAATTACCTGGTCACATTCTCCTCACTTTCCAATCTCCACTGGAGAGGCTACTGGAAGAACCAGCTCTGCACATAACCCCATTTGACTTCCTGTGGTTGCTACACAGCATTGACTAGAGTCAGTTTCCCATAAACTACAAAAAGGCCCCAGAGAGTCAGCAGCCACCTGGAAATAAAATATCACCTCAATAAAGCAGTGGGAGCATAAGAGGTACAAGCTTGGATGCAGCTGCAGTGAATTGCTCTGCCTTCCTCCTCCTGAAGGCCAACCAGCCACACCGCCCAGGGACAGGCTGTGTCTGTGTTCATGAAGCTGTGGCCAATTTGGTAATTTGTTACTTTGTTTCAGATCTCTACTCCCATATTCTCACTACTGGGATAACTAAATCTTTAGCACTTAGGCCCTGTCTCTGGTAATGCTGGGTGGGGACCTTTGCTGAGGCTAGGGAATCAAAACTTGTTTGGAGACTGTTAAGTTTGAAATGACAGTGAAATATGTAAGTTGAGCATACATGAGTAGGAGAGGTGGTGTTAGGTACAGTGGGAGAGAGGCGGGGCCAGGTACAGTGGGAGAGAGGCGGGGCCAGGTACAGTGGGAGAGAGGAGGGGCCAGGTACAGTGGGAGAGAGGCGGGGCCAGGTACAGTGGGAGAGAGGCGGGGCCAGGTACAGTGGGAGAGAGGCGGGGTAGGTACAGTGAGTTTCTCATCAGCAAGGATGGCATTTGGGCTGGAAGCTTCTATGCTGTGAAAGACTGTCCTATGGATTTTACAGTGTTCAGTATCCTTCTCCTGCAAGATACCAGTAGCTCCTACCCCCGGTTGTCACAACCCAAATTGTCTCCAGTCATTATCAAGGTCACCTTCAGTCGGGAACCACAGAAGTAGATGGTCCTCAGGGACAACTCTTGAACCTGAGCATGGAAAGAAAGGAAATGCACTTGCTTCTTGTGCGCCAGGATTCTCTAATGCTAGGAGGCCAGGAACAGAGGGAGGGAAGGAAGGAAGGATAAAAGGAAAGAAAGAAAGAGCCAGCACATGGTCAAAGAGTGACTAGGCAGCATGAGCAAGGAGAACACAGGGCTTCCGAAGCTGGATGTGTTCCAAAAGGCGTGGGGTCAACCAAGAGTTGTGCGCTGTGGGTAGGGTGAGCGGACTGCGAAGCTTGGAGTGAGCTGCCAGCTTTAGATCTGTACAAAGAGACATAGAGGGCTGATAGCAATAGGTAAAAAGAAGTTTTAGGTGTCAAGAGAAACAGAGTGGGGCAGTAGGCTGTAGAAAAGTTGAGGGAACAAGCCGTTATGAAAAGATAAGAGCTGTTTCAATATGGTTGTATGCTAATGAGCATTCAACGAAGGATGGTTGATGCAGAAGAGAAAAATTAGAGTGTGTACTTGAGACGGGAAAGGGGGAGTAGGATCTAAGATGAAAACCAGATTAGCTTTGGGAGAGACAGTTATGCTCCACAAAGAGAGGAGGGGGGCACATGGAGGAACGGTGGGGGGTGCACTGAAGAGAGAGGGAATTGAATAGTCCTGGTTGTTCCACCTTCAGAAGAAATCTACTCAGGAAGCAAGTATTAACCATCCAGGAGAATAAAAGAGACTGTGTACAGGGTGAGGAGAGCAGCCAGGGGCTCCCTGTGCTGAGGCCTGGTGCAGTGAAGCAGCCAGGCCATGTTTGTTTGACAGAAACTTAGATGTGATTTGACATAGAATTAGTCCTGATGACCTTTTATGGGAAAAAAAATGTGTAACTAGTTCTAAATACAGCCTCCTTCTTGGGGTTGTTTTCTTAAATGTCAAATAGTGGCAGTGAAGAAGTTGTCTCACCGGGAGGGGTGTCTGTAAGGACTCACCCCAACCTACTGTAGGCAGTGTGACCAGCAAGGGAAGGAATCAGCAGGCTCTGTGAGCTTCAGCTATCTGCACAGCTTCCGGGAAGTACCTCTAGATCAGTGGTTCTCGACCTTCCTAATGCTGTGACCCTTTAATACAGTTCTTCATATTATGGTGACCTCCAACCATAAAGTTATGTTTGTTGCTACTTCATAACTATAACTTTGCTACTGTTATGGATCATAATGTAAATATCTGTGTTTTCTGATGGTCTCAGGCGACCCGTGTGAAAGGGTTGCTCAGCCCCAGAGGGATCATGACCCACAGATTGAAAACCACTGCTCTAGGCAGAAAGTCCTATGGGATAAGGTAGAACTGTGCACAGTTATGTAGAATTCCTAGGTGTCTTAGTCAGGGTTTCTATTCCTGCACAAACATCATGACCAAGAAGCAAGTTGGGGAGGAAAGGGTTTATTCAGCTTACACTTCCATGCTGCTGTTCACCTCTAAAGGAAGTCAGGACTGGAACTCAATCAGGGCAGGAAGCAGGAACTGATGCAGAGGCCATGGAAGGATGTTTCTTATTGGCTTGCTTCTCCGGGTTTGCTCAGCTTGCTCTCTTATACAACCCAAGGCTACCAGCCCAGGGATGGCACCACCCACAAGGGGCCCTCCCCCCTTGATCACTAATTGAGAAAATGCCTTACACCTGAATCTCACAGAGGCTTTTTCTCAACTGAAGCTTCTTTCTCTGTGATAACTCCAGCTTGTGTCAAGTTGACACACGAAACCAGCCAGTAAACTAGGGGTCAGAAAGAAAAGCTTAGAAGACTCGGAGGCCAGGCTGACAGTGAGTGACATGTCTGCCACCACAATCCTAGATCTTCCCTTCTGCTGGCACTTGTGACTGCATCGTTGAAGGCCTCAAGTCTTATAAACCATGAAGGAAAGCTTCTGGAGGAAAGGATTTATTTTCCTTTCAGATTAGTCTGTCATCAAGGGAAGCCAAGGCAGGAGCTTGAAGCAGAAACCACAGAGGACTGGGGCTTGTTGGCTTGTTCCCTCTGGCATGCTCAGCTACTCTTCCCATACAGCCCAGGCCCACATGCCCAGAGATGGCACTACCCTCAGTGGGCTGGGGCCCTTCACATAAATCAGAATCAGGAAAGCGCCCCCACACACATGGCCACAGGCCAATCTGACGGAGGAACAACATTTGACATATCCCTCTCCCTTGTTTACCAATAAGGGAATGCCACTTTGCATGTGTAAAACGCAGTGCCTATGTCACAGGCTGTTGTGAGAAGTCACATGGTACCAAGTTTATACTCACCAAAACACCATCATCAGACAGAAGGTCTGATAGGGTCAGGAAAACCAGTACACTAACTGAACCTTTAGTTTCCATTCCCTGGGACAAAACACTTCCTATCTATGCAAGAATCAGAAGGAAAATCAAATCCTATCCTTATTATTATTGAGAGTTGTTACAGATAATTTTAACATTCAGCCATATCATAATACAAGGTACAAGACTATTTCAACATATGCTAAAATATGTGCATTTGTTATTTATAAACGTACTATATGTGTATACTTAGCTGTATATTTATTATATGATATAGATATATCATATAGATACAGATGTGACAATGGCTCTGGCCAACTGTGATCTTTTAGAAGCAAATAAAATGAAATCTATGATGAGTCTATGCTTCTTGCCTAGAGGCACTTTCCAGAAACCTTCGAGAGAGAAAGAACCCAAGCAAAGTCTGATGATCTCACTGAGTCTGGTTCTGGACCCTGCTGAGGCAATGACGCTGAAAATCAGGCAGGAAAGCGTTAAAGAAGAAGAAGCTACAAAGAGGGGAGATCTGGCAAACACCTGCAGGGCTCCATGATAACACCACAGGAGTGAGCTTAAGTCTATGGGGCAGAGTTCCTTTGCCTTCTACAATGAACCAATGCAGTTGGTTATCTGTTTGAAAGTCTGTACAGTTAGAAAAGCTGTTTAACAAGATTCAAACATGCATTCATGGTAAGACAAAGCACAGGAAGCCTTTCCAGGCTGAGAAAGAACTTCCTCAACCTGATTAATGGAGTCTATAAAAACAACCAACAGCTAATGCCACACTTGAAAGGGCTGAATGCTCCCTCTCAGGAACAAGGCGTGAACATGTTCCCACTGCTTACTTAACAGTGCATTAGAGGTCCTAGCCAGTGCAACAAAAAGAAAAAAACCATACAGGCTGGAAAGAACAAAGAAAAAATGCCTTTATTTGTAGATAGCATGATTTTTGGTGTGGAAAATCTTGTGGAATCTGCCTTTTAAAATCTACTCAAAATATTAAATTTAGTAAGCCTACAATTTCAAGGTAAAAATCAATATATCTCTATCATTCATAATAAAACAAAACCACATCGAATAATTAGATTCACGTAATAATTTGTGTTACAAATAAGACCTGTGCATGGAAGATTATAAAGCATCCTTGCGATCAGATGGAGGAAGACCTGAGTCAATGGGAAGGCATATCATGGTCACGAGCAAGGCTGGAAGACTCTGCCCTGTTAGCCTGTAAGTTCCTCCTAAATGGATCAGATCGCTCGACATAACGTCAGGTTGGTTCTAAATCCAAGCTGATTTTAGGACCATAGGAAAGTACAAAGGAGCTAAAATAGCTTTAAAAGGCCTGAAAAGAGTCGGGTTTCAGGGTTTACATTACCTTGCGGTGAGCCAGCATTAGTACAGGGAAAGACACCCAGCTCCATGGAAGAAGTCAACCCACTCCCCTGAACTCAGGAGATCCGCAACAAAGGCACCAAGGTAACTCAAAGGGGAGAATACAGTTTTCCCTGCACATGGACCCAACACAATTGGATATCTATAAATCTCGACATTTATCTTATGCATTCAAAAAATAAGCAATTTTCCAAAAGAACATAAGAAAGTCCTTACAACTTACACAAAAAGACACAAGCCATGAAAAAGAAAAACGGAGACACTGAGCTTCGTAAAAATCGACAGTTAAAATTTTGTGCTCTTCAAACTACTGGGGTAGGAAAATGAAAAATGCACACAGACTCAGAAATATTTACAACATGAGTATCCGGCAGACATAGGTCTCACATTCAAACACAGACGTACTCTTACAACTTAATAAGAGGGCTGTACAATTAAATGGCCAGAGCGCTGGAGAGATAGCTCAGAGGTTAAGAGCACTGGCTTCCCTTCCAGAGGGTCTGAATTCAATTCCCAGAACCCACATGGCTGTTCACAATCCTCTCTGATTGGATCCAGTTCCGACGGATCCAGCACCCTCTTCTGGCCTCCATGGACACCAGGCATGCACGGGGTGCACGTAGCATATAAACGGGCAAAACCACTCAAACACATAAAGCAAAACAAAACATAATCTTTCTAAATAAAAGTGGTCTGAAGATCTAAAGATCTATTTCTAAACGTCACAGCATGTTTCCATTTATATAAAGTCATGAATCAAACAAACAGAAACCAATGGCTCCTATCCCGGGGAAAGGAGATTGATTGTCTGCAGAGTGGCTTGACGTGATTTGAGAAGTACTGGATTTTGATTGCAGTTGTGGGTATCTAAGTCAGTCCAAATTCATATAATGGTATGCTTAAAGCCAGCATGGTTTATTGTATTTGAATGATAAATAAATGAGTTAATGTTTAAAATACTGTCAGGACTGGAGAAATGGCTGAAAGAACATTTGCTGCTCTTGCAAAGGCCCCGGTTCAATTCCTAAATGATGGCTCACAGTCACCTGCAACTCCAATTCCAGAGACTCCAATACCCTATTCTGGATTCCTCAGGCACTAGGCATGTATATGACATACACGCATACATGCAGACAAAACCCTCATATACATAAAATAAATATGAATCAATCTTAAGAAAAAACATGGTCAAAAAGATATATTGGGTTTTGCTGACCTGACAGGAGCACCTTAGGAATTTTAGTTACTTTTGAGAGTTTAACCCGTGAAGACTTTTTACTTGACTTCACTTCGCTGCTTTATTGCCTTGGCAACAGTACATACTCTGTCCTTGCTCCTGATCTTAGAGGAGAACACTCAGCCCTTCTATTATCGGGCAGATTTTCTGTTTTGTTTTATGTTATTGATAGGTTGAAGACGTTCTTCCTTTTCTAGAAAGGTTTCCTTTGCTTTGTTTTCACCCCATCATGAATGTCTATCGAATTTTGTTGACTAACTCTCCCAAGTCTGTAGAGAACCTACTGTGAGTCTCCCAACACAGTAGATGGAATGGGCATAAAGAACCTGCTGTGAGGGGTCACTAGAAAGAGCCATGTGTGTGGACAAGTCTGGAGGGATGTTCTGCCTTTCTGGGACCACTGGAGCCAAATCAAAGCAAGAGGTCTGGTGTTTTGGAGCCAACTAAAAGCTGTCTTTTTAGCATTTCCAGTGCCTTGATCATTATGTGATACAGAGAGACCAAGCCAGAAGGTCAAGGTCAAAGTCTAACTGTGGAAACAAGTGAAGAGATAATCACCATATAATGCAGTATAGACTTCAAGGGGCAGGGGCAGGTATGCTAGGAAGAGTGGTCAGTGGTCCCCTGCCTGCGATTTGCAGATGAATGATGAGTTCTCAGGGAAGGTAACCAGATAACAAGAGGAACATCAAGAGCTGAGTGGTAGGTACGGGGACTGAAGAGCCTCATAAATACACTGTGGGATCTAGCTGCATAAGTGAGTGCATGACAAAAACCTAGAAGTTAGGGTGTAGAGTTAGAGGGTCAAGTCCACAGACATGAATGCTGAGAGTCCAGAGCCCTCTGCAGGAGCCACGTCACGAAGCCACCTGTGACCAGTTGTGGTAGGCCCTGATTGGTTTCCTGAGTTTCCAAACAGAGCTCCCTTCCACAGAGCCACGTGCCTAGAAAGAAGTGTTCTACTCCAGGGGATCTCATTCAGAAGCTGGTATGTGACCCAGTGCCAGCTGAGAAGATCTGAGAGGATGTCTGCTGGATGTCTTCAAGGGGCTGTATCTTTAGTGAGAAAAGGGCCTAGGGAACTTGCTTTCTCTACATTCCCTAGATGTCACATCATGGTGAGTCATTGTCATCAATCTGGATGATTAAGCCAATACTGGTGATGTTATAATCAGGGGGGAGGGGAAGCTTGAAGCCCAATGACATCAACAGGTAGCTGAATCAGTCATCCATGAGGCCTTCCTACCATGACATCTTAGTCGGAAGCTCAGAACTGTCCCTTGTCAAGCTGTTAGGGTTGAGCTTGGTCATGACATTCATGAAGCTATGTCTCATTATATGTTTTAAATAAGATGGAGCTGTAATTCAATGTCACAGCACTCTTCTGACGAAGGGGAAGCCATAGGCTTCATCGTCAGCACGGCCAGGATAAAGCATAAAAGCTTAAACACAGAAATCTACAAAATATCGTGACTATCTAGAAAAGTGATTTGGATGAAGAAGCCGTGCCAGTTAGAATACTTTCTGGTGACAGGTGTGACTTCACATGGCTTAAGGAGAGAGAGATGGGGGAGTGGGAGGGGAGCGGGAGGGGAGAAGAAACTTACTAAGAAATCTGAGCATGTTGAGAGCAGGCCTTCAGGAAAGGTTTGATCTAACACTTTACTGCTGGTGTATCCAGGGTAGGTATTTTTCCTTCTGCCTCTCCATTCTTACCATCCTAGGTGATGGTTCTACTTACAAACAGGCCTCTTTATTGTGTGTTTCCAAGATGTCTATGATCAAATCCTAAGGGTCTATACGTTCAGTCAGGTGAGCAACCAGTCCACTTCCCTCACAGTGTGAAGTTTTGGAGTTGGATCTTAGTGAGTGATCAGGGTTGGGAATATTTACTGAGACTCAAGCCAATCACTGTAGTCGGGAAGATGGGGTGTGTTAATTAGATGAAGGGAATTAAGATTCTACTCTGGAAATAGAAGGAGTTCCATACCATCTAAAGTATAAGACTAGATGTTTCAGAGCACTGTAACAAAGAAAGAACAGCATGCTAGGGCAATGAGGTGCTGGGGCAGGGAGAGAGGGACACTAACCAGTGTCCCACTGGTAGCTGGTAAGGATGCTCTTGGGTCTCTGGCTTGGGCGTCCTTGCAAGAAGCATGTAGTAAACAAGAAGCACTTTTGGAAATCAGGTAAGGTAAGAGACACAGGGAGAGGTAGCTACCAGCTGGATGCTGGGTATTTTGATTGAGACAGCAGTTTGGGTGCAGACATGGGTACAGATGACAATGGTTCTACTGAAGGGACTGGAGCGAGGGAGAGATGTCAGTGGCACTGTTTGAAGAAGTTTGGAACTAGAGAGCAAAAGAGAGATGGGAGACATGCTGACAGACGTTACCTTTCCAAAAATATATGACTAGATATGAGGAGTAATCCTCACTGTCAGCTTGACTAGTTTTAGAGTCATTCATAAAAAAACAACCTCGGGGACTGGAGAAATGACTCAGTGGTTAAGAGCAGTGACTGCTATTCCAGAGGTCCTGAGTTCAATTCCCAGTAACCACATGGTGGCTCACAACCATCTGTCATGGGATCCAATCCCCTCTTCTGGTGTGTATAAAGTAAGCTACAGTGTACTCACATAAATAAAATAAATAAATTTTTTAAAAAGAATATAGTCTAAAGAAACATTTAAAAACAAACAAAAAAACCCCAAAACAAACAAAAACCATTGTGTTTCCTGTTTAACCAAGGAGAAGACCAACTCTGAATTTTGGGTAGGTAGCATCATCTCGTGAGCTGAGATCCCAGGATGAATAAAAACGAGAGAGAAAGAAATAAATGAAATAAATCAAATGCCACCACCCATCACTCTCCACATCCTAACATTTCCTGGCACCATGCCTCTTATGCCAGGATGAACCGTATCCCCTCAAACCGTGAGCCAACATGAAACCTTTCTTCCTGAAGGTATTTCTAGTAATTATTTTGTCACAGCACTAAGAAGAGTAGCTAATACAGTAGAAGAGTCTTGAGATTCTTAAATGCAAGAGAATGAGTGGGAAATACAAGGAAGAGAATACAAGGTCCAGGAGAGAAATGGGATCTTTGATGGTATGGGATCTCTAGGAGCAGCAAGCAGGGGTATCTAGCATGCAGCTAGATCAACTCACTAATCTTTAAGAGGAAAAAGGTATCATTCTTCCCATGGTGACTGGGCAATGAGGTGAGGACAGGTAGGAATGTGTAGCCACTTTAAGTGGGCGAATGGATATGGAAAACTGAGGGAGACCTGAGAGTCCCTGAGTTCTCCACTGTCTCTCTGAAGTGGTGTTATCTCCTGGCAGGCAGACGAAAAGATCCAATGGAAGGTAGAAGACAGACTCCAAGAAGAATGGAAGAAATGGTAAATTAGGAAAAGGTGACAAGCCTTGATGTCTTGGGCCACATCATCTAGAAGGCATGTGGTCCATTGCCATGTCAACCTTAGCCCATGTTAAAATGGTGCAGACATCTAGAAAGCATAAACAGGTCAGAGCCCTGTGACTTTGACCTTTGAACCATCCATCCCATGGTTCAGCAGTCCCAGAAATGTTTTCAGAGGCAGACTTTGTTCCTGCGTCAGGCTTTCTCTCAGCCCTATAAGTCTGTGAACTCAAGTCACAAGAAATGCACCTCTAAAATTTCATCCCTAGGAAGTATAATTGAGACATGTTTCTTGCTACCTACTGCCCATGGCTTTAAGCCACATAGCTACACTGAAGTGAGTTTAGGTCAGAGCTGAACTTCTCCATCCCTCAGGCTTCAGGAGAAGGGTCTCTGTTGACTGTTGACAACCACACCACACAGTAAACAGACATGTCCGCCACCACAGAAAGTCTTATCAGACAAAGCACCCTCAGAAAAGCTAGTCTTGGGTCACCCCAGGCCACCAATGATCTCACAGCAGGCAGCATTGCTTGTGTGCCTGCAAGAATCATCTTTTTGTCTTTAGTTTGCAAGGTGGTACATTGGAAGCAAGGGCCCTGTTTACTCTGGTAGCAATTAATGCTGTGACTTTGTGGAAGGCATCATCTGTCACATAGCACAGTGACTCCTCTCAAAGATTCCCAGAAAAAAAAATCCCGTTCTGGGTGTCAGACACAGCCCTGGATCCCTTAAAGATTGGGTGGCTTTCATGGTGTAGTCGCTGTAGTTCTCGAAGCTGATTTCATTATTTTATTGTCCTTAGGTGAACTTTGTGCCAGGTCCGGAGCCATCTTTCTGCCACCAAATAGGACACCACAGTTGCTCTCCCCACCCCCCCTCTCTCTTCCTCTCTCCTTTTCCCCAACCCTTGTGGGTGCATAAGGGATGGGGCCCATTTTCTGAACTCATTCCCCCTTGGTATTTGTGTTTAGGTTGCATTTATTTTTAATTTTGTAAGTTTTTCCAGAAGCAGAAATAAAACACATTCATATATCTGCATGGTAATTTAGTTCTAGGTATACAGCTCTCATTCTTAACTTCGACGTTGGACCCTTTGAAACAGTGACATAAAGTAAATCTTTTCTGTCAAAGCACAAAACTCAGATTTCCACTCCTGGTGGGTAGCTACACTACTGAGAACATAGACTTTGTTTTATACATGGCCTGTATAAACCCATTGCTCAAGGATCCTTTCAACCATCCAGGATGACACCTCAAACCATCACTTTCCTGTATGCACCAGATTAGTCACTGCCACAGTGACAAGCTCTCAAGCCTAATCATGTAATAGGAAAGGCTTCAGGATGTGGCCTATCCAATAGTTGGTGCTGCTGGCTGACAGCAGGCAGACTATTGCTAACTATTGCAATGATCCTGATGGTGTCTAGAGTGGCTTCAGTATGTTTTAGTAAATGGTGTCTTAACAAATTTACATGTATCTATCGTGTGCACAACCATGGTATGGCACATGTATGATGATCAAATGACAACTTGTAGAAGTCAGGTACTTCTTTCCACCATGTAAGACTCCAGGATAACTCAGGTCATCAGGTTTGTCAGGAAGTGGTTTATCTCTGAGTCATCTTGCCAATCCATTGTGTATCTTTTTTCCTCAAACATTTAAAAGAGCAATCACACTGTCTTGCCTCCAAACTACTAGAATCTTCTCACAGACTATTCTCTCCCACCTTTTTTGGTGACACACATTTTGCTTACATCATATATGAATCCATAAATAAATACTAGATTTAATTATTTATTTAGTTATCGCTAACATAGTAAGAAACAAAGATGCAAAGGAAAACAGAATCGTATTCCATTCACAAGATCCCGAGTCCAATTCTGCACTTTCTTTCCTGTCACAATTCCCCAAAGGGTGAAAGCATCAATGGCTCACATCTTACCATTTTCTTCCTGGTTTAAATGCTATTATGGTACCTTATGTTTACACGACGCCTATCTTTTTGCCATGGGAAGGGCAGGAGGAAAAAAGCATTGTCTGCATACACAAGTCTGTAGTCTTTCTCGAGGTGACAAGCATTGTCTAAATGACAGCTTGTGAAAGTGGGCAAGCGTACGGTGAAATCTGAAGTGACCTGGCAGGCTGTAGAGACACACAGGGCAGGCAGGGACAACCTGATTGGATGCTGGGACGCTTTGCAGGTGCTGTGATGGTCCAAGGCTATGCCAGGAGGGAGAGAAGAGACGGGTAGAGTCGATGAAGCAAGGAAAGAGATGAGAGATGCTTCTGTAGACTTACACAACCTTGCAAGGGGGTAGATCACCCAGTGTGATGGAGGATGCTTGCTCAGGCAGAGCTGCTCCTGCTCCTGAACAACAAAATGGCAAAGCCAGGCAGGAGGGAGATGGAAGACTAGGAATCTGTGACAGCCTTATACCCCTGGCCATCTATCCTAGAGAGTCTGGGAGAATTTACATCTAGGTCTAGGTGAGAGAATAATAGTGAAAGACATAGAGCCCTGATGGCGCTGGTCACTCAGCGCGAGGAGGAGGTAGTTTTAAATCTTCATCTTTGGATTGTGTCTTACGCTTTCCAAAGCCCCTGCTTAGACATGATTCTTCAGGTCTTATATAAACTCTTGAAGGGGGTTTGCAAGATGACTCTGGGAGTAAAAATCAATTTCTGCTCAATCCTGACCACTTGAGTTTGAGCCCTGGATTTCACAGCAGAAGGTAAGGGTTGACTCTCAAAACTTGTCAACTTGTTCTCTGATTAGCACACATGCTATGATAGCATGCACACACCTGCGTGCTCCCCACACACACCATTCACATATAAATAAACAAATAAATAAGTAAATAAAGAAATAGATAAATATATTAATTAATTAACTAATTAATTAATACAATTTAGCTTGTCACAAGGAGGGGCACCAGGCATTGATTATTCCTACACAAGAAGAATACCAAGGAATTCTGAGTGGGATGAACTGGTGTCCTCTGTTCACCCAGCTTTGTATAAATGATGAAGGATTACATCTGAAAATATGGGTCACCAAGTCCCAGAGGACTCAAAACTCTTTCTCTGTCTGCCCCACGCTGCCCTAAGCCTTCTGACATCTGGAACTGAGAGCCATTGTCAGTGTCCCTGACATTTCTCCTTTCATCTCTGCCTTCTGGCATACAGAGCAGTCAGGGTGGGAAGAGAGTGGGCTATTCTGAACTTTCTGATTTGGAGGGGGATTCTGTGCAAATTAAGGAAAGCACTTGCCCTTCTGTCTCCCTGAATGTCTCAGTCTTAAAAGACAGACCCCCTATGTGGGCCTAATTTGGGTCAGTCTCACCGAAATACAAAGACTCTGGGTGCTGAGAGCCACAATGTCTGAGTCTTTCTCCTAACTCTTAGCCTGGCTGATGTTGTCAGGAATCTGAGATGAAGTTAGAGGTAAGCAGTGTGTACATGTGGAATAACAATGTAAATATTTTATAGACTGCAGCACAACAAAATTAAACGATTTTTGCTTGGACAAATGAATTCCATCTTCAGCGCTTACACAAAGGAGCACATGGACCCAACACAGCAACCTCTTTGCTCTGCAGAGGCAGACAGTGCTGCATGCCTCACAGGTCTCAGCACCTCTCAGCACTGTTGGGAGCAGTCTTTCCTATTGTTCTCAAGAAGAGATCTTTTGGCAGGCTGGCAGACGACACATCCCATCTATTTCAGTCATTAACTTGGTGAGCCATGTGTGCTTGTTCCCTCCTGAACTGTGAAGAGCTTTCTGTCTTTAATTCTCTAGCAATGTCACTGTGACCAGGTTTTCCAGGTTCCAGATCCGTTGCTCTGCCTCTGACCAATGCCAGCAAGTAATCCTTGGAGTGCATTTCCCAGGTCTCCCGCAGTCTCGGACTCAAGGCCCCCCTCAAACCTCAGAGCCAGAAGAGCTCAGAGAACCGCCAGCACATTAAGATTGACTTCACCTTGGAACCCTCCTGCTTGTGAGGGTCTGCCTAAAAACCTGTTTTAACATCCAAACGTCTACTCATCTCTGAAATGACCTTCTATGTAGTTCCTTCCTCTTAGAAGACACCCTAGTATTCTACTTTACAGAGAAAGAGAGACTCCAGTGGAGATAAGCCTCACACTCCCCTAGTGCCCAGAAAACAGTTCTCCCCATCTCTTCTGCTCTAAAACTATTGTCACCCCAGCCCTGAGCTTTGAATCATCAACCCTCAGGAAACTACACCATAGCTTCCCACCTTTCTCTCTTTAGAGAGTCAAGAGATATAGCCATTAAACTCGTAGCATCAATTATGAATTGCCCCTTTAATTTGAATTTTGTTTTCTGTTATTAAACAATTATCAAACCCTTGCATCCCTTCACATAAACCCAACCTTGTGGTTTTATTTCTCATGTTAGAGTTTAAAATTTAACACTAGGGGTTGGAGAGATGGCCCAGCTGTTAGGAGTACTTTCTTTGTACAAGCTGAACATCTCATGAATGCCCGTTCCTTCAGCTCGAATGCAGAAAGAGTCAGGAAAGACGGCTGAAGCGGACTGACTTCTAGTCTATCTGAGAAAGAATGAGCCCCGGATTCAAAGAGAGACTCTGCCTCAAGGGAGAAGGCAGAGAGCAATAGAGGGGGGGCACCTGGCTCCTCTGCTGGCCCCCATGCAAATACACGCACAGATATACTCAGGCAGACGCATACCCACTAAGCAACTAAGCATAAATTTAATTTTAAAAAATGAACATCATAAATAAAGAATATCTACTTTCTTCTTTCATACTGTGTTTGCCAGAGTAAGGTACCAAAGTCATGGTAGCTCCATACAGTTCATTAGGAATAGCTTCTCTTTCATCCTTCAGGGGTACACTATGAATAGTTTTGCATAAAATGTTTTCATTAAGTTTCTATGTAAGCCTGTTGATGACTTTATGGGAAAATCTTAAACTATTAGCTTGCTGGATGGATACATTATCGTAATTACCTTAATCAAAGTGGTTTTTCTCTTTGGATTTGTTTTTAAATACTCTAAAATTTCTAAGAAGGCTAGATTTTCAGATGTGGATACGCAAGTTCCTAAAGGGATTTTATCCTGGCCTAATTACTCCTTGTAAGTATGTCCTCGTATGAATAGTGTTTGTTTGTACCTACTTAATCCTTCTTGCCTTTCATGCACCAACGCCGTGCTTCCACCTCAGATCTGCTATGCCACTGCAGCTAAATAGGAGGCTAGGTGGGCACACTCACGCGTGTATAAAGACAGGGTCTCACTTAGCCCGGGCAGCACTCTCCTCTGAGCAGCTCTCCTGCCTCCACCTCCTGCATGCTGTATGCAGACTTTCCATGTCACTTACATCTGCCCTCCATTTCCCTCCAACACTACACTTCTATTTAGAGGTCACTCTTCTTCTTGCTAACGCATGTTCTTGTGTGCGGGTTTTTGATCTTTTGGGTTTCCCTGAATCTTCATCCCTCTCTTCAGTGAGCTCTTACAGTGTAGATGATCCCAGGTTACCCTCTCTGGGCCCCCTCGGGCCTACCCAAGTCTAACGTCAGGCTTACTCTTGCTCCTTTTTATGTGATGGGTCATTTCTCCTGCTTTAACTCTTTCCAACTTTTGCTCTCTTCAGTTAGCTTCTGCTAAGTCTGTGACATTATTTTGTGTCATCTTTTGCTATTTATTAGTATTTTGAGTGGACTGATGTCCTTCCTTAGGCCATCACTTGTTATTTTTCTTCTTACGAATAACAGATTGTAAACTTTTAGGTATTGATTGTATTTTTTGAGAATTTCCCATGTGAGTACTATATCTGCGTCATGTACACGCCTTCCTCTCCCCCTCCAGCTCCTCCTGTGCCCTCCCCACTCATTGTCAAATTCATGACAATGGTCGACGTTAACTTTTATTTAATTTTTACATATAAATATATCCCACTGAGTCCATTTAGTATTGTTCATGTGTGTGTGGGTGTTTGTGTGTATGTATATGAATATGTGCATGGGTGTATAGGTATGCATGTATGTACGAGTGCAAGTGTATATGTGTATAGGTATATATGTATGTGTGTTTATATGTATATATGTATTACATATGTACATATGTATATGTGTATAGCTATTTAGGTATGTAGGTATATAGGTATATGTATGTATGCATGTATATATGTATATGTGCATATATGTATGTATATATGTATATGTGTATTATGTATGTATACACACACACATATACCTGTATATCTATCTGTGTGTGTGTGTATATACATATATATATATGCACATATGTTCAGGGCTGACCACTGGGATCAGATCACTGGGAATACTTGTCCCAGGAAAAAAATGAATTCTCCCTCAGCCACCATAAATTGTCTACAGCTCTTCATCTTGGAGTGGGGCTCCATGAGAGTTCTCCATCCGTGTTGGCATGCATTAGGTTTCATGAGTGCAGCTTCTCTATCAGACCCCAAAGACACAGCTTGCTGCAGGCCTTCTGATTCTTTGCCTCTTATAATCTTTGCTCAGATGTTGGCATTGTGTTGTATGTGTATCCATTGGAGCTGGGCACCCCAGAGTCCTGTTCTCTCCATGTTAACCAGTTATGGCTTTCTGTAGTGGTCTCTGTCTGCTGCAAAAAGCCTCACTTGTCTGTGGGTATATGGATAAGCACTTGGGAATCGTCCTAGTTTATAAACATGGCAGAAGTGTGTGTGTTCACTGCTGGTGTGTTTGCAAAATGGTATAGTCATTATGGAAATCACTGTGGCAAACTCTCAAAAGCTAAAAGAGTATCAACCATAGG
This sequence comes from Uromys caudimaculatus, assembly GCA_028551405.1. Classification (NCBI taxonomy): domain Eukaryota; kingdom Metazoa; phylum Chordata; class Mammalia; order Rodentia; family Muridae; genus Uromys; species Uromys caudimaculatus. The sequence continues at coordinate 20,820,104 of CM052700.1, read as the reverse complement.
ACCCAGTGGTACCACCTCTCAACATGTACCCAACCGACTCCACATCCTCCTCCACAGATACTTGCTCAGCCATCTTCATTGCTATTCTATTCAAAATGGAAACAGCCTGAATAATCTTCAACTGAGGAACGGATCACAGATGTGGTACAAACATGAGTGAATCCTATTCAACTGGAAAGAAAAATGAAATCGGGGAATTTTCAGGCAAGTGGATGGAGCTAGAAGATATTATAGAGAGTGAGGTAACCCAGACCCTGTGCTGAAGACAACACACTTTGTACCCAGGACTTTAAGGAATCAAACTGGAGCTGACAAGAAGTCTCCTTCCTGAGAACTAGCTCTCCTAGTACCTAAGGTGCTGTGCAAACCATCAAGGAAGAGAAGCAAACAATAGTCCTACCCAACTGTGACACCTACAAGCCACAACAAAGACCAGAGTGACAAGGATGAAGTAGTTGCACTTATATCTTAGGGTCACCAACAGCCGTCTAATTGGATTTAATTGGATTTAAGTTCCACTCAATAGGAAGGACAGACGCCCGGTGCTGTGAACCTATCTAACTATCCATGGCTAGGGAGGTCAGACGCCCAGTGCTGTGACCTATCTAGCTATCCATGGCTAGGGAGGTCAGAGGCCTTTTCCATTAAATTCTGCCTCTGCTTCACTCTCCTCCAGCTCTGTGTGCATTCTGTATCTTTTAAATTGCTTTTACACCTCCATGTTGCCTGTGGTTTCTTCTCACTGTGTTATACTTTAAATAACTTCTTTCATTTATCCCTTCATAATGAACTCTCCTCTATCTGAATTTTATCTTCTATTAATCCCATGCATTTTTTTTTAAATTGCAATTTTTGTTCAAACACATTTTATATATGTCTGGCATGAATTTGTATTTCTTATATAGTAAAGCACAATAAACAGATACACACACACACACATACACACACTGTATAATGATCAAATCTTAGTGATTATTATTTTCATCTAAAAAAAATAATCACATTGTGCGGACAGTGTCAGAATCTTCTACTTATTTTAGAATATATCCCAGATCATTATAGACTGTGGCTACCCAATCGGGCTATTTAATGGGTTTTTCTTTCTAGCTTTTTATGGTACTTTCTAGTGGCTTCCCTCTCTTAGGGACAATTTCACATTTTATGTTTTGAACTGATAAGCAATGTGTGGTCCTTTTATAATCTGTGTCTAATAACTTCCACATTGACAATCTCTCCACTCGGATTCCTGGCATGGGTTGTTTCTGCCGCCTCTCCTCACATGACCGTGTTTCCCCGTTGCTCTTGCTGGTGTTTGTTTTCTTTCTCAGTGTATTGTTTAATATCCTTCCTCAAAGTATTGACAGGAGGTTCTCTGGAAGGCACGATGAATGGTTTCTTCATTCTGGAAGTGGGTTTCCTATTCTATTCAGGCTGGAGGGAGAGCTAACATGTCTAGGTCCATTTCAGCCACATCTCTGTTTTAAGTTCCCTGGACAGCTAGGCAGCAGCAACCATGCCTGCTTGTGTGACTCCTGAGAATCTCAATTCTCTAACTTTTGTACATTCAGCTTCAGTGCAGCTTCCTGTGGCATCTGTGTTGGTGGGGAAACTTTCTTTATGTGCCTCTCCTTCTGGAGGTGTATCACGTTGGGTCCTGGCTTACAGAGAAGGACGGTTCCCTGTTAGACATTCACCTTGAGTAATACTAAAATGGCTGTCTCCTGTAGCCATTGCATCTGCCAAAACTATAAGCTAAGGTCCAAACTATTCAAGACAACCTAAGCATTCTGCTTCTCTTTTCCCTTAGACTTTATCTTTCTGGTGTTCATTGTTCATCCGATCAGCAATTCTGACCCAAGAACATGTCTGAAACTGTTAACCTAATGTTTTCACTGCATGTTGTAGATGGAGTGAGTCTCATAATCCATCATACCATAGATATCAGCATTAATCTCCATCTCTTCTCTCTATTTCTCTTAAGGGGGGACAGATAAATTCTTAGATGCCCCTTTTTAAAAAGGTTAGTTTACACATACACACACATACACACACACACACACACACACACACACACACACACACACACACACACACACAAATGTATCCTGTGGTGAATGTATCTCTGGAAAAAAAGGAATAAAGACAGGAGCTAGAGAGATGGCTCAGTGGTTAAGGGCACTGACTGCTCGCTCAGAGGTCAGAATTCTGATTTCCAGTACCCACATGGTGGCTTACAACTGTCTGTAACTCCAGTTCCAGGGGCTGGAACTGGAGTTTGTTTGTTTGTTTGTTTGTTTGTCCTCTTTAGGCACTGCAGGCACATGGTGCATAGACACTACACACAGGCCAAACACCTATGCACATTATAAAAATTAAAAAGAAAAAGGAATACAGACAAAAGAATAAGAATTGTGAATTAGATTGTGAATTATCTGGCTTGAAACTTGACCCTGTTATTTCTGTGTGGTTGATAAGTGTCAGTGGTGGAGGAAAAAAAGAAATATAGGACAAAAGAACAAAGTGAGAAGACATAAAGAAGCCAGAAAGGCAACAGTATCCGAATAGACTTCCTTCCCTGCAACTTTGGAGTCTAACACAGATTGCAGATTGGCCACAGGTGGCCACTGTCATCATTCAGTCTTGAGGGGAACCCTTGCATTTCAGAGAAGGGTCCAACATAGTATGACCTGCTCCTGGTTCCTGGCTCTCTGAACAAAGTTCTGTTAGGTGCCTATGTAAAGATTATAAAAGGATCATGCAGACCTGGAGTCTGACTTGAATTTCCCAGGTGAAATGCAGACAAAAGAGCTGGGAGAAATTTTCTGGTAGTTAATTTCATTAAAACAGGAAACAAAAACTTTTGTTGAAATTTACTCCTTCACAGTTTATAAACGTTTTCATGATTATATAAATAAACAGACATACATGCACACACATGGCACATGTGACCCTTGCATGAAGAACAAGCATGTCCAGATGTCCCCAGAGTGAAGTTGGAATTTCTGGTTTCATTGGAGACTCAGTTGTGTCATGTGATGTTTACCTGGAAACTGTCATAGGGGAGGCTGTTTTCCTGAAGCAGACACAGAAGAGGATGTTTTCCTGAAGCAGACACAGGAGAGGCTGTTTTGCTGAAACCAGATGAGTGATGTTTTTCTGGAAGCTGCATGTGATGTTTTGCTGGAACAGATGCTTGAGAGGACACATGATGTTTGGAAAGAGTACAAGCATACCCTAAAAGACAGTGGATGACACTGTGGCATTGGTTCACCTTGCTTTCTTCTTTGATCTTTGCTTGTAGTAAGTTCGTAGAGAGAAATGCACCAAAGAGCTTTTGGTTGCTTTCCAGCTGCTTCGTGCTGATCAGAGCTCAGGGGTTTCTTCTGGATTGAGCTGCTACTGTGGATTCATGTTTGTGTTTTGCTAGTAGACTGGACTGCAGACAAGGAAGATTGAAATCCCCCCAAGAAACTTCTTGTAACCATGTTGGCCATCTTTCTCCCCTACCTTTGGTCAGTAGGAGGATGAAACATTAAGAACCCTTATTAAAGTAGGATTTGAAAAATCTAAGCCTACATGAGTGAGTTTTTTTTTTTCTGTCCTAGCTAACAGCCTTTCTCTTGGAAACTGATTGCTTAACCTCAATTTTGGCCAAAAAGAAGTCTTCCTATGTGACCATGTTTTTAATAGATGATTGAAGTGATTGCTTTTATAGATGTGTGTAGCTGATGAAACCCCTGTATGATCATCAGCTCAAATTTTATTATCACTGTGGCAGCTGCTCCCACATGGTATCTTACAGTTTATCTAGTTATGCCTACTTGAACACGTAGCCCAGACCAGCCTACAGCCACAGTGCTCAGAGTTCCTCGGGTCTCTGCTCTCGCTTTAGTATCACAGTGTCCTTGAAGATTTCTGCTCCAGATTCTTCTGGCATCATCTCTGTTGTCCATCAGCAATGTGTCTGCAGCTGCTTGAGAGTGGGGTGTTTGGCTTTGTTCAGTGGCTCTTTCTAAAAAGGTGCAGTGATTGGTCAGGGTGTCCTTGGACACTTGGAACATATGTCTTCTCTGAGGACTAGAAAGCTTACTCTCAGCACATCAAAGCTTCAGCCTTACACACCGCTTCACAGACATGTATTTGGATGTCGTGGTGCACACCTGCAATCCTCACACTTGGTCAGCCAAGGCAGATGGATCAAGGCCTTAAGGCCAGCCCATTTCTCCAAAGAAGAAATGAGTGCAAGAGACTATATAAATCTATAAGATTTGCTATTGTTCAAAGAGCTCGAGACCTTCCTTTAAATTTTTTTCTTGAGTAAGAACATCTCTAGATAGAGGGTAAAATGGTGGTTACAGGGGTGTGGCCATGTGAGCAAGAGGGATGAGGAGGGTGAGTCAGAGGAAGGTGCAGTGCAGCAGATTTGTGGGATGTAGTGTGGACTGGGGGAGAAAACAAGACATGTCTGAGGCATTTCAGCCCCCTGAAACGATTCCATCTACCTTACTATTAAATCATGGTGCTATATGAGTCAATAGGTATGTGAGCTTCCTTCGCTACAGTAGAGTATTAATTACTACCAGTAGTATCTCATACTGTCTTCTGTGCCTTAATGTTTCTGTGATTTGGATGTGAAATGTCCCCATAGGTTCACAGGCCCCAGTTAGTGGTGTCATTTCGGGATGTTGAGGAAAGTTTAAGAGACGGAATCACACAGAAGTGAGTGGAGCTTATCCCCGCTGTGTGACTGCTAGGGAATGTAAGCAGCAGCCTGTCCCCCATGGTGGAGAACAGCTCGTCCCACCACTGTGCTTTCTCCACCGTGACAGACTGCATACCCCACACTGTGAACCAAGATGAGCCCACCCTCTCTTCAGTTGCTTCTTGTCAGCTGTTTGGTCACAGCAAGAAGAAAAGCAACTAATACAAATAACTACATACAGTAAAATGAGTTTACTATATAAATAGGCAGTCTTGGTAGCACAGGCCTAAGATCCCAATGCTGAGAAAGTAGACACAGAATAGATTCAAGTCTAGCTCGAGCTAATGAGTGAGTTCAAGTCCAGCCTCAGCTACTTAGCAACTTCAAAAGGCTGGACTTGGCTACATAAGGCCCTGTTTCAGGGAATGAGGGGAACATAATTATCACCTAATTTTCTTCCCACTGTTTAAAGGGACACCCAATCAGTCTTTATCTCCACTCTTCACCCCCTCACTTGGCACCATGTTTGCTAGTCTCCTGACTCTACCATATCATGAGCTTTTTTGCTTCCAGCCTATGCCACAGAGTTAGAAGACAAGATCTGGGCCTTCATTGACCTCCTGGTCTCTAACTCTCCCTTCCCATATGCACCTCGCCTGTGTCCTGGGATTAGACTGCTGAGGTGCTGGCCCAGCCCTGCCTGGACCATTCTTTCTCTGCACCCTACCCACCCAGCGCTAAACCCGATTACTCTCGTCATCATCTCCATTAGAGATGTCACGCCCCCTGATTCTCAGGGCATTGTTAGTTCCTCTAGAGACCCTAGAGAAAATATTTGGCAGCTCCACTCTGTAGTGTGGATTAGGAAACAGCAGTCAGGACAGAACAACTTTCGACTTTGTACATCCCATTTTACTGACAAAGGAAGCAGAATGCAGGAGGCAGTGAGGCGCCTCTGCTCCGTGGCAGTGATTCCCATCTAGAAGAATCTGTCTCCAAGGCAACTATGACTGACCTGACCACTGTTTAGTGAAAACCAAATCTCACACTCCTGTTCCTTCCTCCTTTCTTCTTTCCAGAAGTCTCTAGCAGATGGTTTATTTGAACCTCCATCTCTAGACTTATAAGCAATCTGACTTCAGCACATGACTTAATTACGCTGTCCTGTGACCTTCTTGTGTCTTAAAATGGGGTCACGGTGCCCGAGAGCCCAGCCCAGAGCCTAGTGTGTAACTGATACTTAATGGATATAAGTGGATGGCTTTCTCCTCTTTTCATTTATTTTCTATCCTGATTCTCATTCCTGTGCTTTTTTTAAAAATTATAATTGTAAATTGTGGTCCAAATTGATCAAATATCAAATGCAACCTGGGCCAGTTAGAGACTGTGAAGACTGGATTTTTCATGCCATTGGTTGGCTGAGCTTTTATCTATGGTTGTGCCAAGATCGTTTTTGGAAGAGGCCTTGTCTTCTGGGGTTATTGTGGGTACAGTGACATAATAGCTTAGGTTTGTTCCCATAAAATGCTGCAAATGTGGGGCTCAGGAGACAGGCATGATCCTGAATGTAGAGCAAACAAGACTGGCTTTGAACTGGTGACAGCTGAACATGAGCAATGAGCCTGGATCCTATGACACTATGTCTCCCCTCTCTCTCTCTCTCTCTCTCTCTCTCTCTCTCTCTCTCTCTCTCTCTCTGTCTCTCTCAGTGTTTCAATTTTCCCAAAATATTTTCCAAAATGCCCAGTACAGAAGGTTTGCAGCTTTCCACACCCTCCAAAGCTCCCAGCTTCCTTGGGACCCATGGGGGCTCTCAGACTCTGTGCCAGTGGAGTGCCACACACTTTCAGCCCCCACATTGGCATTTGGACAGAATCTCTTCCTGACCCCAGATGGCATCCCAGCTTCCTCGGGCTGAGCCTGTCAGCATGTTTTTCCAGGCGCCTGATTCCTGAATACAGCAGCAATGGAACCAACCAGGATGATTTGTCTGGTCCCCTCTGAAGCAGTTATGTTCCATTCTGACATTGTCAGCCTACTGCGCGAGGTGTTTCCAAGAGTTCTAGGGCTAACACTCGTGTCTCCTGACCACTAGTTCATGCTTTTATTCCTCCCCAAATTAGCATGGCTTGTTATGTTCAAATGCATTCAAAGCTTCCTGAGATGGGCTGGACAGGGTGGCTGAGCAGCGGACAAAGCCAACTTCTAAGAGGCTCCAACACTGGGCATCTATCTTGCCTGTCAGCATCCAGGCAGTATTTATTGCAGACGCAAGCCTTGCTCTCTGCTAGGAGCCACTGTCCTTCTATGCAAGGAAGCCACACAGGCGGCTGGTTCATCTCCAACACTGGTAACGCTCATTGTGGACTTTTAGAAAAACTAGATGCAACACTACATTTCAAAATTCACGCCCTTCATCCCTTTTACTTTCCCTGTCTTTGGTTAATATGTGTTGAGAAAGTCACCAACTGGTACAGGCCTCTATTGTATTCTCTCCCCAGGAAGAAAATTAAAAACGAGCATCTAAGGAGTCTACGAATCTACATCTTCCATTTCCAAGCAAAAGACGGACAGCCTGGTGTCCCGCTGATGTGAGTCTTCTCCCTGCGCTGCAACTATGCTCCAGGCTTCTTGAGGAAACCTAGATCAAGAGCTATTGGTCATGTGATCATCTTCAAACCTCTGGGATGGACCACCATCAGGTCTCCCTTCCCTGCTTCACAAAGCCAGTGGCCAAAGCAAATCCCTCCTCCGCCCGCTGGGGAAACCTCCCCCCAAACACCAGACACCAGTTGGGTGGAGGTTAACCCTTTTTACCTGCAAGCCCCAGTTTCCACCTCTGTAGCTAAGTTCTGCCTTCCTCCCCGTTAAGGCACCATCGCTCAGGACACTGCTTAAACCAGTCTTCCCCACCAAGCTCTTCCAAGGGCCCCTCCTAAATTCTCCAGCAGGGCCCTGTGGCTTTGATCACAGGCAACGACACTGTCATCCTGATGATGAGCAAAAGAATCCAGACAAAGCACAATTTCAGATGGTTTTCCTAACTCCACTCTCTCTGATCTCCCTGGGGAGTCCTGGGAAAGCAACTAAGCTCTCTGAATTTCAGTTTCATGCACTGGGATTTTGCATAAAAGTTGACTGATTTGTGTATAAATGATTGGAAGTGAAAGCCAATTTGAAAATACAGAGGACAGTATAAATGCTAGTTTAATATTTATGGTATCACCATTAAATATAAATTACTAAGCCAGACACTGGAAGAGGGGAAAAAAACCTTGCTGTAAAGAAACTCTCCCAAAGCCAGGCAGTGGTGGCACATGCCTTTAATCCCAGCACTTGGGAGGCAGAGACAGGTGGATTTCTGAGTTCGAGGCCAGCCTGGTCTACAGAGTGAGTTCCAGGACAGCCAGGGCTACACAAAGAAACCCTGTCTCGAAAAAGAAAAAAGAAAAAAAAAAGAAACTCTCCCAAAAGTTTGGCAGAGCCAGACGGACAACAAGGCCCTGGAAAGTGCTAGAAGTTTGCAGAGAAAGGAGTAAAGAGATTGTGGTCCGGAGAGCTTGGAGACAGCAGCCAAGAAGACACATCTGTCTGGAAAACAAGAGATGGGGACTGAACTGTGGCTCTGGCAAGAGCATGTGGAAAAGCCAGAGGGGCACTGGTGATAGCAGCTGGATGGCCGGACTCAGGAAGGAGCTCTGGGACTCCGTTCAGCTGCATCACTGGCTTACAAACTCCCGGCTTTATGTGAGAAGCCGCTTGGAAGCTGTTTGAACACAGAGGCAAAATGTAAGGTGTCTGTGGGAGGTTTCCCCAGAGGGCTGAGGAGGGGGTTGCTCTGGCCACTGCCTTTGTGAAGCAGGGAAGGGGGACCTGATGGTGGTCCATCCCAGAGGTCTGAAGACGGTCACCTGATCAATAGCATGCTCTTGCTCTAGGTTTCCTCAAGAAGCAGGGAGCATCGCTGCAGCTCAGGGAGAAGACTCACATCAGCAGGACACCAGGCTGGCTGTCTTTTGCTTGGGAATGAAAGATGTAGGTTCTTACATTCGTTGGATGCTCATTTTAATTTTATTTCTGGAGAGGAAGTAAAACAGAACCTTGTACCTCTCATGACTTGTGAAGTAGCTTGGGGTGATTCCCGGAGGGGACATTTGCAAATCATTGGTCTGCATTCAGCATCCTTTTGCCAGTTCACAAAGCCTCTCCTGCAGAGAACAGAGAAGCATTTTTCTCTCCTGCACAAGTCAGCAGGGAATCTCCTCCAAGGATAGGGTCCCCCCCCCCATCTTTTCCTGCCTATGCACTTTATCAGGCCTTCCATGAAAACAAAAGAGAGCCAGTGATGTCCCAGTGTGTCCCCATTTCGCTGAAACGTCATTTGTCCAGAGGGGAGGAAGTCTGCTCCCTGCTGTAGGGCCTGGCCTGGCTTCTTCAGACCTTGTATTCCTCCTGTTAGCTCAGCTCCCTGAATGGCTGCCAGTTATACAAATGAAGATGAGGTCAACCTCTCCTCCCTGCCCTACACCTTGCCCAGGAGCCACTGTGCCTCAGCACAACAGCTGGACTGTTTAGAAATGAACAAAGGAGTCCTGCGTGTTCATCCATGGAATGCAGTAAGGGCCTGCTGGACACTGGGAATACCACATCCCAGGTGGAGCCCTGCTTTAAGAGGTGTGGTCTGTAAACACAACACAAGTATCCTCTGGGAGCATTGGAGATGCTCAGAGTCTCAGGACATAGCCCACTCTTCCAAATGAGGAGGCTTAGAAGCCCCTTGCATGTTCTAGCTAGAGAACGTGGCATAGAGCGGAACCTTTAGAGTCCTACACCCAGAGCTGGGGTTCTGGACCCTGCCATGTGAATTGAGAATTCCAAGAAAGTAGCTATGTCTGCCACCGAGGACTGACTGATTAGATGCTGCCCAGTGTCGGCTTCACCCTCGGGGTAGCCAGGCCCCTTGCACACTAACCTAGATGGACGGAGGGAAGCTTAGCTGGGACCAGGGAAGGACAGTGCAGTGTGTAGTGTACCAGTGTGTGGGCAATGGACACACCCGGGAACAGCTTCTGAGGACCAGTTCCACTTATATTGAGAGGCAGGAGTGATATTCATGTTTCTGGGGAGGTGGCCAAGGTCTCTGAGGTTTGTATGGCCGAGTATCACTGGCCAGGGTCAGGGTGTTAGAGGATGCTTCATCTACTTTGGTGTGGGGGGCACTTTATAAGGTCGAACAAGGAGTGAAGCCTTTTAACTGTCAGGGTATATAGTAAGGGAGCTGGCTTTACGGAGCCATGTTAGAAGTGGGGACATAGCCAAGTCCTACTGTTCTCGTGTTTGAGGTCTCCAAGGTTGACACTCCCTAGACCCTTCCTCTGTAACTCTGGGCTGTTAAGGTCGCATAATTAGACCTGCAGTAATGGAGTGAAGTTGGAGTTTACCTCAGGCTAGCTTTAGTCCGATAAAGCCATTCCTTGCCCACATCTGTGTTAGACCTAACATCCTGTGACTAACATAAAATCCTTTTTGAATGGGTTAGCTTAGCAGGCCACTATCTTGCACCAACCCAAAAGCTAAGGAAGGATGCAGCAGACAGCATCTGAGGCTCTGGGATGAGATCCCTCTGCTTTTGCTCTGACCTGCCTCTCTGATGTTTTCACCAGCGTGTATGACTTCCTTTGTTCTGTTACTATAAAAACCTCCTGAAACGGTTTCCACACTGGAACATAGAACTCAAGATGACCTAAATCTATGTTCCTGGCCATGGTCATTCATACTTGACTCTGCAATGAACTGTCTCTTATCCTCTTGGAAATGGGAGCTGTCCTTAGCACCAAACCACTTCCTTACCACAAAATTCTGGCCCATTCCTTAGGTCCCTGGCCTGCTTTTGGGATGAGGGAAATAGTTGCATGCCCTGAGTACTGCTGAGGGGGTATGGGAGAAAACGGGATGGGACAGGATGAGTGGGCTTTGCACCGTGCCTGGCAGAGTGAGCCTCTGTGAGGAGGTGATTGTGAGAGCGCCTTCGGCTACTACAGGAGCCTCTGCCAGGGAGTCACTACACTGCAGATCAGTCGCTGGACATGCTGTGTGGCTAGAGATGATGATGCTAATGATATGGTGGTGGTGGTGGTGGTGGTGGTGGTGGTGGTGGTGGTGGTGGTGGTGGTGGTGGTGGTGGTGGAGGAGG
>CM052700.1:20796649-20806649 GCA_028551405.1 Uromys caudimaculatus | reverse complement strand
CCAAGGCACTCAGCTAATCAGAAGATGGAGTAGAAGCTTGCACAGATCCTGACTGCATCCCAGATCTCCACTCACCCCGGTGTGCTATTCTAGCACTAAATGACAACACGTTAGGGGTCACTTAGAGAAAGGTCATTAGCAAGGCAGAGGCACGTAGCCAGGAAACACCCGAGCAAGCAGGAGGGCACAGAGCCACTGCCAAGGTCACTTCCAGGGCCACTTCTTGTTGCTCCTCTCTCCTCTTCAGTTGTGATTGCTTGTCCTCACAGAGGCCCTTCTTGTTGCCCCTGTGACCTGGTCATCATCCTTGCAGTGGGTCTCTTGATGTCCAGAGTCTCCTGTGAGCCGAATCACTCCAGCAACCCACTCTGATGGAGATCAATCATCCCCCACACCTCCTAGTCAGAATTTATTCCAAATACCCAGGGAATAAGAAAAAACCTCTTTCATGAAAAACATGTTTTTTTAAAAAATAAATAAGTAAAGAAATAAAAAGACAAATAACAGTAATAGAGTATGTCTGGTTCTGGCTAATGTAATAATAAATTCATCATCATCTTCATCATCTTCATCATCATCATCATCATCATCACCATCTCAGCCCCAAACAGACATTTTTAACAGTATATACAGACCTTGGATTTTATATTCCACGTACTCTGTCATCTGTAAATCTTTTAGGTTCCAGCCCCAAGTTACACTTTGAGCAATTAAACATACTTCCCAGAGATAGAAAACCGCAAGTCTGGCCATTTTGAACAAGTGGGAGACTCTTAAAATGAAATGCAGTATCATATCAAACTGAATAGTCATTGGGTGTTACCAATGAGAAATGTCCCCCACAGGCCCCAGTACTGAATACTTACCTCCCAGTCGGTAGAGCTGTTTAGGGGGAGTAGGGTGTAGGGGGCATGGCCTTGCTGGAGGAAGTATGTAACTGAGAGCAAGTCATTAGTCAGGGCTCCTCCGTGGTCCTGCTTTAGTTCCTGCCTCCAGCTCCTGCCCTGACTTTCTCTCACAACAAACTGTAATCTGTAAGATAAAATAAACCCTTTCTTCCCCAAGTTGCCTTGGGTCTCAGTGTTTGTCACAGCAGCAGATATCAAACCAGACAGGTGGCATCACCTTTGGCAGGTCTCCTACTTTGTTTCTCTGTTGCTGTGATAAAACACTGACCAAGAGCAACTTGGGGAGAAAGGGGTTTATTTAGCTTACTGTTGCAGTTCATCATGGAAGGAAGGAAGGCGGGAGCTGGAAGCAGAGACCATGAGGGAACACTGCTTACTGGCTTCCTTCAAGGCTGGCGCTCAGCTACCCCTGTTCAAACAATTCAGGCCCATGTGCCTAAGTATGGTACGACCACAGTGGGCTAGGCTCTTTCACATCAATCAGCAGTCAAGAAAATGTCCCACCAACGTGCCTACAGGCTAATCTGAAGGAGTCAATTCTTGAGTATGCTTTCCCTCTTTCCAGGTGTGTCAGCTTGGCAACCAAGATTAGCCATCACAGTAGGTAAGTCATAAATTAAAAGATGGAAGTCAGTCCATTGACATTTATATCTAAAAGGCAGTTGCAGTTAACTCGCGACTGGTCAAAGTACAGAGACTAAGTATCCGTGTCTTGCTCAGCCACAGATGGGATCTCTGAATCACTCCCACAAGCCAAGGCTCCAGAGACATCCTGAAAGATGAGCAGAAGAAGGGTCGGGGAGATGGCCCGGTGGATAAGAGGACTTGCTGGTCTTACAGAAGACCCAGATCTAGCTCCTAGCTCTCACATGGTAGCCCAAGACAACTACTTACAACTCCAGTTCCAAGGAACCGTACGCCCTCTTCTGGTCTCCTTGGGCACTGTATGCACGTGATGCACAGGCATACAAGCAGCATACTATTCGTATTTAGAAAATAGAAATGAGTAATCATTCTGGGTTAATTTTTTTTTAATAGAAAATAAAAATTGCAAGAGCCCAAGGTTGTGTCCTCTGGAAGGACCAGGTCTCCTGCACTTATGAACCTGTGATTGTCTGCACAAGACCTGCATAAAGCCTGCATGCTGTCAAGCCAATCAGCAGTCCAGCATGGAGGGTGGAAGAGAATATCACACCTCTTACCTTAGCTGAGAAGCTCTGGCAGGTGGATGGATTCTGGGGAAAGGAGACTCATTTTTTTAAGGATGTGGTTCCTGGTAAATCCACCATGATTCAGTAGATGGTCCCACCCTCTTGAGAATGTGGGCTGCAGGGGTCATGAAGAAGAGGGGGAGAAAGAAAAGAAGGAAGAGGACACAGAGTTGGAGGTAGATGGGGTGAAGGTGGATATGAGGCACACAGAGAAAGGAGTGGGGTGAGTTTGATTGAAATACACTGTACGCATGTGTGATCATCTCAATGAACTAGTAAAATAGTATATTTAAAGGGATATGTTCCCGGAAAACTAAAAGAGAATCAGCGAATTTAAAAGCAAATGAAAACCATAGAAAAGTTAGCTCTTGGTCTGTGTTTGATTAAAAAGACTGAATTCTCTGATTGGGGGTGTGGGGTTACACATTCGTACATTAGGAAGACATTATTAATCGTGCTGTTCAAAGAGCATGATTGAATGTAGCTTAGGAGTAGAGTGCGTGTTTAGCATGCACATGGCCTTGGGCTCAATGTCCAGCACTGCAAAATAAAATGAACTGTTCTTGTGTCCTTAATGTATGCAGTTTGAGAAAGATATAAGAAGGGATGGGGTCAGCTCTGTTGGCAAAGTGCTCTCCTTGCAAGAATAAGGATCTGAGTTCAGATCCCCAAGCATGCATTTAAAGGCAGAGGTGGGGAGAGAGTGTAGCAGTGATCCCAGGCTGTGGTCCCAGTGTTGAGTAGGCAGAGAGGGACCATGGCTGGAGCTGACCAGAGATGCCAGTCTCTGACCTCATGAACACATGAGCACATATAAACATCCCACATATACATAAGAAAAGTGTGTATTAAAATGTATTTGTCAACACTGTCTAGTGCTACCACTAGCTGGACAATACAGGCCCATTAGGCACAATTTAGCTTACAATTACTATATATTGGTGAATTGTCTCTCCAGTAAAGTCTTTCTCATGGATTGTCTTACTGGTATTTATCTGACCATCCTGGGTTTTCTCTTATTTACTACCTGCTTTGTCTGAGTGTTTCCATTTCTTCTCCCTCAACCTGATCCCTCATTAATATTATCTGCAACTTAGGCTGTTCTTTTCCTGACTAATTCTTCTCTAACAACGTATAGGACACATCCATCCAAATAGGAAGACATTAGTTAGGAGCTGTGCAGTGATTGGAGGTTCATGAGATTAGAACCTTGTGGTCTGCATGCAGAGACAGGGGAGCAGACAGCAGGAGTCATGCAGGCATCCCCAGCCTGTCGTGGGGGTACAGATAACGTTCAGTGGCCAAAGCAGAGCCAGGAAGATGGCCCTGTGAGGTGTCATCACAGGCGGTTCTGTCTCTGATATATAGCTCCATGTAGGTGGGGTTGATGCTCCTCAGAACACAGAGAGGGTCTCAGCCCGGAGAACCGCTGTTGGCTGAGCACTATCCTGCAGTCTCTACAGTGTAGAGGATGCTTCAGAGATGGAAGCCAGGTCTCACAGTTCCTGACTGGATTGATGGAGACAAAGACAGCATCCTAGAGATTATGTTCTGCTGGTGCCACAGCTCTGATCATTAAAAAGCCAGTGTTCACCGTCTGCATATTGCCCTTCCTAAAATGAGCTGGCAGAAACTTTGTGCTTTGCCGTATTCAAAACTTTTGGCCAAAATGGAGGGCCCATAGGCTCTTGGTGAACCTTGATTTCCTGTTTAAGATCCTCAAAAAAAAAATAGGCTGTCTTCCATAGGACAGAAATGTGAATAGAAAAATAAAGATGAGAAGTCTTGGGCTTCAGTGAGAGCAGGAGGTTCCATTTCCAAGACAAGCTGAACCAATCAAGGCTGAGATACTGGCTGCACATCATCTCCAGCTGTAGAGTCTAAGGAAAAATGGCCTTAGAAAGCCCTCCTGGAGGACTCATGGACATCATGAAGGTAAGCCTAGATTGAACATTTCTTTTATTTGGGCCTCAGTTTACCTATCTGTAAAGCAAGATGTGTACCACAGATCAGCATTCTCGTTCATTTTGTTAGTCGCCATTTGGACATATCTGAGAGCCAACTTTAATCACTGCCAGTGTTCTGTACATTGGTTTTCGTTTACTTAAGCACTTTCCTCGCCTTAATCAATACCACTTGTAGACTGATGGGTTTGATATGATGATTAGAAAGTTCTTTCTAAGCCACGTTTAATTGAGTACATAAGTGGTATTCATTTTTTTTTGACATACTTAAGGCTCCCAGAATCCCCTTACATGGAGGTACAATCGAACATGTCTGAAAGTTTGCAGGTGATAAGTGTCTTCCCTATCTAAAGAGTGTTAGCATGGAAGAAGCTTTTAACTGTATCTCCAAACCCCAAAGGTATCCGCAGGAAGACAAGAAGAGTGGTGCCCCAGGATCTGGGCAGGCTTTTTCTTCTCTGGTTCATTCTTCCCGTCTCTTAGAAAAAGTGAACAAAAAGCCACAGCTCATCCAAACTCAGCATAAAACCATACCCCAGAGGAGAGCTGGGATGCTGTGAGATTCACTGTGGCTACCATCGGGGCCAGATGCAACATACACGACTTATCTGCTTGTAAGCTCTGTGCACCCCTTGTCCTCCCAACAGGACTACGCCCAGACACTCTTTGCTGTTGACACTCAACTGGAGTATTCACATCTTACTCTTCTTTCACACAGCAGGCATCTCCCTCCTCCCTCTCAGAGTGAGGAACACGTGTGTTACTCTACGCAAACAAGACTTCTGAGTGACAATGATGAATGGCTCAGAGAGAGGCTCTAGAAAGCTATAATAATATCTATAAATTATCCATGAGCTAGATCCTTCCAGGGCTGTTCTGACTTTCAGTCTTCCTGCAGAATTTTGCATGACTGAGCCCACTCATGCTCATCTTCTCTACATAAGAGACACTGTAGACCTCATATCCAAGCACAGGGGAAGAAAGGATGACCTAGAATTAGGATGTCTGGGCACAGGAATAAATTTGGAGTTCTTTGGAATGTCGTTATCTTCATGGCCATGCGAGATAGACATAAGTCATGCTTTATGACCCCCCCCCCCAGACACATTATAGCTTTGCGGTACTGTCTGCTTATTGGACAGTGAATGCTGGCACAGGAATTTGAGTCCTGAGGAAGAGGACACCAAGTTGCTATAGAACTTGCAAGTTCAGTGTGACGGTGACAAGAACACTAAATGAAGATCTAATCTCTGTGTCGTTGTTGCGTTGTTAGGCTGGGCCAGCTGCTTGATGGGAGCAGGGTCCTCATCTGATCAGTGGAGAGATTCAAGGGCCGAGTCTGCACTAAGTGGGGTGGACATAATTTATTGTCTCAACTAGAAATGCTCAAGAACGAAGTGGGCGCTATTCTAGTTATGGCTGATTCCAATAGGATCAGCCCAGGGCTATCCTGGCAGACAATGAGGAGGACCACCCTACTCATAAGAGGAATGTAGAGGAAGGCATTTCCCTTCATATCTATGAATGTATTTATGTAGTTTGGTTGAGTACTAGAAAATCAATGCTGGGCATGTATGCCTTGCAGAAATGAGAGGACTGGGAACCAGAGTCTATAGGGAGTTGTTAGATTCAACTCCTCAACCACAGACTTAATTCCTTACAAAAACCACCTACCCAAAGGTCCTCAGAAGCCACTGATGCCGCCAAAATATCTAAACCTGTCTGAATGTCCCCAGTGAATTACTTAGGTAGGTGTGCTACAGGTGACTAACAGGCGGCCACCCACCAAAGGTTCTATTCATGTAGTGCCAAACTCACAAGCATGTCCCAGTGCTGAAGACAGAGCTGCTACCAGCACCAGGTGGCTTTGTCCTGCAGGGATGAGTCCCCCAGCATGCAGGAACTGGCAAGGGAAGCCCTGCAGCCCTGACCTAAAGCCTTGTTACCACAGGGTGCTTTTTCAGCCTATGTCTGTAGGGGGCACCTTAGAGCACATCACCTCACCTCCAGTCCTTTGTTAATACACAAAGGACTCCTAGAGACCCCAGGATATGGGGTCAGGAACACTGACTCTTACTAAGCATTTGGATTCTGATCTTGCTTGCAGTTAGACGGAGCTGTGTACTGATTGTAGGCAATACAATGTATAGTCCGTGCCATTTCTAAGGTTAATCCCTAAGTATCTTCCAGACATTCCTCTCTTGCCTTCTACCCACAAGCAGTGGGATGTGTGGGGGCTGGGAAATGGCAGGGCCTGACTCCCTGAGTGGCTTCACTGGACAGCACCCCTTCCCGGGCCTCTTTCAATGGTTTACATCATGACGCGAGTACAGGCAGACTACTGTGCACTGAGGCTTGGGTGGAGTTTAACTGCCCTGACCTCACCACCCACAGGTCCATAAAGATTCAGTGCTCAAGTGTGCTGCCAGGAGCTGCTGTGGCCCTCAATAGGTGAGGGCTTGTAAGGTCTCTGGAGACATCTATACAAGTCTCATCTTTGTTCCTTGTCCTTGGCTCACTGTAGTGCAATACCTTCTCTGCTTTGTCTTCTTTCAGCGGAAGACAAGACAATGATGGAGACCATCTGTTACTCCAACACTAAGGCCGTTTCACGTATTATTTTCTTGCTGTTGCTGAGGCCTCCCCTCCTACCCCGGTCCTGAACATCTCCTCCATGAGAGGATCCAGTCAGGCCACTCTTTGCTCTGCTTCCAGACGTGACCATTAGCTCCTACGCGTGTTTCCACCACAGCAGGCTGTCCTCCACTGCTTCAACAGTGGCCAGGTCACTGAAGCTGATCTAAGCCATGAGCTTACCAAACGTTGTCTCTTGGCGAGTCAGCGGCCACAGGTATTTTACAGTAGTCACCCAAGACTGCCTGGTGCATAATGTCAACCTACTGAGAGTTGTTCTGCACCTCTGCACTGTCTCTCCTGACTACTATACAATGGCAGTAATTTTTCAAATTAGCCAAAACCAGAATAATAAAGAAAGCGCCCTACTGTCAAAAGAAAATGGCTTTAGGTTGTCTACGACTGCTCTGGACTTTCAGGTGTGATGGTGGTAGTGAACCAAGAAAATTTTGAACTATAATCATACCTGTGTCCCCTGAAAGCATTCAAGGGTTCAAGTCTACCTCAGTTTTCTTCACTTGCGCAAATGGAATGAATCTATGTCTCGTGGACATAATATGGAGTCTGGGAGATGGTCACCTTCATCTGTCATCTCCCTTAATAATGCCATCCCCACCCCCACCTTACCCCCACCCACCCCCACCCAACCTCCACCTCACCCCCACCTCACCCTCACCTCCCTCCTACCCCACCCCCACCCCAGCCCAGAATGCTCCTAATGGCGTTTAGACCACTAAGCTCATACTTCTATCCCCCATCTCTTCTGAAGAGGAAGTGTCCCCAGCTGTCTCATGTAAACCTCTTTTTTGACAGTAAAATAAAAGACAAACTTTTACTCATGCCTGTCCTGTAGGACCACCTGTCAGCACTCAGCTGCCCCTGGCCTTATTCAGCCCCTGGGGTGGGGGACACGCTGCCCTGTTCTGTGTCCTTGCCTTGTCTCCCCTACTGTGTGCAAGTAGCAGGCATGGAGGAAGCGGGTAGTCAGTCTGAGCTTCATCTAAGGCCAGATGGAGAGTCATATAAACAAGAAGTCCCTGTTCTCCATCCCAGTGTCAGCCAGTGCCTGGCTCTCAGGCATCTGAGAGCTGAGCTATGATCTCTGTTTATAGTTGGGGCATCCTCTGAGGGCTAGAAATGTGTCCTGTGTAAACACTCTGAGCACGCCCTGACAGACACATGGCTGGAGAGTGAGTCCTTGCCCCTGTGGTGCCCATAGGCTCGACAAAGACATCACTTGCCTTACTCCTCTCCAGTCCATCAGTCACGCAGGCCACACCCAGCTGATTCCCTTGCAGGGCTTCCTGAACCTGTGTTCAATTGCTATTCTCTCCTTTCCATTGGCTCCAGAACCTACCAGCTGTGTGACCCTGGACAAGTCAGTTAACCTCTCTGGACACTAATGTTCTCAAATGAATAACGTAACAACCCAGAGGTGCTCCTCTGATCATTAGCATTTCAAAACATACGTGTCTCTACAAGCAGTAATGCCTTTCCTTCTCCTTGATCCACCCTAGTGTCTGGCACTATCTCTCAGTTCCACAGAAGGCTATACCCAGTGACTCTCTGCCACCTTTACATCAGGTCTGCTTTGAACAAGTTCTCCTGCTGCTGCTGCTTAGGCCCCTCCCCCTTGCCATTGCCCTGGACTTCCTGTCTATCAGCCCTTGAAACTCTTCGGACTTTTCACTCTTCATGACCATGAAGAGACTCAGGACCAACTTCCTGCCTCTACCTGTGACCTCTACCCTCTTACCTATGACTTCTCCAAGTGGACTTCCTCTTTGAGAAGGAAGGCAAGGGTCAGTAGCCCGACTCTATCATCTCCTTCCCTGGCTCTGTGTTTGCCTCCTTGGGAATTTTTTTTTTTTTTTTTGAGTCACATTGAATTCCAAGAACAACGGGACCCTGCGGGAGCCCTTTTGTGAGGAATGTGACGTGCATGCTTCTGTCTGTCCATGGCTTCAGAATTTACTGAGTGTCTATGTTAGTTGTATTGGCTACAACTTGCTAAGTAGACCGAATTCCCTTTGCCAGTTGGCCATTGGAAAACACATTGAGACTTTTTACTGCAATTTAGCTAATATTAACTCTCAGATTACACATTGCAATATGTGTGTAATATATATGTACATATGTATATGTGTATTAAGTGTATGTGTGTGTGCGTGTGTGTGTGTGTGTGTGTGTGTGTGACAGAATGTCACAAGAGTGTTTAAGAGGCTGCTACAGAGCTGAAGGTCCTCCAAAGGCCTCTCTGAGCGATAGAAGGAAGAGGCTGACAGAAATTCAAGGCAAGTCTCCTCAGGCATTAAGTAACCCATCCTACTGTTGGTGCTAGGGGCCCCAGCATAGAGTCAAGCCACAGGGTCAGAGTTCAGCTGGGCCTCAGGATTGAGCCATCTTGTCCTGACTGGATGAAAGACTAAGTCCATACAGGCAAAGTACAGAATAGGATCCAGATGGGCAGACAGACAGACAAATGATGGCGATTGGAGCCGGCCACCTCGACAGTGGTAACCCAGTCAAGCTGAAATTCCTGAGAGAGTCAGGATTTCTCTGCCTGTCATACCATTGGCACACATACTAGGGGTCAGCTGACAGGTTATCAGGGGCCATCACCACCTCAGTGTCTTCCTGCTTATGGGGTCTGCAGCCCCCTTCCTTGGTCTTGAAATTGTTTGATAAATTTTTGGTCTTGGTTTTCCTGATACAATTTTAATTGTATTCATGTGCTCCCAAGGTCTCAATTTATGTGGATAAATTTAGAGGGGGCATCCTTTTATGAATAAGTAATTTATCAGTCTGTGCCTTGTGGGTGGCACTGGCCAGATGGTGTTATTTATTCGTCCACCAAGGTACAGAGTCATCCTGCCTCTGGGATTGCACTCAAAATGGTATCAAATGCTGCTTCTGAAATGGAGTCTCCCAAAGCAAGGCAGCCTGAAGGGCTACTGTTTTACACAGCATGGCGTAAGGCAGATCAGAGCACAGCCTGAACCCAACAAGGAAAAATCAGAACACATCTGTATAACATGGGGTCAAGCTACTCTCAAGCAGCGGGCAAGCCTACAGACTCTACCCACGTGGGGTCAATTATCCGAGATGGTGGGGTCACACCTTGGAGCAGACCAATCTGCTCACAGAACCAGGTGGCTTCCCTAAAGTGACACCTGCTAACTCTTCCAACAACTTCTAACAACTTCTCCAGATCACCTTACAGAACTGAAAGATAGATAATGATAAAGTAGACCATAGCTCATCCAGGACTGCTTAATGATGC
>CM052700.1:20751759-20796549 GCA_028551405.1 Uromys caudimaculatus | reverse complement strand
TTCTTCTTCTTCTTCTTCTTCTTCTTCTTCTTCTTCTTCTTCTTCTTCTTCTTCTTCTTCTTCTTCTTCTTCTTCTTCTTCTTCCCCTTTCCCTTCTCCTTCCCCCTCCCTTTCTCCTTCCAAGCATGGTCTAATGAAGCCTACAATGGCCTCTAACTCACTATGTGACCTGGACTAGCCTTGAACCTCCTGCTTTTGCCTCCCAAGGGATTTACGAGAGTGTGCTTTCATGGCCCACTCAGTTGATTCTTTAACTGGTATGCTGAGAGTGAGTGGCAGGGTGTAGTCTTTGAGGCACTGCTGAGCCCTGGGCTTTTAGCCTCAAGACTTCAGTTGCTTTTCAGTACCTGAGGACTTTGCTCTTCTGTAGCTGACCATCCCAGCATCTGAGCTCCCCACTCGTGTCAACTGAGTGGCTAAGTCACTCATTCACTGAATGAGTGAATGAATATGTATCTCATGCAAATTAAAATGGTGTATAATCTCCCTGCAGACTCTCTGACTCAACCCTCCCGACTTCATCCATCATTGCAAGAGACTTGTACCCAGTAGCACTAATTTGTAACATTACATTACATTTTTAGCTCAGACAGAGGTTGTGGTTGACACATGTGTCTTAAAAGTCAGAGTAGGGACTGCAGAGATGGCTCAGCAGCTAAGAGCACTTGCTGCTCTTGTAAAGGACCCACGTTCAGTTCCCAGCACCCACAAGCCAGCTTCCACCAATCTGTAACTCCAGTTCCAGATACTCCAATGCCCTCTTCTGGCCTCTTCGGGCACTGCATGTTTGTGGTATGTACACACACATGCAGATGTAACATTCACACACACACACACACACACACACAAATCTGTTTTTTTAATCAGAAGAAAAGATTGCTGCTACTTCTTTTTGGGAGAGGGACCAGGCAGAGATAGTTTCAATTGTAAGACAGAAACTCCAGAGACACGAGGCCCTGGAACCAAAATGCTGCTTCCTGGGCTTCAGTTGATTCCTGTGTGTCATGAGAAGAATCTGTGGCTTGGGCAAGTATTGTTGCTCCTCTTTTCAAAGCCTTCTGGGAGCTCCTACCTGCTTGCATAAATATAGGCCTGGGTGCCATCAGGTGGCACATGAGAGTGAGCTGGGGCCAGCTTATGCTAACTTCCTAGAACTAAATATCAACTTTCAGGAAGTCTACAATGCAGGTGATATCATACTGGGACCTTAGAATAGTCCACAGTGGGAGTATTCACAAGGGAGACTAGCAAAGGCTTCAGATAAGGGCTTCTAACCCAGAGGGTGTACATTCACCCACAAACACCCACTAGTCCCTCGCCTCTGGGTGCTTTGGGAAGCTGTGGTGGTTAGGTAGTCATCAGCTTGCTACATTCACCCCATGTGGGGAAATTAGTCTCAAAGATGGATTCTCTAGATCAGATTATTCTTTGGGCATGTCTATGAAGGCTTGGCTACATTAACAGATGGAAGAAGACACAGTCTACTGTGGATACCACTGTTGCCTGGGTTTGGTCCCTGGACTGTATAAAAGTGGAAAACTCGAGATGAGCACTAGGAATGCACACATTCCTATGTGTGCTCTTGACTGTGGGTATGAAGCAATCCACAGTTTTAACAGCTTTAAGCTCCTGCTGACATGACTTCCCGCTATGAAGAATGTAACCTGCAACCATGAGCCATAAGCCCTTTCGCTGGACCTAGGCCTCCCTCACAAATGTAAAGTTCTACAGGTATCCTCTTTATGTCTCAAGAAACAACCAACTCAGAAGTCTCAGGAAGTTCGTGAAACTTACCAAATTGAAATCCTACCCCTAACACATCCAAAGTTATATAAGCAGTAAGGACTGCCAAGGAGAAAAGACACTCCATCCTGTCAAGCTGCCAGCAAAGTGTTCAGAGAGCTCCAGGTTCAAGCTTTCATGAGTTATCACAGGCTGGCCTTCAGTGACACAGCTGCCTTTGAGTTGTCCATGCTCTTGTAAGTAACTCTTCAACCCAGCTCCTGTAACTAACCACAATAAACTCAATGATTCATCACATTGGTCTCGGGTAGTATTGTTACTTTGATTTGTGGTTTCCTTATTTGGGATGAATAAATGTTGTTCACATATCCCTAGGAATAATGTCACACAACAATGTGGCAACCATGAAGGTCGAGGGCCCAACATGGTGCTCAGTATAGACTTAGTATATAATAACTATTAGCTGGTGCTTATGCCAGCTTTTTAGTCTCACCTCTCAATACTGGTAAAGATGGACTTTAGAGCCTTCCAGAGACAGCCAGTGTGCTCACTTTCCACATCCTTTATTGCAACCCTACACTATGATCAAATAAATAAATGAATATCAAAATAAGAAAATAATGCTTGCAAGATCCTGAGCCATATTGGATGCTCACGTGGGCAGGGCAGCAAAACCTGGATATCTGTGTATGGTCACAGGAGATATAAGGGCAAATGTGATAGACCCCCATAAAGGCAGACATGTTGTGGGAATGGTAAGAAGTGCTCCAGGTCATAAGACAGAAGAAGTGCAGCCTTCATGAAGGTCCAGCCTTGGGCATACGGCATGACAGCTCCCAAGCCACCTCCCTTCCTAATCTGACCTGTCTCAGAACATCCTTTTGAGAGCTCAGACTGGGCTTTCTGTGCTCTCAGATGCATGAGTGAGGACCTGAAAGAGATTAGCAGAGGAGAATCTAAGTCATCAGGCGGGTGGTTTTATAAAGGGTACACCTGTAAAAAACAACAACCCTAGAACGGACAACTCTAGAACGGACAACTCTAGAATGGACTCTTGCAATTTTTTAGGGGCTGGAGTGAAACATGGTCCCTGCTGTGTAACCCAAGCTTCCCTTGAGTTCATCATATAACACAAATTCCTGAGCCTGCTGCCTCTACTTTCTAAAGACTGGAATCGCACACATGAGCTACTTTACCTGTATAGACACTTTCTATCTGGGAGCAAAGAACACACCAGAGAGGTGGGCTGGGATCTGAAGTGAAGTATTTGGTCCTCTGTGGTGATGATAACTCAGCTGGCCCACCCCACCCTGCTCAGCAGGAGTGGGCAAAAGAATGTCCTGAGATGTTGAAAATGAAAGCAAAGTCCACTTTCCATTCAGGATATATATGAGATTGTTTTAAATCAAGTAGGAGGGTCAGGGCCTGAATCGTTTCTCTGGGTTCTCTGGGGCTCTGCTTTCTCATCTACGGCAACCTCCACCTTCAGGGTACTTGTGAGGTTGGGGAGATAGGGCATGCAAAGGGCTTGAGAAAGTTTCCAGCACGCAAGAAGACTGTGCCATAAGCAGCAATAGCATCCCAGAGTGGAGAGCCTAGAAACCTGGCATGGATTCCTGACCCCAACTGACCCACCTTTCCCAGCTCCTGGTGGCTCAGATGTCCACAGTCAATGTTCCCATCTCTGTCTTCATATTCCCCATCTCTCCCTAACTTTGCCACTCCATCATGAGTCTGCAGCAGGATACCTGTCCCCAGGCAGTGTAGGCAATTACATCTAAGATGACTGACTGAATCACATCTGCAGAGAGCCTATGTCCCAGCATCCGTCCTCCTCACTGAGTGTTAGACACTGTGCCAATTTACTTCTCTGTGCTTCTCTTCTCCTGTCGTCAGACAGCACACACATCACTCCCTTAGGCTCCCAGGGACTCAGTGCCCACGAAGCAGATTTATATTCAGTTTACAGGAAGCAGTAGGTAGATGACTGGGATGGCTAATCCTAGCTGTCAACATCCGGGAAGAGAGAACCTCAAATGAAAAATTGTCTCCATTAGATTGTCCTGCAGACATAACTGTAGAGTACTTTTTTGATTACTAATTGAGTTCACTGTGGCCTAGGTGGGTGAGCCTGGGATACACATACACAAACACACGCACAGATATAGATATCTCATATATACACATTATATCTATATTACACATATACACACATTATATATAGTACACACATATTTCATATATATATATATATATATATATATATATATATATATATATATATATATATATACTGTTTTGCTCCCTCCTGGTTGTTCATCATATATATGTATGTGTATATGTATATATGTATATGTGTGTGTGTGCATGCATGTATGTGTGTGTAGTGTAATATATATATATATATAGTATGTGTGTAATATATATATATGTGTGTGTGTATTTAATATATATTACATCATATACACGTGCACATGCATATACAAGTATATACATTCACATATGCATATATACACAAAAATCAGGGCAGGAACTCAAGATGAGAACTTGGAGTCAGGGACTGAAGCAGAGACTGTGGCGGAACACCACTTACCGGCTAGGTGTGGCTTCTGGATGAGTGACAAGGATGTGCTTTCTATACAGGAAGAGCAGCAGGCTAAGGGGAGCTGGCAGCACCATTGTTCACTCTGTCACTGCCAAGGGGTCATCAACGTCTCATCGCCTTAGGAGCTTCAACAAAGATACCCATTCTCTCACATCTCTGGAGCCAAGACTTCAGAAATCGAATGCCATCATGGCCATGTTCCCTACAAAGGCTGTAGGGAGGTCCCTTCCTTGCCCCTTCCAGCTCCTGATGGCCTGGATGTCTATGACTGGTACTGTATTCTCTGCTTCCATCTTCCATGGGTCTCTCTTCCTCTGCCACTCCACTGTGGGTCTTTTAGATGAGTGCTTGTTCTCACATTCCATGGGCCACTTGCACCTCGAGATGAACAACTGAATTACATCTACAGAGAGCCTGTGTCCAGATAAGGTCATGCTCACGGACAGGCTGATCTCAGAAGATATCAGGATTTACAGCCACCACCTCTTGAAGGCTTTGAGGATCTTGTGTCATGGAGCAATGCAATGCTGCTCCATTGCCGCAGAAGCAGACATAACTAATTAGGAGAAGATACACTTCCAAGGGGGGAAAGGGACCAGGGTAGGGGAAAAGTTTAACAGTTCAAAAGGGGCTGGTGCATAAAGGATTGGCCTGGTGAGCTTTGCTGTGGATGCTTCACCTGTGTTATTTGGCTCTAGCTACAGCTCCATGTACTGCGTGACTCATCAGCATCCTAAACTTTCACCCAGAGATGTGCATTTTATTGTTAACATGGGGCATAGGTCATTGTCAAATACTCTTGAGTACCTTTGTGGTCAGAGGCTGCTAGTAGCCGAAGGGAGAAATTGTAGCAGATTTAAATGGTACCCAGTTTCTGAACAACCCTACCCACATAACCCCCGGCTGTGCTCGTAATTGTATCCACGTAGGCAAGGCAGGTCAGGGGAGAAGCCTTGCGGAGTCTATGTTTTTAAACCAGTGATTTGGTCAATCCTCTATCTGTTTACACTAATGACTCCGTTCACTTTGGCGGGGCGGGGGTGTGTGGTGTGGTGTGCCGCTCTAACCATCCTCGTGTCCTGAGGGGTTCCATTCAACTCTTCATGAAGGGTTACAGATGTGTGATTTGGACAGGATAATCAGGAATCAGGGGGCCCACCTCTTGGGTACTTGGGCCCAAAATCATGATAGTGAGGACATGGCCCGATTACATAGGCATATCATAGAAAAGCAAACGGCTTATGATCAGATTGATTTCTCTACAAATATCTCAAAAACACCCTACTAAGCTGCAAGGGTTTAGGCCCGTTAGCCTGTTAAAGCATCCTTTTTGTTTTTGTTGGGCACGATGACTGCGGTGACCTTCCTCTTTGTCATCCTGACGGTCCAGTGTCCAACACTGTGCCGAACTGCTTCTAGGCTAAGTGTAAAGATCCGTCTTAGACATCTAAGAAATAAGAAAGGGAAGTGCTAGGTAAATGTGACATAAAGATGGCCTTGCCAAGGACATGTGCCTCTGCCCCACGTGAGTGGCAAAGCCTGCCCTGGATAAGACTCAGAGGGATGGCGAAGCTGCCCTCCACTCCAAGGACAGTGTGTGGAGGGAATGTCTACCATACCTTTCTCCTCTAGATGATTGCGTCCTGAAGAACATTCTCTGACAGGGGCTGCTCCTACTAAGATGTACTAGACCTCCATGCTTGCTCAGACACCATAAGACATGCCTCCTTGTTCAACTGTATGTGGTAAACATGCTGAGATTCCGGGGTGCTGTGGCTTCTCCATCCAAGAGCCCAGCCCACCTGAACCCTACTTCTCTGTGAACATGTCAGTTCGTCCTTCATTTCCTCTCAGATCAATCCCTGGGTCTGTGAAAGGATGCTGCAAATGGATTCTCTTGGTGCATCAGGAGAGCTCCTGTCTCCCTGGCCTAGAAAATAAATTGCATCCCCTATGATTTTAGCTGAGAGAGACTAGAGGTCACTTGAGTGCCTGAAACAATTAGAGGCAGGGAACAGAGAACCTGCTCCCTACCCACTGTCACTAACAAGCTGTGACACTAAGCAAATCACCTTGAAGGTTTGGACCTCAAGTGCCCTTTATGCCTGGATGTGGGACTTATGTTTGGTGGTTTATCACTCTCCTGTTCTGACATGGAGAGGGGAAGCTGTGTTTCTCGTGCCCTGGAGCCTGGAGCAGACCCACTCTGTGTGAGAGGGACACTCACTTCCTTGTTACCTTCTTGGGAGGACAACCTACATTCCTCTGCTCTCGCACCAACCACGAAGGCCAGCATTTGACTCTGTAACCTTGGAAGAAATGAACATTTCTCCCCAGCAGGAGGCAGCGATGCCACTGCAGACAGCAGCTGGGTACCTGAATCCATTCAGATCTGACACCATCCACCTGTAAATACTGTAACACTCACGGTGGGAGGGTTCTGTCTGTAGACCTGTCATGTGAAATGCAGGTCACAAATTCTGCCTGCCTTACCTGTGACTCTTATCCACCTGCTGTAAACTAAGGTCCCTCCAATGCCCCCCTCAGTTTTGAGGAATTAGCCTGAGCAGCTCCCAGACTTCAGGGAAACTACTAGTTGGTATAAAGAACATGGCCAAGGATTCTGATGAAGAGTTACATGCATCGTGGGAGGAAGGGCAGGTACAGAGAAGTGTGTGGAGGATCCATGTCCTCTGTGGCCACCCCAGATCCGGGTCCCTCCATGTGTTGTTACCTCAGTGTTCTTGAAAACCCTGGCCCTTCAGAGATTTTTTTAAAAGTGTTTTTAACTGAAATAGAATTACATTGCTTTATTATATTATTTCTCCATCTTTTTCCCCCCTCCAGCCCCTCCTCACTACCCTCCCCCAGACCCTTCCATTGCCCCCTCTCAAGGTGCTAGCTTCTTTTTTCTTGTTATATTTGTTACACATATGTATGATTCTGTCTGTGTGCACGCGCGCACGCACGCACGCACGCACACACACGCTGAGTCCATCTTTGTTGTTTATGGTTTCAAAGCGGCACTCTCACCCTGAACTTTCATCCCTTACAACCAGTAAGGGACCTCAGTCCTGGGAGAGGCTGCAAGTTCTTTGTCGAGGAGTAAGTGTCCTGTGAAACTTCCCCCTTCCACATTAACATATTCCTGGATATTGCTATTTTCTAGTCTGGTTTATGCAGCCTTTTCTAGGAAAGACTGGTTCACAGCAAACTCCTGGTATTCTGGCTTTTATGGTCTTTATGCCCTCTCTTGCACAATGTTCCCTGAGCTATGGATGCAGGAGTTGTGCTGTAGATGTGTCCATTGTGGCTGGGCTCCCCTGATCTGTTGATCTCTGCATTGTGTCTGGTTGTGGTTGTCTGGGATGGTCTCCATTTGTTGTAAAGAAAGCCTTCTTTACTAATGGGTGCTAGCTACGTGTATCCAGGAATGGGGGCTCCTATCTGTCCCTCTGGAGTTTTAAGGAGTTTGGTAGCATCACCATGAGTGATAATCTTCATCGGAAGTTGGTGATCAACTCCATCTTAAGTCCCAGGGGGCTGGTAGGCTCTCCCTTCCCTTCTTTCTTTGTCTTTCTTGTACCGCTCCTCACTCTGAAGCAAAGGTGAGACAAAAGTGATCTCATTAACATACAAATGGTCCAACCAATTCTAAACTTCCAGGATTGCTAGAAGTTGGTTACCAAAAGAGGGGACCAAACTGAATACAGACTTCAGAATCCTTTCCTCTCTGCATCTCCACTTTGCCGAAGTCTCCAGCAAAGGTCAGATAAAGGTCTCCTAGGGTCACTCATGCCATCCTGCACTTTGCTGTCACCTACTCGTGCTACAGCTGCTCACTTATTAGGCCACAAGGGCCTAAGCACAGCAGTATTGACTCATGGCCAAAATAAACAAAAATCCATTTCCATGTGGGATGCAGTGTTAGAGCCATAAACCATAAAGTGGTCACAAAGTTAGGAAGGGCAGGAAAGGGAGGAACTTTCACCTCACAGTGCCCGTCAGTAAGGTCAGAATGTCCTGGAAATGGATTCTAGCTTGTGGGACATGAATTCCTAATGTGAGTGACAGTACAGAGTGTACAGCAGAATTCCGGAGTTGGGATCCAGAGTGTGGGTTGGGATCCAGGGTGTGGGTTGGAATCCAGAGTGAGGACTGGGATCTGGGATCCAGAGTGTGGGTTAGAAGTCTAGAGTGTGGGTTGGGATTCAGGGTGTGGGTTGGGATCTAGAGTATGGGTTGGGATCCAGAGTGTGGGTTGGGAGTCTAGAGAATGGGTTGGGATCCAGGATGTGGGCTGGGATCCAGAGTATGGGTTAGGAGTCTAGAGCGTGGGTTGGAATCCAGACTGTGGACCGGGATCTGGAATCCAGAGTGTGGGTTGAGATCCAGAGTGTAGGTTGGAAGTTCAGAGTGTGTGATAAGAATCTAGAGTGTACAGTGGAGTCCATAGTGTGAGCCTAGAGTCCTGACAACCATGAGTCCTTCAGAGACTGATGGAAGCAGCAACAACAACAACAACAACAAAAATGTGGCTAGAATAGCCATGGGTTTGGACAGACTCTTGTAGGGATGGCAAATACAGACAAAGAGAAACTTCAGAAGTGCACAGGGCTCTGGCATTGCCCCCACCTGCTGATGGAGCCTGGGAGGTCAGGCTGCCCCCAGCTGTGACAGTACTGACACTGGTCTCTAGGCCAGCTCCACTGCAGCATCCCCAGCCTGTGCTGGTCTTGGGGAAGGGGGACAGTGTGACAGTCTGCTGACGGGTCAGAATGCAAGTGTCCCTGTGTCTTTCTATGTAAGATATAAAGGAACTTCCAATCCAGTGGTGGCAAAAATAAAAATGGAGACATGCACAGTGAATCCCCAAAAAAAGGAAGGAAAAGGGAGGTTGGAGAAAAGTGTCGATCTATGCTTCTCACTGCCAGAGGATAGAGCCAGAATTCTATCAGCTTGTTAGAGTGGTCTGCGGACACGGGCGTTGTTAGTCTTGAGGGTTTTTATTTACTGTGTGGGGCGGGGAGGTACACACAGACACACACACACACACACACACAGGCCAAAAGAAGACATCAGGTGTCCTTTCCATCACTCCCTGCCTATTCTTCGAAGGCAAGTCCTCTTCCTAAATTCAAGGCTCAAGTCTGGGCTAGGCTAGAAGACAACAAGCTCCAATCATTCTCCTGTCTTCACCCTCCTCAGGGCTGGAGTTGCAAGCATTTGTAAAGATGGCCAACTTATTGCACAAGTACTGGGATCCAAGCTCCAATCTTCACGATGAGAAAGCACTCTTAACTGTTGAGTCATTACCCCAGCCCTGAGGATGGTATTATTTTAAGAAATCTTACTTGTGGCTCCTGGGACTCTGGTATCCCCATACTCAATATGGTTTCTTTCCTGTTGTGAAGGCACCAAAGATGAGTATTGTACATATTATTAACAGGGAAATAGAGGTTTTGTGGGTAATTGATTTATGTATTAAAGGGGTGAGGAGTGGTTGTCTCTTGTCACTATGAGGGTCCCCATACCTACCTCATCTTCTCCTCACTCCTTGCTCTACTAGAGTTTGGAAGAGGAATGGGCAGAGCAAGGTGGCATCAAGAACCCTGGCCAGTTTCAAGGAAGACATGGCCTCAGGGACTGAATTTTATGAGGAGAGAGGAAGGGGGGTCATGGGAGGCCACCAGGCTGCCAGCCAGGACATCCCCTCCGTTCACTGTGCGGAAAGCAGAGACAGGGAAGTCTTTGGGTTCCATCTAAAGCACTGTCATCATCTAGAATTTTCTGTCCAAGCCCTACTGCCCTCCTGCATTCGAAACCTTTGAATCCTGCTGCCGAATATGGTCGTTGGGGCGACAGGCTCAGGGAAGCAGAAGGAAAGGACCCTGTGCAACCATTCTGAAGGGGACATGGTGCCAGATCCCTTTATCCTACCATTTGCAGTTTGGCTAGTATGTCAGCACACACACACACACGCACACAGAAAGCACACACACACACATAGCACACAGATAACACACACACACACAGATAGCACACACACACACATAGCACACACACGCACATAGCACACACACACACATAGCACACACACACACATAGCACACACACACATAGCACACACACACATAGCACACACACACACATAGCACACACACATAGCACACATACACACATACACACACACGTAGCACACACACACAGATAGCACACACACACACACACACACACACACACACACACACACACACACACACACGGCTTTGGCTCTGCCTGCTCAAGTTGGTTTCATACCCAACACACAGGGTCAGAGTAAAGATACTCTGAGAAAAGACAAGGTGATACACTCAGTCGTGGCAGTGCTCTCTCCACTGCTGGGTGCGGGCATTTGCAACACTAGGACTGAAGACCTGGGAGCGTGATGTGGGAGCAGGTAGGTTCTTTCTTTGTTTTGGTTGGTTTTTTTGGGTTTCGGGGGGGTTTTTGGAGGGGTTTTCGAGACAGGGTTTCTCTGTATAGCCCTGGCTGTCCTGGAACTCACTCTGTAGACCAGGCTGGCCTCGAACTCAGAAATCCGCCTACTTCTGCCTCCTGAGTGCTGGGATTAAAGGCATGTGGATAGGTTCTTATTCTTGTGTCTGTGTGAAAGCAGCTTGATCCTGTCTTGTCTTCTCCCACTCTCCTAAGCTTTCCTGAGTACCCCACAGTTGCAGGCAAGTACCCCTAACCACTGACCCAGCCTCTCCCACCTTGCTCTTCCAAATCTGTATGAGGAACACTTGGTTATTTGACCTCCATAAGGGCTTTTAAAATAGATTGTGGATCCCCTATTTTTTAAAAAAAAAAAAGAGAAAAAGTCCCTGGCTAAAAATAGCTCTCAGCATCTAGGGGAGAAAAAAAAAGAAAGAAACTGCAGCAAAATTCAATTGGAGCAGTGACTTTCCTGCCTCTGATGTTCTGGGCCAGTTGCAGGGTGGAGAAGGCTGCAAGGGAGGTTAGGGGTAGGGGTCTTCCAAGGACAGAGTCAGCGAGGGGTGGAAGGCAAGCAATCTGCTGCAGACTCCTCTCGAGAGTCTCTGGATTCTGGTCACTATTTCCCTTGTGATCCAAACAGCCAGGCAGTGATCAAGGCAAGGCTCAGAGCAGCAGCAGATGCCCCAGTGGCTGATGGGAGCCTTGTGGGGATGAGAGCTCAGCGACAAGGCACCCGGAGACATCCCCAAAGGTTCATGTCTGGGGGAGCCATAGCACAGAGTGATGCAGTGCTGTCCAGCAGCAAGCCGAGGACTGGGCTGAGACACTCTAGACTCAGCAGGAGTGAGGGACTCCTAGGAAATGGAGTCTGGGAAAGCTGAGTTTCTATCCAGAACACGGATACACAGGGGATGGGGTAGCCAACAGTCTTTTGTGCCTGATTCTCTTCGTGGCTTGTGATGAGGAGAGATATTGTGGAGATGAGAGAACCTCATAGAGATGCGGTTTCACTTCCCGCAAGGGATCGCGTTTACGTGGAAGCAAATACATTCTCTACCTGCACCCTCATTCATATACACGCACACACACAAAGACCTTTGCTCACATTCACACACCACACACACACACATACACACACACGCACACGGGCACAGACACACCATGCACACATCCATACACTACACACATGCACACATAGGCATAAACATACCACGCAGATGTTAACAGACACACCATGCACATACACACAGCACACACGTGCATATAGACAGACACTTGTATACACATACACACATACTTATCATACCACACAAGCACACACTCATATGCATATACTCATGTATGCTCATATTCCCATGTTCTAACACACACACACACACACACACACACACACACACACACACACACACCTCTCTTTTCAAACCATTTAAAGGGGCTTCTCCAGTGGACAGCCTTCATGGTGGTCTGGAGAAATACTTGACTGAGACCACAGTGGAAAGGCTCTGGCCACTGGTGAGCTATCAGATACTCCAAACACATGCTTTGTACATGTTGGTCACCAGGGCATGAGCATGCTGAAAAGCCCACTAAACACTACTAGGGGCACTCTGTTAGGAAAACCATTGGGGCTTCTGGGAAATGTGCACCAAGTCCCCAAACTAAATTCTTATAACCTATCCGTGTTCCTACAGCATGTCATGACGGTTCTACAAGCACAGCTGATGTACAAGGTGTATAAATTGGCCCCTCAGATAAATTAGAGCCCCAAATGTCCCAGTGTTGCCTGGACTCACTCTGATCTTCTCTCTGACTTTATAGGATGGCTGCTGTCCTTCCCAGGAGAGCACGGAGAGGGGGCTCTCAGTGGCTGACATAGGAGCTGCTCTGGGGAATATAATGCTATTTACAATGCTCACACATGCTTAGGTGGAGAGGGGAGGGCTGAACGAGTGACGTTCAGTCAGAAAGAAGAGGGCTGAGCATGCTCATGTTGAGAGGGGATAGCCAAGTGCACGTTGCTCATGTAGAGAACAGAGGGCTGAATGTTGGGCACTCATGTGGACGAGAAGACTACACTGTGCTCACGGGGGGAGGGGCTTCACACCTGACACTTGCTTGCTCGCTCACTCACTCACTCACTCGTGTGGAGAGGGGAGAGTTGAGTACCTGACATCACCTCATGTGGAGAAGACAGGGCTGAAATTGACACCAGTGTCACAGAAACTGAGTGGTCAGCTCCTGGTCACACAGTCTGGATCTGACCCTGTGCCCTGATGCTGGTCAAGTTGTGGGCATCCTCTCAAGAGATGAACTGAGGGGCGGACAGTGTAGACCATGAGCTTTTGCAAACTCAAGGCAGGGAAACTACTATCTGGATCATTTTGTCTTCCTCACTCGAGGTTTGACTTAGTCTTTTTTACTACAGAATCCCTCGCTCTTCTTCTCATCACAAGGACCTGTACCCAGACCTCAAACTAGCCAGTCCTGCTGCAGATTCATGTCCCCACACACCTGTGCAGGAAATGTCCTGGACCAGCCAGTCCAAGTCCCCTGTCATCTCTCACAAGCCTTGCCACCACCACCACGACCCCACACACACACCCATAGGCCACTTTCTCCACCTCAACGCAGACAGGCGCGGATTGCATAACAGAATTGATGTAAGGCACTTTAAGGAACAGAAGGAAAACCAAGTGACTTGGGAAATAAACAGCCCCTCCCCTCCTCGCCAGGCCCGTGGTTCCTGACGGCATCTGTGCACATCCAGATTGCAGTGCTTTGCTGTGGCCCTGGAACAGTGAGCTTTGCTGCCAGTGTTCTCAAAGGCTTTGCTCGCGAGCCTCAGTACTTTTCCTCTTCTCCGCAGCTCGGGCGGGTAAAACAAAAACCTTGTCTCCCTCTAGTGGCCAAAACTCGCAAGCGCTGACCTGGGAGCCTTCTCTCAAACCTGGTAATTAACCAATGGTTCAGGCTCCGTTGCCTTGGAGACTAACTACTTGCTCATCTGTGGGGCTGACTCTTGCCTAAAAGCTTAGAAGCCCATAGGTTATGATTTTAGAAGTCCCTGAAACGGATGTAGGTGACAAATGGTTGTCATTGCGTTCCGAGTTTAATAACACAGAGTATGTCCCCTGACCTAAAGCATGACCTTTGCCTGGGAAGGATAGGCTCATTCTTGGACCTTTTTTAGCTGAGGTTATTTGGTAGAGTGCTTACCCAGCATTCACAAATCCCTGACTTCTATCCCAAGCACCATATAAACCTGGTCTATAGCCCCAGTGGATTCCAGGGCAAGCCAAGCTACTAAGGACCTTGTTTTAAAAAAAAAAAAAAAAAAAAAAAAGCGACCTTTCCTTCATTCAGCAACTCTTAGTTGCAGCCCAGAAATCTTCTTTGTAGTCCAGGTTGTCCTTTAACTTATGGTTCTTCTGCCTCAGCCTCCTGTGTGCTGGGATTACAAGCACACACCTCCATGCTCAGGTAGGGATTTACACTTTAATCCATTCTTAAGGTGACTCTGACCCACAATGGGTTACCACAGGGTAGCCCAGATCAAGTGTCCTTGGCCTTTTGTTCCTATTAGTTTTCGGAAACATTGAGTGACTACTAAAGAGCTGACCAAAACAAACTTGGGAAATATTTCCCTCAATCAATCACGACCAGCAATCCATCAGTTTGAATAAGAATCCCTTCTTCTGGCTCCTGACCACACCCTGCTCCTCCGTTATCTGGCTCTTCAGAATCCATCCTGGAAACTGGGGATGTAGCTCAGTTGGTAGGTTGCCAGGCCTCTACAAAACCCCAGCACTGCATAAACTGGGCATGGGGAGGCATGCATGCAATCCCAGCACTCAGAAGACAGAGGTAGAAAGATCAGTAGTTCAAGGCCATGCTCTGTTACATAGTGAGTTTAAGGCTAACACGGGATGCATTAGACCAAGTTTCAGGCTAGCCAGTACTGCATAGTGAGACCTTGTCTCAAAACCACCCAACAGCAATCATTTAAAAACAGCTTCGAATGGAAGCGAGGCCACCGGAGTACCTGTGAGGCGTACCACTTGGAACTTGAGAGGAATGAAGATCTGACCCCTCGCATGTCAGGTTCCATACCAACACTCATGAAGGGACGCCTGCCAGCTTGCAAAGAGTAAGTGTGTCTGGAGAGGAAGCCAGACAGGGCAGGAGATGA
Organism: Uromys caudimaculatus; assembly: GCA_028551405.1. Lineage (NCBI taxonomy): Eukaryota > Metazoa > Chordata > Mammalia > Rodentia > Muridae > Uromys > Uromys caudimaculatus. The sequence continues at coordinate 20,781,532 of CM052700.1, read as the reverse complement.
GGAGCTAATGTTTTGAAAAAATGCCTTTATACCAGCCACTTTTAATATGCTCCTCTACAAACCTCAGAAAGCAGGGGGCTGGCAACCAGTGAGCTATGATGCAGGAGATTAAACACACATCCGTTATAGAAGGAACTTGGGGACATTTGATGCAGCTCCCTGCTTGACAAAGTGGGAAGCTGAGGACATGACTCAGAAACTGGCCCTGGAGGGACCTTTCTCTCAGCCCCTTGTAACTCAGGTCCAGTTACCAGGTAGGAGTTCTCAATGGTTTGACTTGGCTTCTTAGCCTGTTTAGAGCCCATAAAATATGACCAACTGGTGTTTGTGCTGGGGGATTGTTTTTCCAAGGGACACTTGATTTTTTTGCTTTGTCATCTCCTGGTTCCTGAGGATAGTTCTCCACAGAGAGCAAACTGGACCCAAGTCCCCTGGCCAACAGGCTTCTGTTTGGAATTTCCACCATGGTATCACAGGTATCATACTGATTCCTGATGTTCCCTTGACCCTTCCAGGAGTTTAAGAACAACCCACAGGCAAGGGCTCCAGAAATTACCCAGCTGCTTTCACAGATCAGGGAATGGGGAATCTTTGATGCTCTGGTTGCTTCCATATTCACACAGGATGTCTGAGCAGCCATGTTTACCGGAGCACACAGCACCCCCAGGGGAGGCTGTCAATCATTTACCTCTAGTCGTGGGCAACATCAGGGCAGCTGCATCTTATCAGGGAGGCTTTGACACATCCCTGCCAAGGAGAGAGCCTAACAGTCCCAGTTGAATGGCTATGCAGACTGTGGGCCCTGCACAGGTTTGCACAAGAGGGCTTTGGTTGGTTCTTCCAACCCGGAGTGGCTAACTCAGGAGCCGCAGCAGCTATGTGCGTTTGGGAAGAAAAGTGGTTGTAGCTCCCTCTAGTGGACTATTGACAGAAATCTGAAGTGGAGAAGGGTAGAAGAGACCTGACTCTCCTGCTGGGTGTCCCTACAAGTAATGAATTTGGTCTTCAGAGGACATTGCTCCCTTCACACCCAGCACAGAAAGCCTTGGTGACAGAGGCTGTTCTCATGATCAAGTGGCAGGCGCACCAGAGTTCCAGGGGGCTGAGCCCCTACCCAGGAGCCATTACCACTCAGCTGTGAACAGGCCAAAAGCATTACTCTCTGAGGCTAGTTTCCTTCCATTTGCCAGGATGTTTAGAGAGCAATCAACCAGCCCAACTTCCATCCCTGTGGTACTCTGAAAGGCTAGGTGTCCGTGACAATCTCCGTCAACTCACAATTGATTGCTTGTCAAAAGAGCATGCTAACAGAGTTTCCCATGGGTGCAGGGAGTCTGACTGCAAGCACGGTCATCCACTTTACCACACGTCACCCCCACGGTGATCAATCATGGTTCTTTTTCTGCATTTCACACACTCTCCCCCAATTAACGGGGGGGGGGGGTTCTACTCTGAGGTCAAGCTGAAAGAGAACAGTCCTCTTCTGTGACTGAACAAGAAAAGATACCAGGCTGCTGGCTGCTGGCTGCTGGCTGCTGGCTGCAATGAAGATGGGACTGAGCAACTCATACTAACATGAGAAGAACATCCACAGGGCCCATCCCACAGCAAGGAGATAAAGGTGATGGCTGATACTTACACAGGCTTACTTATACCGACCCATTTAATCATCACAAAAGCCTTGTGTCATCAGCAGTCTAATAAAACTGCCATTCTTGCCTGGGTACCAGACTCATCTGAATGCTAACCAAAGTCATCTGGTTATTATAACTGCATGCTGCTGAATGCAGAACCTTAACTAAAGCTGAGCCAGTGTGGGTCTCTCTAGGCAAGAGACAGCGCCTATTTCCCGTCATGTGCCTGCACCTGGAAACAAGTTCATCCTGGTGGCCCATGGATGGAGGCCCAAGCCTCAGAGCTATGAATCAAGAAGAGACACTGGGGAGTTACAGGTCATGTTTCCCATTTTTCAGGTGGGCTCATGGCAGAGTGGGGACATGAGGAGGCTTGGTACATGTCACACAGTGTTGGTGCCAAGTGTTCAGATGCTGATCTTAAAGCTCTTTGCCCCCACCAGACTATAAAGCTACTAGGAACTTGAACAGATGACCAGAACTGAGGTCTCACCTCATCCCAGGGAGCTCTCTAGTCACCCAAGACTGTCTTGTTATATCATTTAACTGTCAACTCACCCTGGAAACAGATAGAAATCACCCGTGCAATGGTGCATGACCCTTCCTGTTCTATGACCATAGTCTTGGCATAAGCTCCCTGCACCCACAATGCTCTGGGGCTCTCGGTTACTTCTCTTGGGTGTGTTCTGACACTGGGCTGAGAAGCAGGCTCACCGGACTCTAGGTCTGATAGAAGAGAGAGAAACGTGAGGAGAGGCGTGAAGAGCTGAGAGGGAGTCTGTGTGGGAGAGGAGAGTGAGAGACAGGGAATGACTCATGAGAACTCTGACGTATCTCATCCCAGGCCCAGGGTCAGGATGACAGATGGGCATGATGGCAGCAGCTGCCCCCTCCCACTGGCTTTCTGGAGAAAAAGAGGTGGAGCTGTCAATGCTCAGACTTTAATGCACCTGCCCTGAACACTGGGGAGGAAACGGGAGCCACTCCACTGGTAGGGAGTCAATCTGAGCCCCGGCTCTGTGACTACGTGTGCATGTCTGTCCTTCAGTGGCAGCCCAGGAGTGGGTCCAGACAGTGGGGCCCACATGCTGACATGCTAGCTTGACTGCCTTTCTTCCCTACCTCACCTCAGACTCCCGGCCTTGACATCACCCTTGCTGCCCATCCTCGCACGGCCTACATCTGACCTCTCTTGTTGGCACCGCTTTCCCTAAGGATGGGATCTGTCTGTGTCTCACTAGCTCCACTGCAACAGCCCAGACCAAACCCTCCACCCTCTAATCTGTTCAGGTTCATCAGTGGTAAGTCTGATAAAATTAAAATGTGGTCAATCACTTCTCAAAATCCTGCAGGGATGGCTTCCCACTGTCTCAGAGCACATAAGTCCCTGACTGGCCTGCCTCATCTTTCTGCCCTGTGGCTCTCTCTACATCATCTCCTTCCCTGTCGATGGCCTGCCAATCTGCAGATGCTCCTCTGTCCTCCTGAAACACAGCAGCTCTGCTCCTCCCTCTGCGTGTGCACCGAGTGGGTTATCTTCTCCTGTTATCTACACGACTTATCCAATGACCTCCTGGACTTCAGTCAAGCACCACCTCCTCAATCAACCTTTCCCTGCCTCTCTTTTCTCAATATTCCTACACTGCAGATGAGCTCACCTACCGTACAGATATCTAATCATTTACTAAGTGCCTGTCTTCCCTGCACAGAGCCCAATCTTACCACTTTTATTCATTAGTAAATCTCTGGCAACTAGAAAAAAACTGCCCAACATATAGCAGATGCACGAGAAACAGTGGATGAGCAAACCATCAGATGCCAGATACAACTGGAGAGGTAGACCCTTGGAGGAGAGGTCAGCCACTGGGATTATTTAGCAGGAAGAGAAACCTGGCTGTAAAAAGGATGTGCGTGTCTCTGGGTGCGTGTGTTGGAGGTATTTGACAGCCATCTTCCCTTATAATCAATAGTTTCTGAGCTCTTGATCACTTGACTGTGCGTTCTTTGACTATATCAGCCAGAGCCTACGCTTATCCATTCGATCTCTGTCACTGGTCCAGCTGACACTCACGAGCGGTCCTTCTACACTGGGTGTTCTGCTGAACACCAGGTAGGTTGTGGTTCAGAATATGGTCCATAGAGTAGGGCGACCAACCCTGCTGTGACAACAGATCTAAGAGGATTTTAACATTAAAGAAGACTCCCAAGTGCACACACCCTGCCCCTGGCCATACCTAATTAGGAAGTAAATTTAGAGCCACAGGAATGAATACTTGGGTGTGTGGCTATGGGTGAAGATGGCCCTCTCCAGAGACCTCAGATTTGTATAGGAGTGTTTGTTGGGGAACTTCTAGAAATAACATTACTGCTACTCTCATGAGGAAAAGCAGTCAACTATGGGCTTCAAGGACAGCAACAAGAGTCACTACAAGGGTATACATGGCCAGAGAGAGAGAGAGAGAGAGAGAGAGAGAGAGAGAGAGAGAGAGAGAGAGAGAGAGAGAAATCTCAGCATTGAAGAACCCAAGACGGGGAAATCATAAGTTCAAGATCATCTTTGTCTCTATAGAGAGTTGGAGGGCAGCCTGGGCTACATGTGAAAGCCTGTTTCAAATAAAGAAAACAAAGACCACTCTCACTACCCAGAGAGGCCTGTGAATGGCCTCAGGAGGCTCTGGGAAGCTGCTTTAAAGACAATTCTGACCTTGGCACATGCTCTGTGATATAGACTCAAGAGGCAGATTTGGCAGGCAATGGGCTCTATCTCTGGTCTCCTCAGGAAACATCCCCTCCCTGAGGCACTCTGCAGAAGCTGAAGGAGGCCTTCCCTGTGGCCCATGGGTAGCCAGCACCTGGGGTGACAAACCCTAGGAAGCTGACCAAACACTTCAGCATCTCAGTATCTGCCTGCCTTTATCAAGGCCTGTGACATGAGTCCTGGTATTAGCTATCAGGGTTGTCACACAGCAGAAGGCAAGGCCTCTGAGACTGTCATTTATTTATTAGTTACTCTTCCCCAGCCAGCGAGTGCCTGGGCAACTCTGCAGCACACTCACGAATTCTTAGGATCCCACATCATCCTGACACCTTGGATCAGATCAGCAGCTCCCCCTCTCTTCCTATGGCCCCACCCCAACATTCAGAATCCCATCTTTCACGGCAAGAAAGTCCCCCGTCTCAGCCTTTTCCGTCCAGGTCACTGCTTGTGGAAGGCCACCAGGGGTTGTCAGGCTGAGTTATTCAGTGGTTAAGCGGGGGAGTCTCATCCTCCAGAGAAGTTAAAGGTCAGGTACTCTTTGGATGCATAGGCTTTCCAGAGTGGCCCCGTGCAGCACAACCCTGCAGAGGAAGAAGGAGAACAGGGAGGTTCAGTTAGGGACATGAGGACAGAAACAGGGGAGATGTCATCATGCACATTAGAAACTGGCTTCTTGAGGCTGGACAGATGGCACTGCTGCTCTTGCAGAGGACCTGGGTTCAATTCCCAGCACCCATGTAGAGGCTCACAATTTTCTGCAACCCCAATTCCATGGGCTTTGACACCCTCCCACAGACATAAAGACACTGATGCACATTAAATAAATAAATGAATAAATAATAAATAAATAAATAACTGACTCTTTAAGGGTCACCTCTTCTGGTAGTCATACGAACCCACTACCAAACCGCTACTCTCCAGTTTGGCTCAGCCGGCTCCCATCTTGCACTTGGACGCCAGAACTGTCCAGTTACAGCCGAGCACAAGCAGCCTGAAGCCATTTCTCCATACCTGAGCAAGCCAGTTCAGCAGCAGCTAAGCACTTGCCTAGTCAGGAATCCCAAGTCCCTGGATGCAGCTTCCTCAAGATGGAAACTGAATTACACATCATGAACTCAGTCCTATGCTTCCCTCACAACCCTCACAGGTCAGCAGAGTCAGTATAATTCCTACATCGATCACCCACCAAGACACACTGAAAACCATTTGATCTAGAGCTAACAATGGCAGATTAGAAAGCACTCGCCGTACAAGGTTGATGTTCTGAGTTTGATCACTGAAATCCATGGTGGGAAGAAAAGGACTGAGTCATTTAAGTGTCCTCTGACCTTAGCACATACTGTGCTCTCTCTCTCTCTCTCTCTCTCTCTCTCTCTCTCTCTCTCTCTCTCTCTCTCTCTCTCACACACACACACACACACACACACACACACACATCCCAATTTTTTTACTTAAAAAAAAGTTCTCCAATAAATAACAGAGGTTTTTTGTCCATGAGAAAACAACAGGTTGCTTCAAATCAAGAACTGTTTGGTTTTTTTTAAAATCTAGAAATAAGGGACATGATTTTCCACGTAAAAGGCTACTACTCCTCCGAGAAGAGATTGTCCTGGCCCCAGAGAGGGGAAGGGAAGCTCTGAAGGGCCTCAAAACAGGAGTCTTGCCAGAGACAGAGACCACGTTCAACAGGAGGGTAGGGGCCCATGGAAGTCAAGACGGAGGTTAAATTCAGCCCAGTGCAGCCATCATTTACACTGCTGACATGACATTTGCTGCCCACAGTAGATTTACACTGCTGACATGGCATTTGATGCACACAGTAGGAGATTTACACTGCTGACATGGTGTTCGCTGCACACAATAGGAGATTTACACTGCTGACATGAAGCTTACTGAACCCCATTCTCCTGTCAGTGACCAAATAATGACAAGTACATAGAAAATATGTAAAATACAGAAAAAAAGATCCTTAGTAGGTCAGAGGAAAATAAGTCATGTAAGAAATGAAAGATGACTATACCCCAGCCTCCTACTGGGGCATCCATGAATGCTATTTACACAGTCACAATAAAGAAGAACTGAATGCAGAGATATTAAAAATTGCAACATCATACTACAGTGGGTGGAGAAGGTATCCAAGGTGCTCGTGTGTGTTGTGGAGAGTCATCGTGGATGATCTTCCATGGTAGGAAGCGAATTGTTCTAAGGCTTAGAAGACGAAATTTTGAAAGCAATACAAGTACTGCACAGGGAGTACCGCAGTAGGTCTGGACAGAACGCTGACGTGAAGGAGGGAGCGTTCCTAAGAGCAGGAGGGGGGAGCGTGAGAGCTGGGCTGTTTAGTGTTGGTTATGGGGCTTCCTGAGGTAACTGGTTCTTTTAAACGTGAACTATTATTTTCATTTCCCTTTAGAGCAGTGGTTCTCAACATGTGGGTCGTGCCCCCTTTGGTGGTTGAACAACCCTCTCAAAAGTGGTCGAATGTCAGATATTTACATTACAATTCATAACAGTAGCAGAGTTGCAAAATTATGAAGTAACAATGAAAGAATTTTATGGTGGGGGTCACCACATCATGAGGAACTGTATTAAAGCCTTGGGAAGGTTGAGAACCGCTGTTTTAGAGGGACGGGAAAGATATATGACAATTTCACAAACCCAAAAGACACAGTGTCAAGCTTGAAAAAAATAACCAACTTACAGGACTGCCAGATTTAACAAAAGCAAGAAAGAAGGAAAGAAAAGAACATCCAGCAAAATGTGAGCAAAATGTGAGAAGAACAGATCAACGTCGTTTAGCATGATTGTGTCCTAAATATTGCAGACATTACTCATGGTTTATCTGAAGTTCAGATTTAATGAGCATCCTCCACTTTATCCAGCAAACTGCCGTCCAGAACATCCACACCAAGGCCCAGAGCCACGGCTGCAGAGCCAGGACAAGGAGATCCTAACACTTTCATAAGGCAGCAGGCTCACATGGAGGAAAATCAGGAAAAGCCTCGGCTTTCTCATGGTAAGATTGGGGGTCAGGAAACAGGAGTGCGGTGCCTTCAAGATTTTAAGGAAGAATGGCATCTGTCCTGGAGTTTCCTATCCATCCAGTCACAAAAGAAGTTTGAGAACAGAATAAAGGCACTAGGCATGCCAACCTTAAAACTGGACATACAGCAACGCACCCACAAAACCTTCAAATGTGTGGGGACAGAGGGAACAGAGATGGAGGGAATGGCCAACCAATGACTGCCCCAAATTGAGACTCATCTCATAGGCAAGAACCAAACCCTGACACTATTAATGATATTCTGTTATGCTTGCAGATCAGTATCCTAGCATAACTGACCTCTGAGAGGCTCTATCCAGCAGCTGATGGAAGCAGATGCAGAGACCCACAGTCAAACATCAGATGGAGCTCAGGGAGTCTTGTGGAAGAGTTAGGGAAAGGATTGAGGGACCCGGAGAGGGATAGGAACTCCACAGGAAGACCAACAGTGTCTACTAACCTGGTCCCTTGGGGGTTCCCAGAGCCTGAACCACCAGCCAAAGAGCTAGAATGGCCTGGACCTAGCCCCTTGCTCATATGTAGATGGGCAGCTTGGTCTTCATGCAAGTCCGCTAACAACTGGATCCGGGACTATCCCTAAATTTGTTGCCTGTCTGTGGATCCTGTCTCCCTAACTGGACTGCCTTGTCTGACCTCAGTGGGAGCAGATGTGCCTAGTCATGCAGAGACTTGAGACGCCAGGGTTGAGTAACACCCAGGGGGGACTTCCCCCTTCTCAGAGGGGGAGAATGGGGTAGGAGCTGTGGGAGGGGGGACTGGGAGGAGAGGGAGCAGATATTGGAATGTAATCTGAATGAATTGATTAATGAAGAAAAACTGGACATTCATTCATTTCTTAGAAGATGCGTCTAAGATCCACCCCACCCAAACTAAAGCAAAATCAGACGGGGAGACTGGAAGGTTTCAGAATGGAAGACCCAGGTGGTAGGGGACCAATACAGAGCCCACATGGAAAGTAATATAGAGGGGTTTTCCTACTGTGTCAGAGAGCTCAGAAAGAACTGTAAATGTGAACACAGAAAATTAATCAGGTGAAGAAAATGAGGCAATTATTAACAAAGTGTTTACAAGAGATTAAACAAACATTATCATAATGCATTGCTCGGCAATGCAGAAAATAATACTTGATCGTGATAATGGCATAAACACTAATGTAAACAAAACATTAAAAGGGGGCAAAAACACGCTCCAGGCACGTGGCTGCAGCCGCAAAGTCAAGAGCTGGCACTCTGTGACTCAAAGACCGTAGGCTAGCCCACAAGAGCCTCCATGTTCTCACCCCACTTTCCAACTCTTACTTCACTCCTTCCAGCTCCCCACCTCACCCATCTTACTCCACGGGGAAGGCTCCTCGAATCTTTCATTCTCAGTTACACCATGTGCTCCTACCTCAGGGTGTTTGTACTGCTGCGTGTGACCTTTGCACGGAGTGACCTCCTGTAATATCCACAGGGCTTACTGGCTTAGCCCACCAGGCCTTTGCTGAGTCAGCATCTTCTAGATCAGGCCCCCAATTCCTTACATAACGCTGTTTCTTCTCTAACTCTCCCTACAGTTCTCTTGACTGGCATGTACTTACTTATCGCCACTTTCCCTTAGCATGACATCACCATATCATAGGATGGCAAAGCAATATATATTAGTTACCTTTCCTGTTACTGTAACCAAATACCTAGGAGAAGCAACTTAAGGGAGGCACAGTTTCTTTTGGTATACAGGTTAGCAGGATGCAGGCTGTTGTGGCCTGGGAAGTCTGGAGGCAGGAGCTGGTCACATTTCATCCACAGCCAGGAGAAGACAACAGAGAACAGACAGGAAGTGGGGCAGGAACCACTTTGATGATTTTGATCATGGACCTGTTATAGCTGAATGTCCCAAGGACTCATGTACTGAAGGCTCAGACGACAAGGTGACACTCACTGACTGTGGGACCTTTAGGAAGTAGGGTCTAGCAGGAGGTCCTTAGATCCTTGGGGGCTTGCTCTTGAAAGAGACACTGAGACTGCAGCCCCATCTGCACTCTCCTTTTCATCCTGCCAATGAGGTGAGCAGTTTTGATACACACACACACACACACACACACACACACACACACACACACACACACACACACACACACACACGATGCTGCTTTACCCCAGGCTCTAAGCAGCATGGTCAAGGAATCAGACTAGAACTTCCAAAACTGAACCAGGGTGGAACCTTTTTACTTTATGAGTTTGTCATGGTCTCAGATGTTTGTTACAATGACTGAATTGACTCAGATTTCCAGCCTCCAGAAGTGTTAGAATGTTAAACTCTGTTGCTGAAGTCTCCAGGCTCTGGTAGTTGGCTATATAACCTGACCACATGTGACTTGAGAAACCATGAGGCCTTCCCTATGTCTGGAAAAAAAGATACAAAGATCATCACCATCTCCAGATGTGCTCAGGGGCAGAAAGCCTCCTGGACACATGGAAGTTCTTTGTATAATGACCTTGAACATTAAGCAGCACTGCTGTGGGCTTCCTTTACCCACTGAGCCATCTTAATCTTCTCATCTAAATCATGTGTGGCGTCCACGGGAGAATTCTGCAGTGAGTTATCTACAGTCCTGGGCATGCCCCTCATCCTGTGTTGCTATGGCGGTATCTAGGGTGTGTATGACCTTTCCCATGCTGAAAGAGCCATGGAGGAACCGGACTGCAGCAGATACTGCTTGTTATATTTGTCAGTTTGGGGAAAGGATGTTACTACTTTGGCTAGCCAATGTCCCTTTGTCCTCCTTTTTGTAACAGAGCATGAACTTCCTCGAGAGAAGTCACCTCCATGTTTCATCTCAGCCTGAGTTCTTTGGGCTACACGGACGGCACCTTCCCTCTGAGGTGTGAGTATGAACTGGATACAGCCGAGGTGAGCATGCCATTCCTTTGGTCTAATCATTTGTCCAGGTGGATGCAGACTATTAAAGATCATACTATGTATAGACTTACCCTGAGTAAGCACATGGATGAACAGAACTGAACAGAATCCATAGAAACAGCCCTATAAAACTGGATATGGTGGCCCAAACTTATAGTCCCAGCTCTCAAGAGGCTGAGGCAGAAGGATTACTGTGAGTTGAAGATCAGCTTGCTCTACCTAGTGACTCCTGGGCAAGAGTACATAGTGGGGGTTGGGAGAAGGAGGGATACAGAAACAGAAAGAGAAAAATAGCTCCATATAAGTATGGACAACTGATTTTCAAGAGTTTTAAAAGAACAGTTGAATGATGGAGAACGGTTCAGATGATGTAGACAGAGTGGGTGTCTAACCATTGAATTAAAAATGAATTTTCACATATGCTTCTTACCTACATAAAGACCAGTTCAAGCAGAGCGTAGATATCAATCATAACATTTAAAACCATGAAATTCTTAGACTAGAAGAGAAATGCCTGGGGACCACTGAACATCACATCAAAGATACAGACTGACCATGGTAGCACATTCCTTCAGGAGGCAGAAGGAGATGGGTCTCTGCATGTCCAAGGCCAACCTAGTCTACACAGCGAGACCCAGTCCAATCAGGGCTATATAATAAGACCCTACCTCAAAATAAGTGAATAGGTAAGATTAAATAAATACATGAATCCTTTTAAAAATTATTTCAAACAGAATCACAATTCCTCAAGAGTGTGTTGATGAATTTGACTTTATCAAAATTTAAAATTATCCAATTATCTAACCCTCTTAAGGGGTTGAAAACAAAAACCACTGACTGTAAGAAAATATTTGCAAACCACATGGTTGATAAAATATTCATTTCCAGACTATCTGAAGAACTGTAAAAACTCAGTAGTTTAAACAAAAACATTTAAAAATTGAGAAAAAGACCAGATCACTGGAGGAACTACACAGACAGCCATCACTACATTCCTAGCAGAATAGCTACAGTTACTTACATATGTTAATTATATGTACAGTTTATATGCATAATTTACAGTATATATACATACACACACACATTTTACATACTGACACAGATCAACAAGGCTCCCCCAGTAGCAGTCTCTGGTGACTTCCAGTGTAGGCTACTATTTCCCAGGTGTCAACTGCAGGACACAAAGCCAAGAGGAATGAAGACAGACAGGCCAATCTTTCCCTTTGTTTCTGAATAAACCTATTTGCCAAGTCTCTCCCTTTCAGGACTTCCTGGCCACCATGAATATTTTATAAAGGATGATCCAGGAATGAGATACTGCTTTATACACACAAAGACACACACACACACACACACACACACACACACACACACACACACAGAGAGAGAGAGAGAGAGAGACAGAGAGAGAGAGAGAGAGAGAGAGAGAGAGAGAGAGAGAGAGAGCTCCAGATCACCTGAGAGAGAGCTTCTGGGACTGGCCAAGAGAATTTTAGCTTGACCCAAGGAAATGATTCTGTCAGATGATGAGCAGCTTCCCTCCTCTCCCCGGCATGCCCCATGCCTATTTTCCAGAGTATCATGGATGCTGTCTACTCTAGAGGACTCTTGGAGAAGTGTCTTCAGCTCGGTATGTCTTACTCCAGCCATAGGCTTCATTCTCAAAGGGAACCAGAAGCTAAAAACTCCACAGTTGCTGTTTTAAAGGCCTTAGCTTGGAAGTGTGAGTTACACAGCACAAGCTAACAGGTGCATTGTCAGTGTGGGAGCTGCCTTTCCCGGAGAGACAGCACTACAGATGAGATGCTTGTATTTTATGTCCTCCTGTTAGTTTGTTTTTAAAAGCCATTGTCAAGGCTTCAAGGCTGGGAAGAGAGCCCAGTCAGGAAAGTGATTGCCCTTCAAGTATGAAGACCTGAATTCAATCCTCAGAACTCACGTGTTTTTTTTTTAAAAAAAAAAAAGCCAAGCATAATGGCGTGGGCCCATAACTCCAGCCCTGGGGAGACAGAGACAAGAGACAGGAGATGGCTGGGCTCACTGGCCTAGCTGTCTAGACTACTTGGCAAGCTCAGGCCAATGAGAGATCTTATCTCAAAAAACTAAATGGACAACCTTCCTAAGGAATGTCATGGGGTTGTCTTCTGGACTCCACATACCCCATACACACAGATACAGAGGGGGGGGGAGAACCATTGTCAGAAGCAGCCAACAGCTCCCTGACTTAGCAGTGCCCTGAGGATGAAAAAGGACAGAGTGACCACAAGCAACTCCAAACATGCCACTATGGGGGGCATTATATGATTTTAAAGCCACCCCAGTTTCAGAACGGAGCAGTGTGACAGGGAGGACTTTCTACTACAGATCCCAGATTATGTGCTAACCCCACTGATCTCGTTAGAACACACCAGGAATGCCTGTGGTATGAGATATGGCAAAATGCACGTCTCTTGTTTTATTTATTTGGGGGGAATGTGCTAAGGCTGGAAATGGAACCAGAGGTTCACCTGGTACACAGTCTACCACTGAGCCTTATAGTTCCCCATTTTTAAGTTCAAAATAGACTAAAAGGTGTACGAAATGACCCAAGGTCCCAGTGTCACCAAGGGGGGGGGAGCAGGGCAGAGACAGAACTAGGTCAGCAGATACAGGGACTTGTGCAGTCTCTACTCTGCCTCACACAGCACCTAGCTAGGGTCATTTCTTCAAAGTCTAAGCTGGTCCATTACCTCTTAGTCAAGAGAATGTGTGAATTAACCCTTTGGGCTCCAAGACCCGCCTATGCTATGTGCATGGGCGGTCATGGAGCCTCAGGACAGTCAAGCCATCTTTCCAGCTCCTCAGTTCTTTTTTTTTTTTTTTTTTTTTTTGCTTGTACACCCAAGCAAAGCAGTGTATGGATCAGATCCCTCAAGCACCTGTGGTTTGGATGACGTCTCTCTCTCCCACAGACTGACCAGCCTGCACCTTCCAGACCCACTAATGGTCTTAGAAAGAGACACAGACTGACTCAAGGTCAGTGATAACAGAACCACTATGGGGATGAGTCCCGAAGTACCAGCCTGCCTTCCCTGGGATGCACCCTTGTGGGTGACGGGCAGGGAGGGGCTTGCTGTGAAGGTCTCCAGGCCACTCTGACAGGTAAAGAGCTAGCAAGCCAGCTTTTCTGGTCAAGCAGCTACAGGAACTACTCTGCCTGTCTGTCTGCCCCTTCCTTCCTTCCTTCACTCACTCAAGAAAGGAGAGTTAGCCTTCTCCCTCCTCCTCTCCCCTCTCTCCAAATCTTCCTACCCAGCAGAAGTCACAGCTACACAAGGGACTGTTGTGTAAGAGGAGAGAGACAGAGTCAGGGCTGCATTGCTAGCTGACAGTGAGCTTTTCCTGAAAGCTGAGGATCAGAAGTCACCAAGGACACAACTGTCCTCCGTGCCAACACAGAGTGCTCAAGCCCTGGCACAGGAATCTGCTGTCAGTGGCTTCTGCTTGGGGACAAAGCTGCATTTCACAGGTACAGGGGATGGTAGCCGCAGTCCTGGTCCTCTGCCCTGTGCAGCAGAGGTACTGCAAGGCCCACCAGCATTGCCAGAGAAGCAAAACTCCTCCTCCTCCCTCCTCCCGAGCACCAGCACCCTAGGATAGAGGCTGCAGGAGCCCCACGCAGAAGCCTGCAGCCGCTGGGAGCTTCTCCAGGACACTGCCTAGTCTGGACAAGGGGAAAAAGGTTTGGAGGAGAAAAGAGAGAGGAAGATGGCCCTTGGTTGGAGCCGGGGAGAGAGGCGGAACCTATAGTTGGTGGCCAGCTGGGGGGGTGGAGGGGTAGGGGGACATCATGGTTTCTGGGTGTGCCTCAGTTCTCTGGTGGGAGTCACATCAAGCAGGGAACTTCCAGTTATTGTGACTCCAACCCTCTGCAGTAGCCTCACATGAAGGACTCAGATGAACTATGGGGCCTTTGAGGAGGTGGGGAGTGGACACAGGGGGGAGGAACACTCTTGAGGTGGATCCAAGCTGGTGATGGGTGGCCATGGGGAAGACAGGACACAGTTGTGAGGCTGCTACAGTTTAGATGGGACTCCCTTAGAACTGTCAAGGTGCTAGAATTTCTACAGAGTATTAGCGGGGAAAGGGGGCTTAACCTGAGAGCTGAGAGTCAGAGAACTGTTGTCAGAGCACTGGGGTTAACATGATGTGGGCTGCCAGGCTGCACTCAGTGCCATTCCCTAACTGTGCTGTGGGTGAGCATGCAGGAGGTGACACAGATGCTGGTGCACGGGGAGGCTCTCTGAGAACCAGGGGTGGTAGCAGAGGCAGAAGAGGCAGTGATAGAGGCTATGGTTATTTCCCTTTGGACCACTCTCAAGGGCTCAGGTTGTAGCTCAACAGCATGTCGTGGGGCCTGGGTCTAAGCTTCATCACTGCCGGTAACTATATACCCGAACAGACAGGTGAATGAATGAATAGTGCCTGGCAAAGTGCTGCTAATGAAAGGTAATGCTGTGTCATCTTGGGCAACTGAGTCTGCCTCTTCCAGCCAAGGACAATCATAAAATTGCCTGCTCTGCTGGTTCGCATAGATTGTTATGGTAGTCCATGGTGTGTATATATATGTGTGTGTATATATATATGTGTGTGTGTGTGTATATATATATATATATATATACACACACACACACATATATATATACACAGGGAAAGCATGATGTGAGCATCTCCAAACAAGCTGTTGACAGAACTCTAGAACTACTCTGGAAACTGAGGCAGACAGACACCAAATGAAGGCTTAGGGATAACTTTGGCTACCATAGCTCATTTGTATTCCCTCCTGTCTTAATCTTCCCTCATTCTTTGCCTGGGCAGTCTGTCACTCTGGTGGAGGAGGAAGAGCAGCATTGGATTTGACTGACCAGAGTAACTCTACCCTCAGAGCACATAGCTGTAGGTGGCATTGGAGGTGTGATTCTCTCCCTAGCAGGCGAGATTCTGACGACCTTCCCTGAAATAGAGCTCTACTGCTTCTATTACTTGCTGCATGTGTTCAGCTCTTGGAATTGGAGGGGCACAAATACCAACATCCTTGGATACTCGGGCACCCCCCTTTTGAAAATGTAGATCATCCCTTGGTAATTTACAGTACAGTTCTGTGTGGGTACTTGTTCGGTATTGTTTAGAGAATGATGACAAGAAAAACTCTATGATAACTCTGTACAGAGGTATCATACCCTAAGTATTTGTGATGCGAATGTGGGTGAATCTACCGATGGAAGCCACAGGACACAGCAGCTCTGGGAGAGGTCAGGTGGATACATGTGCCTACCTCACAGGCAAGGCCAGCGGTAGCAACAAGACATTGGAATATTGGGAAGGCCCCAGAAAATAGGTCTTCACCCTCACGGCGCTCCAGACTCTCACTTCCTGTCCTTTTGCTGTCTACCAAGCTGGATTTACATAATTGACCCAGATTGGTGTCTAGGTACAGGATTTAAAAATCTTCTCAAGAGACTGATATGAGACTCTAGGATCCAGTACCATCAGCCAGAGAAATTTTGGTAATGACCATGTCACACCTTTACATTGAATGACACTTCGTTCTTCATTCATATATATATATATATACACACACACACACACACACACACACACACACACACACACACACACACACACACACACCTCATCAAACACCCCAATGGGAAAAAAGAGAAGATGGCAAAAACCTATGAACTCCTATTGGCAACCGTGTTCCTGAGAAATATGGATGATGTGACCCTGCCAGGCATCCTGGAGGCTGTTCAGTTCAGTTCTTCCATCTCACAGGGGTGACATTAGCTTAGTAATTGAACGAGGGACTCCAGTGGCTGACTATCTAGGTCAAATGCCACCACCTTACTTCCCTGTATGAAATGGGTGAGCGGTGGGCAAGTGGGCGGCTAAGATGGGCTGTGCAAGCAACACAGCATTTGTTTGTTTATTCCAGATGGGGAAAGCAGGGGCCTAGAAAATGACTTCATCTGCCCAACTACTTGGCCCCAGAGAGCCTAAGGAGAGAGTTTTGTGTGGGAACAGATATTCGTACTGAGTGTTCTGAGTCAGCATTTCTGTCCCACTGTCACTGAAAGCTTTGATAGGAAAAGTTGTTCTTATTTTATTTGTACTGTGTTTTTAAAGATGTTTTATAACAGTATTTAATTATGGGTGAGTGTATAGGTCTGCATGTGAGTATGTGCACATGTGTGCAGGTGCCTGCAGAGGCTAGAGGTCTCAGATACCCTGGAGCTGGCATTACAGATGCTTGTCAGCAGCCCAGTGTGGGTACTGGAAACCAAACGTGGGTCCTCTGAAGAGAAGCAAGTACTTTTAACTTCTGGGCCATCTCTTCAGCCCCTCTAGTTTATATTTGATAAAATAATTTTTCTTTTTTTTTTTTTAATTTGCCTATTTATTTATGATGTGTCTCGATTAGCCCAGGGCTAGTCCTGAGTTCACTATGTGGTCAAGGATGACAATGAACTCCCGATTCTCCTGCCTCTACCTCCTAGGTGCTGAGATTGCAGGTGTGCCCACCATATCTGGATTAAGATTCCTTTTAAATGATATGATGCATGACTTCTGCAGTGAAACAGATGCAGGGGCAGCTGAACTAGATGAAAATCTCTGCCTCAGTGTCTTGGTTGTGGGACTCTGGTGCTATTTACTGTTTGGATTGGATTGCTTTTCATAATAAGTAGAGAGGTTGCTTTTAGAGTCAAAACTCAAAATGTTTGGTTTTGGCAACATGTTCCAAATGAATCAGCAATTTAGAAGCCTACTGTGCTGGTTACTCTTAATTGTCAACTTGACATACTTTGAAACCACCTTGGAAGAGAGTCTCAATAAGGAATTATCTGGATCAGGTTGGCCTGTAGGCATGTGTGTGGAGACTATCTGCATCTTACTGAGGAATTATCTGGATGAGGTTAGCCAGTAGGCATGTCTGTGGAAGAATGTCTTAGAATGTCTTGATTGTTAATTGATGTAGAAAGACTCAGGCCATTGTGGGCAACACCATTCCCTAGGCAAGGGAATCCTTAAGAGTACAAGGGAGGAAAAGGCTAGCTGAGCACTAGGCATGCATCCATTCATTTCTCTCTGCTCTTGACTGGGCAAGTGATGTGACCAGCTGTCTTAAGTAAGTGCTGCCTTGATTTCCCTGTAATAATGGATTATAACATAGAATTGTGAGCTAAAATAACACTTTTCTCCCCTCCATTGTTTTTGTTGAGGTATTTTAACATGAAACCAGAAATAAAATTAGGACACCCACCCAAGTTTTTTACACTGTCAGGTCTTACTCCTGCAAGCTGAAAGGACAACAGGAGCCAAGGATGATGAATGATATCAAAGAGTGGCAGAACAGGGTAGAACAGGGTCTAACCTGAAGCTTCCTGAGCAAAACTGCATTCTACCCTAGAGCTGCTGCATGGCACACAATGCAATGCCTGCCTCACCTGTGGGGTTACTCTTCCAGGAGCAGAGAACCAGTTCTTAAGGATACCAGAGTGTGTACCAATCTCTCTCGCCCTCTGCTGTGGGCTCCTTTCCAAAAGCCCGAGATGCTGCTTAGCATCTGGCTGGTTTGCATCTCCTGCTTCTCCTTAATATAGAAAAGCCTTTCCATGCCCAACATTTTTCCAATCACAATGCCAAGGTGTGTGACACAGCCAAAAAGCAATGAGTGTTTATTTTGCAGCGTCGAAATAGAAAGAATGGTCTGGAAACACTTAATAACTAAGATAGACCTCATCTAAGAAAAACAAAAGGGAAATAAAGAAGAGAGGGATGAGAAGAAGGGGAGGACAGAGGGATGGAGGGATGGAGGGATGGAGGGGAAAGAGAGGGAGAGGAAGGAGGAGGGAAAGTAGAAAACCAGATTTATCACACCTTATAGTGGATAAAATTATTTCTCTACAAACTGTCTTATATAACCTGCTCAACACATATTTCAATGGTATGTTCTGCTCTTTGTCTATAAAATAGGAAGCTGACATAGAGTATATGAGCTGTGAGATGCAAATCATACTCTATGAAGTTGTAATTGCAGCAAGCTCATCTCTTCTCAAAGAGCACTCCAGTGACAACTGCTTAGCAACCATGCCTGCTGGGTGTGCAGCGAGGCAGCTGTGCCTTCAGCGAAGGTTCTAGAGCATCCATAGAGTTTTCAAGCAGAAACTCAATCATCCACACCAATCATTTCACATCATAGGTCAAGACCACGGGCCAGAGAGAAGACTCATGGCCATGCCTTGTGACTTCCTGGAGGTGACACAGCAGGACGATCCAAGATGGCATTTGATTTCCATCTGCTCTGACTATTTCTAGATTTAAGGATCAGAGTAACTAAATATCAGAAACTCTTTCAAGGTTCAGGGGATTCAGAAAAGGAGCGAGTGCCACAGCACCAACAGGCAAGAGCAGCTAGTTCTCTCTCCTTTTGCCTTAGCATGGAAGGGAAACTATACCAGACACCTTTAAGAGGACTGATTAGCAGCCACAAAGTGGGCCAAGTGAAACACTAATGGTTGGTGTTCCCATGGACTCAAGTGCAATAGAATGAAGGAGCTTCCGTTCTCCACAAGTTTCTCAATCAACTGCTTGGGGTATACTTTTCTATGAGTTGCAAACAAAATCTCCTTTAAAGATAAAAAGGGGGTGGAGACATGGCAGTACAAACTAACTTGGAAAAATACCAGATGAAAGAATCAAGATGTGTTTAATTGCTGCCGGGTTTCTCAGAGCATTTCATTTGTGTTTATATACAATGTATCCATCCGTGAGGCACTGTGTCTGAAACCAGTGCCTGGAAGTGGTATTCACATGGAATGCCATGTAAGGTGACATGTTCTGCACTGCCGGGCAGCTCTGAGATGAGTTGCTTAGCTCACTTGGTTGACTGAGCATCCATCTGAGGAAAGGACCAGACAGGAAGGAAGACATTTAAGGTGCAGCAGGTGCCATGTGACCAGAACATGAGGGAAACAGCAAAAACCAGGAATCTCAGATAAAAACTACATCAAGGAATTAACACTTGAGTAATGTCTCTTGTGAGTCTTGAGAAGACGCCTGGCACCATTAGGAAACGTGTAAAGCAGAGCAGAGCAGAGGACCCCAAGACATTTGGATTCGCACTCTCCTCCCTTCTTCTCTCCCCCTCCCCTCCCTCCCCATTCTTGCCTTCCTACAGCACTTGTATTGAACCTAGAGCCTCTTTCATGAGATTTGAGCGGTCAGCTGACTGACTTGCAAATTAAAGTAAGTCCTGATGACTGTACACAGAGCCGATGCTTTATCTGCAAACCAAGTCATAGTTTGCATTGACCTGTAATCCCAACGAAGAATGCTGACCTCACACACATGATTAGAGGCACATTCATGAGCCTGCTGGTGAGGTAGGAAGCACCTTACCTGTGCCCTCAGTCAACACAGTCACTCTACCCAGCAAGAGCAGCCCAGAAGTCAAGCCAGGGGTACACTGACCGTGTGACCTGTCCACACTCAGCCTGTCCCCAGTCCTGCAGGACGTGTACTCTGACCACAGCGGCTTGTCATTCACAGTGTGTGGCACTGTCAACATTAAAGAACTTTTCTCTAAAAGGATGTTAAAGCCCCCTCACATAAGGCATCCTTGTTAGAACCAAGTATTCAATGACTGCAAATGAAAGCATGAAAATAAATGAAGTACTAGAAATATATATATGCACACACACACACACACACACACACACACACACACACACACACATACACACACGGAGAGAGAAGAGAGAGATAATAACTACATGTTACTGAATGTTTATTGAATGCCAGGCTTCCTGTGTGCCAGACATGACCAGAGTTAACAAGATCTCCCATAATTCTACAGGAGACTTCTATCGGTCAATCAGTTTCACAGAAGAGGAAAAACTCAGAGCCTCCTAACTCTCTCAACGTCACACAGTTCACAGAATTGGGGTGGCAGTGTCCAGAACTCACTAGCTCCAAGCTATGCATACTTTGTCCTCTTCCTGAACTGTCAAAGGCATTTGTGTCAGCATGGAGTCCTGAGGGGGACAAGAAATGTCAAGCTGCACATCTGCCAAGGTGTCACCTTCGGAGTCTAAAGTCAGTTAGGACTCCTTCTCTAAGTCCCCACTCTGAAGCATGCACTTCAATTTCTCTCAGATCTGTTTGGCTACAGCAAGCATTCCCTTTGGTTGCAGGAGAGGGAGGCATTGGGATTGTGAATACAGTCGCCAGTTCTGCTTCCTAGTTCTATTGACTGCACGTTGTTCTGCAAGTTTGCCTACCCTGGGCAAACTTTTAAACTTTTCTGTGGCCCACTTTCAGAAAAACTTAGTTCCAATAAGAAAATAATTCTATTCTGCACCAACAACTTTTCACACACACAGACACACATGCACACACAAACACGCACACACCTTGTCCTACTCCATCTTCTGCTGCCGTGATAAACACCACAACCAAAAGCACCTTGGGGAGGAAAGGATCTATTTCAGCTTACCACTTAAGAGTCCATTATGAAGGGAATCAGGGCAGGGACTCAAGGCAGAAACCTGAAGGCAGGAACTGAGGCACAAGGCATGGGGTGTTGCATCCAGGCCCGCTCTCATGGCTCACTCAGCCTGCTCTCTTACACAACCACAGACCAGGGATGGTGCTGCCCCTGGTGAGCTGGGCCCTCCCACATCAGCTGTCAATCAAGGCTTGCCTATGGGCCAATCTGACAGAGGTATTTTCTCAGTTGAGGTCCCATCTTCCCAGACTCTAGCTTCTGTCAAGTTGACAAAAAAAATTAGCCAACATACACCTAGTGGGAAAACTGAGGCAGACCCGTACTGAATGAAGGCTCATGGTGGATTTTCTTGTATACCAGCCTGGTTAACTTCTTCTGCCCTACTGTAGGAGGTAGATATTTTTCTGGCTTTCAGGAACAAAAGATGAAAGATGTCCCTGAGGAAAGAGGACTTTGGCATGTCAGTTCCTCTCAGAATTCTAAGACTTTATCACTGACTGACTCTGGCCTCAACTGTCCTTTTGTATTACAAGACTGAATCATTTTAATAAAATTACAGGTAAAGCAAGGAAATGAGGAGAGCCTTTACCTCCCTCTCAAGGTCCTTATGCTGGAATAGTTACAACCCTGCAGCCATTTAACTTCTGAGCAGGAAAGTTCAAATCAGGAGGTTTCACCAGAAAGCTTGTATTAGTCACGTTTGTGAGAATAGTCTAAAGGAGGAAAGAATCATTTTTGGCTTGTGGTTTCAGAAGGCTCAGACAGAAAGAACGGGACTGTAACATATACCTTATAACATAGAACATTGAGCACTTTAGCATCACAGTCAGATACACTTTCAAACACATCCCCTGAGTAACTTACTTCCTACAGCCTTCCTGAGCTCCACCTCCTCAAGTTCACACCACCTGCTGAGGACCAAGCATGCACTCTCCACAGAGGCCTATAGGGACATCTCATATTCAAAACACACAGCATAGTGAAAGGCCGCTGCAAACATCCTAGGCAGAGAGGCAAGTGAGAAGCCAGGGATTAGCATGACATCATACAGAGAACGGAGCAAGTGATAAAATGATAACATAAAATGACCAAGCACTGTCTAGTTTTGCTTTGGCCTGTGCTATCGTTTGCAGTTTGTATCTTTGGGGTGTGTGTGTGTGTGTGTGTGTGTGTGTGTGTGTGTGTGTGTGTGTGTACAGACAGCAATGCCATGTATCTTTCTCAGTCACTATTCACTTCAATTTTTGAGACAGGGTCTCTCAATGAACCTGGAGCTCATTAATTCACCCAGGATAGTGTGCCTGCACGCCCCAGGGATCGACTTGTCTCCGCCCCTAGCACTGGGATTATAGCATCCACGCCTCTGTTAGGTATTTTCTAATGTGGGACCGAATTCAGTTTCTCATACTTAAGTAAAAGACACTTCACCAGCTGAGTCACCTCCCCAGACAGGCCCTGGGGTTTTGTTTTTTCATTTGCGTTTTTGGTTGGTTGGTTTGCTTTGGTTTGAGGCAAGGTCTTAGGTAGTGAAGGCTGAACGTAAATTCATATGTGGCTGAGGATAACTTTGTATCTCTGATCCTCCTGCCTCTACTTCCTAAGCGCTGGTACTGCAGATACACATGACACTGAGCTCTTGCAGCTTGCATCTTAATGCTCTCCAAAGGCTTGTGGTCTAAAACCTCAGCTCTCCCACTACTGGAAAGTAGTGAAAACTTTTAAGATGATATTGGGAGTCTCAGCTCCTCCCAGGTAGTTAGCAAGCTGAACACAGGATCTACGAGGTCAGACATCTTGTCTTTTAAAAGAAAGACATCTAAACTCCAGACCTGTATATAAAGCGCTGTTTCTTGAAGTTATGTTGCATCTGGCCCATAAACCAAAAGTAACACTTTAGGACCACTCTTAAGGGGTAGACACCCTGCAGTGGCTCACTGGGACTTCTGCAGTCTGGTAACATCAAGTTCCAGAAGGATACATGTGAAAAGTGGATGGATGGATGGACGGATGGACGGATGGACGGATGGACGGATGGACAGATGGATGGACGGATGGATGGATGGATGGATAAATTTAACAGATGCCCACATTTAGGACAATGTGCTGGGCCCCTACTGGTCCACACAAGTAGGCTATTAGGTAAGCACACTCTGGCATGAAGCACAGACAGCAGGCTTAGGTGGCCAACACAAACTATCTTCTCTATCTTTCCAAACTTTTCTTTTTCTTTTCAGCAAAGCCAAATTACTTCAAAGCAGCTCAGAGCCATTCTGACTTATGGTTCAGCCACCATGGCTTCTGGAAGCTTTGTTTTTCCTCATCCCCAGTCCTGTGATTTATGAAGGAGATCTGTAACTCAGCAAGAACACCTCGCCCCTCCTTCTTCCCAAGTTCAGAGCAAAGGAGCACAGGGAAGCAACTAGACGCCGGGTTCTGCCTCCCAGGGCTTCAGCAGATAATCGTGCTCCTGGAAAAGATGCTAGGATTTTTCATCCCTTCTTTGATCTCCCAAACATCTCTAAAACGCTCTCATTTTCCCCGTTTCCCATCTCTGACTATTTCCTTCACTCTAGTCACTAAATTTAACAGAAAACCCCAACCTCAAAAGTTAAAGAAACTCTTAACAGGGAAGAGTGGAAAGTAGTCTGGTGCGTGGCTGCTGAGGCCAGCGCTCTGATGCCTCCCCACTCAGGGCTGAATAAGGCTGGTCCTCCCAGGGTGACACTCTCAAACCCTTCTGTAGCATAGAAGGCAGCTGTCAGAGGCTGGTTCTCCAGCCAGGCCTGCCAGGAAGGAAGAAGAGAAAGATAAAATTCAAAGTCGTGTCACTGTGTTCCCATGGGCCACTCTGCCAAACAGTATGGCTGGGTGGGAAATGAACAAAGTTACTCATTCTGTTTAAGTTCACATAGTCCTTTGGTTTCCATTGTCTTTAGGAAGGTGCTGGGATCACATAACAAATGGGAGTCCTGGAATTAGCTCTGCCCCAGTGTGCTGCGGTGTTGAATTTAACCCTTTCGATCCTCTGCCTCGGTTTCCTCTTTCTTACGTGAGACATTTACCACCCGTTTTCAGTTCTCACACCCCACCCGGCTGCAAACCTTTGGAACTGTTCTCTGTGCAGCTGGGGAGGGAAGGAAGAGGCCTCCGTCTGGGATTAGTCAGAAACAAACGTGCTTTTTTAAAAGGCTCCTATTTTACCCACCCCAGTCTTCCAAGTTACATCCGCACGTTTCTGTATATGAGATCACATCCTAGGGAGAATTATTTTAAGAAATTCTGCTGTGACTCCTCTAGGCAAACAGCCTTCTGGTTCAACCAAGAACTATCCAGATTATATACATATTACATATATGCGTATATGTGTATATGCGTATATACATATACATAGCATATTCATTGAAATAGTTGCAGTCAGTAGGGACACTGTCTTCCTTTGAGGATGCAGATGGCCTGCCTGCCCCCAATTTGGCCTCTCACTAAGTGTCACTGAGGGCCCCTCCACTAGTTAGAGCTGGCTACTCCTGTTAACTGGCAGGGTCATCCGGGCCTTACCACCCTACCTTGAGAGGCTCCTGGTGTTAGCTTCTTTCTTTTGCAGATGTCAAAACTGAAGCTTGGTGAAGTTAAATGAGGTGCAGGCTCAAGTTCAACTTGAAAAGCAAACAAACCATGCAGCTCTTAATCCGGAAACAGAAGGGCAGACACATACCCTTGCTCTAGGCTGGTTCCCTCATGAGAAGTTGCAGGGATGGGGGGAGCGAGCTGACAGTGGGCAGAACATCCTAGGCTGTGTGTGACCCCACAGAGAGCTAAAGCTTCCAAATAAAGATAGGCAAAGGGGAAGGCAGCTTGTTCCAGCCGCAGAATCCGCTGTGTGCTCCATCTTAAAGGAGGGCAGAGAAGTGGAGTGTATCTTAGAGATGGATGCTAAAGGCTGCCATTCAGGGCCAGGGGAGCCTGAGGCTGGCTGGGGAACAAATGGGTGGTACGGATGGTGTAATAGTGATCGCAGTAACAAGGGGCTCAAAAGGAAGAGGGTCCATATGTAAGGTGAATGTACAGGGAGATGGGGGCATATAGGCAGATGTAAACATAGTAAATGTAGATACTGATCACACAGATGCAGGTGCAGCTGTGGGTGTGAATGCAGACACAGTACAGGTGCAGATACAGATGTATATAAAGACACAGGTGCAGATTCAAATGCATGTTTAGCTACAGACGCAGATGCAGACATAGACACAGATGCAGGTGCCAGTTCAGATGCAGACAGATAGAGATGGAGGTGAGGTAGCAGATGCAGGTGCAGGTGCAGATACCAATGCAGACGGATGGAGAGAGAAATGCAGTATCTGATGCAGACAGGCGCAGATGCAGACAGAGATGAAGATGCAGGCGCAGATACCAATGCAGACAGATGGAGAGAGAAATGCAATATCTGATGCAGACAGGCGCAGATGCAGACAGAGACTCAGATGCAGGTGCAGATATAGATGCAGATAGATACAGACAGAGGTGCAGCCAATGCAGAAAGACATAGATGCCGATGCAGAACAATACAAGTAGATATGCAGATGCAGACAGAGATGAAGATACAAGTGCAGATATACATGTGGATAGACACAGAGGTGCAATAGCCAATGCAGACAGATAGAGATGAAGACATGTGCAGATACAGATGCAGACGAATCCAGACAGAGATGCAGTAACAAACGCAGACATAGGGACACATGCCGGTGCATATACAGGCAGACACAGATGTAGACACAGGAGCAGATGCAGACAGACACACAGAGAGACGAAGATCCAGGTGCACAAGGATACAGATGTAGACTCAGGTGGAGACACAGGTGCAGATGCAGATACACACACAGAGCTCCTGTGTTTTCCAGGTCCATAGAGAAAAGCCTTAATACCTGCAGCTTTCCTATCAGAGATACACTGGTGGGCAAATAAAAACCTAAGCATAGTCAGGAAACAGCCACGCTTTTCTCACTCAGTACCAGAAACACCCAGCCATACATTCTACCCAATAACAATGGCGGTGTATCACACATATCTACGAGCCCTTAAATATGTCATAAACCCCTCTTGCTTCAGTTTCTCTTACTCACCAAAGAGGACAACTCAACTGCCTGCCTGCCTACCTATCTACCTATCTTGTTTCACTATGCAAAAATATAATAATCAAAATTAACCATTTAATTTTTTATTATTTTATGCCTATGGGATGATTTGCCTGCATGCATTGCATCGTGTGCATTTTCGGTGCCTGCAGAGACCAGAAAAGGGTGTTGGATCCCCTGGAACTGGAGTTAGAGCCATGAATCACTATGCAGATTCTGGGAATCGAACCTAGGTCTGCTGGTAGAACAACTAGTTCTCTTAACTGCCGAACCAGCTCTCCAGACCCAAAATATTCAACCTTTAAATAGAGATTACTCCTTTAAACACTTAGCACATATTAGTTCATTCAGCCCTAAGAACAGCCCTCTCTGATCAATGTTATCAATATCCCTCACGTAAGAGAAAGGGAAACTGAGTTGTGGAACAGCTTCATACTTGCCTGGTGTCACAAGCAGGGAAGGATTTAAACCTGAAACCCTGGCTCATCACCACTTTGTTCTAAAGCAGTGATTCTCAACCTGTGGGTCGTGACCCCTTTCGGGAGGCGGAAATTCAAAGGACCCTTTCACAGAGATCACCTAAGACTATCAGAAAACACAGATATTTACATTACAATTTATAACGGTAGCAACATTACAGTAATAAAGTAGTAACAGAAATGATTTCATGGTTGGGGTCACCACCGCCTGAGGAGTTGTATTAAAGAGTCACAGCATTAGGAAGGACAGGAACTACTACTCTAAGAACCCCACCTAGGTTTCAGAAGATTGTAAAAGGCAAAAACTGTTGGGGTCCCTTACCCTTAGGAGGCTGCAGGATACCTTCAGCTTCCTCGGGCAAGGGTACAAGAGCTCAGCCAGAGCTCTGCAGATGCTCACATGACAGTCACACTGTGTGTTCTCTCAAAGCACATCTCTGCAGCTGGGAGCAGGTTCGTCTCCAGGAGACAGTGGTTGTCAAGCCCCCAGAGATCATCAAGCATGTCAAAAATAGCTGTCCTAGCAGACTGCATGGCTACAATTTCCTTTCGAAATATCAGCTTTGCTTTCACCAAAGGGCCCAGGTCTGAATGCACTCGGTGCAGCCAGCAGCAGACAGCCCTAAGGTTCCAGGATGGTTTCTAGGGGCAGGCATCTGCATGAGAGAAGTCTAAAAGGATGTGGAAAGCAAATCTTACCACTGAACCCATGAATCTGTGGATTTACTCAGGGAAATTCCCTCTATACTATCAGTGATGAGGTTAGAGTTATATTTAAAAAAAAAAAAAATGTCATAAATCTGAGCAGGGTAGGCCCCAAAGAGGTCAAGGTTAAACCAGCATTAACATTGAGTTTCTGACTAGTGAGTCTCTTTCCCTCTTTTATACTGTGAATGAGTCAATATTCTTGTAGGAATAACCTGTCAAAACCTGCAAATCGCAGCTCCACCCCCTTTGTAGGAGCTATGTAAACAAGGGCATGAGGACAAAGAGGGAGCAGAGAGACCAGAGGAACCACTCTCTCCAGTTCAGAGTAAAGAAACATGAAAACATCACAGTCTCCAGTCCCAGGAGGCCCTCCAGCCCAGAGCAGGAAAGTAACAGCATGAGAAGCAAGCGCCCATCTGTCTGCATCCCAGTGGCCTGTGTCTGGCAATATGTGTCCTCCCTCCAAAGCCCTGAGCTCCAGGCCTCATTCTGCCATGAGGTGTCTGTGCAGAGGAGTCTAAAAGAGACGTGCACTGTGACTCCTATAGCTGAATGCATGAATTCCTCTTCCTCCCGTAAGTGACCATGACACATCAGAAGGAGAACACACTTCCCTTCCTCAGGCAATAAAACACAGTCAAGACCAATCAGAGTGAAGGCAGCCGCTCCAGCCAGCCAGTTCAGGGAGCATGGCATCTCCGGGAAATGGGAGCTTTCTTGGCATTTACATAGAGATGCAAGGTGAGAGAAATAGCACCGGCAGCAAAGCCTGCATCACAGAAGCAAGGAACTGAGTGCAGAAGACAAGCTGTAGAATGAGAGGTGTCCTGTGGAGGGAAAGGCCCAGAAGAAGAAGAGCAAGGTCCTGCAGGCACCAGAAATCCAAAGGCTGAGCTCTTGTAGACCATATTAAAGGTATGAGTAACTCCGACCACCTTAGTTCAACCAAAGCCTAGAGGACTGCAGGCTCCTAACACACAGAGCTAATAAGGGTTAATGATGACCTCAGGAAAGAGTGGAAGAGGTGAAGAATAACTACAATTGGTTCTGGATGCTTACAGATGCAAGGATTTGGTAGTTTGGGGAGCATTATGGGATTGCTTTGTTCAGAAAGAAAACACGAAGTCCTTGAGCAAGCTCTTGCCCTACTCCTGTATAGTATGACGCATGCAGTACCTGCTCACCAAAGAATGGCCTGATGGGTCTTCAGAGAAAGGCTAAGCATGTAAATCCCATGAAACCTTGACAGTCAAAATAAAACACCACATCTGACTCATATGCACACACCCCACACATGCCACATACACACCACAAACATACATATACTACACACACACACACCACACATACACACACCACACATACATACACATACCCACAGATACCCCACACACATATACCACACACACATACCCCAGACACACCCCCACCCCCACAGAGACCCCACAGACACTACACACACACACCATAACACAGATACACATACACACATACCACACACACACCACCAACACACATATACACACCCCACAGAGACCCCACAGACACACCACACACACCACAGACACACCATACACCACAGACACACATTCACACACACACATCCTCACACCCACACCACAGGCATACACCACAGACATACCCCATACACCATACACACACACACACACACACACACACACACACACACACACACACACACACACAGGGACACACGGACACATACACACAGACACACACACCACTTCTTGGTATTTTGTGACAGCTGCAAGGAGCAGCTACAGGACAGATCTGAAGTGTGCCAATGTAGCAGAAGAAAAAGAACTGCCACTCTGATCCAGATAGTATACATGATCCATCTTCTTTGATTTATAAAACCAGACCTTTGTCCCGGGTCAGAAGAGGACGTGGGTTATTGGGCTCCCGTCCCCCTCACCCAAATCATACGATTATCAATACGTCTGTTTTAGAGCAGTTATGTCACCATCAGAAGTTCTCTGGTGCTGGTTTAACAGCCTGTGTTGATCCTGGTTTGTCCTGATGGCCAGCAGGATGTCTTGATGTAAAAAAGTTTTCACCCTATGCTCCGGGGCAGGGACAGTCCACACACTCTCCCTATGGACTAGCCAGTGAATCATAGCTGTCCACATCAAGAAGTGTCCCCTGTACTTTACACCACCAGGAATGGTGCCTTTTCTTCCTGCTCGGCCTGGAGCACACAAGGGGCCAGCCAGAGGCTGAGAAAGCCTTCGTGTGAGTGCAGAGGAGTTCTAAGATCTAGCTAAAGCCAAGGCTTCCTCCAGGCTAGTCCAATTTTCTCTGTTTTACCATTTTTACAATTTCTTTGATTTCAACCTCTCTGCAAAGCTCCTAAGGTTGAAGGACCCTGAGATGGTCACACTCCAGTGCTAAATGGCTGAGTATTTGAGATTCAAATTCACTGTCTGTCTGTCTGTCTGTCTGTGTTTCTGTCTCTCTGTCTATCTCTCACCACATTCTTTTCTCCTGCCACCTTTCTTCTTTTATCCTAGCATTTTCATGCTCAAGACATTTC
>CM052700.1:20728139-20751659 GCA_028551405.1 Uromys caudimaculatus | reverse complement strand
GGGGGGGGAGACAGAACAGAGGGGACAGAATCAGATGAGGGCAGACAGAACCACGAAGCAGGAAAAATGGACAACAAAACCGTGCTTTCCCCAGACACTGAGCCCATCCCCCTTCCCACCCTATCAGGGATAAAAGACCTCTATTGAGGGACCTACCTCAGAGGCAAGGAAGGCCAGCCGTCCCATGCTCCTCTGGGCTGCTAGGCAGGTGGTTTGTCCTCATCCCAAGCAGAGACTGGCAGTCCCAGAGAGTCCTCTGGTAGCCCCCACTGGTTTACATCAGTCATTGAGATAGCTAGAACCCCACCTTCTCCAGCAGCTGTGATCCTGTTCCAGCTGCTGAGGCAGCACACAATGGTGCACGCTCTCTTGATGACAAGGTTACATTGTCCACATGGAGGCTCAGAAGCAGGAAGAGCTCACTGGACAAAATTCTCCACAAAAACTTGATTGAGTCACAGCCCTCTCAGTTTCTGTCTGACATCTTAAGAATCACTTCTGTAATTTTTGCCAGGAGCAATGTTGCTCCCTGGGAGGGAGGAGTTTCATTCTTCTTGATCTCTCTTAGGGCTGGGAAGAGCCTGCTGCATCTGAGATGAGAATACCATGACACTCCAGACTGGTGTCATCCGTGTCCTCAAGGCCCAGTCTGGCTGCTATGGAGGGGACATTTGGTACCCCTCTATGAGGTCTCCTTTTGAAAACCTTAGCATTGCTGTTGGTTGAATTGGGCAGTTTTTAAGCATTCAAGTTTCTGAAGACTCGGGGTAAGATGTGGCAGCTTCAGTGACCAGATAGGGAACCAGGAAGAAAGGTCTAGGCAGGAAGTGTTGAGAATCTACTTCCTCCATATTGTCAAAGGTCCCGAGTCCTTGTTTTAGTTCTGCCAATGCCTAAGCCGATAGATTGGAGGTGTTCCCATGTGAGAAGCTGGGATATGTAGTCTGTTCTCCCTTGATAACCAAATCAATAGAGAGAACAGTCTGGAAGGTTGCTACAGCAACCAGAGTCCCTGGAGAGCCTGGCTCTCCACAAACCTTTTACTTTCAGGCATGCTCTGACTTGAAAAGGCAATGTTTGCATAAGGACAGGGACAGTGATGAGGGTGACAATACACACACACACACACACACAGAGGTCCATGCACACACATCCCCTCATTTGCCCTCAGCTGGGGGCATCCCTTTGGCCACTGGGGTGAGCTTGGAGTAACTAAAATCATTGGAAACAGAAAGTACTTTCTTACTGGTCTTGGAATAGATCTCTGAGTTTTAAACATCTCAGTCTTTTACTATGCTGCAGGCTTGGAGAAGTCAAGCTCCCAGGAAAAGAGACTTCTGGCCACCAAGTCTATCGAAAGAATTCACTCTAGCCTAAAATGCCAAGGAGAGACTTAGAGAGCTGATGGTCTACAATGGCCTAGTCTTAGGCTTTGGAGCCACAGTGGAAACTTCTGGGGGAAGGCCTTCCCTTTGAGAGATAGGCAGGCAGTATAATGAACTAAAACCCAAAGCCATTACTATAATTCACATATTTGCATAGCATCTTCCCCACCTTCCTGGGTGAGTTTATTGGTAATTCCCCATGAGGTAGGGAGGGGAAGACATTAATGTTCTCATTTAATGGATGGGGGAAACTGAGGTACAAAGAGGGACCATGACACCAGAGTTACCCTGTAAAGCTGTGGCAAAACTCAGATTGTGATCTGTCACTCACTAGAGCCACAGTGGCCTCTCAAGCCAACCATCAAAGTCACTCCTTCCTAAGTTGCTCTTCAGGAAAATCTTTTGAAAAAACATTCCCTTCAAAGAGTCTTAAAGCATCAATGTAAAATTAAAAACATGTTAACAGTCCTTGGAGTTTCAGAACTGTACCCATGAGAACTGAGAACAGTGTATCACAGTTTATCAAAGGCAAAACTGAATGGCAATGTTACTGGGGGGGGGGGGCAGTGGGCAGCTGGGAAGGTGGCAGTGATTTCACAATGAGAGAAGATGGCTTGGTCCAAGTGGGAACCACTGAGTTACCTTAGCAGTTAGAGCAAGCCAAAATGCAGCTCCAAAGGAAGAGCAGAGCAGACAAACATTCGCTTGACTCAGCAAAATCCTCTTAGAGGCTGCCAACAAAATGACCATGCCCTTTCCTGGCTCCCAACCAAAGGCTGTTGCCCATGGCGGAAGAGGAAAGCTATGCTGGCATTCAATGTGCGAACTCACCTGTCTGTAGATTACAGCCGAGGTTGCTTTATAAAAACAAATACATCTGCAATCCTTGGTCAGATTCTCAGGAAGAAGTGCAGAGGATAGCTTAGAGAAGTCTGGGCTAATCAGGGAGAATTGACTGCTGTCTGCAGCAGAGTCCCTCTGCCTGTTCTAAGTGACAGTCTCTGCTAAGAGGCATCTTGCTTCAGATATGTGGTCCAGCTAGTCCCTTGGCTCTGGTCAGCCTTTCCTCCTGTCTCTGTGGTTCTATTTTCCAGTTCCTCTGCACATGAAGGTGCTTGCACATAAAAAGAACTTGGCTCTGGGAAGGTGCCTTCCTGGAAGCTCAAGGGAGTCATGGAATCAGAGTGGTGAGGACTAATATAGACCCCTGCCAGTGTCTCCTGGGACAGATAACAACTAGAGAAATCCACTGGCACCCATTGATCTAGAACTGACCCCCATGTCCTTCAAATAATCCAGCTTGGTAGTATTTTCTCTAATTCCATCCAAATTTAGCCATGAATAGCTTTCAAAGCTGTGCAGCTAATAGCTCTACCAGCCAGAAGAGGGACGGGGCACTAAAATGGCAAGCTGAAATCTTTTCCATTCTCCCGATTCTACCAGTGACCAAGTGACCAGAAGCTAAGGAAGCTACATGACCCAAAGCAAAGGACACTAAAGAAGGGACCTGAGTATAGCTGCTTCCTATTCTATTGGTGTCACCATTCCTAGAGATATTACAAGACCCAGGCATGAAAACTCAGTCTTGAGGGAAGGTCAGTCAGAAATGTGCATTTCATCCACATGACTGATGGGCATGATTGGGTGGCACCGTTGAAATTTCCAAAATGTCACTAAGATGGAGAAACCTCGAATGCTGCGAGGATCGAGCAACAGTCTACAGTCCAGATATTTGGTCCAGGATGCCATGAACTGTGTATGGGGGGTGGGGGGGGATACGAGGTTCTCTGGAGCTAAGGCGGGAATAGTGAGCATGAGAAGGAAGCCTGAGAGATGACTTGCTCAGAGCTTCCGTTTTCCTGCAGGCCTGCCCGCGTCCATCAAACCTCGGTGAGCATCCTTTTCTCTGCATAAGCCCGATGTGGAGTTGGAAGGTAGCTAGGCCGCCGTTCCCGTGAAGCCTCAGCAAAGTCGGGTTTGCCAAGCCCATTGTCCGTTGCCTTCAGGTCAGGTGTAGGCTGACCACAAGTGACGTGGGTATACTGGCCTTGCTCCTCCTGTTCCGTCTCTCGGTGGTAGAAGTAGTTGAAATTGGAGACAATGACCGGTACCGGTAATGCAATGGTGAGGACCCCAGCAATGGCGCACAGTGAGCCCACAATCTTGCCCCCTACCGTCATGGGGTACATGTCCCCATAACCTACCGTGGTCATTGTAACCACAGCCCACCAGAAGGCATCTGGGATGCTAGGGAAGAGCGTGTCAACGTCATCTGCCTCTGCGAAGTACACAGCGCTGGAGAAGAGGATGACTCCGATGAAGAGGAAGAAGATGAGCAGCCCCAGCTCCCGCATGGATGCTTGCAACGTCTTACCCAGGATCTGCAGCCCCTTGGAGTGGCGGGAGAGCTTGAAGATCCGAAACACCCGGACCAGGCGGATCACCCTAAGGATGGCTAGGGACATAGCCTGCTGCCCATTCTGACCACTGCCACCACTCACAGGCTGCTGCTCGTGACGTTGCACTAGCTCGGTGCCCAGGGTGATAAAGTAGGGGAAAATGGCCACCAAGTCAATGATGTTCATGATATTGCGAAAGAAGGCCGCCTTGCTGGGACAGGCAGAGAAGCGCACCAGGAGCTCAAACGTGAACCAGACAATACACAGAGTTTCCACCAGGAAGAAGGGGTCTGTGAAGAAGGAACCCCCGAGAGTACTAAAGGAAGATGTTCCTCCAGTCCCCAACCCCCCAGAGGGACTGCTACCAGGAAATGCATAGGAATCCTCGTCCTCATCTTCTTCCTCGTGGCTCCCCCTGGAGGCCGGGGACATGCGGGTCCCACTACCCTCGTTGCTTCCACCGCGCCCATCTGCACGGAACTGAGGCAAGGTCTCCAGGCAAAAGATGACGATGGAGATGAGGATGACCAATACTGAGACGATGGCGATGCCTCGGGCGGGCCCGGAACTCTCCGGGTACTCAAAGAGAAGCCAGACCTGTCGCTGGAAAGGCTGGGAGGGGAGTGGTTTCTCATCCTCGCCACCTTCGGGCAGGCAACCCTCATCCTCCCGGAAGGCCGCCAGGGCTTCCTCTCCCAACTGATAGAAGCGAATCTCTTCCATAAAGATGTCCAGGGGCACGTTGACCGGCCTGCGCAGACGACCCCCAGATTGATAGTAATAAAGGATGGCGTCGAAGCTAGGTCGGTTGCGGTCAAAGAAGTACTCATTCCTCAGGGGGTCAAAGAAGCGGACTCTGCGGCCGGGGTCTCCTAGCAGCGTGTCAGGGAACAGCGACAGGGTGCGCAGCTGCGTCTCGAAGCGCAGCCCGGAGATGTTGATCACCAGCCTCTCACTACTACAGCAGCCGCCGCCGCCCTCGGCCTCCTGGAACTCACCCGCATCCTGTTGCTCCCCCTCCGGCCCACGGACCTCCCCCGGCGCCGCCAGCGTCAGGGATTTCTCCGATCTCATGTCACCTCGGCGGTGCGCTCCCCGCCACTAGGACGGCGCCCACGACACAAGCTCCGGAGCGCAGCACCCGCTTCCCAGCTTCGGCTGTAACCTCCTTTAGGGTGGGGCCCGTGCTCTGACCTGACGGTTAGGTCGGTGAACCCTACAGCTGGTCCCTCTGCCAGGCTAGGTCTGGGATGTGGCTCTGGCTCTCAGTAGCCGCGCCTCCGTGCTCAAGATTTCTGAGATGCCTGGAACCCGCAAACTGTCGCGCGCGTGAAACTGGCTGCCCGAAAAGACGCCTGGCTTAGCTCTCGATGGTGCCTAAAACTGGGCTCGGGACTCAGAGGTCCGCCCTCCAGACCTGCTGGCTCTCACCAGGTCCTGCTGCGCTTCTCCAGCCGCACAAGACTCCGGGCTGCCGCTGGTACCAAAGCGCCAGATGCGCCTCCCTCTGGCTCGCCAAAGACTCCTGCCCGGGCTCGGCCTCCGCCTCCGCCTCCGCCCTACGTCCACCACCGAACTAGGTCTGGCCAAGGTCGCGATTGCAGCCGCCACCTTCTTCCCAGGAGCTGTTCTACAGGCCTCGGAACCTCCCTGGGCCTGCCCCGGCGCCGGAGCGCGGAGACCCACCTCCCCACCGCTTCAAGCCTTGCCTGCACCCGCAGCAGCCCCAGCAGCAGCAACAGCAGCAACAGCAGCAGCAGCAGCAACAGCAGCAGCAGGCTCAGCTCTCAGCTCTGCCCTTCCTCCTTAACACACTCTCCAAGTGACGTGGCAGGCCCCGCCTGCTGCCCCCTCCCACCCCACTCTCACATCACACCCCTTACCCAGCCAGGGGCTGCAGCAAGCCTGGATGCTGGGGAGAGAGATATGTACACTTGCCTCCCCAGTAATCTTTCCCGCGCTCTCCTGGCATGCCTCTTGCTTTCTCACATTCACACGCACGCCCCCGCCCCCACCCCACCCCAACCAAGCCGCAGTCTCCTAATAACACACCCACTCCATCCTCCACAGTCATCCCTTCTCATTTCTGTTCACCAGGCTGACCTGCGCAGTGGATTTCATCCAAAAGAAATCATACGCTGGCCCCCAACACACCCCTGCCCAATAAGCTGTACACAGCACCTGACCCCTCGACAGCTATTTACTGAGGGGGGCGAGGGAAATCATGTTTTCTATATCCATGAAGACACGTTTGCCAGTTTCAACCTCTACTGGTGGGGGGCCCGGGGGGAGGAATGAAGTATTTTTAAATGTCTTGAGAGCTTTCCATTTAGGCTGTGTCCCAATGTTAATTCCCCAACAGACTCTCACTTTTACAACCTGGAAAGGCAAGGCTGTGGCTCTCCTTCAAGGTGCAGTGATAGTTTGAGGGGAGGAAAAGCCTGCCCATGCCCAGTGAGTGGGAAACCCTCTTCTCATGGAGTCCTGGGGACATCCACCATCATCTCCACGAAAAAGCACCAGAAGCCTATGGTACTGAAGAAGCACTATATACAAGGAACTGCAGCCAGGAATCTTCGCTCCGAGCCTCCCTAGTGGAAAAGAAGAAAAGAAAAGATTCTGTAATTTATTTTTATTTATGTCAAGAAAAAGGAGGAAGAGGTAAATGAAAAGGAAGTACATCAAAATGTCTAATAATAACGCAGCTATTTGATGAGCATCTAATAGACACACTTTAGTTGCTTTACCAGAAAGGTGGCCTCCTTTCTAGGCCATGGAGACTCGTTTGGTAGATTTGGATGGGACAAAATCCTCTGCCTCTCTTAGAATGCCAGAAAGGCTTGCCATCCATTCTCCCAAAGGCTTTAGAGCGCTTCCTCCCTAGATCACATGGATGAAACTGCTGGAGGGTGCACCTTATTGTCTCAGACTACCAGATCTAGGTAGCTTGCTCTTGACTTCCTGTGGCCACAGTGGATTGGCTGGCAACGGTCAGTGCTTCTGTGCAGCTGCTGCTTCCTAAGGAAGAGCATCTGTAGGATAAGGATGGGAATGGCGCATAAGATTCTCCCAAGCCACGGGATGCGTGTGTGGGTTCTCAGCCATATGATACAGACAGACTGTTTCAAAACCACAGCAGTTTTCATGGCAGGTGCTCCCAGAGGGATGAGGCAGAGCTCCTGGACCTGTAAGGAGGAAATCAACTGGAGATGATGCTGACTTCATCACACACTGCAACCTGTGCTCTCGCCTGTCCCTCCCCAGGTCTACCTGCAGCCTCTGGCTCTCTTGTGTTTGACTCGGTCTCCACTCCTTCCCTTTGCCTTGCACAGTTCAGTGAAGGGTGAGAGAACAAGTCTGCTGCATTTACCCAGTTGATAGTTTTCCCATTTGCAGGCTATATAATTAAGCAATTTAGACGTCACACAAAAGTCACTCTACTCTAAGAAAAAATAAATAAAATAAAGCAACAACAAACACAGTATAGGAGACACATTCTCACCCTTGTCCTGTGCTCCACAAGGATTTCCTGGGTTGCAAATTGACTTGCCAGTGATTCTTTGGGTTTTGTCTTTGAGGTTTATCTCGAATTACTCATTTGCATGTCTGGTGTCTTCATGGTGACTCTTCCAGAAATGGGTTGTTGATGAGATCAGTAACATTGAAACAAAGTATGCGAAGAAACTGCATTCTTCTAGAAGATGCACCAGGCTCTTAAGTGACTGCAGATACCTATTTGAATACTTCTGTTAAACTGGCTGTCACTGCCTGCCATCCCACAGGCAGATTTGTGGTTACCTTCAAGTCAGACGTGAGGCTAAGCCCCTAGAAAAGGCTTTGTTTTACACTGGGAGGTTCCCTTGGAAAGCAGAAGCCACTAGCGAATTCATGAATCAGACTTCTGTTTTTAGTTCTTTTGTGAGACAGACTCATTCCCTGTGCCTGGATAGTTCCTCCTAAGTACGTATTAAGGATGAATTTTAAAGAATCACACCTTCAGAAGTGCCAGCTCCCTGGAGAGGAAAGGCATAAGGCTCACCTCCTTCTAGAGACACTTTGTTACTACTTCCAGTGACAAGTAATTGTGATTTGATAGTTCCTCCTCCGTTTCCTGGGCTCTAATTTCATTTCAGCACAGACCATTTGTTTGCTGTATCTAAAATCAGACATTTGCAATGACCACCAAAGTCAATCATTTATTTAATTAGTAATTAATTGGGCAGCTACTTGGTGGCCGCCATAGTGTCAGGTGCTAAACAGTTAACAGTGAATACATTCCATTCTAGGCAGGAATTCTTGCCAGCACACAAAGAGGATATTTACACACAATATACAGTAAAGAGAATAAATGGGATGCTAGTTCCAGAATGAACATAGAAAATAGAACTTTAAGGGGTGTGCTTTGACGGGGAAGGATCCTGTAATGGTTAATTTTAATTGATAATTTAACTGGACCCAGAGTTCATGATGAGACAGGCTTCTGGTCATGCGTGCGAGAGGCATTTGGAGAACTTCACTGAGGAAAGAAGACTTCCCTGCCTGTAGTGTGGGCAGCACTATCCAACTAGTGGGGGTCTGGGACAAAATAAAAACGACAAGACAAACTGAGCACCAGCATGCATCTCTCTCTTTTTGTCGTTTGAGTGCAGACACAGTGTGGCCAGCCTACATTCCTGCATTCCCTGCCATCACGTGACACAAACAGGTGAGACGAAAACGCACCCTTCCTCTCTTATGCAGCTTTTGTCTGGTGTTTTGTCCCAGTGATAACAAGTGTCAGCAATACCGTTCCCCTGGATGAAGGAATGTTTCAAGTAAGAATTCAAAGTAGGGAATGGATCCTTGAATGTGCCTTGTCAATCATCAGGAAGAGAACATCCTGGGCCGACAACTGCAAAAGGCTAGCCACGCTGTGGGCGCTGAAGACTCATAAACACCATGCGAGAACAAGAGTAAAGGAGGTTGAAGGAGAGACAAGGGATAAAACCTTGCAGAATGAGGTATGTATTTAGGTTTGGTAGTGCTAATGACGGTTCCCATACAGAAGAAATGGGATTTACACAGAGGATGAAATGAGAAAGAACCCAAGGGACCATCTTAGTTACCTTTCTACTACACGGGGATGAAACACCATGACCAAGACAACTTACAAACGAGGGCATTTCATTAGGGGCTTGCTTACGGTTTCAGAAAATGACTCCGCGCTCATTGTATTGGGGAGCGTGGAGACAGATATGC
Organism: Uromys caudimaculatus; assembly: GCA_028551405.1. NCBI lineage: Eukaryota > Metazoa > Chordata > Mammalia > Rodentia > Muridae > Uromys > Uromys caudimaculatus. The sequence continues at coordinate 20,742,637 of CM052700.1, read as the reverse complement.
AGGCATGGCACTGGAGCAGTAGCTGACAGATCACATCTAATTCTCAGGAAAAAGAGAGGGGTTGCCATGGGCTTTTGACATTTCAAAACCCATCCATCCCCTGTGACACACCTTCTCCCACAAGGCCACACCTCCTAATCCTTCTCAAATAGTTTCATCAAAGGGAGACCAAACATTCAAACATATGAGCCTATAGGGGCCAATGTCACTCAAACCACAACAGGGACAAAGGAAGAATGAAAAGACTAAGAAATAAGTGAGTGGTATTCTGAAGAAAAGATAGTGGTAAAATGGACTAAGGTAAGTAATTTGAGTAGGAACAGTGAGTAGAAATTCTGGGAGGGGATAGCTTTAGAAGATGGAGCATCAGAAACTGGTTATCTGTGAAAAGCGAGCAAGGAGCATGCCAGGCTTGGTTGGAGGATCAAGCAGGCCATCGTTGCAGCCAGTTGAGACATGGAGGCTGAGGGATTAAAGCATTTGAGTCAAGAGTTTGTTTAGACATGTTAAATGGGAGAGTCCAGGTAAGCAAACAAAAACACCGTGGAGCTAGTGACTGACTTGGGTCTGAAACATAGATGAGAAATATATGATTTGTGAATTTTTTAATTTAGAAATACCTAAATCTATGGCACTAAAGTCTTTCAGAAGAAAAGACAGAACATGGTCCTTTAGAGGTATGTGCCAAAAGGATGGTACATCCGACACGGGGCATAACCGATAATCATCTACATTCTATTGTGGCTGTTATTATTTATTGAGAGAGGGTTTATTGTGACCCAGGCTTGTCTTGGACTCACTATGCAGCCAAAGATGACATTGAACTCCTGATCCCCCCACATTCACCTCCCAAGATCTAAGATTATGACTGTGAGACCCCACTCCTGGCTTTTTTTTTTTCCTGTTTTTATTTGAGACAGGAGCCCATCATGTATCCCAGGGTGGCTGTGAACTCAGTGTGTAGGTAGCCCATACAGGTTTTGAACTCTCAACTTCTAGAGTACTAGAATTACAACAGTGCCTGACTTATTTTCTTAGCTTGGCTATATATTATAAAACATATTGATCTGGGTACACACATGACAGTTCTGTCCTATCTTTTTTTACTTCATTTTTCCACTCTCTCTCTCTCTCTCTCTCTCTCTCTCTCTCTCTCTCTCTCTCTCTCTCTGTGTTTATGTGAGTGTGTATCTGAGTCTGACTTTATCCCAGCCATAAGATCCCTGCAGTTCTCCATAAGGAAGGAGGAGGATAGTTGTCCTGAGTGATCTCCCAGGGTGCTGCTGCTCCCTGCCCTGTCCTAGTGGTCATGGCCCTCTTCTTTCTGAGCCTCACCTATGTGTGAAAACATGCCCGCCCTGGGATGTATATCCCATGCCTGAGCTTCCCACTGTAGAGTGCAGACAGATCAGAGCTGGCTAGAAATAGGGGTGGTGAGTCAGAGTCAGGCACTGTATCTCCATCCTGTTATCTCACCTCTAAGCAAGATCCATGCCTACATTTCAACTATGCACCGTGAAATGTATGGAAGTTGTTCTGACCCAAGATGGTCATGACCAACAGACCCCAGCTTTCTTTTCCTCCTTCTTATTCTCCTTCTTCTTCTTCTTCTTTTTCTTTTTCTTCCTCTTCTTCTTCTTCCTCTTCCTCCTCCTCCTCTTCTCCTCCTCCTCTTCCTCCTCTTCCTCTTCCTCCTCCTCCTCTTCCTCCTCCTCCTCCTCTTCCTCCTCTTCCTCCTCCTCCTCTTCCTCCTCCTCCTCTTCCTCCTCCTCCTCATCCTCCTCCTCCTCCTCTTCCTCCTCTTCCTCCTCCTCCCCTTCTTCCCTCTTCTTGTTCCCTCTTTCCTCAAAACTCAGGCCATTTCTACTTTCCCTCATCTTTTCCGTATTTTCTCTGTTGCCGTGGTGAGGGAGAAAGCTTTATATCCTAGAAAACCTGGGGTGGGGGGAGAGTGAACAGTAGGATGATTCTATACTTCACAGACAACTTTTGCTGTTTCATTTTTCACCTTCCCTATACAAACACAAACAGAGAGAGAGAGAGAGAGAGAGAGAGAGAGAGAGAGAGAGAGAGAGAGAAGATAAACCAGATATCTTAAACGTGAGGGTAAATTTCCTGCCTGTAGTATCCACTGGTCCCACACGCTATTTGAAGACCACTGGATAATGTGAATCTGAGCCCTAATGTCCCTTCCTCCTTCTGTTAGGGGCTGAAAGTGGTGTGACTATTTCCTTTCTCCTAAGTTTTCCCCATGAGCAATGCACCAAGGAAAAACAAATGCAGAGGCCTATCCTGTGGGTGAGCACTATTTATAATGAACTGTGAGGTTGAGGTTTTTAATGAGGAGGAGGGTGTCCATAGCCAGACTGTGGTGTTGATCTTAGGCCTGGAGAATCTGCCAGGGAGAATTCAACAGCTCTCACTTGAGTGAAAATATATATTGGGAAAGGAATGCATTAGACATCTGCGCCCTGCAAATCAACAGCCTTCAGAAAGGGCTCTCTGTGCCAAGAAACCCATCCATAAGAAACCCTTATCTTTCGGAGAAGGTCCCAAAGGAGCTTGCTAGCATCATAAGTTGGCAATCAGCTTCTTCCTCCCATTTTCTTGCTGGGACTGGCAGGGATGCTACTTTCTGCATCCCTCCAGTTTTTAGGAACATGGGATCTTGTACTTTCTGGCTTGCTTGAGACTGTATCAGGGAAATGGGGCTGGGTAGTAAGGGGTTGTAGCTTCTGAACCAAAATATTTAATAATAATTAAATTGATGGAAGCCCCTCCCCCAGAGCTTTCTTTCCTCCATCCACAATGACCAGCATTGCATGAAACACTGGGGAGTCTGCTCTGCCAGATGCATTCCATAAAGAGGGACATGGAGCTAGAACTCAAGACCCCAGACAAACCAAGTGTAGCCTGGGAGAGAAAGAACCCCTCGGGTGTTCAGGGCTGCTTTGTTACCTTTGTCTAGTGAGTCTATCCAAGCTGATTCAAAGTTAGTGCCTGGCAGTGGAAGGCTGCTATAGCCAAACGGTAACAATTAGCCACTCTGTATCACAGGCCGGACAATGGATGGTGAGAAAAAAAAAAAAAACCCGTATTAAATGGTGTTGCTGGAAATACATGTCACAAGAGACAAAATATTTGAAAAAAAGGCTGTATCAGTTTAGAAGGCAGATAAAATGTGCATATCTAGGAAGAGGTTCAAAAACAAACTGTTAATAGCATATGGTGGCTACTGTTGGCTCCCAGTAAAGAATGTAGCGAGCCAAATTGGTGAGCTCAGTAAAGAGCTGGCCAGTTAGAAAGACGAGAGAGATGAAGAGGACAAGGGAGAGTCCAGAAACGTGTAAGAAGGGGGACAGCTCAAGGTGGCAGAAGTATCTACTTCTTGTTACACTCCCAGTGAAGTGAGCAGATACTGAAGGGTCTTTGTACGAGAAGGGCTGGTTAGGTCTCAGACTAGCTTTCTGGAAGAGGTGCGCTGGATAAAACAAGCTAGGTTAAAGCAAACAGTTATAAAGTCTAGGGTTACAAGTGAGTTTGATTGAATTGGATACAGTGACAAAGTGGGGAGGGGGAAGGAAAGGAAGAAAATGAGAAAGACAGAGACAGACACACACATATATACAGAGAGAGAGAGAGAGAGAAGGAGGGAGGGAGGGAAGGAGAGAGGGAGGAAGAAAAAGACTCCTACAGCAAACTTATAATATCATAGTATGCACTGTGAGGTTTACATTGAGAAGAACCAAACCTGGACTATACATGCAGTTATTGTCACTGGGATGTCTGTAAGATAAGAGAGGGCAGCCTAAGAAGGCATTCAGATGGTCCATGTTGCTCAGTTTTCCGCCATTTGGCAAGACAGCTGAGGTAATCGGCATATAAGGAAGACATGCTCACTGGGGTTACATTCTCCGAGGTCATGCAGTCCCATTTCCTGGGACCTGGAATGGTACAGGACATCATGGTGGGAGCATGTAGTCAAGTCTTTCATCCCAAACACCAAGAAGGCAAGAAAGACAAGAGGAGTTAAAGGCTCAACATTCTTTTCAGTTACTTTTTTTCTGTGACATAATATCCAACAAAGGCCACTTAGGGAAGAAAGGGTTTCTGTGGTTTGCAGTTGTCTGGCAGGAGTGCGAGGCACTAGTTACACTGTATTTGCAGACAGGAAGCTGTGAGAGAGAATTCTGCTACTCTTCTTGCTGTCTCCTTTCTATTCAGCCTGGAACTCCCCCAACCCCACCCATGAAATGGTGGCTTCTCTTATTCAGGGTGGGTCACTCTCCTCAGTTAACCTCTCTAGAAATGCCCTCGAAGGCACACCCAGAGGTTTGTTCCCCCGGTGATTCTAAATTCCACAAACTGAAAACAGATTATCCACCGTATCCCCAGTGAGCTAACTTCCTCCCATCAGACTCTATCTCTTAGAGGTTCTGCCACCTCCTGAGGGTAACCAAATGTTGGGAGACTTGTATGATTCAAGCTATAACACAGTCATTCTACCAGAGGAACCATCGCCTGGACTTTTCAGGACTGTTCAGAACCTTCAGGACCCTAAATGTAAATGGGCAAAGAGAAGACTGAGGGTGCTGTTCAGTCTCCAAGGAAGATGTCACCTTCTTTGCCTATCAGCCATGGCCAAGAGGTTAGCAGAAAGGAGAGCCTTGGGAGAGAGCAGTCAAGGGTCAGAGGACAATAGTTTGGGAGGGTGGGGGAAGCATTAGGCATTGTCTTAGAGTTTTACTGCTGTAAACAGTCGCCATGACCAGGGCAACTCTTATAAAAGACAGCATTTAATTGGGGCTGGCTTACAGGTTCAGAGGTTCAGTCAAGATGAGAGCATGACAGTATCTAGGCAGGCATGGTGTAGGCAGAGCTGAGAGTTCTACATCTTCATCAGAAGACTGCTAGAGGAAGTCTGACTTCCAGGCAGCTAGGGTGAGGGTCTTACGCCTACGCCCACAGTGACACACCTACTCCCACAAGATCATACCTCCTAATGGTGCCACTCCCTGGGCCAGACATATTCAAACTGTCACAGGCATCTACACGAAGCCTCATGATGAGCTCATTCTCCCCTTCTCTCCCCTCCAGGTAAGAACATGGACTGCAGTTTCCCTATTGTGAGTGAACAAATAGCAGGCATTTGGGGGATCCTAAAGCTGAATCAAGAGGTTTCCACACCCATAACAAGGTTCAGAATGTGTTACTCTTTAAGGATGAAACTAACCCATGAGTTGATGCTGGGGCTGCATAGGCCCTTAGGAGTTACAGTATTTCCTGTGTGTGACCCAAGCACTTCATGACCTTGGTGGTCATTTCTGATGGTTTTGAAGGATTTCTAGCTCCCTGTCTCATGGGCACACAGTACGTTGTGCTCTTCTTGATCTTGGAAAGACCAAGTTATACCATGTATCAGATCTGATTCACATCCCTTTACTGGTCAGAGCCCTCCCCATGCACAACTCAACAGCCTAGCCCTTGAAGAGCTAACAGCTTTGTGATCCTATGACTTAGACTAAGAGACTACAAGAATACCCGGGATGGACATACTCTTTTATAGTGTAACCCACTGAGACTTCCAATCTGTGTATTACTACAGCACGGCCTAGTCTTTGCTGACCAGTCTGCTGCTTTCCTCTCTGAAAGATGCAGCACAGAGATGATTAATGTTCTCTATTCTATCACTAAAGAAGAATTGCAATTCTTTTCATGAGATCGTGAACTCCATTTCAAAAGCTGAACAATGAGAGCGTGCTCATTCTTATGTTGCTTCCTTTCTCTCCTACCACACCGTTCTGTAGTGAGCCCCTTGTGTGTTTACATGGGGCTGGTCTGCAATTCTTTCTTTTCCTTGTCAGTTCTCTGAGCTAACTATATCACTGAGGTAGCAGCAGCCCGGCATCTCATTCTGATGTCCCATCTGATCTCTCCAATGGAGTCACGGGCCTAGCTATGTCTCTAGAGCGTGGTATAAGTTCCTTTTCTCCATTAACTTTTCGATACATAGGTAGTGGAGGTGACCATCACAACTTGCAGGCATTTAGAGTTCTTGCTGTGTTCTGAACACTTTGCTAAAATCTTGGAGGCAGGAATCTTTCCAGGCCTCCTTTTTTAATTGAGAAAACAGAAGTACAAAGAAGATAATTTCTCAGGGCACAGGGCATCATCAAATGTGACCAGCAGTGAAAAGCCCATGTCAGAAGTGCTGTTCATCACCTCTCAAACCCTATTGTATACAATTCTTTTATACATCATGTTGGCACATATTCTTATACTCACTCACACACACACACACACACACACACACACACACACACATGTGCACACATAAGACCAATGACAATAGCAGCAACAACAACTACAACAACTAAATGAGTTTGGAACTCCCGTTTGCCAAAGAAAGTCCACAATAGACATTAAAATTGTAAAGGTTCCTATTATTCCTCAACATTTTGTTTTATTGTTTTGTTTTTTAAATAGCAGCCCAGGCTTGCCTCAAATTCACTATGTAGCCCAGGCTGGCCTCAAACTCACGGTGATCCTCCTGTTTCAGTCTCCTAAATGCTAAGATTTCAGCCTGAGCCACCATTCCATCCTGTACCTGAACATTACTTAAACCAATAGTTTTCAAATGGATTCAACCATGGAAACCAGTTTGCCACTACCTTACATTTTAATAAATGAGCATCCTAGAAAACATAATTTAGAGGTCACGGCGATGGCCTTATACAACTGTTCTGTTCTGATGGTGCCAAGGCAGGGATTTGGAATGATTACATGGATCCACAGAGTTTGGAGGTACAGAGTCCTTTATTCTCTCTACATCAAAACTCTAACACCTATCAGGATAAAAATAGCAAGTGCTTCCGGAGCAAAGTGGCAGATCAGAGAGATGCTTCCTTTGCTTAGCAGGTGCTCAATGAACTGTAGCTGATGAGTAGCAGCAAGGCACAGAGAATGGATGGAGCATCAGGAGATGGAAGAGTCCAGTGGCCTCAGAAGGGAGGGCAGGGATTGCTGCAAAGCAGTGATACAAAGCCTGCCTCAGGCAGGGGAAGAAGAGCAAATTCTGCTAGAGTGTATGTGTGTGTGTGTGTGTGTGTGTGTGTGTGTGTGTGTGTGTGTGTGTGTGTGTATGGGTCTGTGTATATGTGCCTGTGTGTGTCTGTGTGTGTCTATATGTGTATCTGTTGGCTTATGTGTGTCTGTGTCTATGTGTGTGCATGCACACATATGTAGGGAAGGGCATATGGTAAAGAGAAAACAACTGGACAAGACATAAATGTGTAATCATAAAGATTGTCCTAATTATCAGACATGGGTAGAAGGAGTATCAGTGGCCTGTCTAGTCACTGAAACCCAACAAAGCCACATCTCTGGGTATTTCTGGAAGAGTCAAAAACATCTTTTTCTGCCTTTTTTCTTTTACACTGTTGTCATGAAGTGTAAGTTTGTTGATCTGGGAGAGATGGATGCTGAACCTCTGACACAGTTAAATTATACTTTCTATCTATTGTGTCCACTGTTTAGTTTGCTAGATAGGGGTAAACAGTTCTTTTAGTTCTGACAACAAATTAAAGGGCTTTATGATTAAGGGTAGAGAAGCCTGGGGTATGTTGTGATGAACAGCCCAAGAAAAAAATTATACTGCTTTGCACCAAAACAGAGAAAAATGATCTTCTCCCTGTCAAGAACTCAGGGAGGCCTATGCTTTGTATGAGAGAGGAAATCAGAGGAGAAGTCTGCTGAAAAAGACAGATGGTCTCCAAAATAGAGTGGGAAGGGCAGGGTCCCAGATACATTATCTGTAAGACAGGGCCTCAGTGGGGATGTGAGTTAGACAGTGATGACTGAGGACTACTTTCAGACTGTTCTACTCTCAGCTTGATTCCCCTCCGAGTCTTGGGGACTGGAAGAGCTGGTTCCACAGAGGAGAAAGTGTGGGTTTTGACAGCATCCAACAGAAAAGACCCCATCAAGATCTCTCCCGTTCTCCCCCTTGGTGCAAATAGATCCGAGCAGATGAGGTCCTCTGTTTGTTTCTGACTCCCCCGGTGTCCTGTCATGTCATATACAAAGCATGTATACACCTCTCTGGGGGTAGAGGCCCAAAGCCCGCACCCAGTGAGTCAGGGTGTGTGTTTAGGGGGCTCTATGCTGCTGTCTTCCTTCCTCAAAGGCATGGGGTGTGATTTTAGTGTTCTGGTCCTCCTGCATTAGGGATATAATGAAATAGCTGGGGTTAAATAATGCAAAGCTCCTGGCCGATGGATGGTAACGTCTCTCTTTTTTTAACTACAGTTTCTAATTCACTCAGAGGAACAAATTATGTTTTATGGCCATTTATAAAATATTCATGCCCTCCTCCCCCAGCACTCTTGGTGGTTCAGGAAGCCAGCAAATGGCCTGGTAGAGGGAGGATCTTATTTCCTCCCAGACACAATTTACAGAGGCAGCTAGCCTCTGGACAAAGGAAGAGGAGGGGCCTTGATGCTAGAACAGGCTGAAGGAAAGACCCCTGTGCCCTCTGCCTCCCCTGCAACCATGTCTCAGGACAGCAGGGGCTTTGAACCAAGGTAGTAGCAAGGACAGAGTTTCCGGGGTGCTGGGTGGCACTTCTCTGTGGTACTTACCTCTGATACACTTCTGGCAGGTTAAATCCTCTGACAAGCACCCATACTGCACAGGCCCACAGTGTTCTCTACATCCTCTTCTCTGATACATGTTGTGTCGTTTCCAGGGCAACAGCAAAATGGCCAGTATAGGGGAAGATGGAGGACAGGTTTGTAAACCAGATGTAGTGAGACTGACAGTTCTGTCATGTCCTTTTCCTTTTTGTTTACCACAGTCCGAGGAACAGAAGGAGACAGGTGGAGTCTGCCCTTCCTTCAGAAGCACTTCACAGTTCATGGGAATATTTCGTCCTGAGATGGAGGTGCAAATGGTGGAGTAGGACCCTAAGGGAGCATGTCGCCACCTTCCCTGGACCTGTTTCTTCTGCGTAGGAAGGCTCTTGAGTTAGAGGAGGAAAAGCAGCACAATATAAACCCGAGATCTATGGCCCAATGAGTAGTCTGGCTTTCTGCCCCTGACTTGAGGCTGACACTGCCTCAGAGGGTACCTGGGCATCTGCTCAGTGACTGACAGAAAGAGATCCATTTCTCCCACAAGCAGAAGCAGAAGCAACTTTACCACCCCACAAACTAACCAGAATAAAGAAGGGGCCCCATGTCCTGCTGCCCACAGAGTCCAACTCCTGATTCTCAGAGGGGTTTCCCAGAAAGACACTGCACTGTGACCGGCATACAAGCAGGGAGAGGATGCAAACACTCTGGTCACCCAGGGCTTCTCCCCTCTTCCCCTGCCATTCCAGAGTATTCCTGTATTGCACCATATTGTCTTTGAAGGTTCAAGGAAGAGAAAAGGCTGTGTGGGGGTGGGGGGAGGTCTTACAATAGGAATTATCTAATTCTCTCGTCATCAAACGAGAGTATGCTGAGTTCCCTGTCTGTTTCCAGAGTGTGTTCATCAGAAGGAAAAAAACAGTCCAGTCAACGAATGTGGGATTGTACTGTATGAGTTAAGGCAAGAATCCGAGTCCTAAGCTTCAGCCACTGCAAAACATATAGAATTTTCTGCCCATTTCCAAGCCAATTTGAGCTGCTTTTGGGGTGTGGAAAGAAGAGAAGAAGCCGGTCTGTGCCCTCCTAGCCCCCCTCATACACAGGGGCCTCGTCAGTCACACGACAGTGCACAGTCATTCATGTGGCAAGCACATATGCAGCAGCTTCTATGTACCATGCACTGTGTACACTCCATGTCTCAGAGACGTTTGCACATTGATGCTCATTTGCAGCCCCAGTCACAGCAGCTAAATTATGGAACCAAAATAGGTGTCCAACAACTAAGGAATAGGTAAAAAAAAAAAAAAAAAAATTATTGGCTAGGGGTTGAACAGATGGCTCAGTGGTTAAGATCACTAACTGCTTTTTCCAAGGACCTGGGTTTATTTCCCAGCACCTACATGGCAACTCACAACCAACCATCTGTAACTCAAGTTTCAGAGGATCTAATACCCTCTTCTGACCTCCAGTAGACCAGGCACCCATGTGAAGTTCATATACATAGATGGGCAAAACATTCACATGCACAAAATAAAAAAGAAAATCTGAACAACGAAGAAAAGAAAATGGGTCATATAAACACAATGGAATTCTTGCAGCCACAGGGGAAAATAAAAGTATATTATTTGCAGAAAAATGGATACAAATAGACACAACCATATGAAGCAGATTAAGCCAGTCTCAAAAAGATCAATATAAGTTTTCTTGTTTGTTATTAGAGAGAGATGCATAGTCACATGTGTATACGTGAGATAAAAGCTGAAATAAAACTATATATGGGGGAATTCTGGGTAGGAAAGGGTAGGTAGGGGCACAAGAGAATACGTTCAACTGGTGGGGGTTGGTCCGGTGCTCCTATGTATTCAAATGCTAAATACTGGCCCACCCCACCCCCCAGAAAAGCAGGTCCTCATGCACACCAAGTGATGCTATGTAACTTTGCTCCCCAGTTTAAAACTATTGGTTAAATAAAGGTGGCTACAGCCAATTACTGGGGAGAAGAGAAAGAGGCAGAGTTTCAGTTACTGGTCTGGGGACTGCAGGTAGGGACCATGAGGAGGAGGAGGAGAAAGGAGGAAGGACAAAGAAGAGAGAACAGGAGGTCTCCTTAGATGTGATAAACCAGGAGCACGTGCCCAAAGTGAAATGCCCCAGGACAGACTGCTGGGGCAGAAGTAACCAGGGTGAGCTTCAAACAGCAAGTACTTGAGTAACACAGCCGGGAATTAGACAGCCTAGTGAATAGCAATAGAGATTAGGGGTAATCCCTCAGTAATGGTGCACAATCTGATTAAATAATCCATAGGACTCTGCTCCAATTGGGGAGGGTTGGCTGGGTCATATTAATAACTAATAGAGTTTATTAAAATCCATTTACACTCAGCATATAATACATACTTGTACAAAACTTTTAAAAAGAAATTGATTAGAATAAAGTTTTAAATGGAGAACAACAGAATCGCTGCCTGTGTCACTCAGACTTTTTGTCGCTATGACAAACACCTGAGGGAATATGTCCACAGTCTCCCAGCTTTATCACTTTTAGAGCTGTGGTGGTGGCAGACACATCTTGATGGGATTGTGTGGCAGGAGAAAGCTGCTTGCCTAATGGAAGCCTGGAAGCAGAGAGCAAGGGGGAGGGAACAGGGGCAAGATCCTCTTCAGAAGCACACCCCATTCCTGCTTCCTCCTACCAGGCCTCCCTTCCCACCATTTCTCCCAAACTCATCAGGTATACGTCTGCCAAAGGGCGAGCCCATTGCTGAAGGCAGTCCATTGCCTGCATGCTCCAGGATCCTCTCAGGGTTTGCATTCATCAGTTGGGGAGCAAGTTTTCAATACTTGAGCCTTGGCGGGTGCACTTTGTATCAAAATCACAATGTGGACTCTGCCTCCCAAGATGGCCTAAATTATGAGCACGTACATATATATATATATATGTGTGTGTGTGTGTGTGTGTATGTGTGTGTGTGTGTGTACATACACACATATATATACATACATACATACATATAACTGCATATATGCATACATGTATCTACACACATGCACACTTTCCTGGGCACCCTGCTGTACCATCCCATCACAAGCAGGGAGTTCTTGCACAGAAAGGATGGACCTCCAGTCTCTCATTCAGGGAAAAAATAAAGCCAAGCCAATGGAGAGACAGCAAGGCCCCACATACAAGGCAGTTACTGATGACCACGCTCTAGCTATGCTCTGTAGTTCAGAGAAACTAGACATATGGTTCCAATTTGAATTCCATGTCCTTGGGAAAATAAAACCTTCCAACCTAATCCCCTGACCTTTCCCAAAGCCAGGAGAGGGTCCTGCTCTTGGAAAGTCCTACAGATTCTCACTCCTTTGTCAAAAATAGGAAGAGCATAAATAAAGAAGTGGGGGTGTAAGTGGAGAGCCAACTCAGTGCTGTCCAGGAATTCTGCTGCAGGCCTTACTCACACTGCTGGCCCTGGGAACCGGCAAGGGAAGAAGTGAGGCCTTATTTGGGGCACAGAAAAGGGAAGTAGCAACCTGATCCCCTCTATATATCCCGATTCTGTTTCCCATAGCTACTTAGGGAAACATCAAGCCATGGATGCATCGTGGTTTTCCTGAGAGACTGGGTATCAGCAAGAAAGACAGAGAGAGAAGTGCTGAATGAGTCGTAAACCCATTGGTAAAGGGTTACTCATCACGAGAGTCTCATTGTCTCACTGGGATGCCTAGTGAACAGGAGCACTGGGTGTTTGTTGAATGAATGAATGAATGAATGAATGAATGAATGAGAAAATGGTCTCCATATGGCTGGCTAGATGAAATTTCTTCAAATATTTCAAGAAGCAGCCTAGCTTCCTTTGATCCAGAATCATGCCCATGATCTCTGAAGGAGAGTGGGCTCATTAACCAGATAGATTGGCCCATTGGCAGAGTTCACACTGCAGAGGGATTATGTTGGAATACCGTACTGGTCATTGACCTGGACGCTGCTTACTCACTAGCTGTGTGACTGTGGCATTGATTCTTAATCTCTCTGAGACTCTGTTTCCCATTTTTAATATAAACCTATTTTTTTCTTCTGAAATTAATACAAAAGTATTTGGATTATTTTCTGTAAAACAGATGTTCGGCAACTGAATTATTGGATGTTTGTTATTAAAATCATTCCTGTTATGATTAACTCTTTCTCTTTACCTGGAATTTCCATGGCTTTAGGGATAAAATGTTGCCATAGAAATCTATAACTCAGGTATTGGGTGACACTATTCCTTGGGAGTTGTGATCAAATGTCTACTCTCTCCAGATAAGGAGCCAGCGACAGACCAATGTAGCAATACGACACTGAAGCCCGACTGGTGAGCCAATGAGTTTACTGGGGCTAGAGTAGTATGGGTAAGAGGTTCCTTGCTGGAGTGTGGCTGAATCAAAGGCCGACCCATCACTGATAACCCTCCCCAGCATGAGTGACTGATTACCCAGAAAAGCTGAAGCCCCTGAACTCTCTGCACAACAGCTCAACACCTTTGAGAGTCTCACTCTTCAGAAGTCCTTACTGGCCAGGTAGTGGTGGCACACGCCTTTAATCCCAGCACTTGGGAGGCAGAGGCAGGCGGATTTCTGAGTTCAAGGCCAGCCTGTTCTACAGAGTGAGTTCCAGGACAGCCAGGGCTATACAGAGAAACCCTGTCTCGAAAAACCAAAAAAACAAACAAACAAACAAACAAAAACCCCCCAGAAGTCCTTACTGTTTATATAACCATGGGGGATAGAGGGGTTTTGGGAATCTGGTAAGATTCAGGGACTTCCTGAGACTTGTACATTGTTTGTTTCCTTAGTCTTGAGGAACTTCCCTTTAGAACATCCTGACTCTAAAGAAGCTTTGCTCCAGGATGGAATGTTTCTATATGAAGGAAATGCTACACATCACTTTCTCTGTTTTCTTTCCCCCTCTCTACTTTCCTACCTTGTCAGTCTGTTACACCTGACTGCTAAGATTGTGGCTACACTTTGAGAGGGTGGTATTGAAAACACTGTGGACTGGGTTAAGGCTTTCAGAGGCTGAACAAACCAAGAGCATAGATGGGCAGGACCTAGACCCCTCCCACACACATATGTAGAGGTGTGCTGCTTGGTCTTCATGTGGGTCCCAAACAACTGAAATGGGGGCTGTCTGTAAAGCTGTGGCCTGTCTGTGGAATACATTGTTCTAGCTGGGCTGCCTTATCTGGCCTCAGGGGGAGATGATGAGCCTAATCCTGCAGAGACTTGATCTGTCATGGTGGGGGAATATCCAAGGGAAGCCTCCACCCTCTCAGAGGAGAAGTGGAGAGGGAGGGATTGTGGAAGGGGGAATCAGTAGAGGGGGCAGCAATCGGGATGAAAAGTGAGTGAATGAATGAATGAATAAATAAATAAATAAATAAATAAATAAATAATTAAATAAATAAATGAAACTACTCAAGACTTTAAGATGGAGCACCATGGTTTCAAATCCCACCTTTCCCATTCAGACAGATCGCCTAACCAGATGGCTTCTCAGTCCACACCTGTGAAGAGGAAGTCACCACAATCTGGTCTCCAGCTCTGCTTCAGCTGGCTGCTGACTCCCAGCGGAAAGGCTTCCTCTTTCTGCTTTGCATGAAGTGCTCTAAGGGCTAAGTGTTAGCTCCCTGAGTTGAATAGGGGGAAAGCCTCGCTTACCCTTGTTCACAACAGAAGGGAGCTTTAACTCTCCCCACCTCTGAGTTGGAGAGATGGCTCAGTGGATAAAGAACTTGCCACTCAAATGTGAGGACCCGAGTTCAGATCCCAGAATCCACATAATGCCAAAGGCTGTAGCACACATCTACACTCCCTGAAGCTCAGAGGCCA
>CM052700.1:20716649-20728039 GCA_028551405.1 Uromys caudimaculatus | reverse complement strand
CTCTCTCTCTCTCTCTCTCTCTCTCTCTCTCTCTCTCTCTCTCTCTCTCTTCTACAACAGCCCTAGACACACAGAATTCACTTTCCGCTGTAGCCTCATTGGCAGTGACTCACAGTGGATCCCCAGAGCTCACTGCTTCCACTTGCAGAAGTTTTTTAGAGCTGTTTGTCAAACTGTTAGTAGTTTGAAATTGGCCAAGGTGGGACCATCTAGGCTCCAGAAATGAGCAAACATTACAGCCCAGAGCCTCCCCAAGCCAGGGAGCTGTTAAAACAGCACAGCACTCATGCCAAGCCCCTGTGGACAATTCTTCTCCACCCACGACCTGAGAGATGCTTTCAACCCCTAAGTGCATGTGTGTTGTTTGCTTCCTTCAGACTCCCGGAGCTGCTCATCCCCCAAGCAAAACATCTAAACTCACCCACCCACAGCACTCTCCCCCTGAGCCCGCCCTACTGGTGCCTACCTGAGAGCCTGCAACTTCCATTCCTCCCCTGCTCACTCAGCTCAGTCAGCCACACCCACCTTCTGGAAAGCTCTGTGCCACCTCGGGACCTTCACACCTGGTTTTCCAGGCTAGACCATTCTTTCCTCCTTCCTTGTATATGATCACAGTGTTCTAAGGTAAACCACTGGGGACTTAAAGATGCATTCTGAGACGTGTGTCATTATGTGACATTGCTGTGTAAGCATGCTCACACCAACAGTTATCCTACTGCACACATCAGCAACGCAGTGTGTGTCCATATTGCATGCTCCATGAAGCCTTCTGCTCCTAGGGCCCTGAGAGCAAAGCACCAGGAGACTGGATGAGATACTAGAGCAAACGATGCCAGCATGAGGCATGGTAAACACAAGCTGTCTGAGGATGCTGCCTGCAAAACCACATGTTGTTTATTGTAAGTGTTGAATGTGATCTGTGTGTGTGTGTGTGTGTGTGTGTGTTGGTATTTATTTATGTGTGCAGGTCCACATGTATGTGGAGGCTGGAGAACAAGCTTGGGTGTGGCTCCTCATGATTCATTTGCTGCTGCTGTTGTTGTTGTTGTTGTTTTGTTGTTATTGTAGGTTTGTTTTGTTCTGATTCGTGTATGTACAATAAATATGTGTATATGTGTGTGTGTGTATATACATTTGTATGTGTGAATTTAAGCATGCACACATATGGTAGTTACTGGATGAACTTGGGTGTTGATCCTCACCTTCTATCTGATTTAGGGTCTCTGTTATTTTTCTGCTGTGTATGTATCAAGTTTCCTGGGCTTTTCCTGTCTTAACCTCAAGTCTTTCTACAAGAGCATTGGATTGCAGGGGTTCACTCTACATGTTGGGCTTTCACATGAGTTCTGTTGATAGGAATTCAGGGCCCCCAAATTACACGAAAAGCACTTTTACCCAGTGAACTATGCCCCTAAGCCCCCATCCTGGGTTTTTGTTTCTTGGATTTTTTTGTTTGGGGGTTTGTTTGTTTGTGGGGTTTTTTTTGTTGTTGTTTTGTTTTGCTGGGTTTTTTTTTTTTTTTTTTTTTTTTGGTGTTTGTTTGTCTTTGCTTTTACTTTGAAACTGTATCTTTTGATGAGACCTGGGTCTAGATGACTAAGTCAGGCTAATTGGTCAACAAGCCCCAGGGATCCGCCTGTCTCCACCTCCCCAGTGCTGGGACCACAATCATGTATCAGCCCTGGGTTTTTTACATGGATTCTGGGCATCCATCTCAGGTCCTCACTACCAACTACACCATCTCCTCAGCCTCAGTAAACTATTTACTTTTTACCAGTAGAAGGGTTTTACTCTTCAGTAAATGTCAAAGCATAGTACATGAAAAAGGGTGCCAGAGAGCTGTCCTGGGTGGCGTGGGTGTGAGACAGCTGGTGGGCTGACCAACTCCGCTACTACCCAGGTCCAGATCCAGGGCTCCGAGTTGGCTCATCTGCCCCATCTATGAGCTGCCGGAGCGTGTGAAGCAAAGCTACAGGCTCCCCGTGACTCAGGGCCACAGCAGGATATCCAAAAGGAGTCTCAGTGAGGATCCAGTATTGATGGTGTAGCAGAAACCAGAGCCCTTGAACCAGACCAACGACTCCTGCAATGAACATTTGCAAGTAAAGATGTGTGGATAAAAGGGTGTACTGTGGGACACACTGACGCTTCCACGGTGAGATTTTCTGAGGGGTGAGATTGGGGGGAGGGGGGGATAGAGGTTACAAGGGTGGAAGTTGGATATGGAAGGATTGGGAAATGAGTCGGATTAAGGTGCATGATGTGACGTTCACAAAGACTCAGTAACAAACTATGTCTAAAAAGAGCCAGTCACATGACCATTTAGCAGCATCATGTGTCATACCCTAGGCACAGCAGGATGTACTTTACTCTCACACTGTTACAAGCTCAGGTTTCACACCAGGATCCCTACGGACCTGAGTAACGCATTATGTTCCAACATGACAGCAAGCAGCCAGGCACTAGGGCAGTCTCAGCTCCGTCATCGTCTTGTGGGACTTCTGTTCTGTACTGTGTGTTGTTATCCAAGGTGTCACTGTATGGCGTGTAACTATTCCGATCATTCACACCCTCCCTTCTTCCTGGTCTCCACCTAAGTGCCATCTCTGTGGAAAGACGCTTTAAATAGCCCTGTCTACTAATTCTTCATGGGACTTACCACTACCTGGCATAAACTTATCTATAATTCATGACGGTCCTCCTGTCTCAGCCTCCCCGATGTTGGTATTACATGCACAAGCCACCATGCCTGTCTAATTTTTAATAGCTTTGTTGCTATGTAATTCACATGTCATATAATCTTTCCACTTCAAGTGTTATGGATGCAGCGGGTTTTGGTGTGTGGCCGGGGATGTTCAACCAGTACTGTCAAGCTAAGATTATGTTCATCACCACCAAACACACCTTCAGCTGTCACTCCCAAGGCTCCCAAAAGCACTTGCTGCTCCCGACCAGTCCCAAGCAACACCTTCTCCACCATCATTCTAGCTACTTCACACAAATGGAGACATTTGATATGATTTATGTGGTACAGGAGAGGCTGGGATTAACAAGCTGACATCATAAAGAATATACTAAAGTTACTTAAGAAATAATAAGTCACACAAAGTAGAATTTAGCTAAAGGGGCTCCACTAGGTTCTCTTATCAGGAAGAGCACAATTCTACCTCACAGGCAGGATGACTCTAGTTAACAAGAGCCTAAGAGAAGAAGCTTGGACCATCCAAGAAGCATTGGACCTAAAGAACTCTGATGTGGGTCCACATCCTCATTTGTCTCATCGCTGGGAACAGCCTCTTGGGGAGGTAGAACACAGGGAGTTTGACTGCACTTATTGCTGGGCCGTAGGAAAGCACCAAGGGACTGCTTCGGGAGTGGGAAGGCACAGTCTGAGATCTGGGAAAACCAGAGCTGGTTGGGGGTCCCAGGGCCAGTGACAAGCCTTGGACATCCAAGTGTCACTGGGCATCATGGAAGAGCCACGAACAGAGTCGGGAGCCTGAGGGCTGTGGGAAGCATCTAACCTGGGGCCTGGGGAAAGGGGAGCTCCATTTTGTTCCAGCAGTGATTGTCCTTAGCTTGTGTGTCTGGGAGTGCAGAGAGGCCTTCTATAGGAGAATTAAGCTGTGACTCTGTAGGTGAATGCTTTCTCCACGGCTCCTCATGGCAGACCTTGATGAAAGAGACAGTCCATGGTTCTAAACTGTTTTGGCTGGAACATGGAACATGGAACATGATGGAGAATGGATGCATACTGTACTATATCCACTTCTCAGGGTGGACCTGAGATTAAATACCTTTTGCACAGAGGAATAAGCTTATTAGCTTATTGGCTAAGACCTCTGGGTCTCTAGATACCTCATTAGCATGGAGAACTCTGTTTTGGGCCACGTGTATGGCATTTCCTTAGTATGGCATGTGTTCCAGGCCAGGAGTCTGGCAGGGGGAGTCACCTAAGCCTTAGGTGTGTGCCCCCCTAGTCTCGGGGTCTCACCTGCTCTACCTTAGCAAGCTTCCTGGCATGGTTCTACTGCCCAACACTGTGACAATGTTTTTACACTGTCAAAAGGGAAATCTGGTTCATTTTTGTGCGTTAACCAGAACCAAATGTGTGTTATGGTGGTTTGAAAGAAACCCGGGTAGGCCCATAGGGAGTGCACTGTTAGGAGGTGTGGCCTTGTTGGAGAGTGGGTTTGGCTAATAGTGATTGTTATACATGTTTAATAATAACAAGAAAAGCATATTAATAGTAGAAATCTTTCCTAAAATGGTTTTCTCCTGGGCCTTGCCTGTCGGAGTCTGTCGCAGGTTTTTAATCCAAGGCAAAGTCATGTCAGGAAGATCACCTGCTAGTTATTAGCTTTTCCTATGAATCCATTGCCAAGTCTAATGGCCAATGTTTTCTTCTAAGGCTTTTTGCATTGTTTGCTTTCTGTTGCCCTTTTGAGCCAGAACCTCACTCTGTAGCCCAGGCTGGCTTTAAACCTGTGATCCTTCTGCCTCTTTCCCCTGAGTGATGCAGTTATCGGTGTGAACTATCAGGCTCAATGTTTCTGAGACTTCCATAATGGGTCTTACACTTAGATTCTGGTACACATAGAATCAACTTTTGGACACAGTCTGAAGTGTGATCCACATGTAGATACCTACCTCTCCATAAATATATTCATTAAAGCAACTTTCTCTGGGGGATAGCTCTGTGGGCAATACACTCACTGTATGAACAAAAGAACCTGAGTTAGAAGCCTCAGAACTCATGTTAAAAAAGAAAATAGGCTCAGTAGCATGCATCTATAATCCTAGCACTCTTGCTGTGAGATGGAAGGTAATCAAGGAAAATCCCTGGAAGCTCAAGGGGCAGCCATCGCCATAGACACAGCAATGAAAAACCAAGAGGCACTGTCTCAAGTAAGGAAGGAGGCAGGGACTGATGCCCCAGGTTGCCCTCTGACCCCCACATGCTTGGAGTGGCATGTGTGCACAAATACAAACATGCACACACAGAATTTTAAAATGTGTGTGTGTGTGTGTGTGTGTGTGTATTTCTTTTCTGCGTAGCTGTAAGCTCCACTAGGGAGAGGGATTCTTCTCTGCTTTGTTCACTGACTATCTGCCTTCAGCACCATAGTCTGCTAGGCATTTATCAGGCACACAGAATTTACTGAATAAATGAATGATAATTAGCTCCACAAATGTTATTTACCCTCGTCATTACTTCACACCTTCAACTCGTATGTTCTTCAGATTTCATAGCTTGACTTTCCTAAGACTGAGCAGTCTCTCAAAGGCTTTCTTGCCTTCACTCTTCCTGACACCGTCATCCCCAGTGCTCCTCCTGACCTGAACGGGGCTCAGCCATTGCTCTCCTACTCACTGCCTCCTCTCCACCTCCTCTTCTCTTTCTGCAAGTTTCCTGGCTCCAGAGGAAACAGCCACGCCGCTATTGGTCTAAAATGTCTCCTAGATGCTGCCCTTTCTTGAGGAGTCCCCTCAAGTTTGCCTCAAGCCTCCCTTGAGAACTCCATACAGCAGACCAGCCTGGTGGGATGACCAGGGTTTGAAAATGGGACCTGAGCAGGCGGAGGCGCTAGCACACCTGGTAACGCACTTGCCTTGCAAGCGTGAAGACTTGAGCTCCACCCCCAAATCCACATAAAATAATAACAATAATAATAATGATAATGATAATAACTAAGTTGGATGTGGAGGTATCTAATGGTCATCTCAGCCCTGGGGAGGTGAAGCCAAGATATCCTGGGATCTGTTGGCCAGACAATCTAGCCTACTGGTCTAACTTTACAGTAATGATGAAAGAAATTGCCTCAAAAAGCAAGGGGGTTGGCACATAAGGATCAAAAATTAAAGCTGTTCTTTCATCTTTGCATGTACAAATACTCATGTGAACATGTATCTACACATTTATCTGCACCCTTACACATGTGTAAGCGCGCACACACACACACACACACACACACACACTAGGACTGGGGAGATGACCCAGCAGGGAAGAGTGTTTGCCATATAAGCATGAGGATCGGAGTTCAAATCTCCAGAAATACTGTAAAAAGTCGGGTGTGGTTTTGAGTGTACCTTTAATTCCGGTGCTGGAGGGAAGTAGGAGACAGGAGGATCTTTGAGGTTTGCTGGCTGCCAGCCTAGCTCCAGGTTCAGTGAGAGACTCTCTAAGGAGACGAAGGTAGAGAGCAATGCAGCTGGATACTGGGTATGCTCCTCTGGCATCTGCCCATGCAAACCGGCACCCACCACCACCACCACCACCACACTGCTCACATACCACACCACACACACACACACACACACACACACACACACACACACAGAGTGGATGTTCATGCACACAATCACGTGTAAAAGTCAGAGAACAACTTTGTAGACTCAGTTCACTCCTTCCATCTTTACATGGGTTCAAGGAGTTGAATTTAGTCTGCCTGGCTTATGTGGCAAGAATTTTACCTACTGAGTCATCTCCTTCCATACCCCCCAAATATTCTCTAAATGGTACCTGAGTCTCAAAAATCATATTCAAACTACCCAAGGGACTGAAACTTGTGACTGCACAATGACCAGAACCCAGCTCTTTACAATAATAGGTTGCCAGTTAAATCCTAGCAGGCTTTAAGGACACAGCCTGGACCCCACCCTCACAATCAACAGTCTGTAAATTCTGGAGTCATGTGACGCAAATTACTGGCCAGAGGAATGGGCCAAGGGTCAGATCCTTGGTCCTGAATGGAGACATGACATCCTGAAGTGCCCAGGAACCCTAACTAAATCTTACAGGATTACTGGTTAGTGGGGAGAAGTGGGAGGGGGTATGGGGGAGGACAGGACATGGACAGACAGAAGGACTTTACATACCATTACTGCATGTGTCCAGATAGACTTGTCAGTTACCAGAACACAAAGCCCTTCAACAAAAGCTGCTTGTTCTAGAGGCTACAGAAACAGTGACAGGGGTGGAGGGGGGGGCTCAAACGTAGAGTCGTTCTGTGATCCTTTTGCCTTTGTCCACTCTCACCCATGAGATTGTACTCAGCTCTGTTCTGGAATAAGCTCCACCCACCTCCAATTACACTCTCTGGAATAAGCTCCACCCACCTCCAATGATACTCTCTGGAATAAGCTCCACCCACCTCCAATGACACTCTCTGGAATAAGCTCCACCCACCTCCAATGACACCGCTCTCTTTGTGTCCTGTCTGAATTCTTTCAGTGGTGAGGCAAAAGTGAAAACCAGTGACAAGAGATGTTTGTTTGCACAAGGACTCTACTGTCCCCTTTGGGAAGCCACTCCCTACCAAACTAGGCATTATTTTCACATCAATTATGTTTGATAATGTGCCAGGCACACACACTAGTCCCCTAATCTTCACTAGTTTCCGGTTTGGGGACAGGGGCACAGTGAAGTTCCTCCAGGTCCGCGACAGTCAAAATTCAAGCCTCAGGTTTCTAACAGTAATGCCTCGCAACTCCGTCCGTCGTGTGAGATTTCTTTTGGGAATTTTCCGCGTGGAAAAGCACAGCTAGTCAAAGCCAAGATTTCCCCTCATCCCAACAGTAACAGAGTCTTTACACAGGGATCTCTGCACCTCTTCCTTCTGAGACTCGGACCTGAGTGGATCTAGTACTGGGGTACCAGCTTCTGAGTTTTGTCCTCACTAGCCTCACCTCTTCTTCCACTCCACCCCACCACCCCCACTCACCCCCACTCTGCATTTCTTCTATCACCCAAGCCAAGCCCCAGCCTCAGTCCTTCCTTCCTATCCACCTCTTCATGTCCAAGTTAGCACTGACATCAAAGGACTCTTGTGGCTTCTCTTCCTGGGCAGAGCAGAAATAACTCTTGGCAACTTAAAAGCTCAGAACCTGAAGCCACAGGTCATTATTTCAAACTAGCATGTCCTGTACGTCCTTTCAAATGGCTCCTATTCCTCACTTCTACCTCTTCCCTTGAGCCCTACCATGTGTGTGTGTGTGTGTGTGTGTGTAGGGGGCTCTCTCCTGATAACCCCATTCATGGACATCTTCGGAGAGGGGTGTACTTCTGAGGCACTTTGAGAGCCTCCCTGCCAGCCCCTCCCCACACTCACAGAGCTCCTTAGAAAGCCTGCTGCTGCTCTCAACAGCTGGCTGTGTAACAGAGACGGATGTGTCCCTCAGGACATCACTAAAAGCTGCTCACATCAGTTAATAGTTTCTTCCCACTGCTTTTTCCAAGGTAAGGACCAAGCTGGTGAAAGGAAGAAAACGTAATATACTTATTGTGTCTTTTAAAAAGAAAAAAAAATACGACTTAAATACAGTCATCAGCCTGAATCAAGTAGGAAGGGAGATAGAGTTTCCTCTGTTCATTCCTGTTTATGATTCTGTTATGCTGGGGAAGGGGGGGAGGGAATGTGGAAGGGGATAGCACAGACGGACCCTTCCACTTGAGGCAGGCAAAGTGTCACCGGATCACAATCACTGGCATTGCTGGTCCCTTGTCTATTCAACTTCCTCGCATACTCATTGCGCACACATTTGAATTAGTGTGGATTTTTCTCTTGGCCAGATTGCATTTAATTCTCCTTCAGCTGGCTTATGGTGCCCTATTTATTCCTCTGAATTATCTTGTCTGGTCTAATCCACCCCATACTCTTTATCACTGTTGATTTGGCTTCCATTATAATCCTCAATGAGAGGAGTTAGCATTGCTTGAGTCGGTGCGGGGAGGGGGGCTGAAGGGAAAGCAGTTAGTAGCCAAGACAGCAGTGCAAACAGATAAAAGGGGCCATGGGCTCTACAGGGCCAGCTCAGGATCCCTCTGACAAAAAGAGCTCTTCCTGAGGAGTGCTCAGGGCTACTGGATTATGTTT
Organism: Uromys caudimaculatus; assembly: GCA_028551405.1. Lineage (NCBI taxonomy): Eukaryota > Metazoa > Chordata > Mammalia > Rodentia > Muridae > Uromys > Uromys caudimaculatus. Next base: position 20,719,163 of record CM052700.1, on the reverse strand, counting down.
TCTTGTGGAGTATTTGTTATGGATCACAATGGTCTATTTCTTGCTATTTTCTCTCAACACACATGCTCTAAAAGAAAACATGGAGGAAGGCTACTCCCACAGCCCTCAATTTACATATCCTTCCTCATAGTGTGCTATTCTCTGAGACAGTGTCACAAAACACACACACACACACAAACACACCACACACACACTCACAGACACACACACAGAGACACACACACCTCACAGACACACACACACAAACATAAACACACCACACACAGAGACACACAGATACATACACACCATACCACACACACACACACACACACACCACACCACATCCCACCACACCACACCACACACTGATGTGTTCTAGGCTGTCTAAGCACCGGTACCTACTTATCTCTTCTAATTCCAGAAACAAGTTTATCCTCACAACATCACAATTCCACAGACCATTTCCTTTCCCTCTTAGACACACAGCTGGACTACATTTCCCAAATACCCTTGCTCCTAATTAGATGAAGCACGTTCCTAAGTTCTGCCCATTGAGTTACAGGCCACATCCTGGCCTGGCTCATAAAACTAGAAAAATCTTAATCTTTTCTCTCTTTCTAGCTGAGTGAGATTCTGGGGAACCGAGATGGAGGTATCCTGAGACTCAGAATCGAAGTGGGAAGAGCATAGAACTATCTGAACAAGCACAGCCACGTCAGACTGTCATATGGGCAAGATAAAAGCTTTGTAACCTTAGAAGTCTAAAATTTGGTACTGATTGCTACAGCCCCCCACACACACACACATAATTACAGTCAAGAGTCAGAGAATTGTGCTAACTTTCCCAAGGTCGGTTTCAGTGGCAGAGGTTGGAGTCACTTCTGCCACTGCCTTCAAGAGAGCAAAGAATCTGCTGAAGTAGTGATCGCTTTACAGAAGGGCCTTTTCAGTTCGTTGGTGCTGTCCTAATTAGGACTTTAATGAAACTGGCTCTGGGGAGAAGTCTAAAGCAGGGAGATAATCAAGGCCAGCCCCTGGAGTGATTTGGGAATTGATGCTGCAAAGTCACCTTTGAGGACCTCAAATCAGCCTTAGTCAATGGGAGGTGGCAGTGAGCATAGAGAACAATCACCGTTCAGTAGGGAAAAGCCCAACACTTATAGCCCCTGGAAGGAAGGAAACCCCGTGTGTTAGCTTTCTGACATTATAACAAACACCTCAGATAACTGGGGTTATAGACAGAAAAGGTATAACTGGGCTCAGTGTTTTAGAATTTCTAGTCTGTGATCAACCCCATCCTGCAGGAGCCCTTGGTGGAGCCAAACCACTCACCTCCTCGGAATCCAGGCAGTAGCAAGCAAGCAGAAAGGAAGGGGAGGGGAGCTCAGGGTCCTATAATGCCCATGGAGGCAAGTCTCCAGTGACCCAAAGACTTCCTGGTAGGCCAGCTCTTAAAGGGACCACCTCTCAGTGACATCATCTCTGAAGATTTCCAAGACACTCTCAAAGCTTTTGGGAAGCCACTACAATGGGGTCAGGTGTCATCTGTTTCTACAGTCTTGTCTGTGCCTTACAGTCCCCTCCGCCCCATATTACACTGTTAGCACACAGCACTATCCTTGCTCTTTCTTGCCTGCCACCGTGTGGTTTTTACTTCCTTCCAGTGAGCACATGACAGACACAGCAGGAGCTTGGTAGATATTTGAATGCAATGCTTAAAGAAGCAGAATCCTAAAGAAAAATCGCTTGAGGCAAAGGTGAGCTGAATACCAAGTTTTCCAAAGATGTCCTCATCTTAATCTAGGCTATAGGAGGAAATGAAATTAGAGCTGCACACTGACTACTCTTAAGACAGGAAGATGATAACAGATAGCCCAGATGGTCCCTGTGGAATCACACAGAGGTTTATAAGACAGAAGAGGGAGGCCAAATGGTGTCAGAGAGATGGAACTGGAGAAGAACCTGGCAAGTTACAGGGACAGGAGGCAGACTCTAGAAGCTGTGGTTGTTTTTAATTTCTCTGCCCCTTCCCCAGCTCCTTGGAAAGCCAGAGCTCACGGTTTGTTCTGACTCAGTTCTGTCTCTCCCAAGACCTGACACAGCTGTGAGAAGCGGCAGCAGCAGGCATTTCCCTTGCCGTTTTAAAGCGGTGGTTGAGGCAAGAGGATCACCATGAGTTCAAGGCCAGGCTACGTTACACAGTGAGCCCTAAGCCAACCTCAGCTATAGGCAAAACCTGTCTCCAGAAACAGCACCACCACCCTGGATTACTTTTCTATTGCTGGTGTGACAAATTCCCTCAGACAGTGGCTTGAAACAAGCTTCTTACTTTACAGCTAAATTGACTAATATCATCTTGAAGTTGGAAGGCCCAGAAGTTTAAAATGGGTCCCTCTGAACTAAACCCAAAGACTTGCTTTCAGAAAACTCTAAGGGAGAATTTACTTTGTTTGTTGTTCCCCCCTTTTCCAGCTTCTAGAGAAGGCAGGGTAGAAACACTGGGGTTTCAGTAGTCTTGGGCCTCTAGACCAG
>CM052700.1:20693437-20716549 GCA_028551405.1 Uromys caudimaculatus | reverse complement strand
GGAAGGAAGGAAGGAAGGAAGGAAGGAAGGAAGGAAGGAAGGAAGGAAGGAAGGAAGGAAGGAAGGAAGGAAGAAAGAGGAGAGGGAGGAGAGAGGAGGGAAGGGAAGGGGAAAAGGATGGATGGGAGGAAGGAAGGAAGGAAGGAAAGAAGGGAGGGAGGGAGGAAGGAAGGGGGAAATTCGCACTAGACATAAGAAAGGAAGACATAAAATTCAGAAGGAAGCAGGGCTGCATCTCCGTAGCCTAGCCTTGGTGTATCTAGGCCATGTTTCCAGCAACTGTGAAGTCTCGGGTGACAGTAAGTGGTCCTTTTCCTCTTCTATCTGACCCCTGCAGTAGGAGGAGAAACAGTATGTGTCTGCTGGCTGGGGATGTCACTCAAGGGAACAGCCTTTGCCTAGCACGTCTGAGGAGACCATGCCATCCACCTCCCGCAGTGAGTCAGAGGACCTCCAAAGAAAGACTGTATTTACAAAGTCCAGACAGGAAGGACAACACCCAGCCTCCCTGACTCCCCTTTTCTGTCCTCAGAGCCACACCTGTGGGCAGTGTATTTGTCTTGGTCCTTAGTTTTCCCTGACTCATGAGTCTAATTGAACTTTCTTTGTGTCTGTAAACACATCTTTTCCCCCAGCTATAGCTTCAGAGGTGACCTGCAGATCCAGCTAAGTCCTGTTCGTAATCCCAATCTGGGAGCATGCAAACAGACTAAAACCCCTGATGAAATAACACTGGATGTGAGCCCCTCATTCTCTACAGTTTTCTTTCTAAAACCTAGGAAATTCTCTCTCTGTCCCTCCTCCTCTCTCAATCTCTGTGTCTGTCTCTGTCTCTCTGTGTGCCTCTGTCCTTGTCTCTCTGTCTCTGTCTCCCCACCCTCTCCTGCTCAGCTGTTTCAGGGAAAGAAACCACACAACGGAGGCTTTCCACATTCTACTCAAAAGAGGCCAGAGGTAGAAGCAGATCCTTGCTACAGCTCTGGTGCCAACAGCTGGCTTGGCAGAAATGTTCACAGCCAGATTTTCAGATTCCAGTAACCATTATGAAAAGGCTCTTGCAAACATCTCTCTCTGAGGCCTCCAGCCAAGAAGAGTGGGGACCTTTGATCCTGTCTGGAGCCCAAAGGGTCGAGGATGGAATGGAGACAGACCAGGGTGCTGGCCAGGACTTCAGCGAGCTGTGTTTGTCCCGAGCCTCTGCACAGCTGAACTTGCCAGGCCATTCTGGGCCAGTGCCATGGTAAGGGTGAGCTGGGTTTCAGAGTGGTTGCCTGTGCATCGGACCACATTGCTGTCAGGGAAGGGTTGGGCTTCTCGAAGAGGCCCAGCCAGGGGCTGGCACCCTCCTCAGGAGCCCCTGTTCTTCTCATAAGAACCTCTTCTCCTTGACTTTTGGATGGAAGCTGCCCTAGATGCATGGGAGTTTGTTTTCCTCTCTCCAAACTCTGCTGTGCATAGACACGATGTTTGAGGGAAATCAAGACATCAAAAGGTCTGCTGTGGTAGCCATGGAGTCTCACTTGGAGAGCAGTGGATGATGGGTAGCTTCGTTCAAACTTCTTTCCAAACAGGCCCTGGATAGAATCCAGTCACACTCCTACCTTTCCCATCCCCCAACTCTCTCCTCTCCTTCCTTGGCCTCAGAGTTCACACTGGTGCAGGTAAGTGGACAAGATGTCTTCGCTGTTGAGGGATGTTTCTCATACAGAGCATTCAGGACCCCTCCCTGTTCACAGAGGGCTGAAGGAAGGCGTGCTCCCTTCATTAAACTTGAGGGCCCACACCTGTGGCTCAGGATTCAGTTCCCCAACCCCATTGCTCCATCCTGACAGAATCAGATGCGGAGTCCATCTGATCTGATTATCCCACTGACCTGTGTTCAGTAACACCTGCTCTTCAGGAGCAGAGCTAATCCTATGTACACAGGCCCTGACATCTGGGGATGGACAGAGGCCAGGAAAACCACAGGCACACTGATAGAGCCATCGAAGCTCTCCTTCGGGGGAAGAGTGGTGACCACCAAGGACAACAGCCTCTTCCCTGGCTCTCTCATAGCTGACCCTGTCCCAACAGCCAAGCTTGGCTGCAGACATCTGAACTATGAACCATGAACCCTGTGGCTAACAGAGCTTCTTCAGGGTGTCTCGGAACCAAAGAATCCTGCTGCAACGCTAACTGGTACAGGCAGAGTCTGCTGTTTCCAGACACACAGACTCTCTGACACTGTTGGTTCCCACATGGCCCCACCTGTCGTCACCCACACGTCTGTTCTGAAGCCCACACCAGCTTGACAGTGGCCAGCGTGATCTTGAAGCCAGTGTTTCTTTGTCCCCCTCTGCTAACTTCTTCTGTGGCCTAAGCCATACCGACAGCTCAGGAGCAGTGTCCTTCTTCAGGCTAGACCTTGCAGTCCCACGTCCTCAAAGCAACAGCCTAGCAAAAGACCAGAATATCAACCTTCTCTCTGGGCCTGGGGAGTCTTTGCCCCTGACTGTGCAAGAGAGATGAGATTAGGAAGGCAGAGCTAAGAAGAGAGGAACACATGAATCAACAGCTTCTATGCCCCCAATTCAGGAGCAGCTGCCTGGGACCAGCAGCAGGCAGAGACACGTGACTAGTGTTTACACTAGCGAGGGACCCGGCATCAGTGCTTGTACCACCCTGCACCAGCCTGCTGCATCTGCTCTATGCTGCACAGCCTGACACCTTCCCTGTGTTTTCGCCAGTCAGGGACACCTGCTCTTTACCTATGCCAGTCTGAGACCCTGTCCTGTGCCTGCATCAGCTTGTGACACCTGCTCTGTTTCTACGCCAGCCTATGACCACTGACCTGCACCTGCTCTAGCCTCTGACACCTGCTGTGTGCCTCTGCCAGCTTGTAACACATGCCCTGAACCTGTGCCAGCCTGTGATACCTGACCTACAACTGCAACAGCCTGTGACAGCTGCTCCATACCTCTTTTGGACTGAGATGCCTGCTCTGTTCCTGCAACAGCCTGCGGCACTATCCTGCACCTGCCCCAACCTGACATCTGCTCTGTACCTGTGGCAGTCTGTGATACCAGCCCTGTGTCTGCAACACTATGGAACGCTGCTAACAACTGCAGCATCTGCTCTGCACCAGCACAAGTCTGTGAAACCTCTGCTCTATGTATGTCAGCAATGATACTTGCTAGGCTCCTGCCCCAGCTTGTGACACCTGCCTTGTGCCTACAATAGCCTGTGACACTTGCCAGCAATTCCAATGGCCTTTGACACTTCCAATTCACCTGCACTCTCCAGGATGCCCTGTCCTGTGCTTGGTCCATAACTATAGCACCTTTCTCATGTCTGCCCAGCCTGTGACAGTGTACCTTTATCTGGATGTGACATCTACAACAGCCAGTATTACCAATGGTGAGGTATACCTGCACCTACCTGGTGCTCTGGCCCTCTGGAGAATGCATTCTGGAAGGGAGGGGAGGGATACCATCAAGAAGGCAGGCATGGGATGTAGGCAGAATTGGATCCCAAAGACTCTCTCTGACGTTGGAGTGTTTCAGGGCTATGCTGCCAGTGTCAAAATGGATCCCTAGACCCACTCCTATACCATGGGTAGCTGGCATGTCTGTGGTACTCCACTCCACTCCATCTTTAGCAAAGGACCCCTGCCTGGGGTTAAGAATAAGAAGTTCCTAGGCTTTTCTGTGGAGACATTCCCCAGGTTTAGAACTGCTTGAATCAGCAAGGGCCACCCTACCTTGTTGCAGGGTGTGGGTCACCCAGACCCACCTTTAATGGGCAGCCACAGCCTACTTACCCTAACAAGAAGAGTGTTAAACATTTTCCCAAAGCATTAAAAATACTTGTTTTAAAAAGAAAAGGGACTGGAGAGATGGTTCATTGGGTAAAGTAATTGTCATATGAGTGTGAGGACCAGAGTTCGAATCCCAACACCAAGTAAATACTGGAAATCCCAGCACTTTGGAGGGACTGCAGGGGATTCCTGGAACAAACCTGACCAGCTACACTAGTCATATCTGTGCATTCTGGCTTCAAGTAAGAGATGCTGCTTCCATATAAAGGTGAAAAGCAATCAAGGAAGACGCTCAATGCCAACCTCGAGCCTCCTCCCTCCCTCCCTCTTTCTCTCTCTCTCTCTCTCTCTCTCTCTCTCTCTCTCTCTCTCTCTCTCTCACACACACACACACACACACACACACACACACACCTGTGCGCATATGCCTACACACATCGATATGAACACACATACCGACACACACACACACACACACATACACACCCAATAAAGGATAACAAGCCACCGTATTTTTTTTTTAAAGATTTATTTATTTATTATATGTAAGTACACTGTAGCTGTCTTCAGACACCCCAGCAGAGGGCATCAGCTCTCATTATGGATGGTTGTGAGCCACCATGTGGTTGCTGGGATTTGAACTCAGGACCTTCGGAAGAGCAGTCAGTGCTCTTACTTGCTGAGCCATCTCTCCAGCCCCGCCACTGTATTTTTTATGCCTACTCTTTTTAAAATTAACTTCAGGTTCACATACAAAGACTGGGTTTCACTGTGGCTTTTCCAGAACAACTCATTCTTGTTGTGTCTCCTCTTCTGTCTCTGTCCTCTGTGGGTCCCCACCCCCCTTTTACTGGTGGCTCCTTTCTCACCCAGTTAGTTCCCCCTTCTCTTCCGTTTTCTGTCACCCCATTTCCCACCTCCTCGAAGCTCTCCTCCTCCTCCTCCTCCTCCTCCTCCTCCTCCTCATCCTCATCCTCATCCTCCTCTTCTTCCTTTTCCTCCTCCTTCTCTTCCCCTCCCTCCTCCTCTCTCCTGATCTCTTTTGACTTGTTAAGTAAATGGCGAACTCAGAGTACTAAATCAGGGAGGTTGATTGTAGTCTTACTCAAGGTCAAGAGTGACTTTCCTACCTATTCTGAATGATGCAGGAGGGAACTGTCAGGGCTCTGAAAGATCCTGACATCATCAATTACCCCTTAAGCATTTCTAATGGTAATTATGACAGTCACTTATGCGGAATTGAAAACGCTGTTTATTACATCACAGATATTGAATTTATGCTGGACATGGTAACCCATACCTGTGATTTCAACACTCAGTGGATGAGACAGGAGGGTTGAGAGTTCAAGGTCAGCCTTGGATACATAGTAAGACCTTATCTCAAAAAATACACTGTTAAAATTAGTTATTTCACAAAACTGTAGTTTATAGCATTTAAAATCTGGGAAATGTCCACAAACATTGCTGTGTGTGTTCAAATAACGTAATATTCAGATTTGTTTAAGAAGTCAGCAGCTCCAAGCAGAATGAATGACAGGTGGAAAATTTCAATTTAAGCACGTACTTTGCTTTCAAAAATCTGTTACTTTTGAGAACATCATTCATAAGAATTTGTGTGGTTTTCTATGAAACACTGTAAACTCAAATGTGGACAACTTTCTCTGCCTAAGCCCTACTGAGTGGAATTTTCTTTGCAACAGTCACTATGGTGGGGGGAGGGTCAGATGACCGCACACATTTGCATCATGGGGATGATGCATACACATAGGAGAACAGCTGACAGCAGCCATTGTGGTTGTTCCTGTCCTGGATTCTGAAAATATCGACCTTAATTTTGGAGTGTGTCTGATTCCTGCTCCCAGGTGCCATTAAACCGACACACCGATTTCCTTCAAAACTTCAACGTATCTTCACACGGATGAACTTTTAACTCTCAAAGAAACATTACAAATCTTTTTCCTGTTTTCTCAACTATTCTCAACTGATTTTTCTTGGGCTTTGGGACTGAGAAAAACAGGAATTTCCTGTACATTCTGGGAAGAAATTTTCTAAAGGGAAGACTACTGAAGACAAGATTAATCAAGCCCAGAGAGGTATACCGGGTAGGCTCTGGAAGGGGAAAAGCAGCCATGATGTCAGCAGAACAGCAGGATTGCGCCCAGGTCCCAGCCCCTGTGGAAACAGGAAACATGAGCCTCACTCCTTCAGTCGAACCTTGGGTAGAAATGTACCAAAATCAGGACCAACAACTCACTTAAGAGGGTAATGGAAAACTTTAAAAGTAAAAGTCTGACGTACCCTGATCCTAGCATTCTGGAAGCAGAGGCAAGAGGATTCATATGAATTTGAAGCCAGCCTCACCTACCTAACATGGTCCCAGACTGTTAGGGTGGGGGTGGGGGGGGTGCGAAGGAGGAAGTGGGGGGGAAGGGGGAAGCTGGGAGACAGGGAGAAGAGGGCTGAAGAAGAAGAGTTGACATGGTGCACTGGAGATCCCATCCCAGCAACTTAGAAGCTCAAAACAGAAGGACCACAAGGTCAAGGTCTGGAAGGCTACAAAGTAAGAGGTCAGTTTGGACTGGAAAGAGATGAGCCTGCTACCTGTATCTTATAAGATTGTAGTTCCTTGGAGATGTTGGGCGGGGCTTCACCGAGGAACCCAGGAAGGGTACAATCAGGGACAGCATCTGAAGACCCAGAGGTGAGACAGGATGAAAAGAAAATGGGCATTTCAAGACACTTCCAGAGTGTCACTGATGGGTCGTCTTGGAGGGCGTGGCAGCACCACAGTTGCAGAAACCCAAGGAGGAAACCACAGGATTCTTTCTCTGTTTGGGTTTTGAGACCCTTTTACTTCCAGGTCAGCAATGGTTAGCCTGTCAGGTTTGCTGCTGGTGACAAGGTAGAGCTCCAGCATCCCCAAAACTCTGGAAGAGACAAATCTGTGAATAAATAATGCAGGCGAACTTAAGTCAGCAGCTGGGAAGACCTTCATGTCTCCTGACAAATGAGGTTGGAAGTAGACTGCAGCCAGCCACAGAAGTGGGGCCCTCTGAAGAAACTCTGGAATGCCAAGTGAGGTAGTCAAGGGAGAGAAGCAAGTCACCACTCTGCCCTGCAGATCAGAGCTGCAGGGGGAAGCCAGAGCCTATGACGCCCTTTGTCACAGGAGCTATGGCCAGGGGAGAACTGCAGATTTCCTCTTACCAGTAACAGACATCAAAGTTAGGTCCAGATGCTGTTTCCGTATTACAGCTGAGCGGGAAGAAACACTCATAAACAGGTTCCTAAAGCTGTGGGGTCGTACCAAACCCTATATGCTGTACGGGGAGATGCTGATTCCCTAATTGGTTCTTGTTTTAGTGAATAAAAAAGGTGGAAGCCAATTGCTGGGCAAAGGGTAAAGGTGGGACTTCTGGGTCCCAGGAAGAGAGGGGATGCAGGAAAAGAGAGAGCTTTGTGCAGCCATGCATTGGAAGGAGAAGGCAGCTGTCATGTAAGAACTTGGGGTACCTGGGACCTGCAGCCTCCAAGGTTGGTGGAAGCTAGCTGATAGCTGATACAATTAGAGCAGGAGATTCCGTGCCCAGCAATTGTGCTATCTGGTTAGTTTTAAAATAATAAAGCTGTCTAATGTTTTCCATCCTTGGAGCTGAGGTGGGCAGAGAAAGAGAGCAGCCAGGGTAGTAGCTGGAGGCTTGCCGGAGCTAAGCCGGGAGGAACAGGCAAGTCAGGAGTGAGGCTGGTGGCAGCTGATCTCACAGCTAAGCCGGAAGGGCAGGCCACGGTCCTGGGCAAGGGCAGGAACTTGTTTTTAAAATTACACGCGACAATATGCTCTTGTTTTTTCTTATTAAAGAGGCAGTGGTGATAAAGTTTAATTTTTGAATTAGAAGTAGAATCAATAACTACTTCTTTTAGTTCTGTTATGTTTAGTTTATTATATAGAAATAACTTTATAACAGAGAAATTACAAGAGCAAACTTAATAGTTGATTTTCTTTTCATTATTTTCTTTCGTATCTCTCTGTCTATTTCTTCACCCTGTTTCTCCTCTGTGTGTGTGTATGTGTGTGTGTGTGTGTGTGTGTGTGTGTGTGCATGTGTGTATGTGTGATGTATGCAAGTATGCATGCCCATGAGAGGTCAGGTAGGCTCCAGAGATTATAACGTCCTTCTCTACTGCTGTCCACCTTATTTTTTTTGAGACAGATTCTCTCACTGAATCTGCAGCTCTCTATTTTGGCTAGGATGGCTGGCCAAGGAGCCCCCAGGATGTTTCTCTCTTCCCCTAAGCCCTGGGGTTACAAGCATGCACAACCATTTCTGGCTTTTTACATGAGCTCTGAGGACCCAAACAGAGGTCCTCATGAGCCATCTCCTCAGTCCCGACTATTGTTTAATGCTTCTGTTATTCTTTGGGTACTTTTATATAATAGATTTTGATCCTATTTCCCCTTCCCCAGCTCCTCCCAGATCCTACTCTATGGCCCTAACCACTGAACTTTGTGTTCTTTCTCTCCCTTAAAAAACAAACATACCTACAAACAAAATAGCTACAAAAAACAACCAAAAAATGCCATCTGATTGTGTTGACTGAATACAATGGCGCCTTCCCTGGGATATACCTACCCATTGTCAGTTCACTGAAGAGAACTGATGGTCCCTATCCCAAAGCTATCAGTTGTGAATAGACTAAGGGTGACTTTGTGCCCACGTCCCCTTGTCTGTGCTGGGATTTCATCTGGCTTGAGTTGGTGCCGGTCTTGAACATACTGTCACAGTCCCTGTGGGTTCATGTGTGCATCTGGTCTGTTATGTCTAGGAAATGTGTTTTCCTTGAAGTCTTCCACCACTGCTGGCTCTTACACTCTTTTACCCTCCTCTCTCTGAGCCTTTAAAGAGAGATGTGATACCACTTGGGGCCGAGCACTCCAAAGTCTCCTTGTCTCTGCTTGCTCTCTAGTTGTGTGTCTCTGCGTTAATTGCCATCTTCTGCAAGAAGAAGGCATCTCGGGCTTATATTGCAGGCAGATCGTTACTATAGCTTTCAGGCCAACTTACTTAAAATTGTGAATTATTTCTAAAATTTTCCATCTAATGCTTTTGAACCATTTGACCTCAAGAAACCAAATATGTCGAAGAACAAAACCACAGAGAAGGAATGACTATCCACATAGATGGGGCAATTTGTGTTTAAATTTGTTAAAATCTTTTTATTTTGAAGCAATTTCAGGCAATAGAGAAAAGTCACAAGGAGAGCACAAAAAATTCTTGTACGGCCTTTACCATCCATCCACGTTGTCTTATTACCTTTGTCTTCCTTACCATTCTTTGTTCTATCTCCCTACCAGGCTAGCTATGGTTTGTCCCCACACATAAGAACCTCAGAGATAATGTCTCATCTGTCAGTACAGTCAGTGAACGCATCATAAACTCAAGGATTCTGTCTTTTATAGACAAGGACCACATTCAGACCAGGAAGAGTGTAGCTACAGCACTACCATGTAAGCAACAAGCCCCATCCAAATGCCACCAGTCATCCACTGATGTTCTAGGCAAAGGAAGAGTTCCCCCTTAGTCTAAGGCCTTGTTTAGGGTCACTGGGTACATCATGGTGTCTTTAGTCTATTTTAAAATGGACAGTTCCCCAATCTTCATGGGGTTTGGGGGTTCTTGCTTTGTCATGTCTGTCTGTCTGTCTGTCTGTTTGTTTGTTTGGAGACATGGTCTTAGCATGTCACACCAACATGTAGCAGCAACTGGCCTCCAACTCAATCCTTCTTCAGCCCCTTGAGTGTGGAATTATAGATGTGTACCCCCACATCAGATCAGACTACCTTAGACAACACCCTCAATTGTGGTTTAATTAATGTTTTCTCAAGATTCCAGAGTGAAGCTCTGAATTCTGGGTCCCTGCTACTGGGAGGCATATGATACCCACCTGTCCAACAACTGCCTGTGTGAGCACTGGTTACTTAGCTAAAGTCAGCCAGGTTTCTCAGTACTTCCCATCTGAGGTTAATGTGTATCTTCTGGGAAGTTACTTTGTCATTATATGTGTGTCCTGTTCTTAGCACTCACTAGTTTTTGCCCATTGATAATGATTCTTGCCTGAGACAATTTCAACCCCAGTGGGTGCCAGAGGGCCCTCTCTAATTCATGATCATTTCAGTATTAATTAGCTGGCATTCCTCTGTGAAAGGAGCACTCCCTTCACACTCATGCATTAATCCAAAACGACTTGTGGGTTTTTATTTTATTTTGTGGTATCATCTATTGTTAAATCGACTTTAATGTTTGATTGACGCTAGTGCTCAAACTGTCCCTGACATTGTCCCTGGGGACTCCTTCAGTCAGGCCACTATGATTTGTGATCGCTCATCCTTCCTTGAGCAATTTTTTTACTTTCAACCCAGGAATGTGTCGTAGCACCAACCAAATGTTAGCAATATCCCCCAAGGAGCACTAACTCCATAGTTCCTTTTATTAGAAAAAATAGTTAGAAACTATATCTAAACTGGGGGTAGTGGTCCACACCTGTAATTCTAGCACTTGAGAGGCTCAAGGAAGAGGATCAATAGTTTAAGGCCAATCTTGATTATATAACAAGTTTAAGACCAGCCTAGATGACATGAGCCTTTGTCTAAAAACAAATAAATACAACAAATATACACAAAAGAATGATAAAAAGAAAAGATCTGGATGCTGGATTTTAAATATTCAGGAATGTTAGAGACACCAAGACAGAACATAGAATATAGTTAGTTAGGCGCTTCCAGAGGCTAAGGGTCCCTGCCCCCAACTGGCTCTGATTGGTAATAAAGAATGCCGTACAGCCAATGGCTGGGCAGGGAGACCGAGGCAGGACTTTTAGATTGTAAGGGACGGAGGAGGAAGAACAGACAGAATCACCATTATGGGGGAGCAAGGAGAACAGCCTTAAAGGCCTGCTGCATGCAAGATTCAGGGAAAGTGGCCCTCGGGGCTATTCTCCTGGTTGGGTCTTGGGTAACAGAGATGAAATATAGATTTTAAGATGTTAGTTAACTCAGGAATACTGGAGAGGAGTATGTGCTAGCCCCAGGGAGGTTTAGAAGTGCCCAGACATTGAGAAGGTCAAGGCATATCAAAATTAGCTGGTGTGAGTGTCTTTCATTCGTGAATCCAGAGCTCTTGGGTGGGTGCAGCGCATGCGTGACCCACCAGGAGCCAAAGCGGAGTAACTATTTCATTGCTACACTAAATTTTATTAGTTTTCTCCTTTACTTTTATTTAGTTTTTTTTCCCGCCCTCTTCTTTTTAATACAAGATCTTGTTGCATAGCTCAAACTGGCATCAAACTCACAATCCTCCTGCCTCACCCTTTCAGGTGCTGGGATTACAGTTATGAGCCTCCACATCCAGCTTCAGCCTTTTTTGTTTTGTTTTTCTTGTGTGGAAAAGAACTTCCATGTATACATTCCCTTTATTTACTAAAAGACTGCTGCAAGACACACGTTCTTCTTCTTTTTAACTAAACCAAACACACTGTTCCTCCCTCTCTCTCAGACACAGATGTTGCTTGCTGGCTTTTACAGCTGGACAGGTAACCCTGTGTGAACGTCTCTGACTGACTAACCTAATGCTAAGGCACGAAGTTCACCTCAATATTTTTCACTTAGAATCAATACTCAAAGGATTACTTTGTGCATGGGTGTTTCTTACTTTTTTTTCTTTTCCATTTGTTTGTTTTCATATCTCATGTGTGTCTGCTGTATCTAGTGTAGTGTGTGTGTGTGTGTGTGTGTGTGTGTGTGTGTGTGTGTGTGTGTGTGTGTGTGCCTGCACACTCCTGCATATGTGGATGCCTCAGAGGTCAGTGTGAGGGAATCAGTTCTCTCCTTCCACTACGCAGTTTCCTGGGATCAAACTGAGGTTGTCAGGCATAACACTGAATGCCTTTACCCTCTGAACCATCTAGGCAACCCATTTTCTTAATTTTGGAGTTAAATTTCTAGAGGTGAAATTCTTGGCACATTGAGAAAACACACATACATTATTTTTAGATACTGCCAATTAGCCCACCAGGAATCTGGCATGAGCTTGAGTCCCTGTCAGGGACGAGCGGAATGACCTGTTTCCCACACCATGCCCATAGAATGTGCTGTGTTCTATTTGTAGTTCACCAAGTTGGGTGGAAAGTTACCTTTGGGCACCTCCAGTTGATTCCCCACGGGAACGAAGTCAAATGTTTTTCCACGCATCTGAGGATACTATGTCTTTGCCGCTCTGCAGGAGACCCCAGGAGCCTACAGCCCACACACAGAATCCTCCTCCCTCTCCCACCCATGTGACCACTCCACCTTAGGAGAAGCTGGCCATCCAAAGGTTCCTCCACGAAGAATGTGGTCTTGGGATTTGAGAATGTCACTTGTATGTCTGCTGCCTCTTTCAAGACAGTCCAGACAGGGAGGGAATTGAGGCCACCTGGGTAGCTGTCAGTTTCTGGAATGAAGAGGATCCAGCCTCTCACGTGGCCCAGCCCCAGACAGTCTGGGGAGATGAGCAGATGAGCAAGGAGGAGGTGTGGGGCAGTGGTGATAGTAGCTGTCAGGAATGAAGGCTAAACAGCGTTGGTGGAAATCAAAGATAAACTTTCATATGTGTGCTGTCTCCACAGCACAGCCGGATAATGCTGACTATTTCGAGAAGTTTCCCAGAATGGAGCTTGATACATATCACGATCTCCCAAGGCAAGCTGGGGACGAGGCTTCTGAGATTCCACCGTTCTCCCATGCAGACTCCCTGACATGTGCCTCTGTGAGGCATGCTGAAGTCACAAACACTCACCTGTCACTCGCCCTCTCCCTGCTGAGCAGCAGTGTGTCTAGTTGTTTCAGCTTCCTGCATACACCAAATCTAAGTTCTGTGGGGCTCACTGGCTATTAGTGGCCCCAGTTTTGCCTATATGCTGCATGGTACATATTTGTTGGGTACTGTTCTCTAACACAAGCCTTTAGGGACCTGAGCGGTCCATCCTGATCTCCAGACACCGTTCAGTAGTGTGGATTTTCCCTGGATGAGAGAGACAAAGACAAGGGTTGACAAGTCCTCCTAGGCAGTATACCTTCTAGCCCCACAGGAAGGTCAGACTTACATTGCAGGGTTCCTCAGTGCAGGCCCAGAGGAGAAAGAGAAGCAAAGAGTAGAGTTAGCTTACCCTGCTGTATGTACAAACTATCAACTGTAGCTACAACGCCTCTCAGGGGTCGAAGGTCAGCTCTGCACTCAGCTGGATATATGGCTGCATACTGCCCGGCTTCCCTCTGCCACTTGCCTTCCTTTGAACTTCTCCACCTTGAGTCCACAAAACCCTTCAG
Organism: Uromys caudimaculatus; assembly: GCA_028551405.1. Lineage (NCBI taxonomy): Eukaryota > Metazoa > Chordata > Mammalia > Rodentia > Muridae > Uromys > Uromys caudimaculatus. The sequence continues at coordinate 20,703,392 of CM052700.1, read as the reverse complement.
GACCATTCTTCCTTGTTGTTCCCCTCCATCTTCAAAAGAGGGAGGTCTAGATCAGAACCACACAGGAACCTCAGCCCACTTACCTCACCCTTCTGAGTGGTGCCCCTCCCCCATCACTGTCTCTCAGGCTGTACTGCAGAACTGAGGAGTCTCACTTCCCATACACATAGCACGGGACCTTCGGTAACTTTCATGTCCTCTCCAAGTCTGATTTCTACGTCTCTGAAATGGGTTTAGAAGTAAAGTGGCTGGAATTGAGGTCTCTGATCCTTGAGTGTCCTATGCACACCCAAGGAAGTTATTTGATGGGTCTAAGTCCAACTCTGTGTACCCCTTCCACGTTCTATTTGGGAGAGAGAAGGGAGGGAGGAACAAGCAGAAGGATGGAGGGAAGGGCAAACAGAGGGAAGGAAGGGGGGAGGGAAGGAGGGAGGGAAGGACGGAAGCTGATTCTTCTTTTTCTCCTACAGCCTCTCCAGCCTGCTCAGTTCCTTCCTCCTTTTGGCCACAGCCGAGCCACTGGAAACCTTGCAGTCTGTATGTACTATCTGCTCTCTGGACCCTACCTTTGCTGCTGGCCCTGTTCCTCTCCTCACTCACACCTAGCACACAGGCTCTCCCAGCATTTAGCTAGTGCCTGGGCCAGATGATTTTCTCTTTCTGTTCTCCCCATGATTGATACCAGCACTCCCTCACAACACCACTGTGTGGTCTAGCCAGCAACCCTGGCCACACCACTGCCCTCTCACTGCCCCCCCATGCTGCTGCTACCCTCTTAAGGAATCCATCCAGTGTAGGTCCTGTGGAACTACCCTCTGGGTTCTAGAATGCCATCCTGCTGCCCCAAGCTCCCTTCTCCCACAGACCAAAGCAAGATCCACCTACGGCAGCCAGGCTCAAAGAGCGCCTGCAGCAGCCTGGCTTCCAGGAAGCCCACCCCTCAGGGTTACCCCACTGCACCTGCAGAGTACTCCACCCCAACTCCATCTCCATTCCTAGGGACTTAACTGCCTGTCCAGGTCATCCTTCTGTTTCACCTGTATCTTCACAGGACAGCTAGCCACCAGATGCTGCCCCAGGACACCCTCCAGGGAGCTGCCCTAGCTCTCTCACCTATCAGCAGTCCCTCTGTGCTCTGTCCAGCCACAACTGGTACTAAAAGACATCCCTCTGCCTGTCTAACACTTTATGTCCCTTTGTATTCTCTGTCTCTGTGTGTGTGTGTCTGTCTTTCTGTCTTTTTCCGTGTCTCTCTGTGTCTCTGTCGTTGTCTCTGTTTCTGTCTCCCCCCCCCCCCCACTTCTACTACTTTTAAATATAGCTGTCTTAGGATTTTATTGCTGTGAGGAGACACCATGACCATGGCAACTCTTATAAAGGAAAACATTTCATTGGTTTGGCTTCCAGTTTCAAAGGTTTAGGTCTATTATCATTGTGGCGTGAAGCACCTCAGTGTGCAAGCAGACCTGGTGCTGGAGAAGGGGCTGAGAATTCTACATCCAATCAGCAGGCAGCAGGAGGAAACAAAGATACACTTTCTCACCAAGACCACACCTCCTAATAGTGCTGCTCCCTGTGGGCCTATGGGGGATATTTGTATTCAGACTGCCACAATGTCCAAGCAAATATCACAGTATTAAAAGGTAAAAAATCCAAACCCCAAAGCTTAACTGCAGCATCCCTTTCAGCTAAGTCTCCCCTCCTTCAACGTTCAGCCCCTAACACATGTATGAATCTAATTCTCAAACGACAGGGTAACACCACACAGCAGTTAGGAATCTGTGTCTGATTCCAGACAGTTACTATGCTGTGGATCTTAGGAAAACTATTTGATTTCTTTGTGCTTCGGTTCCTTCATAAGTGGAGCAATTGACAGTAAAATCTTCTATGTGCAGTCTGATTCCAGCCTTGTGGCAGATACTCAACAGCTCTTGGCTATCATACTGTACGATGACCTTTTAGACAAACTCAACTTATTTTCAATATTCTCTCAGCTTCCATATGACAAATTGAGACAGTGGTCCTTACCTCAGCTAGATTCCTGACATATTTATCTGGAACTCCTCTCTCTCTCTCTCTCTCTCTCTCTCTCTCTCTCTCTCTCTCTTTCTCTCTCTCTCTCAGTATATGTGTACATGTGTGTGTGTGTGTGTGTGTGTGTGTGTGTGTGTGTTTATTTTGGGTCACTGCTTACCAGTTTTTAAATATTCTTTGTGTTTCTTTCCCCTTTAAGACAGGAATGTATACTAATTTTTTGACCTAGGGAAACATTTTTTAATTGAAAGGACTCATGATTGGATAACACTCTAACATTGGTTTTTGTCCTCCTTTATATTTTCTTAAATCTTATTTCATTTATTTAGCTTTTTAAGACAGGGTTTGTGCAGCCCAGGCTGGCCTCAAGCTTACTGTGTAGTTAAGAATGGCCTTGAACTCCTAATCTTCCTGTTTCAATGCCCCAAAGGCAGGGATTATAGGTGCGGACTTCCTATACCCTTCTTGCTTTTTGCTATTAACAGTGAATTGTGGGGTTTTTTTTTTTCATTTTTGTTGTCTAAAAATACATTTTCCCCAAAATTATCATTCTAATAGCCCCAACTCAAGTCTCACAAGTGTGGGAAACCTCTGCTGTTATTGGAGAGTTACTTCTTCCCAATGCGCTATTTCTCTGCATCCCTCATGGCCCCCAGTGGGTGCTTCCCTCCTCTACACTCTCTGTTCCTCAGTCTGTGCTCCATGCTTCCTGTCATCCACGGGTGCTTCCTCTCTTTGCTCTCCTCACCCTTCCATGGGTCTTCTCTTCTCTGCACTCCCCATGTCCCTTGGGTGCTGCCCCAGCACTCCGCGTCCGTGGTTGCTCCCCACTCCTTCTGCCACCTCAGAGGCCCTCTCTGGGTCTCTGCTGCCAGTGTCACCTTTACCCAGCATCCTCAGCTCTACTCTAGATGCCAGACTCCTCACATGAGTGTCCACGTATCTCGAGACCTGCCCTTTCCTGAAAAGGGTCCATTCTCAGCCACTGACACTGACTCCCTTGTGTCCCTCAGAGGTCACAGCCTCCTCAAGACTCAGAACCGTGAGAGTAGTAATAAACAGGAAGGATGGTTAACCACCTCTGTCTCTCAGTTCTTTGGAAACTTTTTAGTAGAACAATTTGTAAGTTGGGCCTAAAAAAGTAAATGAGTAGTAAGGACTGAGCATCCAATCAGACACCATTTTCATATCTGAATGTTTCTGCTTCTAGGATGTAATGTAGAGGGGAAAGGACTGGAGAGAAAGAATGGACTCAAATTAATCTAGCATTAGGCAATATACCAGGAGCCACCCAATCACCTTCTCTCCAACACGTAGGTTCTTGTCCTAGAGATATAAAAACAGACCTGGCTTCAGCCTCCGAGTGGCACACAGATCATTCTGTTGTCCTGTAGGCCAGGTCACCCACTCAAATAAAAACATCTCTTCTTTCACCAACCTCAGTAACTGAGTAAGTGACAGAGATGGCTTATCTCTCCATCCACTGGACTGTGTTTGGAGACACACCCTTGGGTGTTTTCAGGGAAGTTAACTGAGGAAGAGAGACCCATCCTAAATTTAGGTGCCAAACTCCTATGAGGCAGGATCTGAGACTGAAAAAATAGGAAAAAGGAAAGAAAGCAGAAGTCATCAGCTTCCTGCCCTTACCGTGTCTCGCTCACCATGGTGGACGGTATCCCCTCAAACCATGAGCCAAAACACACCCTTCCTCCCTGAAGTTGCATCTGTTAGATATTTTATCACAACACAAAAGTTACTAACACAGCCATTTTCCAAAATTCCCTTGGGAAGACTGATTTCCAAATGTTTGAATAATTATCTCTTTAGGGTAGAGTATCTTTAATTCCAGAAGCTTTACTATAAAATACGGCATTAAGGGAAACAAACATATGTCCCCAAAGATTCCATATCTATTTGCTACCAGGAGGAATGTGTCCCGTTTAAGAAGAGTCAGCATCTTACTAGTTAACCTTGTAATGCCAGTTTTAAAATGTGTCCTTGAATAATTAAATTCGTGACTTCATGTTGAGATTATACTTGGTAAACACTTAGGAGATTAGGGATCATTAAATTTCAAGTTAAATGCTGGGAGTGATTTATGAATGTAGTCTTCAGGGGGTAAGGAAATTCAATTTATTAAGCCATAAAAAGTCCTGATGAAATTAATGGTTCAGCATTGTTATGCTTATACATGAAGTAACAAGTCCACTAAAGACTTTAAAAACCCATTGGTGCACCAGTCCTGCCAGATGCTGGGCCTGGCGCCTACCATTAACTAGAGAAGTCAAGGCAGTCCAAGGCGGCCTGGTCTTACAGGGCAGCTAAAACCACTGGTCTTGAGGAAGTCTTTCCCTGCTCCTATGTTTCACCCCTGATCTTAGAACCACTTCCCCAGAAACTCCTCAATACCACTAGGGTCTGGACTATCCCTCAGGGGTTTGTGCCTTGTTCCTCAGGGTGGCACTTTGGGGAGAAGGTGGAACTAGTCAGAGGTCTTCCACTTACTGGAACGTGACCTCAAAGGAGAATGAGAACCTAAGCCCCTCCTCTTTCTCTTCTGCACCTTGATTCACAATATGAGTGTATTCTGATTTGCCATTGTGTTCCCATTGTGATGGCAATTAATCAGGAACTAGACTGGACCAAAATACATATTCTCCTTTTAGGAATCATGCCAGAACTTGACGTAGTGATGCAGGGTTGCTAAGACTCTTCTGAAAGACAGCATAGTCCCTTCTCCTAGTTCACCTCTCCAAGCTGATATCCCAAATGGGCCAATCGTTCACCCACTTGTCAAAAGCCTTGTCTTTCATCCACTTGTCAAAAGTGTTCCAGAAGTTGTCAGACCATGATAACAGACAAAAGCCAGCCAGGCCCTGGTCTTACAGGCTGCAGCTTGGTGGTACAAAGAGGCAAGTGAGAAGGTTAGCTATGGTAGTACATGCCTGTAATCCCAGCATTCTGGAGGCAACAGATTGTAAATTCCAAGTCCACAGAGTAAGATCCTGTCTTTTAAAAGGAAAATTCGAGTAAATGTTGCTCTAAGAAAGAGGAGGACTAACGGAATCCTGAAGAGTGTTCAGAAGCACCGCCCACTCCCGCGGGGAGCACCGCCCACTCCCGCGGGGAGTACCGCCCACTCCAGTGGGTCACTAAAGGAAAAACTGCCTCCAGGAAAGACTGTCTGGACCCAGAGGAACAGTCTGGTCCTGGGGAGGAGGAAGTAGGGATGACAGTGCCTGGGGGGGAGGGCATAAGAGAGCCTGGCCACCCTCTGAGTGTTATCAGAGCTGAGTGTGTTCCTCTGCCACACCCATTCCTTTTCTTTTCAAGCCTCCTCCTTCTCTTCCTCCCCCTTCTCCTCATAATCAATATAATCTAGTTCAGGGAGACTGAAACATCTCTGAGCCTGTTTTGCACATATTTTCACTGAAGGGTTCTTCATAGCTAGCAGAAAATTCTTAAAAATAAAGCAACGAAAAACAAACAAACAAAAACCTTAGGCTTTAAACTGTCTTTTGAGGAGCTGGGGGATGGTTCAGCATTTAAGAGCACTCGCTGATTTTTGCAGAGACCGAATTTGGTTCCCAGTACCTCTGTTGGACAGCTCACAACTTCCTGTAACCTTAAAATATAGCCCCTGAGCCTAATGCAGTAGGTAGGTGTTCCGAGACAGGATCACAGGCAACTTGGCATCTCCCACACAGGACAGCGTGGTCCCATCCCCAGTGGCCTAAGACACAAGCCTTTGAAGCAGCTGGGAGGTAGAGAAAACTCACATAGAGACCCTGGTCACAGGGTCCTCACATTACTGTCACACGACTTTCATCACGTTCTCTCCGCCCTGTTCTGGTCAAAGGAGGAGCTTTGTGTGTTCTCTGAGACAGGGTCTCACTGTACAGTCCTATGCTGGCGTAGAAATCACCGTGCAGACCAAGGTGACCCTGAGATTTTGGTGATCCTCCTGTCTACCTCCTAGTGCTAGGGTTCTAAGTGTGAACCATTACATTCAGCTCTAGGCAGGCTCTTACATAGTTCCACCCAGTGCTCCCAAGTCTGATATTTATTACTAATAAAATTAACCAAATGTATTGGCTGCTCCTGTGTTGGGCATGGGCCAAATGCTTGTCACATGCTATCTCATTTAATCCCATAAAGTAGACAGTTGTTGCCTTCATTTATATATAAGGAAACCTAGCGACAGAGGGAAGGGACTTTGTAAAGGTGACTAGGCCAGGGTCTGAGCCCAGACTCTTTGGAATCACAGCAGTCTAAAGTATTTTTCTCTCTTAACCACTGCTCTGTATTCAGGAGACCAGACTTCACAGCCAGCTCCACTGATACAAGACAATCCTGCTGTTTGAAGAAAGGACCACGGTCATGCAACCTTCGTGAAGCCCCACTCTGATGCATCAGAAAATATCAGCCATGTGGCAACAACACCCAGCAAAGGGATGGTGGTACAACAAGGCCTGATAGAAGGGTCTTGTTTTTATTGGTGTGTGTGTGTGTGTGTGTGTGTGTGTTTCCCCTACACACTGACATAGAAATTCATTTTTGTGTGGTGCTACAGACTACAACCAAACCTGAACTTCGCTATACTTGGATACCAGCGCTTTCAAAGCCCAGCGACTCAGCTGCTGAAAATCCCCATAGCTGTGCTGTTCGCTTTTCGCTGCCTCTGATCACAACACAAGGCACGACTCTTCCCACTGCCAGGATCTGTCAGACAGTCCTGACCATGGATGTTCTCCCTTGCAGAATTCACTAGAGAGGACGTAGTATACGTTCTACAAAAGGGCAAGGAGACCATGCTGGGCCGAGTCAGCAGAGAAGCCAGTAAACTGTACTCTAGGAAACCTAGCGACAGAGAGGGCTGAGAGTGTTCTAGAGCTACAGAGAGTGTTCTAAATGTGACTAGGTTAGGAGCTGAGCTCTAGCCCCCTGGGGCTACAGCGTTCTTAAGTATTTTTCCTTTGCAACCTCCCTTCTCTGTTCAAGAGAGCCAGCCTTCACAGCCAGGTTCAAGGTGGTAGTTTTCTCCCTACATACTGCCATAGAAACTCAGGGATTTGGGGAAGACATGGGGATGGGTGGCCTAGGCATGGGAAGAGCATGAACATCTGGGACATGGGTCTCACTGCCTTTCTCACCCTAGCGCATTCTAACAAGAAGGCCAGATACAAGAAGGGACACAGCCCCACCCTCCTACCTATAAGGGCTCTACGATGTTCCCCCAAAGGTTCATAGGTTAGATGGTTAGAAACCATTGGTGAGTTCAATCATTGAGATGGTTAGGTTCTGAATGTGCGAACACAGAAGATTCATCTCTGAGGTAGATTCATAATTTGATAATATTGTGGGGGGGGGGGCTAGGTGGAAGAGGCCACGGGGAAGACTTGTCCCTGGTCTCTTCCTCACTCTTCCTGTGGTTGTGCCCCAGCTAGCAACTTTGCTATGCTGCTCTGCCTCACCATAAGCCCACAGCAGTGGAGACATGCATCCATGGACAGAAACCTAGGGCCAAATAAAGCTTTTGATCCTATGTTATTGGTCATAGGTATTCTGCTACAGCAGTGAAGAGCTGATTAACGCAGTCTAAAAGAATCCTGGCTTGCATGGATGACAGCTGAAACTTATCTTTGAAGAATTGTCTCAACGCAAGCTAAGAGACCATCAACAGAAGCCCAAGCGATGCCAATCATAGGGAAGCAGCCTTCCTTCACATTCCAACCTGATATAGCCTTTCAGTGAATTTGGATGAGTCTCTGCGGCTCGGGTTCCCAACTGTTCTGTGGCTATTACCTCTACCACATACACCCTAAGACTTCTCTGTAAGAGCAATATATAAGTAAAAAGATAGCTAGCAATGTTATTCATGGATGAAGTGCTTGCCTGGCATGTGGGAAGCTGGTATTTCATAAACCAAGTGAGTTGGCATTCACCTATAGGCCCAGCACTTGGAAGGAGGTGGATGGAAGAACTGGGGTGGCAAAGCTGGAGAGATGGCTCAGTGGTTAGGAGCCCTGGCTGCCCTTGCAGAGGACCTGGGTTCCATTCCCAGCACCCACATGGTGGTTCACAAGCAGCTGTAACTCCAGTTACTGGGGATGCTATGCTCTCTTCTGACCTCTGTGGGCACCAGACACTCATGCAGCATACCTACATGTATGTAGGCAAAACACTCATACACATGGAATAAATATATCTTTAAATACATTTTTTAAAAAGCAAAGTAAGGACTCTTGCCTGCTCTTTGAACACTTTTCCCCCTACTGGGTTTCTTCACCCAGCCTTGATATGAGGTTTGATGCCTAGTTTTATTGTGCCTTGCTATGCCATGATTGGTTGGTATCCCTGGGAGGCCTACTGGTTTTGGAAGGGAAAGGGAGGATCAGTGGATCTGGGGGGAAGGTGCAGGGGGAGCTGGGAGGAGTGGAGGGAGGAGAACTGCAGTAGAGATGTAATATATGAAAGAAGAATAAAATTTCTAAAGCAAGGTAAGATAAGATGTCTGTATTCCCAAGACAACATTCCATAAGAACAAGCTCCACGTGGGGTCGTATCTCTTCCAACCCATGCAGGGACCTGCCTTCTCCCTCTCTTCTGCCAGAGCATAGATGGTCTTGCATGCCCAGTTTCCAAGGCACACATCAGCAGAATGAATGGCATGGCCACAGTTTAGAGGAAAAGAAGTGATGGGGGGGGTGACAGCCAATAAAATTGTCACCCAGAGAATGGATGTCGTAAAGGAGAACCTTCCTGCCTGTTCTCCCTCCCCTGTGGGCCTGTCTGTCACTATTGTACTTTTTAAATGAACAATACATGCTTACACATCACCCAGAATGCTCAATTGCTGCCTTCCCCATCCTCTGACAGTAACTAAACTCGAACCTGTGGCCCTGGTGTTCAGGGCTTAGAGAAGGATGCTGGTGGGGGGGGGGGGAGATACCTGTACACTGAACTCATGGCAAGGTTCCATTTTGGGAGAATTGCCTGGCACAGGTCCTCGGTCCAGGCAAACATTTTCATCCAATGAATTTTTCATCAAAAGGAGAGAAAACACAACCACACTGTTGGAAAGAAGATACACCCCGGAGCACTGTATTTTGGGGGTTTGGTTTTGATTATACCAAGGAATAACAGATAACAGAACCAGCAGAGGGCGACCTGATCCTGCCCAGTTCAGAGGAGTTAAGCCAAACCTAGGATGAGGAGCTACAGGCCGGCATCAAGCAAGGGTAGCAGTTTGCAAAGGGAGCAGAAGTGGAGAGGAAAAAGAACAGGAGGTTGGGAAGCAAGAGAAGAAATGAAACCTCAGGATCAAGAGAAATCAAAATACCACTCTTTGCAGATGATATGATCGTATACTTAAGTGACCCGAAAAACTCCACCAGAAAACTGCTGCAGCTGATAAACAACTTCAGCCAAGTGGCCGGATATAAAGTTAACTCAAACAAATCAGTAGCTTTCCTATACTCGAAGGATAAACAGGCTGAGAAAGAAATTAGGGAAATGACACCCTTCACAATTGTCACAAACAATATAAAGTATCTTAGTGTGACTCTAACCAAACAAGTGAAGGATCTGTATGACAAGAACTTCAAGTCTCTGAAGAAAGAAATCGAAGAAGACCTCAAAAGGTGGAAAGATCTCCTGTGCTCATGGATTGGGAGGATTAATATAGTAAAAATGGCCATCCTGCCAAGAGCAATCTACAGATTCAATGCAATCCCCATCAAAATTCCAACTTAATTCTTCATAGACTTAGAAAGAGCAATTCTCAAATTCATTTGGAACAACAAAAAACCCAGGATAGCAAAAGCTATTCTCAACAACAAAAGAACTTCTGGGGGAATCAGCATTCCTGACCTCAAGCTGTACTACAGAGCAGTAGTGATAAAAACGGCATGGTATTGGT
>CM052700.1:20649003-20692937 GCA_028551405.1 Uromys caudimaculatus | reverse complement strand
CAGAGGATGGCCTTGTTGGGCATCAGTGGGAGGAGAGGCCCTTGGTCCTGTGAAGACTCGATGCCCCAGTGTAGGGAAATGTCAGGGCGGGGAGGCAGGAGTGGGTGGGTGGGTAAGCACCCTCATAAAAGCGGGGGGGGGGGAGAGGATAGGGGGGTTGTGGAGGGGAAACTGGCAAAGGGGATAACATTTGAAATGTAAATAAATAAAATATCCAATAAAAACAAAGCAAACAAACAAACAAACAAATTAAATTAGCCAGACCCAGGACTCATGAGGCAGAGCCAGATGGATCTCTGTGAGTCTGAGGCCAGCCTGGTCTACAGAGCTAGTTCCAGGACAGCCAAGACTACACACACAAAAAAAAACCCTGTCTCCCAAAAATTAATCAATTAATTATCTGTGCAGTGGTGGCACATACCCAGCAATTGGCAGGCAGATCTCTGAGTTCAAGACTAGCCTAGTCTACAGAGCAAGTTCTAGAACAGCTAAGGCTACCCAGAGAAACCCTGTCTTGAAAAACCAAGGAAGGAAGGAAGGCAGGTGGGGCAGGTGGGTGGGCAGAAGAGAGGAAGGGAGGGAGGGAGGGAGGAAGGAGGGAGGGAGGGAGGGATGAACTCAGGGAAGAAACAAACAAGCAAACAAAGATCCTCACCAGTGGCTAGAGGGCATGCCGGGCACACTGCCCATCAGGAAAATGAAAACTCAAAACTACGATGATGTCACCTCTTCCTGTTAGAATACCTGCTGCTATCAACAGGACAAAACCAGCAAATGCTGGCAGGGACCTGAAGAAAATGGAACTCTTAGACACCGGGACAGGAATGGAAGATATTAGGACCATGATAGAAAACAATATGCAAGCTCCTCAAAATGAAACCCAGAGCTACCACATGAGCCAACCTGCTCACCCCTTGGTGTAAATCTGAAAGGAAATGAAAGCCCACCATCAGTGTCCTGCCCTCCCACCACAGCACAAGTCACAACAGCCAGATGCAGGAGCAGTCACGGTGTCCATCAGTAGATGAGAGTGTGAAGAAAGCATATGTATGTGCACACACACACACACACATACACACACAGAGTAATGCACAGGCACACATACACACACAGGCATGCACAAGCACACACACACACGGGCACACACATGCACACACTCACAGAGGCATGCACATGCACACACACACACACATAAGCACACACACAAAAACTATTCAGACATTAAAAGGGCATGACAGGAATGGGTCTTACACACAAGGGCAAATGCCATGTGACCTCATTCATATGTGAAACCTAAAAAGGTTGGTCTCATAGAAGCTGAGTGGCGCAGTGCTTCCGGGAGGCTGGGAGGATTAAGGAGTGGCTTAGGAGCTGGTCAGTGGAGAGGTGCTATAGTCTGGAGGAGGCTAAGTTCCAGCCCGGCAGGAGGAATGCAAGCATCAGTATCCACTGTAAGTCCCAAAAGAGCTAGAAGAGAGGATTGTGGATGTTCTCACTACAGGAGATGGTGACGTGTGTTGGATCCCTAATCATCCTGATTGCCTTGATCCACAATGACTCCATAGAGCACAGTAGTCCTGCACAGACGTAGACGGTCATTCTGTAAAAACTAAAAGGTAAAAGTGATAGACAGGTAAAAAAAAAAAAAAAAAAAAGCGAAGCAAGAGCTGCACTTGCAAACCAGGCCATCAGAGAACGCCATCATCAAAGCAAAGGAAGAGTGAAACACTTTCCCAGTCACTCCTTGTATTTCCAGCAAGGTTGACTTTTAAAATCCCACACTAGGCCAGGTGGAGCTCTGGGTACAGTCGATGGCCAGCGTGAGGCCTAGAACTGCTAAAAATCCACCATCAGCCACACAGTGACCCACACCTGTAAGCCCAGCACTCAAGAGGCAGAGGAAGGAGGATTGCCATGAGTTCAGGGTCAGCCTGATCTACACAGTCAGTCTAGGTCATCTAGGAAATATACAGTGAGATCCTAGCTTTAAAAAAAAAATGGGGGTTCATGCCTGTAATCCCAGCATCTTGGAAGGGTGAGGCAGGAGGATTACCATGAACTCAGGGCTACTGTTATCTGCATAGTGAGTTCTGAGACATCCTAGACTACAGAAATGGAGTAAGACCCCATTTCCAAAAACTTTTTTAAATTAAAATACAGGTCCCACATAACTAAGTAAATCAGATACCTTATAGAAACTGAAAGGGCAGAGCAATAGACACAGCATGGGAAAATGGAAACAGAGCCAACATATAGAAAGACAAGCGTGTCACAACAAACTAAGAAACAATGGGGGCTTTGAGTCCAAAGCTGGGGAATTTGGCTGAGCTGGGCACACGACCATGGCTGAAGTGCACAGTTCCTCAACACCTCATGTGTGTGGCTAGGTAGTGGTGAGAGAGACATAAAAGAAACAGTATCTGTGACTTTCAGGCGTGGTTCTAAGAGGGAAAGAGCACGATCTCTCTCTCTCTCTCTCTCTCTCTCTCTCTCTCTCTCTCTCTCTCTCTCTCTCTCTTTCTCTCTGCCTAAAGACCACACAGATGTGATGTTGAGTGTGGCAAAGCTACGCCGAGGAAAGCATGGTCCCCAGCATCCTACTTCGGACCTGAAATCCTTACACTAACCTCTGCATTTCAGCCCCGGTCACCTACGATACACAAGCATTCTGGATCGTCATCCTTATTCAACAAAATGGTTTCCTTCCACAAATGGGAAAAATGACCAAGACCGAGATGCAAAAAGGACTTAGCTTTCTCTGCTGAAAAATGATTGTAGGGTAAGGTACAAACCAGACAAGGCTAACAGAAATTTGGGGTCCTAATTGGAACCTAATTCAGCATGATAGCTGTGGTGTCATTGTTGCAAAATATTTGATCACATTGTGAACTCCGAGACTGTGTTGTTTACTAGGAAAAAAAAAAACCAACCTGTTTTTAGTTGTGTGGCTCAGCCTTAGCACACACATTTAATCCAAGAGTTTCTGCTTATTGTAAACAAGATTAAATGAAGTCAACCATAGGTCAAGAGGTGGAGGGAGCAACCAGTTGACAGGAAGTGAACATAGGATTATTAAGAAAAAAAACGGAGAGAGTAAGAGGGAGTCAGGAGGGCAGATAGAGAGGCACACAGGAAGTAGAAGGGAGGGACATTGAGTTTGAAGATTTTTTGAGATGGCCTGAGAAAGGAACATTGCTGGTGGGATGTCAGCTGAGAAGGAAGGTCAGCTGCCTCTCTGAGATAGCAGGCTTTCACCCCAGCGTCTGGTTCCCAAGTCTTCATTGTTAAATCAAACAATTGAGATTTTGTTTTGTTTTTAAAAAAAAAAAAAAAACAAAAAAAAACCATCCATCTTAATGAGAAAGAAGAGAGTAGAGCGGAGGAAACGACACAGGGCATTCCTCTGTATACCACAGTGGCCTGGGGATCACTCATCTCAGTTACAGAATGTTGGCTGGGGAAGGGAAAGGACACTTTGTAGACGCTACCTACCAGAGCGTGGCTTAGAACCCAGGCCTGGTGGTTTTTACAGAGCTCATCGGCATTTTTATCATTTGCTCAAGGTGCTTAAGACAGCAGGCTTCACCTGGGGTGGCAGGATGGGACCTGGGCTGTTCCCTCTGACTTCTGCAAATTCTGTGATGCTAGGTGGTACTTCAGGTTAGCCTCAGACTGGGCACCTGCTGCCAAACCTGAAGAGCTAAGCCGAATCTCTGGGACTCGTGGTGGCAGGAGACTCCTGCCACTTACCTTCAGACCTACACACACACACACACACACACGCACACGCACACGCACACACACATACACAAAGAGATGCAATAAAAAGCCTTTTTAAAAGCCTTATTTAATCTTATTTAAAAAAAATAAGAATTAAACCCTAAACTTCCTGTTGGGGAATCCAACTTGGGAAGCTAAGGCCGGAAGGTGATGACTTCAAATTCAGCCTGTGCAACTGGGAAAGACCTTGTCTCAACACTAAAGGAGCTTGGGCTGTACCTCAGTGGTAGGGTACCTGTCCATCAAGTCTTAGGGCTTGTCTGCCCCACAGATGGTGTACTCCAGAAAATGCATTAAAAATGCCTGGAGTCCTCTGGAGAGAAAGAAACATTTCACAGCCTCAGCTCCACCTCTGACAAAGCTCTCAAATCATAAGATTCAGACCTGTGCCAGAGTTCAGCTCCAGAGTCCTGTTCCCTACAACTTGCTTTTTACCCTAGGGACTGGAAATGTGACTATCTGTCCATCTCTTGAGCAAAACGCTCAGCTGAGTTCTAGGATTCCAGAATTCTTATGACTTTCCATTACGTCTCCCTCTGCTTTGTCCCATAGAGAAGATGGAAAGTATTTACCCTCAGGCTAAGTTCCACATTCTGCCCTCCGTAGAGCAGCCTCCCGCCATCCAGAGCCCCGATCTAAGATGAGCCTGTTGGCACCCAAGATGCCCTTGATGGAAGGACTCCTGCAGAGTACATGGCAAGAGAGTTACTAATCTCTTTCCAAGAAACAAGACGGCATGGGGGAGGGCTGGGAAACCCCACAGTGGTCTTCAGAATTCTACCTAAGCCTGTTCTTATCCTGAAGGCTTTGCCAAGACGTTCACTATGACATTACCACCCTTCACAAATGATGGTGGAATGTCAGCCCTCAGTTAAGAAGAGAATACAGTAAGGCCAGCAGTGTGACATCGCAGTGGGCTGGAGCAGAGAGAGAGACTCTATGAACCTTGCTGTGATGTGGAGGGCATTCTTACTTAAGTCGGGCAGAAACTAAAAAGGATGCTCTACAGTCGGGAGAATTCCTTACGTTCTAGAAAGCTGGGACTCCTGGCAGTTGAGCCAGGTCAAGAGTGGGTCTGAAATTAGTGTCCAACTACCACACCCAGGCCAGTGTGATGAGGATGGTCAGTAGTCTACCTGAGTTTACATTTCCAAATGGTGACTCTCTCTTGGTTTTTTGGGAGTTTTTTGTTTTTGTTTTTTGTTGGTTTTTTTTTTTTTTTTGATACTTTATTTACATTTCCAATGTTTCCCCCTTTCTAGGTCTCCTCTTTGGAAACCACCTATCCCCTCCCCCTCCCCCACCTCTATGAGGGAATTCCACCTCCCACCCACCTGCCCGCCCACTCCCTTATTCCCACCTTGACATTCCCCTTTACTGGGGACTCTCCTCCCCCTGATGGCCAACAAGGCCCTCCTCTGCCACATATGTGGTCCCAAACATGGGTCCCTCCATGTATATTCTTTGGTTGGTGGTCCAACCTCTATGAGGACCGGGGTGTCAGACCAGTTGACACTGTTGCTCCCTCCATGGGGCTGCAGACTCCCTCAGCTTCTTCAGTCCCTTCTCCAACTCCTCCATCTGGGACCTCACTCTCAGTCCAGCAGTTACTGTAAAGTGAAACTTGGGTATTCCAAACGTTTTGGCTAATATCCACTTATCAGTAAGTACATACCATGTTCATTCTTTTGTGACTGAGTTACCTTGCTCAGGATGATATTTTCAAGTTCCATCCATTTGCCTGCAAATTTCATTAAGTCATTGTTTTTAATAGCTGAGTAGTACTCCATTGTGTAGATGTACCACATTTTCTGTATCCATTCCTCTGATGAGGGACATCTGGGTTGTTCCCAGCTTCTGGCTATTATAAATATGGCTGCTATGAACATAGTAGAGTATGTGTCTTTATTACATGTTGGAGCATCTTCTGGGTATATGCCCAGGAGAGGTATAGCTGGGTCCTCAGGTAGTACTATGTCCATTTTTCTGAGGGTCCGCCAAACTGATTTCCAGAGTGGTTGTAACCAGCTTGCAATCCCACCAACAATGGAGGAATGTTCCTCTTTCTCCACATCCTCGCCAGCGTCTGCTGTCACCTGAGTTTTTGATCTTAGCCATTCTGACTGGTGTGAGGTGGAATCTCAGGGTTGTTTTGATTTGCATTTCCCTGATGACTAAGGAGGTTGAGCATTTCTTTAGGTGCTTCTTAGCCCTGCGCATTTCCTCAGTTGAGAATTCTCTGTTTAGCTCTGTTCCCCACAGTATCAGGGGTGGGCTCCCTCTCATAGCCTGGGTCTCAAGCTGGGCCAGATATTAGTTGGCCCTTCCCTCAAATTCTGTTCCATCTTTACCCCTGCACATCTTGTAGGCAGAAAAAATTGTGGGTCTAAGGTTTTGTGGCTGGGTTGGTGTCCCCATCCCTCCATCGGAAGTCTTGCCTGGTTACAGGAGATGGCCAGTTCGGGATCTGTGTCCACCACTGCTAGGAGTCTTAGCTGGGTCACCCTCATAGATTTCTGAGAGCTTCTTATTTATGTACTGAGAAACTCTAGGTAAAGAGGCAGGGCAGGGCCGTCTTGGTAAGCTGAGTTTGTAGCCCTGATGGATGAGTTTGCAGAGTCAGCCCAGGGAATCTCCTGGGCTTAACTGCAAGACTTCCTAGAGAACCAGAATCAGCAGCTTTGCTTTGTTTTACACATCCCGGGCTGTTCTGCTTAAGTCACAATGGGAACAAATGCTGAGACTGATCTTCTATGCCAGCATCTGGCCGAATCGAGCTGAAGAGTGTACTCTCAATATTATGCAAGCACGACTCACTCTTCCCAGACTGTTTACAAGGCTTTCCTCCTCTCCCCTCCCCTTTTGTAAAGCCTGTCTCTGCCTTTGTTAACTCAGGCTACCAGTTGCCTTCTGTGCATATTTGAAAGCAGCTTCAGCTTCCATACAAATCACTAAGTAGTAGGCAAAATAGCTAACCAAATAACTGAGTTATCCACTGATGGCAAATGGTGTTTGGCTTGGTTGTTTTCTGAGACAGACTCTATAACCTAGACTAGCCTCAAACTCAAAGTAATTCTTCAGCCTTCGCCTCCCAAGGGCTGGTATTACAGGCATCGCCGATAGCATTCATTCACCTAATCATTTCGACAACCCTATGTATGATAGTACTAAAGGATTCCCAATTTACAGAAGGGAGACTGAGGCATGGAACAAGTAAAGCACTTTCCAAATTATGAATCCAGTTAAGTGGCACAGCCATCCTGTCTTTAATCCCACACTGGCTCAAGAACCATGTGCACAGCTGTTCGGTTTTATTAAATTCCCTGCGCCATCTCCTCTCTGCTTACATCAAGGGACAAAATTCTTGTTGGTTACTCTCTTGAAAAAAAGAATATATCTGTGAAAGCTGGAGTAGCCAGCTCCTAAAATCAACACTTACGTGGCTACAGCACTAAAGTTTGCCTGGTTTTACCTTTACTTTATTTATTCATTTATTTATTTATTCATTTATTTATTTATTCATTCATTCATTCATTCATTCATTCATTCATTCATTCATTCATTTATTTGCCTACCTACCTATTTATTCCATAGTGGAGATGTGCACATACCAGAGCACACATGTGGAAAACAGGGAAAGCCCACGGGAGCCAGTTCTCTCCTTCCACTGTGTGGTTTCCTGGGGAGTGAACTCAGGTCCTCCAGCTTGAAGGCAAGCAACTTTGTCCACTCAGTCATCTTGCTGACCTCTGCCCCATTTTACAGGACCCCCTCCATATGTGCACAGAGACGTGGGCAAGCCCACACACCCTCCTGCACAGTAACTGTAACTAGAATACATTAACAAAGATGTAATTGATGTGCGCGGTCACATGACGGTGGCAGTTTGGGACAATAGGGAGCTGTGTCTGGCTTTTCTTCATGTATCTGCTGCCCTCCGAAGTGATCTTTCGTGAATTTTCAGCGGTATTGTCCCACTACAGAGTCTTGAATTAAGGTTTACTGTCCCAGCAGGGAGCACAAGGTTATAGAACTCTTGTAGGGGTGAGGAGATCTTTTGAGATCTTCCATCTCAATGCTTGCAGCAGCTCCATGAGGAGACTGAGTCCCAGAGAAGTGAGAGGTCTTGTCTAAGGTCCCCTCAGACAGGACCAAGGGGGCCTGGGCCTTCAGGTATCCAGGGTACATGTCTAGATCTCCCTTTTCTTACCAGCAGAGCCAGGGTGCAAGTTGAGACCCATCTCCACAACCAGAAATGATTCTCATTCATTCATGATTTCCAGGGAAATTTTGCTCTATAAAATTTGTTCTTCTTTCTCATTGAATTAATTCCTCTGGTGGAATGGGGATGCGTGTTAATGAAGAGAAGTATTTCCTCAGTGGCTGAGCTTTCAGCTCCACCCCCTCTCTTTGTCTTTCTGCAGTGACCTCAAGCTCAAAAACCCTTCTCATCTCTCATCCTCAAAGATGCCCACTGAGGGAAACAGAGGTCTACCACTTCAAAAGTCCAGCACAATCTAAAATCCATCCTTATCATTAGCCCATATCTCTGGCTCTGTAATTTAATCCTGGTTTCTCTTTATTTGCTACCCAAGATTGGTAGCGCTAAGAAATCATGATGGCTGTCCTTAGCACGGTTATGATAACCAACAACCACATGCTGCCTGTAAAGAAAGTGAATCGTGGAGCTCTGACAGTTCTGAAGGACCTACCTTTTAGGGAAGGAAGCTGGGGTTGTGAATTTAGAAGGCAAACCCTCAGGTTCATCATCGTGGTGCACCCCAGGGGGCACACTGAAGAGATAGGACGGGCCACCTAAGCAAGGTCGCCTTGCATGCAAGAAACCACAAGTTCCATCCTCAGTGTTCCCTAAACTGGATACGGTGGTGCATGTCTGTCACTCCAGCACTAGAGAGGTGAAGATAAGGTGACCAAGGTCACCCTTGACTGCATAGTGAGCTTTACACCAACCTGGGCTACATGAGGCCATGTCTCAAAAATTGGGGTAGGAAAAAGGAATCAAGCATTAAGTCTACAATCTGCCTCTTCCCAATGTGTCTGAGACTAGACCTGGGGCTAGGTAGCCTGGGGACAAGACTAATGACCACTGTAAGTAAATCCCAGAGTCCCAGCATTCTTTCCTCCAGGTCTCCTTACCTGAGAAATTTGGTCCTTGCCTTATAAGGAGAGGCTCTGGATCCCTTCTTGGGGTCTCAACCCTCAGGTCTCCTCATAGTGTATTAGCAGGGCACAGGTGATATTGGAGTCACGTGGTTCTGGGCCTGACCCCCCCAATCCACACTGGTCTCCAATGCAATTTGGACACACTGTACTTTTCTTTGTCTTTGTTTCCCTCCTTGCACAATTGAGATGATAAACTCCCGGCTTCACGAAGTTTAAATATGCTCAGAACGGACAGGCCCTCCCTAAATTATCCTTTACTTTTCCCCCTGGGAGACACTCACCATGTCCCAAACTCCTAAGTGCCAGCCCCATGACCAGTGGAAATCATGCTTTCTCATTCTTCCCTCAGGATCTCCCCCTGGGAGCTGAAGTCATCCACCAGGATGGTCTTCTTCCGCAGCTGGGGTGTGGTCAGTTGATGACGCTAGTGACAGCCCTCTCAATGATGGATAGAGCTTCCTTCACTAATATGAGGGTGACCCTGAGAGATGAGAGCCAGGCAGGACTTGTCTTCTGAAGGAACCTGTAAAACACCACTCTTTGTAACACATTATTCTTTATGATTTAAACACTGTTATCCTGTCTTCCTCGACTCAGTAAACCTCAAGCTCAGTGGGTGAGGAAAAAACTCTCAGGACTTTATCCAAGAAGCCAAAAAGGTTTCATATCTATTTGTTCAAAACTTTTCTGCTCAGACAGAGGCAATCCATCACTTTTTCATTCACCTACAGACATTATGTTGTACAGCAGAGGCCTAGGATTTAGTACCTGTGTAACTCTTAGATCCATTGAGCAGCCCTTCGTTAAAAACACGATTATTGAGAAAGAAGCTGCATGCAATAAAATTCACCTGTTTAAAGGCATGTACTCCCCTAGATTTGTGAGTCAGAGAGTTGAGTAACTGTTAGCATTAGTTTATGTAGAGGTCAGAGGTCAAGTGCCTTCCTCAATTGCTTTCAACCTTATTTTGTTGATTCAGGAATTCTAATTAAACATGAAGCTTTTTAATTAGTCTAAGCATGTCGGCCAGTGGAAATCAATCCATCTGCATCCACCTGCCTCAGACATGCTGGGGCTCCAAATTCAGGTCCTCAAACTTATGAAGCAAGCACATTACCCACCAAGCCATCTCCCCAGTCTCTAATTTTAGAAAATTTCATCACATATAAAAAAAGCCTAAACATTACCAGTTCTGTGCTATTTCTTCCCAACCCATTCTGTCCATGTTCCCCTAAGCCATAGACTAACCATTTTCTGTTTTTACAGACTTATCTACTGTGGAGCTTTCCTGTAAATGGAAACAAGTTATATATTCTACTGGACATAAAATTATCATCAGTATTGCATTAAGTACCAATAGCTTTCCTTGTGTGGTCAGATAACATTGCATTGAAGAGATCTAACATACACTGTTTTTCCATTTGCCAACAAATAGGTTTTGAGTATATTTAGGGTATTTTTCCTTTGGGGCAATTATGAAAAACCATTAGAGAAACATACTTAAGCAAGCTTCTTTTTAAAAAAGTATTTGTTTTCATTTTATGTTTATGAGTGTTTGCCTGCATATATGTATGTGCACCATAAACATGCAGTACCTGCAGAGGCCAGAAGAGGGTGTCAGATCCCCTGCCAATGGAGTTACAGATGGTTGCGAATCTCAGTGTAGATGCTGAGAACAAAATCAGGAACCTTTGCAAGAGCAGCAAGTGCTCTTAACTGCTGAGCCATCTCTCCAGCCCTTGAGCAAACTTCTTTACTGGAATGTTCTCATTTCTCTTATATAAAGTGATATAAAGCCACATGAAAGTGTTTCAGTCTATGAAAGACCACATATTCAAACATGGTTCCCATAGCATTATGTCACCCGATGATGTCTCAGCTGTCTTAGTTTATATAAACACAATTTATGTTTCTACTGCCACAAAAAGACTTAATATTACCTTCCCCAGAACTCAGCCTATCATTAAGTGACATCTGACATTAATTAGGGTCTCTAAAGCAACTTGGGAATGTAAAGGTTGGAAGGGTGAGTGTAAAGATTTTTAAAAGTATAATCTGAAGAAATTATGGCATATGGCTTTGCTCTTTTAAGCCTAGCATCCTAGGAGTTGCTGGGTCAGAGTGACTTACTGTTTATACTATTCAGAAGATGGGATAATGGCTTGAGTGCCCAGAGGCTTCAGCTGCCCTTCGATGGGTCTGTGTGTAGGCTGAGCAATGGCTGTCAGTCTTTCTCTCATGCTCATCTGTTTGCTCTCAGTGGGACCAGGCCAATTGCTAGCACATCAGCATGGCTGGTCAACCCAGGCAGGAGTGTGATCCCACGGGGTTCTTCCAGTCTGTGTCTTCCCAGCTTCTGTTAAGTGTCTGGAAGTTCCTTCATCATGCAGGCTACTAGCTATATCACGCTTCCTCTTAAATTCCCCACTAAAAATGCATGGTTAACTGGGAGTGGCAGCACACACCTTTAACCTCAGCCCTAGGGAAGCAGAGACCAATGGATCTCTGCGAGTTCTGGGAAGCTCAGCCTACATAGAGCGTAGACAGCCAGAGCTACAGGATGAAACACTGACTTTAAAACTGTTCCAAATAAGGCTAGTTCGTTAGAAAGAGCAGAGAAGTTTTTTGCCCTGAATTCCATCCTGTAGAGAGCAGAGAGCGTCCGCAGCACTACCCAGGGACCAAGGGTACAGGGAACAGCTCTTTTTTTTTAAATTATTTATTTATTTTTTGATACTTTATTTACATTTCTAATGTTTCCCCCTTTCCAGGTCTCCTCTTTGGAAACCCCCTATCCCCTCCCCCTCCCCCGCCTCTATGAGGGAATTCCACCTCCCACCCACCTGCGCAGCCACTCCTGTCTTCCCACCTTGACATTCCCCTTTACTGGGGCCTCTTACACCCTCAGGCCCAAGGGCCTCTCCTCCCCCTGATGGCCAACAAGGCCCTCCTCTGCCACATATGTGGTCCCAAACATGGGTCCCTCCATGTGTATTCTTTGGTTGGTGGTCCAGCCTCCATGAGGACTGGGGGGTGGAGGGGGGTGTCAGGCCAGTTGACACTGTTGCTCCCTCCATGGGGCTGCAGACTCCCTCAGCTCCTTCAGTCCCTTCTCCAACTCCTCCATCTGGGACCTCACTCTCAGTCCAGCGGTTACTGTAAAGTGAAACTTGAGTATTCCAAACTTTTAGGCTAATATCCACTTATCAGTGAGTATATACCATATTCGTTCTTTCATGACTGAGTTACCTTGCTCAGGATGATATTTTCAAGTTCCATCCATTTGCCTGCAAATTTCATTAAATCATTTTAACTGAGCTTAAATGATGTGTGATTCTGTAAGCAGACACAAAGGACAGGAAGGTGAGAGGTAGGAAGCAGAGCCACTGGGCTTCCTGACATTAGCACTCCAGGGTAGAACTTTCTCTGTGTAAGCAATCTGGGGAAGAGACAGTTGCAACCTGGTATTGTGGTCTGGTGCCGCTGGAGTTGAAACTCTACCCTCAGAGCCAGTATGAGGTGGAGGGCATCAGGGGACGGAGGATGAGGTGGAGGTGAGGAGAGTGGGAGTCACAGCTGCTTCTGCTGCCTCCAGAGGTGCAGGACTGCATCTCCGTGGTGGGCATGGGGAAGGCGGCTGTTGGCTGTTGGCCTGCCCTTCCCAGGGGTGAAACCACAGCCCTCTGGGAAATGCAGTGGCAAGAGCCCCCTTGAACATCCTACCCAGAGTAAAGAACTTGGCATAGAATATCATTCTCTGGAACTGGGGCTGGGGGTGGGGTACACAGAGAAAACAGTGTCTCATATGCCATAGACTCCCACTGAGCCTTGTTGAGATTTAGAAAATGTTCTTGCCAGGATGGTTCTCTATTTGCTGTGTATCCTTGAGACAATTTCTGAAAATGTTGCCTGGTGTATCATTTTCTCCAGTCAGATGGTGTTCTGCTTGGGAGAGAAAGATGCTTCGGCATTCTGCCACTCTGGAAGGAAATCTCAATTCACACTTAAAAATTAAAATGGTTGTCGATTTCCTTTTTTAATATCCACCTTTGTGGACCCTCTGGTTGTATTGCAAACTTTTCTCACTGTTGTGTTCAGCAGAAGCGACTTAAAGGAAGCCAGGTTCATTTGTACTCAGGGTCCAAGAAGGTCCACTCTATCATGCTAGGGCACAGCAGAGGTCGTGACAGCAGGGACAAGTGACTCAGACTCCCATAGAGCCACAGGTCAGGAAGCAGAGCAGGTGCTGCTGGACCTACTGCTTTTCTCCTCCCCACCCCCAGTTTTTAACTCAGTCCAGGAAACCAGCTCAAGGGGGGCAGGGGAAGGAGGGGGAAAGGAGGGGGAAAGGAAGGAAGGAAAGAAGGACGGAAGTTGCAATTCAATAATAAAAAATAATATATCCAAAGAGACACTCCTGAAAGAAAACAAAAGGCATGCAAATGGGAATGAGCACATTAACAGGTGTTCAACATCATTAGGTCTAAAATTTTAAATGATAAAAAATAAAAAAACACAATGAGATTCGTCTCACAACCAATAGGGTAACAGCTCAAACACACGCACATAATAATGTGTTGGTGACTATGTGGACAAATCCCAGGAGTCTGGGATTACCCTTCATTGGTGGCATGCTTTTCTATATTCACAAGTCCCTGGGTTCAACCTGGCTTCTGCCAGGCAGGGTGATCCAGCCCTGTAATCCCAACTCTTGAGAGGCAGAGATCTACATAGCTCAGAACTCAAACTCCTTGAATTCCTGGTTCTCCTTCAAAAACATAAGACAAGCAACAAGAATTTGCTCAACAGTGCTGGACAGAATATAAACTATTATGTAGCCACATTTAGGAAACAGGCAGGCAGGCCTCAAAAGGTTAAAAACAGAGTTACTGACCATATGACCCAGCAACTCCGCTACGGGGATGTACAAAATGAAGACCTTCATTTGTTCTCATACAGACTTGCACCGGAAACAACCCTCTCCAAGGAGGCCATCCCCATGCTTCGGGGTGTGTCTCCGATTGCCTCTTTTCCCCTAAACCTTCATATTTGTGTGTTAGCACTCATGTATCCAACCCTAACTCAGCTTCATTAAAAAGGCAAAGCCTGACTGCATTATTCACAGTAGCCCAGCCCTGGAAACAATGGACCAGCCATCAGCTAATGACTAAAGGGTCATTGTCTTATATCAATATAAAAGGGAGTATTGATACACACACTATTACCTATTGTATGGAGAGAACTTTGGGCACGATATAGAAAATGAAAAAAATATGAACACACACACACACACACACACACACACACACACACACACACACACACACACACACACACTACAAGATTTCATCCTAAGATAAGCCCAGACCAGGTAAGTCCATAGGAACAAGGAAGCTGTGAGTAAAATGGACCATGGCTTCTGCAGAGTACAGGGTTTCTTTATGACATTATCAAAATGTCTTATAGTGTGTGGCTCGTGCACAACTCTGAACATGCTAGAACTTTTGCTAGATGTAGTGGCTCGTAGCTGTAATGCCAGCACACGAGTGGTAGGAGAGTCTCCAAAGGTGGAGCTCAACCCGAACTACATAAGGAGGCCCTGTTTCAATTAATTTATTAGTTGTAATAAAAGCCATTCATTTCCTGTCTTAAACTAATAATTCAATAGTATCTATCAACAAAACTGTAGCCAAGAATGGTGGCGTACGTATACCTGTAATCCCAGCACTTAGAGGGCTAAAATGGGAAGATCAGGAGTTCAAAGTCATCCTCAGATTTTGAGGCCAACCTAGACTACATAAATCCATGTGTCAAACAAAACAAAAAAACAAACAAAAGTCAAAAAGCTTGAGTGGTTTTTTTTTTTATTTGATTTTTTTTAATTGTGGAATGAAAGTGTCGGTGTGTGTGTGTGTGTGTGTGTTTGTGTTTGTGTGTGGTGTCTGTGTGTGTGTGTGTGTGTGTGTGTGTGGTGTGTGTGTCTGTGTGTGTGTGTGTTTGTGTTTGTGTGGTGTGTGTGTTTGTGTCTGTGTGTGGTGTGTCTGTCTGTCTGTCTGTGTGTGTTTATGTGGTGTGTGTGTTTGTGTTTGTTTGTGGTGTGTATGTGTGTGTCTGTCTGTGTTTGGGGGGGTGTTTGTGTGTGGGGTGTGTGTGTCTGTCTGTGTCTGTCTGTGTATGTGGGGTATGTGTGTGTGTGTGTGTGTGTATCTGTCTGTGTGTGTTTGTGTAGTGTGTGTGTGTTTGTGTTTGTGTGTGGTATGTGTGTGTGTGTATTTGTCTGTGTTTGGGGGGGTGTTTGTGTGTGCGGTGTGTGTGTCTGTCTGTCTGTGTGTGTCTGTCTGTGTATGTGGGGTGTGTGTGTGTGTGTGTGTATCTGTCTGTGTGTGTTTGTGTGGTGTGTGTGTGTGTTTGTGTTTGTGTGTGGTATGTATGTGTGTATTTGTCTGTGTTTGGGGGGGTGTTTGTGTGTGTGGGGTGTCTGTGTGTGGGGTGTGTGTGTGTGTGTGTGTGTGTGTGTGTGTGTGTGTGTGTAGGGCAGAAAGAGCTAGAGTAGTAGAGAGGGAATCTGGAGGAAAGGAGGGCTCCATCCAGGAAAGACTCTACATTTGAGATTCAGCAAGGAACAGGACCCAAGCAGAGAGCTGAGGAAAAGCCAGAGCAGAAAGCATCCTGCCAAATGAGATGGGAGTCCTTGCTGTGCTCTAGTGTCCTCATCTGGGAGAGGATTAGCCACAATGTATAGGAATCCTCAGGGATCTCTTCCTATGTGGCCTCATCTTCTCTCCAGGGAGCTGGCAGTGTTTGAATTAGTCCTTTATCTTCTCTGATATGCCATCATCAAATGAATTAAAACCAAGAACTTGCCAGGCAGAGACAAGGCGGTAGGGCACACCGTAATCTCAGCACTCAGAAAGCAGAGGCCAGAGGAGCTCTAGTTTGAGGCTAGCCTGGGCTACATGGCAAAAACTTACCTCAAAACAACAATAACAAAACCAAATATAGCCATAAAAAAGACTGCTCATCCCCTTCCCCACAGTACTCTGCTCTGCTCCCCTCAACCCTCTGTCTACCCTTTCATTTGCGTGGCCTCCAAAATTCATCACCAAACTACACTGAGGTCCAGCGCACCAGGCATCACGGTGTCAGGAATGCTGCAGTTATAGGGCAATTGGTTGCTAAGGAACACGTTGCAACCAAGCTCCAGGAACAAGTCCTGGGCCTCTCTCTGCTGAGCCTCAGAGAGCCCCTTGCCCCATTGCTGGAAGATCTGCCAGTACAGGAAGGGTTTCCTGGGCACCAGCCTGGCTTTCACTCCCTTCCAACTAGGGCGGACTAGGGCGGACGGAATTCAGCGTTCCACGCTTTAGTGTGTTCCCTGTGGCCTTGTTGCTTCATAGTCAATTTCATACTTTTTCCTGCAAATAAAGAGGATGGAGGCGGTGTGAAAACATTTCAGTCAATCCTTAGAAAGCTGGGCACTGCTTTCCACTCTAACTTCCCCCAGATCATTTCCAATCTGCTACAGTTTGCATTTTAAATGTCGCCGCAAGGGGCTTGGGTTCCAAGACTTAGTCCTCTTCCGGAGCGCCAGTTCAGAGAGGGTGGAGACATTAGGAGATAGGGCCCTGTTGGGAGTTCCAATCACATGAGGGCTGTTCTTCAAAGAGGACACTGGGGACCTGGCCGGTGTTTTTGCTTCTCACTTCTACACAGTGATCAGCGTTCTCCACCACCGGGCACCACGCCATGACATACTGCCTCATCTCAAGCTCAAAGCAATAGGGCCAACCAATACTGTCAGTCAACCATGAGCTAGTGTTGAGCGCATATAAACCTTCCTTTTTAGAAACAATCAGCTCAGGAATTGGTTACACTATGGAAAACTGATTAACACACTCTTCAAATTTTAGGCCTTACAAGCTCCCAAAGAAGATGATGGGGAAAGGGACCTTGTCAGAGCCATTCAAGGCTGCTCTCGAAAGCCTGTGTAAACCCAACCCTCACCCAAGTCTCGTCCGTTAGGAAATGATTCATGATAAGATAATGTTTTTCAGAATGAGACCCAAGAGTCACATAAGAAGTGCTTGTTGTGGAATTTTTTATTGTTTTTGTCATTATTGTTTTGTTTTGGTTTAGTTTGGGGTTTTGGTTTTTAATGTTGATATCCCCCAAATCTACCAAATTAGAATCTCAGGGCCAGGTGACAGAAGAAAATACTGGGATCTTTGTTGCATAAAAATCAGACTAATAGTAATTAGCAACGATATTTTAGAGTGTTGCACGGGCAACCCTTCCCACCTCAAGTGGTCGATATACCAGGATATTTTTTTTTAATTTTTAAAAAAGATTTATTTTATATATGTAAGTGCTGTATCTGCATGTATACCTGTGTGCCAAAGAGGGCATCAGATCCCATTACAGATGGTTGTGAGCCACTATGTAGTTGCTGGGAATTGAACTTGAGACCTCAGAAAGAGCAGCCAGTGCTCTTAAACGCTGAACCATCTCTCCTATACCAGGAATTTTTAAGCTAGGGAAAAGCCAGGCCTACATTTTCAGTTTGTTTGATTAGAAGATTGTCTTCAGGAGCACATAGAAAATGCAGGATCCCAGTCCTTCCCTGGATACTCTGAGCCCATGGTTCCGGAGTAGAGCACAGAAACTGTTCAATTGGTCTAGTTTGGTTTGTTTTACAGAGTTGCTCCTGACAGAGCTAATAGCCACATTCTTCTGGGAAACACAACCAAAGCCCAAAACAATACCTAGATGGTGACAGATAGAAGTGGGGGATTGTCCTGCAGAGGAGGCCTAATAGGTCCCGTAGACCAATGGCAGCAGGGATCTGCGGACTTCACCACTCCCCTTACCCGTACCAACTTGTCCTTGATGACACTCCTGTAAGACTTGTGCTGCAAAGTGGAGAGTCTCACATAGGTACTTTGAAGGCTCTCAAACTTGAGAGAGAGAGAGAGAGAGAGAGAGAGAGAGAGAGAGAGAGAGAGAGAGAGAGAGAGAGAGATTTGGGAATCTGAATGCACCCCGAGTAGGATAGACCAAAGGAATGCATGTACTAAAATTCCATTAACCAAAGACAAAGGCCAGTGCTTGAAAGTGACAAGTGGAGCCAGGCAGGGTCACTGACCTACACGTGCCCAGCTTAGCTCATCTGCAGCATAAAAGGAAGAAGAGGGAGAGGAGAAAGACTCCCGGAGGAGAGGAGAGGAGCCCAGAATCCCACATCCAGCAGAAAGATTATCCAGGAAGGAAGGGGGAAATCAAAACACCCTCAGACAAGGAAACTCATCACCCCCAAAAGAAAATGGATACAAAAGTTTCCCCCATATGATGTAACAACAAAAGAAGGAATCTAAAAACACCAGGAAGAAAAAAGTGGACACACAGGAAGTGAAGATGTGAGCCGGTAAGAAAGGCCTCCCTTCCCTTTCATGACGTTTCTAAGTTAACTTTGATGTACTGTGAGTCGAAGGCAGGAAAATCAGGCGTTCTAGGCCATCTTTAGCCACAGAGTGAGTTCAAGGCCTACCTGAACTAGGTGAGACCGTGCCTTAAAATAATAAATAGTAATCAATAATAAATCAGCAATAAAAAAATAATAAATAGTAAATCAATCAATAAATAATATTTAAAATAAATGTTTTTGATATAGGGATTTAAAATTATCAACATTGTCTGGTATGGCTCTCAAAGTATGCATATTTGGGGCAATTAAACACAGATTGGGTAGGTTAACTTACAGTAAGGTTTGAACTTGTCACCTGAATGGCAAATTGAAGAAGCTCAGTTAAGGGATAGGTTATGTGCACCTGGGGATGCTCGAACCATGAGCTATCCTCGCCGCCGTGCTGGCCACTGAAATCCACAGGCGATAAAATGGCATAGAAGCATATACACCCAGTATCTGTGTCAGTGTTAATAGTTGTAAAAATATATTCACTGGGTTGGCAAAGGGGCTCAGCCAGGAAAGGTCCCGGCCACCAAACCTGATAAACCCAGAATGGATCCCAGGCCCCTACCTGGTGGGAGGAGAGGATCGATTCTCACAGGGTGTCCTCTGACCTCCCTACGCTCCAGCATGGCAGGGCACTCACACACACATCCATGGGAGAAAACAGGGTAACAGAAGGCAGAAAAATGTCACACTATTTCCGAAAAATTTTGTGATCCTATAAATACCTCAAAATTTAAAAATTATTCAGCAAGCATGATCCTTCCTCTGCACTGAACCACGTAAGAATATTATTTTTGGACATTACAAACCCTTTACTAACAATGCACAAACAATGTATGCTGATTATCCCTGGAGGTGGTGTATGAGCAAAAAAATAAACTGATAAAAATTACTTTAGAGCGGAAACTTCTTGTTGCTTCTACAGTAGTTCAAAGTTCACCTGCTTCTTTTTTTCTTTACACATTTATTGATTGATTGATTGATTGATTGATTGATTTGATTTGGACAGGATCTGACCTAGCCCTGGCTGACCTTGAACTCACTATGTAGCCAAGGCTGGCTTTGAACCTCACATCTTCCAGTCTCCAGTTCTCAAGTACTAGGATTACAGGTGTGTGGGGTCATTCTTTGGTCATTGGCAGCCCAAGTGACACTTTCTCTGTAGTCCTGTCCACAATGAGAGTGGTGAGCCTCCTCAGGAAGGCTTTCTGGCAAAACTAGGCATTCCCACCTGCATCCCATCACTGCCCAGAACACTCAGGCAGTGGTTCTCCAATGATGAGGCGACAGGAATCACCTGAGTAACTTGGTAAAAATGCAGATTTCTGCCGGGCAGTGGTGGTGGTGGTGCACGCCTTTAATCCCAGCACTTGGAAGGCAGAGGCAGGCGGATTTCTGAGTTCGAGGCCAGCCAGGTCTACAGAGTGAGTTCCAGGTCAGTCAGGGCTACACAGAGAAACCCTGCCTCGAAAAAACAAAAACACACAAAAAAAACCAAAAAACCCTGCAGATTTCTGAGTGCTTTCTAAAGATTCTAACTCTGTAGGTCTAGTGTGGGATTCTGACAGCCTTGTGTTAACAAATGCCCCACAGCAATTCCTTCCCCACTGTGCTCACAAATCCATGTAAACTGATTGTCGTCAGTGTACTTACAATCCTACAGAGGCCCCAAGGGGAGCCAAGGGCCACAGAGGGCAAAGAGACTATTCTGCCTGAGCATGTGGCACCTTCAAAGACATGTAAGTTTCAGTCCCTCAAGCATATGATAAGAAAGTTACAAGGGCAAGAGCATACACACAGTTTTATGAAGAACAAATGACCGGTTGGTAAATGTCAGAATTCCACCACAGAGACTGGGATAAACATGAGATATTCTTTCTTCATATTTATTTATAATCCAAAATCATCAGGACGGCCATCACCATTATCTCTGTTTTAGCTACTCTTCTATTAAAAAAAAAATGACAAAGGCAGTTTATAAAAGAAAACATTTAATTTTGGCTTATGGTTTCAGAGGGACAGGGTCTGATGTCAGAGCCAAAAAATGAAACAAAACAACAACAACAAAAAACAAACCAGCTAAGGGCTCATATCTGACCCACAATCACGAGACAGAGACAAAGCACTGGGAATCCCAGAAGTCTTTTGAAACCTCAAAGCCCAACCCCAGAGACAGTTCCTCCCACAAAGCCACAGCCCCCAATCCTTCCCAAACAGTTCCACCAACTGGTAGCAAGATATTCAAAATCCTATGGGAGCCATTATCATTCAAAATGCTATAATCACCACCACCAACATCCCTATATGTCACAACCATAAGAGAATAATTAAATAATTTGTAGTGATTGATAGATTAATTATGGTCACTCTGGTCTGTAGACTAGACCACCACAGGCACCCAGAGAGAGTGCTGGAAAGGGTATGGATTGCAGTTTAAAAGAGTGAGTCCATTACTCACTAGTTAGGGAAACTAAGGCAAGTTAGTTTACCTCTCTGGACTGTATTTGTCTTAGCTACAAAATGAGAGTTTATAACACTGACGGGGATTTGGGGTATAGCTCAGTGGTTTGTGTTTGCCTAGCACGGGCAAGGGCCTGGGTTTGAGCCCTAGTGCTACGACGAACAGGCAAACAAGCTAGGCATAGTGTTTCCCTGAATCCTGGCACTTGTGAGGCTGAAGCAGGATGATTGCTAGAAGTTTGGGGTTATCTTGAACTAAACAGTGAAACTTTATTTTCAAAAAGTGAAACAAATCAACAGTTTCCTCTGCGGTGTGGTTATGAGGTGGGTGGCAACCTTGTAAAAGGCTCAGCATATTCAGGAAACATTAAGTTTTGTCATCACCGTGGTTTTTTGTTTTAAAAAAATAACTCTTGAAAGACAAAGGGTGATACAGAAAGCTGCTTATAATAAAATGCTGGCTAGGGCTGGGTACCACAGTGGCTGCTTGCTTGTCCTGCACCAGGCCTTGGGTTCCATCCCCACCACTGAAACAACTGAAAATTAAAAATAGACTTATAATAATGGAAGGTGGAGGAGTTTGAATATGACCTAGGTTCCTGCACTCTCTAAACAGAGACCTAAATACTATCACGGGCCACTTACAGCCCAAATATCATGGCATTTTTTAATACTATGTTAAGGCATCTGTTTAGTAATCCAGGCTGTGCAAAATCTCCTTAAGTATTTCTAAAAGTCCCTAAAGGTATCTCAGGGTTAGTCCATATAGGTCCCACGTAGCATCATAGACTGAGTCTGCCTGCATCCCCACATGAAAGGTCTGTCCACTAAGCACTGTGTCATCACAGCACGGCCTCATTGTCCTGTAGAAGACCTGGGCCTGATGCTTCTGGAATGTACTCAATTGATTCTTAGGGGCTTTGCCTTTTGACACACGGTATCAGGTAGCCTGGGCTGGCCTTGATCTTGATATGTAGTAGAAGCTGATTTTGAGCTCCATCTCCATCTACTTTTATAGGGCTGGGATTATAGGTGTGAGCCACCATTCCCAGCTCTAAAGGTTTGTATTTTGCATTTTGCTTGGGGTTTTCCTTTTCATTTAGACTCATAGCTGGCTTGGAACTCACCTTGTTGCCCAAGCTGGCCTCAACCTTCTGACCAGCCCCTTGCCTTAGCCTCCCGAGTCCTGAGGTCATTTCTATTTTAAGCATGCTTCTTGTGCTGTGGTTTGAGGTTTAGTGCAGATAGCCTGCAGACAGTTTTCCTGCATCTCAGACATAACTTTCCTGTTTGTCTGGATTAGTAGGTTAAGTAACATAGTGTTGAATTCTGTGTATGACACAGACACAAGTGTTTTGATGGTGGCTTCAGCCAGGAGAGGCAACACCAGACAGTACAACCCAAGAAGAAATCCTAAGGTAAGTATGATTGCTGGTAAGAGAATTTCCAGGTTCAACTCAGCTTAAGGATGTTCCCTCCCACAAAAGCCAAGGGGCTCAGCCACATTCCTCCACCACAGCAACAAAAGAGAAAGAATCTCTGTACAGAACTGGATTGTATCCTAACCAGATGTATTTGTAGACACTGTGCAAACTAGGAAACACAATGATGCAGTCAATATAGTTGATACGCATTTAATCTTGGAAAGAGGCAAAGTCAGAGAACTCTGCAAATAATGTATTGGCACTGAGTGACTGTAAGG
The DNA here is from genome assembly GCA_028551405.1 of Uromys caudimaculatus. NCBI lineage: Eukaryota > Metazoa > Chordata > Mammalia > Rodentia > Muridae > Uromys > Uromys caudimaculatus. Next base: position 20,670,342 of record CM052700.1, on the reverse strand, counting down.
GAAGAAGTAGGCACAAAAGAAAGCATTCTCCTGGATGTTAGATCAATACAGACTACAGAATAAGGCAACAGAAGAGAAGAAAACTAAAAGGTGGGCTTGCATGCGTGTCTCTTTTGTTCTCCTTGAGTATGCTGGTTGGGAGTTTCATGGGACGCTCCCACCATGAGCTGCTCCAGCACATGCAGCTGGCTATGATCATGTGACTCACTTTTGCAAGCCTTCAAACTCAGTTCTCTGGGGTATGATTGGACAGGGGAGTGGTAACTTGAAAGATTGCCTTGCCTATCACCAGTCAGTGGACAGCTTAGCTTCCATCTCATTCCAGTGGGACTTTAAATAATTTAAGGAGAAGCTGTCCATCTGTATAACCATTGAATGGTGCACTTAGGACAAGACACTTTTAGGCAGGTAAAGGCTAGACTGATGGATTATAGAGAAGGCTATTCCTGTACTATATAAAATTGAATCGGTGAGCAATTAGGAAGAATCAATGCTGTGCTTTTTTTATTTTAATGATCTGGAGTCATCTTCTGCTTCCAGCTATAATTGAACACCTGAGACTAGATTGGCCTTCCTCTCAAAGGCATCTGAAAAACTACACAAAACAGAGAACTCTTTTCAGGGAAGCAAAGGCACATAATCTCTGAGAAATAGGAAACAGATTGCTCTGTCATTGCCTGGGGAGGACAATTCCACAGTCACGATGGAGTTTTCATCTGCTTACTGAGAATACAATTTAACTTGGTTGAGAACAAAGGAAAGTCACATTTATTTGCAGATAAACCTAAGACAGGAAGAACACTAAATGCCAGGCCAGCTTAGGCAATATACTGAGACTATCCCCATCCAACCAACCAACCAACCAACCAAAAAGGCAATGAGCTCTCATGCAAGCAAGGGTTTGGGGATAGCCTGGGTCTCGTCATTGGCAGAATCCAATTTAACAGACCAAACCCTCAGGAAGCGACCTTTGTCCTTGTTCACAGATCAGTGTGCCTGGGGACATGGCCATCTGCAGTCCAGCAGAAAGTGCAGCTGGCCCAGGGGCCTGTCAGAAATCCAGTGCATCTGTGATTTCGTGGATCCACCTGATGTGTCCCAAACCAATGCTACTCCATTTTTATTTGCTTCTTTGAGCCACTTTTCAATACAAGGGAAGAATCTTGCCAGCTCTCGTACATTTGTTTAACAGATTCCAGGCATTGATTTTCAACAAAACCAACTGACAGACCTTACATTCTATAGAGGTTTTAAAGGAAAGTGGAGTGATAAAAAAATAAAATCAATGAGGGTAGGGGGGTATCTCAGTGGGTAGATGCTTGCCTGGCATGCACAAAGCCCTGGGCTTGATAGCCAGAGCCACATACACTGCACATGGTAGCACACACCTGTAATCCCAGTACCCAGGAGGTAGAAGCCTCAAGGATTGTAAGCCTAAAGTCATTTTAAGTACTTAGTGAGTCCAGGGCCAGCCTGAGATATATATGACCCTGTCCATAAATAAATGAATAAAGTCATAGTTTGTATGTATCCCTGAGGGATTTTGTTCGATATGTTTTTCTCCCATCTGCACACTAGATTCTGGCCCTCCCATCAGGACCAGATGGCTGGCAGCCCCTTTTCTCTGCCACCACTGGTGCCAGTCACATTGATGGACTTAACATTTTCCCTCCCCCAACCAAGATGGTCCTAAGCCTTCACATTCCCCTCAGCCTAAGCCAACCCTAATAACCTCCTAGATCCCCTTTAGAAGATCAGCAATTACAAACTCCCTTTCTGCCCCTTTGAGAAGACAGAATTCCCCTCGCAGCCTCCTGACAGTTTTACAAGGTAGCAGAACCTGGGAGCCATCTTTTAAGTGTCATCCTTAAAGGAGACAGAAGCCCTCCCCCTGGCTTCTGGTGGTGGGGAAGATACTCCCAGATGCCAACAAACACTCCCCTGCCACACGAGCAGATCTATTTGTCCTTTGAACAAGCATGGACAGCCCTGCACACAACCCAGGGCTTGAAAGCTTCCTTCCCAGCTCACCTCAACCTTCTGCTTTAGTGGTGTGGAGTTCAGACTTCACTCTGCCATCTCCTTTACCAAATGGTCCCCTTTCTTCCACTGAAACATCTTTCTAGATAAAAGCCTTGGCTTACTATGTCTGGACTTGTTTTGCTTAAATAGCCTCCATCCTACTAGCTGACAACTGATTCTCTCAGACCTCTTCCTTTGCAGGGAAGGAGTCTTCAGACACACTGTGCTTCACTACACCTCCTGTGCGCTCCATGACCTTCTAGGATGTCCACCTGACAGGCTTTGTCCACGCATCCTTCACGTTTCCCAGGGACAAGCCACCAGCTTTATAGTGAGGTTCAGATCAGCTATGTATGGATAAAGTCATTGACCTTTTTAGTCTGTTACTACTCAAAAAACTGCTCTCTCGCTCGCTCTCCCTCCCTCCCTCCCTTTCAGAAGCAGCAGCTGTCAGTTTGTTCTTGTAGTTCTGCTGATGGGACCTAAGCTTTGCACAACTAGATAAGAACTCTACCACCCCAAACCCTTTACATTTTGTTTTGATGTGTGCTAAGTCACCATGTGAGTGCTGGAGCATGAACCAGGGTCCTCTTCAAGAACAGCAAGTGCTTGTAACCACTAAGCCATCTGACCACCACCATCCCAGCTCTTTTTAAATTTTAGCTTAAAACAGGGTCTCAATCAGTTGCCCAAGCTGGAGCTGCGTTTGAAATCTTCCTGCTTCAGTCTCCCAAGGCCTGAAGCACCACACCCAGCATAGTGCCTGTTTTGTTGAGTCAGGAAACAACTGTAAGGACAATACTCACTACTGAAAGAACTAAAGCTCACACTGACCTAAGGCTTCTCTGATCAAGGATTAGTGCACACTAATTTATGGGTATAACAGAAATATTTCGAAGGTAGTCTGACAACACGATCACTTAGCAGAAAAACAGTAGTAGGTTCCCCGCCAGAGCCTCTGATCCACCCATGAATGTTAGGACAGGTTTACAGTGTTAGGCATGAATCCTGTCCTGCAGACTAGTCCTCAAACCCAATGAGAAACTAGTTGGTTACCACCTTAACATGCCACTATTGGACCAGAGGATTTATCTTTTCTAGCAGGCTGGTAGAGCATGCAGGGTCTAGCACTGGGTAAGACCATTGATCTTTCCTCCCCTAGAAGCTGCATAGCACCTTGAGCACTATGAATGCTAATCCATAGGGAGGCAGATTGCCTATCAGTTAAAGATTGACTTCTATACTCCTATAACTAAAGTGTGTGGTGTCTTCGGCAATAAGATCTTATCATCTAGTTATGGTGGCCAACCGAGCATGCGTTATCTCATTCAGTTCCTCATCAGGATGTAGTTACTGTATTTCCCCATTTTACAGACAAGGAAATCAAGACTGAGAAAGAAAGACTGGTGGACTTGTCCAATTTTTACAGCAAGGATGTACTAAATTCATACTTTTCTACATTAAAATTTAGTATATAAAGTGATGGGCTTCACTGTGAAGTTCTCATATCCTTTACCTTCCTCACATTCACTCCCCCCGGCCCCTCTCCTCCCATCCTTGTTGATCTGCTTCTATGTACCTTGCCCCCACCCCCAGTAGCAGTAGCTTATTTTTGCAATCTTGGCACTTAGGAGGCTGTGGCAGGAAAATTGCTCCAAGTTCAAGGCTAGCCTGGTCTACACAGTGAATTTCAGGCATTCCTAAGCTATAGAGTGAGACTCTGCACACAAAAAAGGCCTGGTGACTTGGTACAGCAGGTAAAGGCTCTTGCTGCTAAGCCACATGTCTGACCTGAGTTTGATCCCCAAGACCCACATGGTGGAAACAAAAGAACCAATTTCTGCCGGGCAGTGGTGGCGCACGCCTTTAATCCCAGCACTCAGGAGGCAGAGGCAGGCAGGTGGATTTCTGAGTTCGAGGCCAGCCTGGTCTAGAGTGAGTTCCAGGACGGCCAGGGCTACACAGAGAAACCTGTCTCGAAAAAATCAAACAAAACAAACAAACAAACAAAAATCAAAAAGAAAAAAAAAAAGAACCAATTTCTGTACGTTGTTCTCTGATCTCTACATGCATTCTGTCACACACACACACACACACACACACACACACTGAAATCTAGATTTGACATGAGATAAACCATGTAATATATCTTTATCCCCCCCCCAATCGTTCTTATTCCCTCCCTCTTTCTTCCTTTCCCGTCCAACTGTCTGTCCTATGTATATTTACACACCACACATTGCATTCCGTCTCCTATTTCCTGGCTAGACCCAAGACTCAACTTAAAAATTCATCTTCTGCAGGCATCTTCCTGATCTGTCAGAGATGGACTCTTCCTTATACCGTCCAAGCTCCTTGCATACATGACAGTCCGTGTTTGTTATTAGGATACAGAGGGGGGGGGTGGTCTTGGGTCCTAACAAGGTTGAAGGACCTATGAGAAGGGCTCTGGATAAACACGAGAGGCATTCAGAGTAACAACGGAGGATGGATTGGTTGAATTATGCAGGTTGGATAAGTATGAATAATTAATGAACATGAAATGATACTGGACTGAGAGTCTTACAGGCTCAAGTCAGCTTCCAGGATCAGGTAATGAGTAACTTGAAGCCAGAGACTATAAGTTTTAAGTTCACCTCCGTGAGAGCCCGCTGAAGCCCCACAGTCCCTATCTAAGGAGACCGACTCCATTCTTCCTCATGAAAAGAATCTCCCCAACTATGTGTCCTAGATCTTAAGGCCATTCGCAGCCCCTGTGGTGCGACCTGCACTCACTGGGAGAATACCAATGGGAGTTAAAACTGTCTCCGTAACTGGTGCTGTGGACTGTAATGTGTGGACCCCTCCATGTTCATACGGACATTTACTCCCAGTGTAGTAGAAGCCCTGGCTTGGTTTAGGTGATCAGATCTTAAGAGGTCTGTCGTCATGAGTGACCACTGTTGTCACAAAAGAGGTTGAGGGGAAAGGTGTGGCTCAGTGGTAGAAAGCTTGCCTTAAATGTACAAGGCCCTGGGTTCAATGCCCAGCACTGCATAAAAGAAAAAACAAGAAGGTTGAGTTCTCTGCTCCCTTCTACCCCTTTGCCTCTTTCTATGATTAGATGACACAACATGCATTCCGCCACGTGAGAACAGCCCAATCTTTAAAATAAAGTTAAACAACACTTTAAGTCTGAGTGAATTCAGATCAGTTGTAGGGTGTATGTGCACATTTATGCCAAATGCTTCTAGATAACCATGCACTCTCTGAGATCATAATACTATTTTGACTTTGAGGATAGGGCCTTGGTCTAAGAATTCCAAACCCTCTAACATTTCAGAGGACAGTTGTGTGTGTCAATATTATATATAGTTATTTAAAAGAAAACTAGGCTCAGTCCTGAATGGCTGTGAGTTCTCCTCTGATTAATCAAGAAAGACACTTGCAGTAGACCGAATCCTCGGATATTTAATAGAGCAACTCTTTTACTGTGTACAAGACCCTCTAGAGAACACAGGTGACCTGGGTGGCACTAATAGTTGACTGTCTTGGCAGGCTTGGTTTCCTCGATCTCAGCAGACAGCCAACGGTAAGTTCGATGCCGCCGGAGCACCTCAATGGACTTGAGCTCCAGTGGTGTGGGCTGAACGCCAAGATCTTCCAGGCCGGGCAGGTCAGTCGGCATCACGTCTGAGATATGTATCTATGACAAAGGGCCACAGAGAATGCTGAAACAGAGTGCCACCCCTCAGATCCCACACCCCCAAGCTGGCCTGAGGCTCATCACAGAGGCAAATGTCGTCAGAGACCCCACAACAATCTTCGATTCTGGAACTCATAAAAGCAGAACAAATAGAGAGGATCATCAAAAGTCTGAGGCAGGTCTCCCATACCACCCAAGACCACAGGACAGCGGCCCTGGAAGAGCAGCCCCACAGGCGCATGTACGCAGAGCTGAGCCTAGTGTAGGGGGGCAGGAGCTATCCCTCCATCTAGAGATAAGAGCTAAGGTAGGAGTCCACCTCTGCACCCCCATTTTCTTATGCTGGGTCCCTGTACTCTAGGTCTCAACTTCAGTTTTAACTCTTTGGTCTGGTTTGGTTTAGGGATTTTGACACAGTGTCTCACACTGGAACTCCTAGGAGTCCGTTATGTAACCCAGGCTAAGGGTTAGGACTGCAGGTTGTAACATCACGCCTGGCCCCATTAGCCTTTCTTGCTCCAGCTATACTCACTGTAGGGTAAGTATGCTCACTACAAAGCCTGAAGGCAAAGCAGTCTTGTCTAGGGAAGACTGAACAAGACGGCCCCGCTCATCAAAAAGCACCAGAGCATGGAACTGAAGCAGGTCCCATCCTGTGACTCCACAGGGAACAACAGAGAGGACCCCAGCGTGTTTACTGAGTGCTCTAGGGCATTCTGCAAACCAAACCCTGTCTGCCTATTATATTCAGACTTTCTCAGTCGCCAAGGTAAGAGCAAGCATCAGACAATGGGACTGTTATCAATTCTTTGCTATGCTTTGGCTCTTAGGGGACAGTTTGGCTACACCTCATCAATAGAAAGAAAATCTACAGTTCTCAGGCTGAGATGCTGTCATATGTTTATTTGGCATCTTCCCAGTGAGATTTGAGTATGCAGGAAGCAGATAATCAATGAGTCAGACAAGCACGGCAGACTTGAGAAGGAAGAGCCAGGGCTTGAGAGCGCAGCATACTGCAGGCAGACAAGATTGGCAGCAAGAGGCTCAGTGAGAGAGGAAAGAGGACTGTTGCCTGGGTAACAGTAGGCAGAGGAGAGAGAGTTATGCACTCTGCCTTTAGTACATATCGAAGTTCCAATATTATTAGAAGCACGTTCCTAATGATAAACAAGGCAGGCAGAAATTAGGAGTGGCCCGACCTGGCATCTACTGAGGATTGCTGAGGGTCTAGCCCTTTACCATCTAACACAGAAGCCATTTAGTCAAGCATAATTCAAATCTCACTTTCAGTGAACTGAAATTACATATAGCTCAAATGTCTGCAGTCATGGTAGCCATATATCAAGTCCGCATCGCACCCTGCTCCTGGCAATGTGCTGGTACAGCCGCAGACCACCTTAAGCACTGCAGAAGTCCTGTGGGAGCAATGCTGGCTTAGGAACCAAACCTGCAGGGGATCACTAGATGTCTTACGTGGACAGCACAGAAAGGGCAGTCACTGAAGCGAGAGTTCAAGGACAGAACACAAGCTTGCAACAGCAGGATATGGCACAGGCACCTGATCCCTCCACGAGGAGGAGGCTGAGTAAAGAAGCTCAGCACACGTTCAAAGTCAGCCTGGGCTGTACAGTGAACACAGCAAGACCCCACCTCAAAATAAAACAGAAAAACACCTGGTAAGATTAAAAAAAAAATAAAAGCTTGCAGTTCTATTTACATGTTACTATGTCTGCATAGTTCAACATGAAACAATTCAAGAGGGACAGAAACTGCAGCCCGGGCTCCAGCAGCAGCAGCTGGCAACTGGGATGGATGTGATCTATAAACAGAAGTGAGAGCGGCCGGGGCTGTGCCCCCCCATCAGAACAGACAGCAACCAGGACGAGAGGGCAGCAGGAACAGGGCCTCCAGCACAGCCCAATTCCAGAAGGGAAAGGCAGAAAATACAGCCTGGGCCAGGAACAGGTGCAAAGACACCATTTCAAAAAGAAGAAATGGGGCCCCTCAACAAATGCTGCTCACAGCAGGAGCAAGATGAGGTCAGGAAACTGTCTGAGAGGTGGCAGCGTGGGGTCATGGGCAGCCTTGGAAAGGGCAGCTTCAGGGCAAAGGAGGACAAAATGTGATTGAAACAAATTCAAGAAAGAATGAGGCAAGAATCCATTGGGAACAGGTACAGACAGCTCTTCGGCGGTTAGTGTAAGAAGGGAAAACCAGGCATGGTCGCACACACCTGTAATCCCAGCACTGAAACAGAGGCAGACAGATAGGAATCCAAGGGCACCTTCACCTATATAGTGAGTTTGTAGCCAGCCTAGCCTAGAAACCCTGTCTTAAAAATAACAACAGAACCCAAAACAGTTGTAAGGGAAGACGACAAATAGCAAAATGGCCAGAGGGACCTGAGAAGGAAGAGTCTGGCCTTCAGTGAGGAAAGGAGAGACTATTATGCATATTTGACAAGAATGATCGCACAGGGAGAATACACTAAGATGGTCAAGCAGTATGAGAATGAATGCGTGTGAGCCAAAAGCAGAACAGAAGGGCTAGCCTTGGCCAGGAGGACTGGCCCACATAGAAGCCCTGCAACTAACCAAGCCAGCCAACCAAACTAATCTGATGTCTCCTCCTCCGCAGTGCTCTGCCTGGTGAGAGGCTGGCTATGCCTGAACTTACCCTCTCCACCTTGTCCTTCGTTGTCCAGGGCTCAAATGGACTCAGCCCAAAGAGTGTGCCAATCCAGCTGCAATGGAAGTATAGACAGCACGTGTGAGAAGCGTCTGTGCTGGGTGTCAGCCTACTGGACCCCCAGGAAAAGGGACTGCTGCACACAAGAACTTACTAAGCTTGTCATTGTTTTCTGAGAAAATAACAACTTCCTGGCTCTACTACCTGTTGTGGAGACAGATTCAATTCACCCTCCCTGCCTCCCTTTCCTGGATTTTAAAATCAGGGACTCATGTATGCCAAGCTGGTATCAAAGTCACAGGGGTGGCTGACAATGACTTTGAACTCCTAATCCTTCTGCCTCTGCCTCTCTAAAGCTAGCATGTGCCACTATGCCTACCAAAATCTACAGCTTTTGGGACAGGGGAGGATGCTAGGAAAACACTAGGGCCCTCATAGTGCCAGGCAAGTACTCTACCACTAAGCAGGACCATCACAGCCCTCCATGGAAGGCTTTAAAAAAAGATTTATTTATTTATTTTATGTATATGAGTACAAGGTAGCTGCCTTCAGACACACCAGAAGAGGGCATCAGATCCTATTACAGATGGTTATGAGCCACCATGTGGTTGCTGGGAATTGAACTCAGGACCTCTGGAAGATCAGTCAGTGCTCTTAACTGCTGAGCCATCTCTCCAGCCCAACCTACAGTTTTTAAAAGCCCAAAAGAACATTCTTGTTGCTAAAATAAATCCACAACAAAGGAAGCCTTAAGTGTGCTCAGGATTTCCTTAACAGCATATAGAATCCTGATGGCAGCCAAGCCCTCCTGCAAGCAGCCCCTGTTAGTGTGAGCTGACATCATCGGGACTATGCAGCATCCTCAGCGGGCCACACCACTGTTGTCTGTCAACCCTGCCCTAACTCCAACTCCATGTGCAACATGACAGTGCCTCCTTGACACCTGGTTTCTAGCCCTCCACTGTACTAAAGCTGGTGTCCCAAATGACTCCATGGTTTTTGTTCTTTACATCAGCTGACTTTTCATTAGCACGCCAGTCCACAAATGTTAATGGAGGGGCCTCCTGTGCACCAGGCAGACAAACACTGGTCATAGCGACGTTGCACCCCCACCTCCACCTGGCTACCCAAGAACTCCTCTCTGAATGGAACTTTCTCCTTCCCTAATGACCCTCAACTTGGGGCAGTATCTTTTCAAATCTATTTCCAATGCACTTGGGTATACAGAATGAAAACTCTGATCCAGTCTGAACTGGTTTAGGTACACACACAGTAAGGTGAAATTGTGTCAAGTAAACTTTTAAGAACAGCCTATTTACCATCTTACATCTATGTAAAATTGGGCTTACATGTGACTAAAATCACTTGCATTATGAAAATAAACATATAGAAAAATGATTATATGAACTAATCTGTCAATCAAAATAAAGAACTTCCCTAGCCAACTCTCCTTAGTAACCAAACTCCTCCTTCACTTGAGCCTCATAAAAGGAATCCCCAAACAATAATTGGTATCCCCAAGCACCTTCCCTGATGTGGCACCCATCCATATTAACAGTATACCCCCCTCTAATCTGTACTATTGTTTCACTTAGAATAGTTTTGTTGCTACTTTTGCAAAGTGAGCCCTTATTTTCAACTCTTTGGATAAGAGGCCAAGAAACACCTAGCCTGATGCCTCCGTAACACTTCTAGATACTGGATACAGGGGCATGAACAAAAGAGCAGCATTCTCCTCTTCAGATATGCATGTTTATGTCTCCCTTCCTAGGTGACGGAATGCCTGTCTAACTTGTAAGAGGCTCAGGATCTGATCCAGTACCACAAATAACAAACAAACTCTGTAAAAAGGTCAGGTGCAGTGGTCCACACCTGTGATTTTCGAATGGACAGGGGCAGGGGCAGGGGCGGGGGGAGGGCAGGGGCAGGTCTACAGCTGCATCTACCCAGCAAGTTCCAAGCTAGCATGGTACATGCAACCAGTTCCAGGCCAGTCAGGGCTACTCAGAGTAAAATACACAAAACTACTTATTTTCCTCTCGACCTCTCCCAGTGTCTTGAAAGCCCTGCCCTCAGCAGTCCTCATCTCCAGCTTGCCCCTTGAGTGGGGGCAGTCTTCCGGCTTCTGAGCCTTCTCCACTGCTCCAGTCCACACTCCATCCTTGTCTGTTATGTAAGTCACAGGGAGTGTTAAATGAGTGAAAGGCCGGCCATTGAAGGAGAATGCTCTCAATAAACAACCTCCACCATGTTGTGCTGTGGGTCTTGTTGTTTAAGAGGGTTTTTTGTCTTGTTCTATTTTTGGTGCTGGGATTGAAGGAGGGGCTTTGAGTGTGTTAAGCACACACAATGACTGAGCCACACATCTATAGCCCACAGACCGCAAGCTACAGAAATGTTTGCTCTAGTTCTTAGGTGCCTAGAGCACTGCCTGAGAAATGGAAGGCAGCCAATAATGCAGGACTGACTGAGTTCAGGAGTTTGCACTTCCCAGGCAAGGGCTTTGCCCCTGAGCTACTATCCCCAAAGGAAAGAAGGGGGGGTGGGTGGGAGAGGAAGGAGTTATAAAGGAAGGAAGGAAAAGACACAGGACCAGGTGGAGGTCTAGGTCAGCTTCCTCCTCCCCAGCTACACCAAAGATTGCCTTAACAAAAGAAGGGACCCTTGCCCCATGGTGGGCAGCTCGAAAGAAACAAAAGGGGAGCTGACTTTTCCTCATACCAGCTTCCAAGCAAGACACTTCTCCAAATTAAAACCGACAGATTTACTGTTGCTTATTTCTTCAAGATGCTGAGGAGCTCTTGAAGCTCAGAGCCTCACACTGCACAAATGCCCTGCCTCTGACACAGACCCCAACCTGAGCCTAGGGTTTTAAATTCAGTCTAAGAGTCACCTAAGAATGACCTAAGAAGGCCGGGCAGTGGTGGCGCAAGCCTTTAATCCCAGCACTTGGGAGGCAGAGGCAGGTGGATTTCTGAGTTCGAGGCCAGCCTGGTCTACAGAGGGAGTTCCAGGACAGCCAGGGCTACACAGAGAAACCCTGTCTCGAAAAACAAAAAAAACAAAAAAAAAAAAAAGAAGAATGACCTAAGAGGGTTTAGGTCATCCTTGCTCGTTAAGGCCACCTACAGTTCCTTTCTAGCCAGCATTATAGCACCAAGAGTAGCCTCATTAGAAGTGTGAAGACTGGCCTTCTCTAAAGGAAGTACCCCTGCTAACTGGGAAGGAATTAGGAGTAGCATCTCAATCAGCCCTCTTGTGGGCACACACAAACAGCACCGTACTTACCTATACACAAACCGTGGCAAGGGGTAAGGGATGAAGGTCCTATGGGTCATGCCAAAGATGTACTTCACCAAATGGAAGAGCAGGTACCGATTGGGCCTGGAAACCAAAACAGAGTTCTTCACATTATTTGCCCCCTACTTTAAAAAAAAAAAAAATAATAATAATAATTAACACTTTTCTTATGGAAAAGGAAACCCACTACAGCAAACACAGATAAACAACGAAAAGCCACCTGCTAACAAACTGCCAAGAGAGCCTCTTTTCCGTAAGCTCCTCACCCTCTTACATGTGTTTATAATGGACCCTATTCACTCATCTTTTTGTTCCTCTTGAGAAGGCTCCTCACTCTAGTTCTGGCTGGCCTCAAACACAGTGATCTTGCCTCAGCCTGAGCCACTATGCCTGTCTTAATCAGCATTTCTTTACTGTATGAGATTAGTTTTTCTTCATGTGTTTTTGGTCATCTGCAACTTTCTATCCCCTGATAGTTTCTTACAATGACAAACACCAACCCCATCTTCTGAACTGTGACCCTTTCCACTCAGACAGCCTCCATATATCTGGGACCAGGCTTTAATGGCTTTAATAATTAATCATCACTTACATTTCAAGGTCTACCCACCCATTTTCCTAATGCCATTTGTCTCACAAAGATCTATAACTGAGAGCATAATGAAGTTAATTTACTACAAACCTCATTATTTAAACATTTTACAAACAAAAACACAACAAAAGAGCCACTGTTCAACTGGAAATGTTGGTATCAGCTAGTGGAAATATCACACAAACCCCTCAAACTGCCTTTAAATCTCCAAAGGGTTTTCAAGGATGTCTAGTTTGCCCAACAAGGACAACACTAGACCAAGCTACCTGTGTGCAAGGAGTCTCCTCAAAAGGTTCCACAGCAACACAGCACAGTAAGTGCGGTCAGACAAGCAGAGCCCTTGCTCACAGAGAAAGGGCCACTGAAGACTACATCCTTCCCAGCCTGCATGGTTCACTGCGAAGAATCATTGTCAACAGACATCCTCAGCAAGCCTGCCTCTGAGACTTTCACTATATGTTTGTCAGCCGGATGCCTACATAGGTTACAGTAAATACCTGCCTTCTCTAGAGAAACAGACAATAACAATAAGGATTTAAAAAACAAAACAAAAATCACACACCAGCAAGAGAGAAAACTCCTGGGCTGACTGACCTCATCTCCCTTCCCTGTTCAGTGATTTCAATGATACTCCCAGGTCTGCATGCCGTCCTTTTAGACTCTCTGAATTCTCTGGGAACTAACTGGCCTGTCTTTCCGGACCTCAAAGTCTCCATGGCAAGCCACCCTTCCTGCTGGCTGATATTCTGCTCATGTTCCAGTGAAAAGACACCCTGGTGTCTCATAGCCGACTACATCTGGACAGACCTCGGCTCATCCTGTTAGGATGAAGAGATGCTGGTCTGTAAGGTGGCCAATCCCTCTGCTTGCACTCGGTCACAGCTCTTCTCCACTCCCAAGACTGTGTTCTTCTGACTACTCTTTTCCCGGAAACATTAGCGGTCACCTCTCCACTCATCACTTGGAACAACATACAAGACACTGTTACCGTCTAAACCCTGGTGGGACCTCCCCTGCTGTGGAGAAACCTCCCAGAACCAATATGTATCTTGTCACAACACATGTCACAGTGAGCATGAGGGTCAGGACAAACTGCAGGAGTCAAGCTGTCTCCTTCCACCATACGGTTTTAAGCCAAACTCAGGTCTTCAGGCTTGGTGCCGAGTGTCCTCACCCGGTAAGCCATGCGGCCAGCCCCACCACCTCTCCTCACCCTGTAGGCCATGCGGCCAGCCCCACCACCTCTCCTAACCCTGTAGGCCATGCGGCCAGCCCCAGCACCTCTCCTAAAACTGTAGGCCATGCGGCCAGCCCCAGCACCTCTCCTAACCCTGTAAGCCATGCGGCCAGCCCCACCACCTCTCCTCACCCTGTAGGCCATGCGGCCAGCCCCAGCACCTCTCCTAACCCTGTAGGCCATGCGGCCAGCCCCACCACCTCTCCAACTACCTTTTCATTGCTTCTCCTGAGAGCTGTTTACCCACTGCCTCCATGTCTTAAGTGAGATTCCCACCACAGGCCAACACTGGCCCTTGTTAGTAAGGTCCAGAGAGACCAGAGGTCACTATGGTGTCACTCGCCTTCTGCAGCGCCCACTGTTACTGTCCTTCCCTCTCCTCCAGGATCTGCTTCGCTGGGCTTTGCTTTGGGAGAATTTATGCTATATGGCTTTATTATACATGGGTGTCAAAACTAATCTATCAGCTCCATGAAACCAGAAACCTTGTCTGTATCATTGGAATATTTTATACACTATAAAATTCACCCATTTCAAGTTATAATTCAGTGATTTAACTTATAAAGTTGTACACCCATCAGCATAACCTAGCCTTAGGGTGTATTTATTTACCCCCCCTTCATGCCCATTATGTTAACCTGGTTTTGTAAAGACTGCCCTTGAACTTTTGATTCTCCTGCCTCAGTCTCTAGAGTGCTAGCATTATGGGCACATCATTATGCCTACCTTACATTCGCACCAGCACCAATATGTAAGATTTCCTATTTTTTCCCCATTATCCCAATCATGTTATTATCGCTCTGATATGCTCACTCTATGTAACTTACATTCTCCATAGTAACTACAAAAGACTTCAACCATCTTAACATGTCCTTTACCATTCACATTACCTGTCTCACTGAAATTTCTGTTTTTAATATAATGTGTACTGGCCAGTATGTGTATCTGCACACCACATGCATGCCTGCTGCGAAGAGGCCAGAGAGAATATGGATCCATTGGGACTAGAGTTACAGATGGTTGTGAGCCATCATTTAAGTGCTAGAAATCAAACTCAGGTTTTCGGGAAGAATGTGTTCTTGACTGCTGAGCCATCTATTTAGGCATGGTCTTTTCATTTTTAAATGGTATCATTTGAAATGCCAAAGTTTCAAATTGTAGTGAGTCAAACTTAATTTTTTTTTCCTTTTATGGACTATGCTCCTGATGATATAACTAAAAACATCTTGTTAAACCCAGGTCTAGAATTGTTCCACTCCAAGAATTTATAATTCAAGCTTGTGTTTATTTCTTTTCTTCACATAGAGAAGGAGGTAGAAGTCAGTTCCTACTTTCCAGAGGGTCACTTGTTGAAAAGACTGCCCTCTCTGCACTCAGGTGCCACATCTGTCAACAGTCAATAGTCTGTAATTATGGTTTGGGGCTGGGCATGGTGGAGAGTTAGAACCCCAGCAAGAGCGGAGGATCTGGGGTATACTATTCTTGACTACACAGTGGGGTCTGGAGCAGCCTGGGCTACCTAGGTGGCAAGACCCTGTCACAAGCAAGCAAAGGTTTGTTTCTGGACTGCTGGTTCTGGTTAATTGATCTGTCTATTAATTCAGTACAAACTGTCTTGTTCATTAGAGCTTCAAAGTAGGCTTTATAACTGGGAAGGCCAAGGATTGAGGCTATTACCACTTTATATTGTCTTTGTAATTCCATCTAAATTTAGAGTTTGTCAATTTCTACAAAAGGCTGCTGGGATTTTGACAAGATTCAATCTACAGACCAATTCAAGGCCAACTGCCATTTAAACAATATTGACACTTCCAATTCATGAATTTGGAAGGTCTTATCACGTATTCCTTACTTTCCTTTCACAGTGCTTTTAAGGTACATGCCTTACTAAGTTTCCCCAAGTATTCTATGTTATGCCACTGTGAACATGATTTCCTTTGGTACGTGTACAGAGCGGGTGGATGCACTTGTATGTGAGTGCACCCGGTGTGGAGGCCAGACCTCATCTATAACTTGACACCTTATTTTTCGAAGCAGAGTCTGTCACTGAACCTGGGGCTCATGGACTGACCTAGGCTGGCTGGCTAATGAACCCTGGGATCCTCCTGACCTCATGTCCCCAGAGTTGGGGTCACACGCATGCTTGGCTTTTTCCTTTCATTTTTACTTGTGTGCCTGGAGATCAACTCAGGTCCTGCTGCTTGCTAGCAACCACTTAACAGACTGAGCCATTTCCTCAGTCTGTAAGATCTGCTTAATTCTATCTGCATATTGCTTACTTCATAGTATATAAAAATAGAGCTGGGCAGTGGTGGCACACGCCTTTAATCCCAGCACTTGGGAGGCAGAGGCAGGTGGATTTCTGAGTTCGAGGCCAGCCTGGTCTACAGAGTGAGTTCCAGGACGGCCAGGGCTACACAGAGAAACCCTGTCTCGGAAAAAAAAAAAACAAAAAAAACCCCCAAAAACCATAGTATATAAAAATAGATATTTATATTGACCTACTTTGTGTCTTTACTGAACTTGTTTATTAATTCTCAATCGTGTGTACTTGTGTATATGTGTGTTTTCTAGGTCCTCAGTTAATGGATGACAGAATAAAGCAATAGGATTAAAACTATTGGAAACCTGGGAGGAGCGGGGGAGCTGGCTCAGTTGTAAAGTGTGTGCTGCTGCACAAGCATGACCTGAAATTAGATCCCCAGCACCCACATTAAATAAGAAGCTGGGCCCAGCAGAACTCACCTGCTGGGAGGCGGAGATGGGCAGATCCCTGGGGCTTGTTGCCCAGACAGTCTAGCTCAATCAGTGAGCTTAGGAATTTTAAAAAGGCGCATCAGTGCAGACACATTCTCCTACCGTGAGTTTTGTTTTATTTTTTAAGGCTGAGCCTTACTATATACTCAGGGTTCCCTTAAACTCACTATGTGCCTCACAGTGGTACCTTAAGGTTGGCCTTCATCGTGTGGTGATGCTTCTGTGTCAGCCTCCCAAGTGCTAGCATTACAGGTGAGAGTCAGCATGCCTGGATTCCTTGAATATTTTATCAAAAAGTCAAATCCACAGACAGGACTCTACAGACCAAGTGCTGACTGCTTTTGTAGTAGTCTAGAGCAGTGGTTCTCAGATTACTAACAGAATCATGCATATTCAGGCAGGACCTGGGTTCCCTCAACTGCTGAATGTAAGCACCAGATGCTCCAATTCTGTGAATGACCTGCTCAGGGAGAACTGCTATTATAAGCTACCATCTTCTTTCCAGGAAAAGCAACTCTAGGCACTTACCCGGTGAAGGCAAAGGTTTTTCCTATGGCATCTGGATCTTTAGTCGCGTTAACAATCCCTTTGGAAACATCTGCAACCTATACAAATCATTAGACATGTTTAGGCAGTTCTTGAACTGGGACATCAGACCTGGAGAACAAGGCCCTATAACATCAGTTACCTAGGAAGATGAGGCAGGAAGATTTAAGCAAATGTTGGCTGGGTTACACACTGAGTTAAGCTAGCTTGATTAACTTGGTACAACCTGTCTTGATTTCTTTACATCAGGGTGGTGGTACTGAGGTGAGAATGTAGCCTAGAGATAGAGTGTTTGCCTGACATTCATGTTGTGCTGGGTTCAACCCCAGGACCAAACACAAATAGACAAACAAATATTTAAAGAGAGATGGAAAGGGAGGAAGAGAAAGGGAGGAAGGAAAGCAGGTGCCTATCACAGGGGACACAACAGAAAACCAATGGCATCATCTCTTCTTGAACTCCGGAGGAAGCACCTGCCTACTCAGGTGTTTGCACAATCAAGTTCAAGGCTCAGCAGGCACTGTCCAAGTCAGAGGCCTCATCTAGTCATCCCTGGGCTTTGACCTGGCCAGGCCATCGGCTCTCCATGTCGTGTCTTACACTCTTGCCCACTCTGTCCTAAGCCACCAGAACCTCTAGACTGAACCACAGAGAGCTGCTGATGTTCTACTGTTCTGACTTTCACAGCAGGAACTGTTGTGCACAGGGTTAGACCGAGAGACCCAGAATCCTCAGCCAGAGTTATTTATGGCTCTAGGGAACATCTAACAACTGTATGGAATTCTAGTTGTTACACAGGGGCAGGTGTGGCTGTCTCTGGCACCTCCTGACTAAAGGATAGAGCAGCTCCTTGCTATCCCACATAAAGAACTGAAGAATTATCTGGTCCCAAACATCAGCAGTGTCACTACTAGAAAACTGCTAGTTACTTTCTACGTCAACTTGACACAAGGTAGACTCATCTGGAAAGAAGGAATCATAATCGAGAAATGT
The DNA here is from genome assembly GCA_028551405.1 of Uromys caudimaculatus. NCBI lineage: Eukaryota > Metazoa > Chordata > Mammalia > Rodentia > Muridae > Uromys > Uromys caudimaculatus. The sequence goes on along the minus strand of CM052700.1, from coordinate 20,652,522 downwards.
CTCCATAAACTGGTCTGTAGACAAATCTGTAAGGCATTTTCTTGATTGAAGATTGATGTGGGAAGACCCAGCCCACTCTGGGCCACCAGTGGCCAGGTGGTCCTGAGGTATATGTAAAGGCAGGCTAAGGCAAGCCATAGAGAACAAGCCAGTAAACAGCACTCCTCCATGAACTCTGCATTAGCCCCTGACTACAGACTCCTGCCCTAGCTTCCCTAAGCGATGAACTTATACACTATAAAGGAAGATAAACCCTTTCTTTCCCAACTTTCTTTTGGTCATGGTGTTTTGTCACAGCAACAGAAATCCTAACTAAGCCAGAAACACTGGCTTAGTTAGTTAGTCTAACTCAGCCACCCAGTATAGAGCCAAACCTTCTCCTTCACCTCTGAGCCCTAGTCCATGCCATCACCTCTATGTGAGACACAGCCCCATGCCTGTCAACTGATTCTGAACCGTCCAAAGCTGGATTTCGTGGCCTCTGATATGATGACTTAAAATTCTCTCCCTCTCCTCGCACCTACCACATTGACTAATAACTGTCATTTACCTGAAAAGAACTTGAGGACAAAAATGTGTGTCAGACTGGTTATCCTCTATATATTCCCAGTAACACAGTGTCAGAACGCTGTACACATCATGAGATATGTTTAAGCATTTACTGAGCTAAGGCATCAGACCAGGAAACAGGCCTGTAACCTTGGTTACCTCGGAAGATGAGGCCTGAAGTGTCAAGTTGAAGGTCTGGTTGGGCTACACACTGAGTTCAAGGCTTGCTTGGGCAACTCAGTAAACCTGCCTCAATTAAGTTTTTGTAAGTGGATGGACAACTGAAGACACTGAGAAGACATGCACCTCTTAGGTAAACTGAGGCAAGCAGTTGAAACAAGTTGACGAAGGAAAGAATGAAGTCTGTGGGTAAGAATGAAAGCAGAAAACTGAACCAGACCCGAATCCAGCTACATCCCCTCCTCAGCCTTCATGCAAGGTACTTACATATACTGGTTGTTTCACTGTCTTAAAGCCCAAAGAAACGAGAGGCACAGCAAGAAACCAACGATAATCTGGAAGAAGAAATGAGAACCTGTTCTGAGAATGTCTACATAATGTTTACAATGAAAACAATGTAACGAATATAGCAGGCTCTGGGGGTTCTAGACTCAATAAATAAGTAAAAAGGGGGTTAGGCTGAAATGGCTCATAAATCAACAGAAGACAGACAGACACACAAAAGGGACCGGGTTGTGATGCTCATAAATAAATAGATGGATAAATAGGGGCTGGGTTATAATGGCGCACACCTTTGATTTGATCCCAGCACTTGGGAAGCAGAGACAGCATCTCTGAGTTCCAGGCCAGCCTAGTCCACACAGTGTTAAGTCACCTGTTTCAGCAAAGGGTTTGGGGGTGCTTCCTGAGTATGGATGCAAAGTGACAGCTGCCTCACCTTCCTACTGCCACACCTCCCCCACCACAGTGGACTGTGGTCCCACAAAATGTCCGCCAAAATAACCCCTCCTCCTCCGCAAGGTGCTTCCCACCAGGTATTCAGTCGCAGCAATGAGACCAGTGGCAGGTACAGCTTCTTCCTGCCCACATCTCTCCAGTGCCTTCCAAGCTCTTCTCGCCTACCCACTGCCCAGTCCAGTGCTGCCTCTACCTCCTCTAGTACTGGGTCAGCATTTCACCTCTCCAGACACAGGTCTGTCTCAGTCTGTTCAGCTTGTCACAATAAAATACCAGACTCAATAGCTTAAAATTCCAAATTGTATTTTCTCGCAGTCCTGATGGCTGGAAAATCCAAAGCCACATGGCAGCAGGCTGTGGTGAGCCTCTCTTTCTGGCTAGTAAATGGCCATCTTCTTCCTGTGTCCACAGGTGCCTACTTCAGTGTGTGCATACGGAGACTTCCTCTCCTTGTAAGGTCATCAACCCCATCAACTAGTTCCTCACCCTTACAAGGTCATGTAGCCTCAATGACCTCCAAATCCTTTTGTCCACACATCAGGAGTTAAAGCTTCACCATAGAAAAACTAGCAGGTGATAAACTTTATATTATATATTGTATATCGTAATTTTAAAAACAAAGTGGAAATTAATACAGATTTCTAAATGGCACAATCAAGAGGGAGATACAGGGAAACACCAAAACTGCATAAACAAATGGATACAGCCAAACAAAGGAATACTATTCAGCTGCACAAGGAAATAAATCCCTAAGAGTCAGGGACAAATCCTAAATGCATATAAGGGAAAGAAGTCAATTTTAAAAGTGATATAATTACCAATCCAGTAAAAAGATCAGTGATTTGCAAGTGTCCAAGATGGGGATAGGGAAGGGTTTGTAGCACTCAAGGGACTTGCTAATATATTGCCAAGGTCACTGAGCTGCTGCCCTTTAAACTTGAAAGTCTCTGGCCCTGAGTCCACGCTCTGGGACAAGCACGATCACCGCCTTTGGCAGATGCAGGGAAATAAAACTGTACAGTCTCCCCCAAATCCCCGACACAACATTTAACTGAACCTTCATCTCCCAGAGGCAGAAAGGACTCTTGCTGGTGATGAAAATAAACCCTGAAGGGGAGAGGCAACTCAACAGGAAATAGAACTCTGTCTGGAGCTCCAAGGGCACTGCCCACTGATGCTCTGCTCAAACTGCACTGAGCCACCAGCAGGCCTTTCTTCCAGGAAGAAAGATACATACTTGCAAAGTGATTGAGGAACCTGTCCTCCCTCCCGAACATGTCAGCCGGCCGTATGATGGTGGCTTCAGGAAACACACTTCTCACTTCCTTCTCTCCCACTGCCTAAACCACCAAAAAGAAAAGCATTCTAAGTTTCACAGTGAGTGCAGGGCTTCCCCTCCCCCACCATCAGACCCTGCCTACATCGCCAAGGCCCTATTTTCATTACGTAACCATGATTTTGGAAGATAATCCTATTCATCATAAACCACACACACACACAAACACATACGCAAGAAAAACCAAACACCCCACACCCAGAACTTCTGTTGAGGTTCTTTGTTGTAGGATATTTGATTACACTATGAACCTCCAGATTATATACTGGAGAAACCTGTCTCTAGTAGTGGTGTGGCTCAGCCTTAGCACAAACCTTCAATCTAAGAGTGCTACTGAATATTTGATTACATTATGAAATTCTGTGCTGGAAAAACCTGTTTCTAGTAATGGTTTGGCTCAGCCCTAGCACACACCTTTAATCTAAGAGCTTTCTGTTTATTGTAAACACGATTAAATAAAGTAAACCATACAAGGGGTGGAGCAAGCAACCAGTTGACAAAAAGTGAACATAGGAAAAGACCCTAAGATTGGGAGGAAGTCAGGAGGATGGATAGAGACACACAGGAAGTGGATTTCTGGAAAGCCATTCATTGAAGGGTTATTAAGACTGTGGAGGAGAAGGAGCGCTTTCCTTCTGGGATGATGCCTGAGATGGAAGGTCAGTTGGGAGCTTTCTCTGCCTTTCTAGGCTAGCAGTCCCGGGGGGGGGGGGGGG
>CM052700.1:20592555-20648503 GCA_028551405.1 Uromys caudimaculatus | reverse complement strand
CCCATGGAGCATCTTCTGAGTCCCTGACACTGACCTTGCTTCCCCAGCCCCGTGGAGCATCTGCTGAGTCCCTGACACTGACCTTGCTTCCCCAGCCCCGTGGAGCACCTGCTGAGTCCCTGACACTGACCTTGCTTCCCCAGTCCCATGGAGCATCTGCTGAGTCCCTGACACTGACCTTGCTTCCCAGCCCGTGGAGCATCTGCTGAGTCCCTGACACTGACCTTGCTTCCCCAGCCCCGTGGAGCACCTGCTGAGTCCCTGACACTGACCTTGCTTCCCCAGCCCCGTGGAGCACCTGCTGAGTCCCTGACACTGACCTTGCTTCCCCAGCCCCGTGGAGCACCTGCTGAGTCCCTGGTACTAACCTTGCTTCTCAAGGACTTAGCAGAACTCTTCATACTGGCATTCAGGTGTGAAACATGAATGAATCTCTCAACCCCAGCTTCCTTGGATGCCTGAGCTATTGCTCGAGGAATATTCACAAAAACATCCTCAAAATCAAAGTTTCTGGAAGAAAAAGGGGGTGGGAGGGAAAGCAGTAAAGAATTCAAGAAGATTCATGATTTCAGAGTGTTCTATACTACTTTGGTTTTCACAACAGTAATAGAATTTATAGCAGTTAACTTTTTAAATAGTAATGCCTTTACTCTAATCAAAAGTCATTTTTCGTAAGGTTTCCAGACCTGCTCATTGTCAATACACTTAGTTAATGGCTTACTCCAAGTTATAAAGCTGGCATATAAAGTACTTTATGTTCTCAAGGAATCTTGTGACCAAGGCACTTCAAGAAAACCTGACTATTCTGGCTAGAGGGAAGCAGGGAAGTACTGGGGCTGGAAAGAGACTCATGGAACTTTGTTCCCCTAAAGAGAAAAAAAAGTCAGTCATGGCAGGGCCTGGTGGCACAGACCTATAATGCTGGCTTCTTGGGAAGCTGAGACAGGGGACTCACAAGTTCAAAGTTAGCCTGGGCTACAGAGTGAGCTCAAAACCAACTGTGCAAATGGGCAACTTAGTGAGACCTTAGCTCAAAATTAAGAAAAACAGGACTAGGGATATAACTCAGTGGTAGAACACATGCCTGACATGAGTAAGGCCCTAAGTTCAGTCTTTAGAATGCAGAAGAAGGAAGGAGGGAGAGAGGGAGGGAGGGAGGGAGGGAGGAAGGGAGAGAGGGAGGGAGGGAGGGAGGGAGGGAGGGAGGGAGGGAGGGAGGGAGGGAGCTAAGCCACAATTGAAGCCTAACATTAGCTAAATGATTACCCTGCACGAGCCATTGTTAGTCCCCGCAGGAGACAGAAGGCTGAAAAGGACCCTGTAAGTCATCAAAAGATTTTAAACTATTTAATGAAACAGGGGTACTAAAATAAATCTAAGTCAGACATAATAATGCTAAAGGGGAAAAGGTGTAAACAAAGGGCTGTGAAACATAAGCTTAAACACTATTTACTTAGGTCAGTGTGGTAGCACACATCTGTAGTTACGGCACTTGCACGGTGAAGGAAGGAGAGCTGTAAGTCTATAGGGTCACCCTGGGATTTATAAGACCTGATCTCAAAAGATAATAATAAAAACCTCAAAAAATTAACAATATATCAGCATTTATTAATAATCCCCATAAAAACTAAACAACACTTAAATCAGTACTTACACCATCTTCAATTAGCTCTGCGGAGAGGCATTCCAAAACACTAGTGAACAGCGGGGCAAGCAAATCCTACATCCTAGCTCCACCCCGCATGCCAGGTTCAAGCAGAGCCAACAGTGGTCACTGTCAAATCCACAGCACCAACACACTCACATGATGTATTACACCACTAGCATCCTACTTACCTATTGGTGTGCTGACCAAAATGACACTGACACTTAACCCCAAGCTCCAGAGGACGCCTGTAAATGTCGCCGAACCCTAGGACTCAGCAGAAAAGCCAGGAGACTGGGACTTACCTGGTTTCCCACTCCCGCCCAATAAGATTGATGACCACGTTGCTGTGCTGCACTGCTTTCCTGATAGAATCTTTGTCTCGCGCATCCCATTCCTGCAACAGCAGAGACCAATCAGGAAAAGAAACGGCTCATCTCAGCACCTACAGCACCTTTCAAAATAGTCTGCTGTGGTAGTTCACGGGGCCATTTCACAGACTCCACTCATGTAACAACTGAAGCTGACTGTGCACACTCCCTGCTCACCCCTCCACTCTTCTGAGACAAGGAAGCAAAAGTACATGTCACTCATGGTATCAAATACTAAAAAAGAGGCAGGTCATGTTTAATGGCACATATTTAGTGGGCCATCCTTGGTCTTCTGAGGCCCACTCTGACATCCAGCTCACTAAGTAGCCACTGATGGAGGTACAGGAATTCTGTCCCCAGTGTATAAAGAAGCAAGTATGACGTGGGAGGTGAGCAGAGCTTCCAGGCAGCCACCAGTGGAGACAAACAAAAGGAGCAGCATTCAACTAGGGAAACTTCCTGATTTATTTATTTATTTATTTTCATTCATTGTAGCACTAGGAATCTAACCAGGTCTTCAGGCATCCACAACAAGCATTTTACTAACTGTACTACATCTCCAGCCCCTAATACTCTACAATATCAGGTGTATTAAAGACACAAAACCAAGAATTGAAGAAACACAGAGACAAAACCTTCCAGGTCTTGTGGTTAGTGCTGCTTTCCATGGGGTCTCACATAGCCAGGCTAACCCTGAATACTTCCACCTGTCTATTGCTAGGACTACAAGTGTGTGTCACCGTGCCTGGCTCCTGTTTGTGAAGGCAGAGCCTCACTCCATCCTGAATAGCCTAATATTCATGGTGTGTTCCAAGCTGACCTCAAAATCACAAGAATCCTCCTGTCTCAGACTCCCAAGTCCTAGGACTGCAAGAATGAGCCATCACATCTAGGTCAATTTTCATTTTAGTATAGAAAATTCTGTTCTCCCCCCCCCCCCGAGACTACTTAATTTATAGTCACAGAGCAATCGTTTATGAGCTGAGCTGAAATCCTACATGATTTATAGTCAGCTCACCAGTCGCTGGTCAACCCAAGAGCCCATACAATTTAACCACTCCCTTGCAGGCTCTCTTTCATTCTCTGGGAACCCCTGGCCTAAGGAGCCTAGAGACTGAAGAAAAGCAAGAGGGAATGCTAAGAGAGGACTGTGAACAGCTAAGTTCACACCAACTAAGCCAAGTTCTTAGACTTCCGCCTTGTGATTCCGTCTGTAAAATCACCTTAGAACCCTACCGCAAGGCACACAGATAATCCTACACATACTTTTGGTATCTTCTACTAGCCACAATTAAAAGAGTAAACACAAAGTCAAGACAAGTTCATGTTCATATTTCATTACTCCCGATATATCAAAAATATTTTAATATGTAATAACTATAAACAAAAATATTAGCACACTCATACAATTTTTCACACAGTCTTTGAAATCTGTAGTTTTATCTTACAGTACATCTCAATTCAGACTAGCCACAATTCAAGTGCTCTACAGCAGCACATGGCTAATGTCTACCACACAGAAGCACATGTCTAGGGGAGGGGTTAGTAAACTAGAGCCTACAGGCCATATCTGGCCTACAATCTATAAAGTAATATTGGAGCAGTCACACCCATTCACTCACACACTGTCCACAACTGCTTTAGGACCACAAGGGTAGAGCTCAGCAACTCTAACAAAGATTCTATAATCTGAAAATTGTAAATAATCATTATCTAGTGCTTTGCAAAAAAGGTTTGCTGACAACCTGAGTAGGATTTGCAAGCTAAAGGAAGAGGAGGCACTTGGTTCACTCTGGGGTTAAACTACTGCTTTACTACACTTCCTCTTATCCCTAACAATGACCTCAGAAATTACATTAACATCATGAAGTCTTACCAGAAAGATAAGCTGGCCCAGGTCACCCATTAGACGAAGGTGCATGATGTCATATACATCACACCGATATGGTATGATCACTTGTGACCCCATTCGTCCTAGAAGATAGAGTAAAACAAAGATCAACATCAATATGGATATGTCACACAACAGTGACTTAAAAAACATTAGACTCCAATATGATAGATGAGCTTAATGCTTAAAACAAAGTGTATTCTGGCATATTAAAGATGCCATAACCCCACATATTATTTCCCTTATACTTATTTATTCCCATAATAAATTTATTCATCCCCATAATAATATCCTATAGAGGAAGCATGAATGTCCTCACAATGCCAAGGCAGATAAAATTTATATAAATCTAAGATAAAAGTAGCTTGTAATATCGTTAAAACAAAAACACATGACTTGCAGTATCAAGTCAAGCAGTCCTAGCCCAAGGCATGAAGCACACTGAACTAAAAGAACTTGACTTACCAAGATGGTTGACAACGTATCGACCCAGGAATCCTGTTGCTCCGAACACAGTGGCCACAACTCCACTGACAGAGGAGCGGCCACCTTTCCCATGAGGTATGACAGCATGGTGAAGCTGGCGATGGGATGAGCCGCAGAACACAGATGCAGCTGCTGCAGTAATGGCAGGACCTTCAGGGAAACACCAGAGCCAGCAAACATGGCACATGTTAGCATAAAAGGTTCCTAGAAACTTGTACCTTCGGGATTTAAGTACAACAATAGTAAACACAAATTACTGTAGCATAAAATCCATAGGAATTATATAAAATTAGAAAGCAAATACCATGTCCTATGGGATACATAACATCAAGCCATATTACCACAAGGATTTCTGGGTGAAGTTTCTGGGTAAAGTGTTCTGAGAAAGGTTTTCAAGAGGAATAACCAAGACTGGAATCCCATGAGAAACACAGACTATTCCCAACTAAGTACAAGTAAGAATGAAAAGACCGGAGTGTCGTAACAGCAAAGGACTGTCTGGACACGACTGAAGCTCGATGGCAAGTGAGCTGAGGTGTGATGTGGTTGCAGGCAGAAGACTATTGGCATCTCAAAAGGGAAACAGGAAGAAACAATGCCGTGGATTCGGCTCTGCTGGGAGGATGCCTGCTATGAAAGCATAAAGACTGAGTCTAAACTCTTGACACTGTATAAAAAGAGGAGGGGAGGGGAGGGGAGCTCTAGAACTCTGACTTAAAGAATCTAAAGAACATCTTCACCAGGGCTAGAGAGATGGCTCAGAAGTTAAGAGCAGTGGCTGCTCTTCCAGAGGACCTGAGTTCAATTCCCAGCAACCACATGGTGGCTCACAACCATCTGTAAAGGAATCCGATGCCCTCTTCTAGTGTGTCTGAAGACAGCTACAGTGTATTCATATACATGAAAGGAAGGAAGGAAGGAAGGAAGGAAGGAAGGAAGGAAGGAAGGAAGGAAGGAAGGCAAGCAAACATGTTTATTATATGGCAGCCTACTTTTAGGCTAGCAATGTTTGAGGTTTTAAAACACTCCAGACAAACAGAAAATATCTGAAACTGTCTTTTTGTGAATAGAAAATACTAATACCTAACTTCTATTACTATATGTTTCATCATCTACACTATAAAGTAGGAAAAGTTTTTTTTAGTCTATCTTATTTACTGAGTTTTACTCCTCCAGGGGTTTACCCTGTACAGCCCCCATCTTTAAACTACATTTCAGAGAACTCTAAAACCATAAGAAGAGACCTTGAATCTGTAACCTATTCTCCTGACCAGTCAGAGTTTGTCATTTGTCTCTGTTTGCCAGGCATCAATTACACAGTTTGAGTTTGCTCAGGGGCAGAGACCCCAAGCAGATTCCTGGAGTAATGGCCTCCTCTAGCTCTGTGCTTATCTGAGCTTAATGATCCCCAGGGCATAAAGAAGACTTCCAAATAGTGGCCAGATAAAGGTAATTTTAGGATTTTCCTAAAAAGACTCAGGAAAAGACATAACATGAATCTCAGGAAAATGAGTCATGATGCAGAAAGTCTCCAAAGATGCAACACAAAGAGACCAAAACCCAAAAGCCAGAGATAGAAGGACAGCGATTGTAGCAATCCGTTCAGCTTTGCTGGAACTATGTCAAGCAGCTGTGCTGGCGTCATGAGTCTCTCCATTTCCAGTGGATATGGTTGTGCCATACACATAGATACTCTCTTACCCTAAATAAATACGCATACGGAAAACAAGAAGATAAACGAAGTACCGTTTAGATGTCAAAAAACCACTGAAAAACAATCTTTGGTGAGTGGCTGGTAAGAATGTAAAAGAGTGCACTAAGACAGAAGCAGGGCATCCACAGGGGGGCACCACCTCACCCCAGGGCAACAGGATGGCCTTATCTAAACTAACACTGTTAAAAACTTTCTGGAGACAGAGTATCACTGTGTAACTGGATTCCCCTAGAACTCCCCATGTAGCCCTAACTACCGTTGAACCCACAATGATCCTCCTGCCTCCGTGTCTCAAGTACTGAGGTTACAGATGTGAGCTACCATGTCTTTCTGTTTTACGATCCTACTCTAATGCTCCTTTGATGTTCACCTACAGTAAATAAGACTGGGGCATAGGGACAGCTGACTCCTTATTTAGCAGCTATTGGACTATCTCTTGCTGCTCTGATTATTTGAGCAAAAGACTTTCAACCAACCAGCCACCTGGCCTACCCTAACTGCAGCACTAGTGGTCCTAATATTCCATGGACACCTTGGGGAAACTACATGACTGAAGCAGCCTTGACTCCTGAAAGCCCCACCTCAGCCAGGTTACCTGAAACAGTTTGTACCAGTTATCACAACCCAATTCTAGATGACCCTGTCTGTACCCATTTCCGAGGTCAGAGTACATGCACAGAGGGACAACTGTGACTGGTACTAAAGAGGATAGGCTGTGATTGCTCCAAATATCCATTCTCTGCCTATCTAGCAGAGCTATCTGAGAGTCTCCCGGGAGACACTCTTCTGTGCTGTTTCCCCCTGTAGTGTAGCAGGAGGCATAATAAAACACTTCTTGGGAGTGTCCTTGTTTTGTCTACTTACAGTAGTGCGGGCTCAGTTGGTGACAAGAAGAAGGAAGCAACAGAAATGGCAAAGAAGTGGTGATGGCTTTGGCAGTGACATAAGGACATCTGACCCCCTGCTTAGCAGCTGTTGGAATTTCCTGCTTCAACTATCCTGAGCTCTTCTAAATGATCTGACATGAAGCAAGTTTGAGAATGAACGACATTCTGTAATGAGTTTTTAAAAACACTCTATGGAAAAACGTAACTGAAGTGGGCACATTTGTGGCGTGGAGGGTGAAAGGCCCGTAAAGTGTAAAGGCTTTGCTTCCCTTATTCTGCAAGAGCAAATGCATGTTTTCGATTTGAGGACTGTGAACAGATTCAATCACAACAGAAGAGTAAACAAACAATGCTAACAAATTCTAAGGGTCCCTTCGCTTTTCTTTCCACCCAGCTCCTAATTCTCCACAAACCTCTTTGCTGCAGATCCTAGCGCCACAAAATGACAGAGTCTCCATCTGTGGCGCGGATTATGATTTCCACTGCGATTACTACCATGAAGTCAGTCGATGTCCTGCTGTCCAAGTCCCTTTTCTTCCCTGAGTAAGTATTCCCTTTGACCTCAACCTTCCGAACAATCTCCGCACTATCTCGAGCCTTTAAGAGTCCGGATTCTCCTCGTCCCTCCCAGTTACTCCAGCTCTCCGTCCCCTTCCCGAGTGCAGTTTCACACATGAGCCAAGAGTATGAGGAAGAAAGGTATATTCTCGTCGCGGAATGCAGCCCAAGACCCGGTACCCTGTGACACTTACGTGACATTGGAAGTGCTCTAACAACCCGAAAGCGGGCGGCGGCCGCCATCTTCTCCCACAATGCCTCAGGGCCGGTGCTTCCGCCAACTACGGCAACAACGCGGGGCCAAACGGTATCGCACGGACCTCTCTGCGCAGACGCCAACTGGGAACGGAAGTGGCGGGTCGCTGGTTGATAAGAGAGACTGGGCGTAAAAGCAGAGTAGAGGAGTGGAAAAGAAGAAGAGGGAGAGAAGGCAGGGGGAAATAGAATCCCGGATCTGGAATGGGTTTTGAAGACTATCTGATATTTCCGAGGAATCTGCATTTTAGAGTTAACCAGGGACTAACTCAAGGGCATGCAAAAATGGCCAGTTTTCAAAGACCCTCATTCTATGGGCTATTACCAGAAAGGGTCAGACAGCTCTGCAGGGGAAGGAGGAAGGATGTCCCTGCATTCAAGGAGTTGCGAGGAGGAAAAAGGTGTAATAGGGTGTGCGTGTAGTGGGGGAGTTAAATAGAAATGCAGAGGCGGCCCCACCCCAAGCCCCTCACCGCCAAAGTAAGTGCACGCGAACGCCGTCAAGAACACCCTTTTCGGGGGCGTTAGTGTTCACTGTCCCTTTTCATAGAATGCTTACTTAGATGTCTACACCAATTCAATTCTGCACATAGATGACCTCTCCAGGGACTTCTGACCACCTTTTCCAACGCGGTGATCAGTCTCCGTATCGTGAATTTGGTTGGCTGGGGTTTATGTGTTTGTCTGGTTTTGAATTTTGTTTATTGAAGCACACTAATCACTAACTGAACTATGAAATGGGAAGTTCTATTTTTGGAATTTTGAGACAGGGTCTCCCTATGAAGCCCTAGTTGGCTTCGAACTTGTGATACTCACGGCTCTGCTTCAGGTAGGAGTCACCATCCTGGACTGATCCAGGGATTTATAAATGGATTTGAAACGTGAATCTCCTGAAATGTGATATACAACATTTTTTTTCTTATGGAAAAATTGCTGGTGACTTTACCCAAAGCAATTGTTTTTTAAACTGGGCCTTTTTGAAAATCTGTGTTGTTCTGGAAAGAGACACCTGCAGCCTCAGGAGAGTTCTGAGAAAATAAAACCATTTGCATTTAAAAATCTTTTTTTTTTTTTCAGGGTGTGATGGTCCATGCCTGTAATCCCAGCTCTTGGGAGGCAGAGACTGGAGGATAGGGAACTCCAGGCCAGCCTAGGTGACATTGTCTCAAATTATAAAAAGTTTAAAAACTATTCCAGTCAACCTCTTGATATACCTGAGTAAAAAACAAGCACTTGTAAACTCAAGTTCCCAGAAAGAAGCTGCAGGTTCTGAACATTCTAGAAAGGCTGATTAATTGATTAGAATTTTAATGATAGTAGAGAGAAAGGAGTGTTGCAGATTCAAGGGCAGATTATCCTGGGCTATCTTTAGCCCTCTAAGTAGTCATTTATTATCCGCCTTTGTGTGTGTGTGCCCTAAATCTTTGTGACCATCACCTGAAAACTTTTAATTTATTTATTTATTCACTCTACATCCCAGTGTCAGTTCCCCCTCTCCTCCAGTACCCCCTCATGCAGATCCTCCTCCACTCTCCCCTTCTTTGAGAAGGGGGAGCACCCCTCTGAGTATCACAGCCACCAATACCCACCCATACCCACACACATCAAGTCACTGTAGACAGACACATCCTCCTTCACCTCTCACCGAGGCCAGACAAGGACAAGACAGCCCAGTTAGAGGCACAGGACCCACAAGCAGGCAGGCAACAGATTCAAGGATAGCCCTACTCCAGTTGGGGGACCCATATGAAGACCAAGCTACACATCTGTTACATATATTCAGGGGCCCTAGGTCCAGCCCATGCTCACTCTTTGGTTAGTGGTCAGTCTATAGGAGCCTCCAAGGGTTCAGGTTAGTTGACTCTGTTGGTCTTCCTGTGGTGCCCCTGCCCTCTTTGGGATGTATTGGTGGGCCATTAGCTGCCACTAACCCAGAAGCTGAAAATATCATCAGATAGCCTGTAAGGGTTTCCTGATTTATTATAAATTGCCCACCTGATGCTTCCACACATGTATTTGAAAAGTGTTTATTTGTAACTTTCTTTGTTCTGTTACTACAAGAACTTTTCACTGTTGGATAATGAAATTTTGGGTAATCTGGATTTGGTCATTCATAGTTGACTCCGTAATAAACTACCTCTTGTCCCCTTTGAGAAGAGTACCCCCATGAAACATACCTTGGGCTTACCAATAAGCTGCCTAGTTTGGGGAGTCGTTCTCGACTTGGTAATTTTTTCCATGCTCAGTGGTAGAAGTGTCCATTGTTCATCTCCAGGAGGAAAGTGGGTGGCTGAGAAAGGCAGCTATCTAGTAATGAGTAGAGACTGCCTGTGACTAGGATGGAAAGACTTGTATGCCCCCTATTGTTGTTTACTTTTTACTTAAGGCACCAGGGATTGAACTCAGGGCATCAGACATGTGAGGCAAGTGTCTCAGTCCCCTTTTTATTTTGAGACAGTGTTTCACTAAATTGCAGAGGCTAGCCTTGAACTTAAGTTCTCCTGAGTAGTTGAGACCCCGTGATTACAGGTCTACACCTCCAGGCCCAGCTGACCCTACTATTTATGAGAATTGCCATTTACCCAATTGAATTGGAGAAGAAGCCCTTTTCCTCTGAAGCTCAGTAATGCTGAATTGCCTTGCATTTCTCGGCCTCATTCTTGCTTGACTAGAACTTACAATTTGCTAACCCTTGATTCTGAGATTGATATAAATATTAACTCTCCAAGTTCAGAGAAATTGACAGGCCCCACCCCCATTTGGCACATGCCTCCTAACCCATGGTAAGTACATCACTTACCATCTCTGAGTCAAGCACTTTTGGTTTCAAGGTGTCATAGTTGAAAGAGCACTAATTTTAATACCCAGAGTATTTGGTCGATTTTCCAGTTCAACGCCTAACTGAGGAACAGACACCTGCTGCTTGCCTCAAACGATTATTAATAGGCTCAGGTGACTTAATGATATAAAGGACCTTTGTCACCTGCAAAAGGCTGTCAGCCAGCGGGTGTGCCTGCCCCCTCAAACTCCAGGGAAGTACACTGATGAAGAGTGCCTGAGCTGCAAAAGCTTGGCAGACGCCAACAAGCCTATATGGGTTTTTTTAAGATGAGAAAGATCAACAATAAAGATGACAGTTGATAAATGGCTTTATTGAAAGATACCAATAACCAGGTGCTTTTGAATGTTAGGGGTTTTGTTGGCTTTGGTTTTGTGGTTTGGGTTTTTGTTGGCTTTGGTTTTGTGTTTAGTCTGGGGTTTTTTGGTTTGGGGTGAGTGTGGGTGTGTTGTTTTGTCACCTTTGTTGGAACTTTGTTCCTTGGTTAGACTGTTTTTTTTTTGTGCCAGGCATGGTGGCTCGTTCAGCAAGAAGAATAAGAGAGACTCAGCCCCACAGTTAGTTCAGGTCACCCATTTCGGGATGAGCCAGAGTGAACCAGGATCCTCTCCTGTGCTGCCATCTAAACTTGTTGGTAATACTCTGCTGTCTTAATGGGATCCATTGGCATGATTTCCTCTCCCATACTCCCCCACCTCAAATACTCCAGGAAGTGCATCAATAGGAGAAAGCCAGGCCACACATGTGGATGTGTTGATAATACTCTGCTGTTTTAAATGAAATCCAGTGGGAAAGTCTTCTTCTCCCGTACTCCCCCCACCTCACTCAGACACTCAGAAGTAAGAGGGAAAAACAAGGCCAGTCCTTCTAACTGAATGTCAGAGCCATAGTGTATATTTATTTCCACCCCTCCTCTTAGCCTTTTTTGAGTGTTCAATCTTAGGCAGCCTCACATGGTTGCTATAGAGACAGTGATGTCACTAGCTGCAATTCTGATGTCACTCCCTAGTCCCAACAAGGAGGAGGTGCATGGAAGGCTGGGGGAGGAAACAAGATCTTCAGCTGAGTAAGAACATCCCAGCATCTTCATTGACTTTAAAAGTATATTCTGGAGTCTTCTGTGGTTCACTATTCCAGAGCTTCGGAGGTAGGAAAGGCCACTGGGCTGGGAAAACGGCCCATTTTCTGATCCCCTGTGGTTAGAAAGGAGAAGTGATGGACAGCTTTTTTATTTGAAACTCTGCCCCTGCTTCTGCCCAGTCAGTTTTAGTTTCCGCTTTGAATCCTGTGGAAATACATGGGTTCCCTCAGCAGCATCCCACCCACCGTCCTTCCCCGCCAAGTTCGGAGTTCCAGGTCTGACCTACTTTCCCAGGCCATTCTTTTGTGGGTCTGAGGGATTCACTCCTTCCAAGTGTGATGTTGAGAGTAGAATCCTGCCCGCCTGTTGGATTTTCCAGCTGTATTATCTGGCTAACTCCACATGCTCCTTTCTCTCCAGGACTCCGAGTAAAGTCATGCTGGTATAGATGGGTCTGATTCTTAGCCACTTGGAGCCTCATAGTTCTTTAAACCGAAGCTGCGGTTAGGCAGCAGAGCACTGGGAACAGGCACGCTATCTGTAGCCGTGTGGAGTTGGACCGTCAAGTATCAACAAGATCTGTTGGGTTTCTACAGCACTCCAGACAGTGAGAGAAGGGACAGAAGAGAAGGAGGGGAGAGAGACAACTAGCAATCTGTCCATATTAAAATGAATACTAAAATGTAGTTGAATGATCTTCAAAACATATGAAGGAACCTCCTAAGATCCTGGTTTATACTGCCTCCAATTTAGCTTTTTCATGAGTTTAGGCATCTTGAGAAATTAGGAAATGGGGTAGGGGTGTCTTCGGGTAGTCTTGTGGCCTAGGGTAGAGCAGGCTTAACCATCCCTGCCTCACTCAGCTCTCCGCCAACGTTCATGGCTTGCACTCCAGTTTGAGGTAATAATCACTTTGACGTCCCCCCCTCCCCCCCGTCTTTTCACCCTGGCATCGTGTAGCCTTGTTTTTCCCTCCTAACTGTATCCCAGGCTTCTTTAGAACTCACCGTGTAGTTCAAGATGATCTCAAACTTGCAGCTGTCATTCTGCCACAGCCTCCCAAGTGGTGAGATTATAAACATGACCCATGACATCCAGCTATCTCATAGGCATCTGTATGATGTGTATCTGCGTGTACATACATGTGTGTGAGAGCAAACATGCATGGAGAGGTCAGAGGCTGATAAGTATTTTCATCCACTGCTCTCCACTTGAGTCAGAGTCTCTACAGACCAATTTGGCTAGGTAACCCCTAGCAGTGGAGTCACAGATGTGAGCCACCATAGCCAGCTTGTTAGGTGAGTACTGGGGACGGAACTCGGGTTGGTACAGGTTGAATAGCAAAGCACTTTAGTGATTGTGCCATCCCCCAGTGCCCTCACATTGGAGGGAGGGAGGGAGGGAGGGAGGGAGAGAGAGAGAGAGAGAGAGAGAGAGAGAGAGAGAGAGAGAGAGAGAGAGAGAGAGGGAGAGGGAGAGAAAGAGAGAAAGTGTGTGTAGGCACATGCACCCAAGCCTACATGCTCAGAGGCCAGAGGAATATGTGTTACTTAGTCACTTGCTGCCTTATTCAGTAGAGGCAGGGTCTGTCAGTGAACCTACACCTAGGCTGGTAGCTCACAAGCTAGCAAACCCTAGGATCCTGTCTCTGCCCACCCCCTTAGGGTTGGTGTTACAGGCACAAATGAGCAGCCACATTTGCTATTGAGCTGGATGCTGGAGATTCAACCTCAGGCCTTGATGCTTGTTCAGCAAGTATTATTACTTACTGAGCCATCTCCCCAGTCTCACATTAGAATTTTTGAGGAACATTTTAAGTCAGTCCTTTGTGACCACAGAAAGCACTAAATCTCCCAGGCTGAAGAGCTGGAACACCTAAAGAAGCCCATTAAGTTCTGTTGTTCTTCTTCTGGGCTCTAGTTTCCCAGTTTGTAAGATGAGCATGTGAATTAATTGAAAGGTAAATAGCAGTTACATTTATAATTTGCCTTTTTTCTCTGTCAATTTAATAGATAACATAGAGCTATGACTCCAGCAAGTTATAACTTTTTGATTTTCTTTGTTTGTGACAACGTCGCACTGTATCACCCAGGGTAGGCTGGGCTAGCTATGTATCTCTGACTGACCTCGAAATCATGACAGTCTCTGCTTCAGCCTCGAAAGTGCTTGGACCAAATGCATGGTCCATCACACCCAGTTCCAATCTTCAACTTATAAATACATTGATAACTTGACTCTCTTAATCTTTTTGGATCATCCTTTCTTTATTGTGGAAGATGTGTACATTAATTTTAAAATCTGAAAAGCTTCGTGGATCATGTCTGTTATAGCAGTGCTTGGGTGACAAGCAACAGGATCGGGAATTCAAAACCATCCTCAGTTATATTGTGAGTTAAGGTCAACATGAACTCTAATTATGAGTCCGTCTCTCAATAACAACAAAAAGCAAGAGTGTTTTTATATGCTTATGTGTATATGCTATCAACCAGATAACTTGGGGAGTTTTCAGACTAAAACAAGCTTTGTGTTTGCAGACACACACACACAAAATAGACTAAAAACATTAGACTATATAAGCTAAGAGTTTGCCAGATACACTAAACTAGTGAGAACAACTTCTGTGACAAGAATACTAACATTTTGGGATGTTCGTTTCTTAGCATAAGTGTAGTAGTAAGATCTAACAATAAGTAACTTGCTGTGGTAAATTTGTCGCAAAATCATTGGATATTAAAAGATTAAAAATATGATGGCTTACTGTTCCAGGTTCTCCAATTTTAAGAAAGATGAGCTGCCTGGAATTACAAATGGGCAGGACTTTTATATTCACTCTTTCAACAGAAAATTACTAAGCACCAACTTTAAAGGTACTAGCTATTATGAGGGATACCAAGATGAGTGGGAAAATTGCTTTGTCTTCATGAGGCCGTGTAATAAAGTGGAATACATGTGCACAGTTGACATGTTAGGTAGGATGAGAAGTGAGATGAATTATATTGGAGACTTTGAAGGAAGAGCAAGGACATTCAACTAGGAACTTAAGAAATTTGTCATGGATAGGATAACTGTGGTTTGGGCTAAAGGAAGGATGGGGTTTAGAGGGACACTCTGGAGGCACATGTGCAGTTAATGCTGGTAAGTAGTCCAAGAAGAGATTACAATGCACTAATGTCCTCTATTAATGTCTTGGAAGAGCTAGGCTAAGGAAGTTAGTTGAACTGTATTTATGGCTTATAGCTCTCTTTATGAGGGCACATATTTCTCTCAAGACCCCCCCCCCAAGGCTTATAAAATGTTCTCAGATCCAACAGTCCAAGGCTCTCCCCATTCCACCTGCTTATCTTCCAGCGTCCTAGTGAAGTGTGGTTGAGATTAGCCAGTTGTTTTCATTGTTCAGTAAGCTACTCATTTAAGAGCAAACAATAACAATTGTCACTTAAGAAATCATTGGCCAAAATTAGAATGATTTGTTAACTGAGAACTCTCCAGAAGTCTCCATGTCACTTTGTACCCCTCACTTGTATGTATTCTGAAAATAAGAAATCAAAATCTTCATTCAGTAATAAGAAGAATGGAGTCCACACATAAATTTAATCATTTTTCTCTGTCTTTCTTTGCAGAATCCTTATATATTACATGGCAGGAGGGGTAGGTAGACTTAGGGATAGTGAAGACACCAATAAGGCTCACTGGGAGTCTTCCTTGTATTTCAAAACCCATCCTCAATAAGGGTAAGTAAGCTCGTCATTCCCTTACTCTCTTATGCCTAATTTGTATCTGTCTTACTTGTAGTATGTTGGCAGCCTGAATAAGGCAACAGATTCTGTTGATTTAGTTGTTCTCTACCAGAAGCAGCTCACTTGGGTGAAATATAGAGGTGGAAAGACCATCATTCATAGATCTTATTTTGAGAACATTCTAGGTCAAACTGCTACTAAATCTTGCCTTTCATGGCCAAATAGCCTTACTGTTAATTCTTTACTTCATCCCCATGACACAAGCATAATATTTTATGTATGAATATAGTACATGCCTAGCATGTAAGAGGCCCCAGACTCCATCACTAGGACTACCACCAAAAAAAAAAAAGTAAAATCTACATATCGTGAGCTGTTGTATGAACTTCTCTGCAAAGTGAACCAAACATTAAAATACAAAAATAAAGAAGATTAGAAAACCTAAGTTATCTGTCCTAGTTTGCTTGCCAGTACTATAATAGAACACTGACTAAAACAAGCCTGGGGAGGGACAGGTTTATTTCGTCTTACAGGTTGGAGGCCATCCAAGACACCTGGAGGAGTGCTGCTTGCAGGCTTGCTCACTTACCTTTCTTAGACATCCTGAGCACCCACACACAGTGAGCTGGGCCATCCAGTGTCAGTTACCAAGCTAGAAAATGTCCCAGCAGTTTGCCCCCAGGCCAGTCTGGTGGAAAGAGCTCTTCAGTTGAAGTTCCCTCTTCCTGGAGTGTCATGCAGGCAGTCAGCATTAGCCACCCCACTCTTGCTCCTGGACCAGAGATTCTCAAATATGTATTGTTCATTAGAATCGCCCAGAACACTTACGAGAACCTTCTAATAAGATGTCTTTATTATGTTTATGGGGGGGGGGGAACCACATGCCATGATGGGCACGCGTGTGGAGCTCAGAAGACATTGTAAGAGGCAGTTATTGTCAGGCTTAGTGACCGATGCTGAGACACCTTGCTGGCCCTTTTAAGAAATGTAATGCCTAAATTTTCTCAATGCAAAAATAACATGAAGAAAATTTTTAGAAGTGTTACTTTTTTTTTTTTTTTGAGACAGGTCTTGCTGTGTGGCCCGGGCTTGTCTTGAACGTGTGATCTCTCTTAGCACCAGAATCACAGATGTACAGTACTTGTCACAGGCCCACACCCCCTCCCCCTTCCTACCCCACCATCTCTCTCTTCTGCACTAAGAATCAAACCCAGGGCCTTGCACATGCTAGGCATGCACTCTTCTGCTTAGCTATAACCTCAGCCCCAGGTTCAGGTTCTCTCCACTCTTAAGTAATCTTCCAAGTTTCTCATTGTAGGAACTCTGTTGTTTACTCAGGTGATCTCTGTCATTAAGAGGAGTACAGAAATGATCTTCATAGCTCAGTAAGCAAAGACAGAGTGTGAAAATAAGAATAAGTCTTTGTGAGAACAGAAAACAGCTCTTGAAAGATTTTACATTTTGATTTTTTCTTTAACAATTATCCACGATCTCCAAAACAATAATATGCCCATATATATGTAAGCAAGTATTAGTTATTTCTTTTTATAGTTTTACTTATTGTACGTGTGTGGTGGTGAGGCAGGTGCACAAATGCCAGGGTATTTGTGTGACAATCAGAAGACAACTTGTGGGACTCAGGTTTCCTTACAGCATGTGAGTTCCAGGGACCAGATTCAGGTCATCCATCACACTTGGCAGCAGACACCTTCACCCAAATGAGCCATCTCAACGGTCCTTCCTTCTCAACTTTTCTTAAGCATGTGTTTGGTGTTCCTTTGATTCTTGTTGGTCTTAATTTTGAGGGAGGGTGCATGTTCCCACTTCTGCCAGAGTCCTTAAACACAGCATTTCCAGATAATCAGATGGCCACCCGAAGAACCTCCATGACTTTTAATTCACAGTTGTTCAGCTTTGAGTGAAATGTTGAACTTTACCGTAATGGAATTTTAAACAACTATTCTACTGGAATCCAAATGTAAAAATATGTATCTGTTTTGTGAGACTGTCAAGACATTATATGTGTAGCAGGAAGGGGGCGCCTTCATCTTTCTTACCCACTGAGAGGTATAAATGGTAGTAGAGTTTGTAATGAGCCCGGGGACTTTGAGTGTGGAGCCTAGGCAGGGACACTGGGCATGGGAAAAGAAAGTGAGGACAAAGAGAGCCTCCCTGCCACCCCAGGTGGCCAGCACGGTGCTGCTTGGCCATGCTTTTCAAAGACTGACGAGAGGCTAAAGGCAAAGGCCAAGAGGGGTTTGGACTAAGGAGTCTGAGTCGGGGACAATGAAAGTGCAAGGATAGCAAGTGTAGGGCTGGGGACCGGAGGTGGAAGGAATAGTTAAAGGTGGTCAAGGCAGGTGCCTTGTGCAGAGGGTGAAATCCAGAGGCCCAGTATGGAAAGAGAACAGAGCAAAATGTTACCAGGGCCATGAAAGAACACATTAGCCACGTCATCCCAACATCCTGGATCCTGAACCGTGCAGACTAAAATCCCCCTAGCATTGGCTTATTAGAGAGAGACTGACCTTAAGGAAGATCTACTAGTGTAGTAAGTTAGCGCTCTAGGGATGTATGAAAAACAAAGGTTTCCCCTATTAAAAATTAACTCATGTAGACAGAACACGCAAGGAAAAAGTAAATTAACCATTTGGTCACATTTAGTTTTGAGTGTCTACTGAAAATCTGAGGTGTGGGGAAGGCTAACAGAGAACAAAGCAGGAAACAGCCGACTAGGTTTGTGTATTTAACAAACAATTGACCATGAACAGCACATACTGGTCATGAACACCATTCATTGCCTTAGTTAGGGTTTTACTGCTGGGAACAGACACCATGACCAAGGCAACTCTTATAAAGAACATCATTTAATTGGGGCTGGCTTACAGGACAGAGGTTTAGCCCATTAGCATCATAGCAGGAAGGCAGTGTCCAAGCAGGCATGGAACTGGAGAAGGAGCTGAGACTTCTACATCTTCATCTAAAGGAAGCCAGGAGCAGACTGGCTTCCATGTGGTTAGGAGGAAGAGGGTCTCATTGCCCACCCCTCCAATGACACACCTCCTCCAACAAGGCCACACCTACTCCAACAAGGCCACACCTCCTAATAATGCTACTCCCTGGGACAAGCATATTCAAAGCATCACAGTTATCTTGAGATAAAAACTTGTTTGAAAAATCATTCTGCAGGTGAGAACTGAGACTGGAGATCTGCAGTTGAGTGGGGTTTAAGTAGTGCTTTGGATAGGTCTCTGGAAAGCATGACTCCTGCTTCCTTTATCTCTTTCTTTCTCATTATTTCTCCTTCTATTCATGTAACCTTTTGATGACTTTTCTCATTTTTTTTTTTTTAATACTGCCAGATGGCGGATAGGGTTGACTGGTTACAAAGTCAAAGTGGCGTTTGCAAAGTTGGTGTCTATTCGCCTGGAGACCATCAACACCAAGACTGGAAAATGGTAAGGTCACCTTCTTCAGTAGCACTAGTCAGGGACATTTGGACTATCATCAAATTATTCTCTTCTTTATTTTGAAGACGGCTAAAATGAGCTCATGTAAAACAAAACCTTCCCAATTTACGCTAACAATTAATTCTGCAGTTTATGATGTTTGATATTTTAGTCTTTAATTATGTGTTCCTGGGGGCAGGACTTGTGCATGCGAGTTCAGGTACCCCAGAGACCAGAAGAGGGTGTGCAATTCCCTGGAAACTGGAGCTACAGCCAGTTGTGAGAGACCATGTGAATGCGGGAACCATGCTCTGCTCCTCTGCAAGACTAGTGTGTGCTCCTGACTGTGAGCCTGCGTTTGCTATTTAGTGTGAGGAATATGCCATGATTAATAAAAAGTATGTATTACAATGACAGAATTTTAAATTTTAAACAACTGCAGCTTAGAAATATCTGTCTCTGGGCTGGTGAGAAGGTTCAGTGGGTAAAGGGCTCACCACCAAGCCTGATGATTCAAGTTCAATCCCTGGAACCCACATGGTGGAAGGAGAGAACCATCCGAGGAAACTTGCCCTTTGACCTCCACACAAATGTCGAAGAGACCTTGCTTCCAATCAGTCATTATGAAAAATATACATAATGTCTCCAAGACATATCAGAAAGAATTCCTGAAATTCAGGATGGCTTAAGATGCTGAGAAGTCTAAACTCTCAGTGATAGTGCTACTATACCTTGAGCATCAAGTAAGTGTCTATTAAGTGCTTTACATTTATTAAGTGCTTACTGGGGAGCCCAGGGTGGGGGGCTGTATCTGTCAGGGTCTGATATGAAAATAAAAGCCACATCTATGGTTTGCCATGTTAAAATTGTTTCCTGAAGGAAGGTAGTACACTATTGAAAGATACAAGGGAGAGGCTTTAGGATTCTAGAAGGGTAGAAAGTAGAGATTAAGCAGAACCTCACAAGAGCCCTCATTCAAGGCTGTTTGGACTCATGTAGGCCATGGCACAGCTCTCTTCACCCCCTTGCAGCCATGTAGTGTCCCCTACTGATGAGGACCACTGCCCAGAGAGAGAAATGCTTAAAGGACTCAGTCCCAGACTCACAAAGCAAGATGAGTTTGCAGTGAATAACCATAACTGACCTGCACAGACAGTAGCATACAGTACCAGAAACATTCACATCATTGGGCTGAATTCTCTCTTTTTTGAAAGTCTTGAGCCAGTGAGATGGCTCAAAGGGTATAGATGCTTGCCACCAGGCCCGATGACCCATGGCGGTGTCCCAGACCCACATGCTGAAAGGATGGAAGACAGGAAGTGCCTCTCACAGGTTGTCCTCCTCGGCACACATGCAGGTACATGCACACACACTTACACACGAGCACACACGAGCACACACGCACACTGTAACTCAGAACTAAAGGCTCCATGGTCCAGTGCGTTCATTACTGTATCCTCACTCAGAAGACTGACATGTAAGTTAGGTGAGCTATCTGAGTTTATGCCAACTCTATTTTCCTACCAATAGGAGCCAAAACCCTGAGAAATATTCACAGGACATACAGACACTCATATCAAACTTCATAAGATCCCCAAACTGCCTCCATTGGATGTTTTATCCACCCCTGCCCTTTCATACAGAGAAGCAAAATGCAAACCAACCAAACAAAACTCCATCACCTTTTACTAAGCAAGGGGTACCCTAGGAGATCCAGAAACAAAAATGAGTTCTGCTGTGGTGAACCTTCCCACTCCTGGGGAAACAGTTGTAAACCTTAAATATAATTTAAGATGTAAGTATAATTTGGTATCAGTCTGGCACTTGAAGTTATGTAAGTAACCATTGGACATTGATTAAACAAACAGTTCAGGGTCATTTGGAAAATGGATTTTCTGAACAGTCACTGTTATATGTGCTTCGTGTCAACATTGCATGCAGAGTCATTTCAAGCCAGGCATGGTGATATACCTTCTGACTCCAGCACTCAGGAGGTGGAAATGGAAAACTTTGAATGAAATGTTTAATGAGCTAAATATGGAAGAGATAAGCAGGACTGAGTTTACAGTTACCTAAACTAAGCTGCGGAGGCATGAGGTTGCTGAGCAGAGGAAACTAAACCATTGACCTTCCGGTGTCCTCATGGGCACGGAACACTTTTGGCTTTGAAAGGAGAAAGGATGATGTGATGGTCTCCTCCCACACAGCTCAGGGTGCTATTGTGTAAGAGGGGGGCGCTGCCGGAGCAGTGGACTCTGCGGGAGAGAAATGGGAGTCCTCAGTCTCCGAGGCACTCAGAGATGAGCTTGTGTTTTCATCAATACCTGTAACCTACAGAGTTGTAACAGCATTCCAAGAATCAGAATCAAATAGTGTGGAAGGCTATAGAGAATACTTCACATTTATATATAGATTATAGACCCTCTAGTTTTATAGTGACAGACAGGATTTTTTTTTTAACAAGTTTCTTCCATTCCACTTGGATAAGAATCCTGGCAATCATGCCGTGAAGCTTGTCACATGCATGTTGGCCTGATCACCTCATTACACCAGCTGGACTGGCCATCCTTACGAGGAAGCTGACTGCACCTTGAGATGAAGAAGTCAAGTCTGAGACACTGTCTGCAGCAGGCCTGAGTACAATTAGATCTAACACCCTTTCTGGCCTCTGCAGGCACCCATATGCATGTACACACACACACACACACACACACACACACACACACACACACACACACGTGCATACACATGTGCACAAAGAAATATTTTTTTTTAATTACTGCTATGGAACAAATAGTAGCCAGTAACATTTTAAGTATTTTATGTATATGGGTATTTTTTTCTGTGCACCTGGCACATGCCTGATGCCTACAGAGGCCAGAAAGAGGGTAATGGATCCCCTGGAATCAGAGTTATAGACAGTTGTGACCATCATGAGTCCTTAGTGCTGGGACTCAAACCCAGGACCTTTGGAAGAACAACAAGTCCTCTTAACTACTGAATTATCTCTCCTGTCCTATAGCTAGTAACTTTTAATTTCATAAGAAACTAGTAGTTTGATGACATATTAGTAATTTTATAATAAAACACTATTTTTTTAAAAATGGGCCATATTTGTGGTCATTCCTAGATTGACAGAATTCTTTACATTTGATAGCAAAGAAAGCATATATATATTTGTGGTTCCATACTTAGGTTTGAAGTTTTTGCCACATATAGATTACAGTAAGTAGATATATAAATATGCATGTGCTTATCATAGCTCATGTCCATCACAGAGTTTGTGCCGCCACAAAACTAATCACCTATGGTTATTAATCCCCCAATTATAAATCAATTCATTAATGTTGGTTAACCATAGGAAGCCACTTAGCATGTCAAGATTTTGCTGCATCAAATAATTAGGTACAATTTTCCCATTTTTCTGAAACAATATAATAATAGACATAAATTTAAAAACAACAGATATCTGGGTGAGGGTGACAGGGCCTTTAACCCCAGCTATCAGGGAGGCAGAGACAGGCAGATCACTGTGACAGCTTTTTGCAGACAGCTAGGGCTACACAGAGAAACCCTACCTTGAAAAAAAGGGAAAAAAACAAAAAACGAAAATAACACACACTCACACACAAAACCCACCAGATAAGTCTCAGAAAACAGTAATAAGCACCAGTACCAGCTCACTGCAGATATGAACACCCTGTGATCTTCAGGACGTTGCCATCAGGAACAATGGGAGCAGCATGAGAAAATGGGCTTTAGAGTGGATGGCCTGATTAAGTAATCTTATAATTTCAAACAACTAACTTAACTTAATCTTTCAGTTCTTTGATTCTCTCCCTTGTAAAATGAAGAAAGCAAGAGAAGCAACACTTAGGATGGTAGCCTTAAAATCGTGTGTCTGGTATATAGTAAATGTTCAATAAATGTGGATTCCTTCTATTATGATGCTGGAGCCAGCTTGGGTGGCTGGCCTTTGCAGTTGTCCTGAATGTCCCGTATCTTTGCTGTGTTACAACGGGGTAAAACCATGTCTGCTTTTCAGGATGCATCAACAGACCCTGTCCGAGTGCTCAGCTGGCTCCGCAAAGACCTGGAGAAAAGTACAGCAGGGTTCCAGGACTCCAGGTTCAAGCCTGGAGAGTCTTCATTTGGGGAGGAAATGGCGTACCCAGGGGACCAACGCAAAGGTTTCTGTGTTGATTATTACAATACCACCAGCAAGGGCAATCCAGGGAGATTGCATTTTGAGATGTCTCACAAGGAGAGCCCTTCCCAGGGCCTCATTGCCCATGTTGGTAGTGGGAGTTCCATAGATGAAGTTTCCTTCTATGCCAACCGCCTCACAAACCTAGTGATCGCCATGGCCCGAAAGGAGATCAATGAGAAGATCCATAGTGCTGAAAACAAATGTGTCCATCAGTCATTGTACATAGGGGATGAGCCCACACCCCACAAAAGCTTGAGTACAGTAGCCTCTGAGCTTGTGAATGAGACAGTCAGTGCATGTTCCAAGAACATTGCCGGTGACAAAGCTCCCGGCTCTGGAGACAGGGCCTTGGGGTCATCACAGAGCCCTGGTCTAAGATACACAAGCACACTGAAGATCAAGGAGAGCACAAAGGAAGGCAAGTGTCCAGATGACAAGCCTGGCTCTAAGAAGTCTTTCTTCTATAAGGAAGTGTTTGAATCTCGGAATGCAGGAGATGCCAAGGAGGGTGGGAGGTCCTTACCTGGAGATCGAAAACTGTTCAGGAGCAGCCCGGACAGGCCTGATGACTTTTCAAACTCTATCAGTCAAGGGATCATGACCTATGCCAACAGTGTGGTGTCCGACATGATGGTCTCCATCATGAAGACGCTGAAGATCCAGGTGAAAGACACAACCATTGCCACTATTCTGCTGAAGAAGGTGTTGATGAAGCATGCAAAAGAGGTCGTCTCCGATCTCATCGACTCCTTCATGAAGAACCTCCACAGTGTCACAGGGAGCCTCATGACTGACACAGACTTTGTCTCAGCCGTGAAACGAAGTTTTTTTTCTCATGGAAGCCAAAAGGCCACAGATATCATGGATGCCATGCTGGGCAAGCTATACAATGTGATGTTTGCCAAGAAATTCCCCGAGAACATCCGGAAAGCCAGGGACAAGTCCGAGAGTTACTCCCTTATCTCCATGAAATCCCGGCCTGGTGACCCAAAGCTCCCAAACTTGAACTTTGCAATGAAATCAGAATCAAAACTGAAAGAAAATTTGTTTTCTACATGCAAACCAGAGAAAGAGAAGACATGTGCTGAAACTCTGGGTGAGCATATTATTAAGGAGGGACTGAGCATATGGCACAAGAGTCAGCAAAAATCTCCTGGCTTGGAGCGTGCTGCAAAACAGGGTAACGCTCCACAGGAGGTCATCTTTGAGTGCCCAGATCCTTGTGAGGTAATCCCTCCTCACCCACCTCAGCCACCAGAGAACTTTGAAAATTTTATGTGTGAATCAGACTCCTGGGCCAAGGACCTGATTGTATCCGCCCTGCTTCTGATTCAGTACCACCTGGCACAGGGAGGAAGGATGGATGCTCAGAGCTTCCTAGAAGCTGCTGCCAGCACCAATTTTCCCACCAACAAGCCTCCTCCTGTAGTTCACGAAGAGTGCAAAGCTAAGTCTCCTCCCCTTAAGATATGTGACCAAGAACAAACAGAAAAGAAAGATCTGATGAGTGTCATTTTCAACTTTATCCGGAACTTACTCGGCGAGACCATATTCAAGAGTAGCCGTAACTCTGAACCCAAGGTGCATGAGCAGATCTTTAAGGAAGAAGAGATCAACCCATGTGAAAGGCCTAATACTCCATGTGAAAGGCCTATTACCCCGCCTGCCCCGAGATTCTGTGAGGATGAGGATGCCACTGGTGGTGCCTTATCTGGGTTAACCAAGATGGTTGCCAACCAGCTAGACAGCTGTATGAATGGGCAGATGATGGAGCACTTGATGGACTCGGTGATGAAGTTATGCCTCATTATTGCCAAGTCCTGTGACTCTCCCCTATCAGAGCTGGGAGATGAAAAGTGTGGGGATGCCAGCCGGCCAAATTCTGCCTTCCCAGATAACTTATATGAGTGCCTACCAGTCAAGGGCACAGGGACAGCTGAAGCCCTCCTGCAGAACGCCTACCTAGCCATCCATAATGAACTGAGAGGTTTGTCGGGACAGCCACCTGAGGGCTGTGAAATCCCCAAGGTGATCGTCAGCAACCACAATCTGGCTGATACCGTTCAGAACAAGCAGCTACAAGCTGTCCTTCAGTGGGTGGCTGCATCAGAGCTCAATGTCCCTATTTTGTACTTTGCTGGTGACGATGAAGGAATCCAGGAGAAGGTAAGAAACACCAGAAACCTTTCCCGTGGGTTAACTTGGGTGTTATGGTCGGTGTGTATTTCTGAATGGGAACACAGCTATGGGAAGGGGAGAGCCAGACAGAATTTGAAGATTATGCCTCTCAGCAGGGGTAAGAGTAAACTGAGGTTAGATCACAAACAACCAGAAGCACCAAGAGAGGGAAGACACGTGGCATCTTCTGCATTTCTGCATTTATTTATTGTGCCAGGAACACAAATGAAAATTCTCCAGGAGACTCGGTATAGGAATCAGACAAAAGGCAGCACTTGAGACTGCCTTTTTGTTTGTTTGCTTGCTTTTGATCATGATTCTATACCTGTGGCTCTCTGCTAGCTAGTTGTAGTCACTGAGCTCTTGATCTGGAACAGCCTGCATATGGGGCTGTTGGACATCAGGACGTTAACTAAATAAATCTGCCGCTTTTTAGCTTTCTCCCAGAGCCTCTGTTTTCCCCCAGGGGCACAACAGGGAGTCAAAATTCAGGACTAAAGTTAAGGTCTGAAACTTACTGCTAGATCTGTGTGGGTCTTTCCCAAGTTCCACCTTGCATGTTGGAGGTCTGTGATTGAAAACAGAATATAAATATGGATTAACCCCATAGGGCCAGGCACTTGTCATAAGGGGAGTAGTGTATGTATGAGAAAGGTGTGAGATAGGATGTCAGCAGAAGGCCTCACTCTTCCTGTTCTCTATAGGGCTGGCTTCCTTCTTTCTGGTGACTTGGGGAAAACGTGGGCAGGGGCTGGAACTCTGTGGAGTCAAAGGAGATACATCCTCTGGTCCCTGTTGCTGTTGTTTCTCATTTGAAAAGTAGAGTTTGAACATAGACAGGGATTGTCTAAGATTATGGGTTTTCTTTTGGGCGTCTCTTTGCCATAGTCCTTACCTGATGAAGCGCCATGAAGGCCTGTACATAAGGCTCTTCACACTATTTTCCTGCTTGCCTCCAGAACAGACTCCATTGCAGTATGTATTTAAGCTTCCAGCTTTTGGCCAAATTTTCCTATTATCCATCTTCTATTGAGGCCAGGCAATATTTTCTTTAGTTCTTAGGATCAGTTTATCCTAATTGATCTACAATGTTGCAGGGAGTCCAAAAAAATCGAGGGCAAACTTCCTGTGACAATCCCAAGAGAAGGATAAGTACTAGAGTCTCTAGAGTGGAGAATTAGTGGCATAGGACAGAACGTGTGGCTCACAAACCAGAGTTTCTAAGCCTTTGTGGTGACCCTCAGAAGTGTTTCCAGAGACACTTGGAGGTTAAACCAAATGACAGGGGGTAGGGTGCTCTAATCATTTTGGTTGGTTTTTGGTTTGTTTGGTTGGTTGGTTTTTGTTTGTTTGTTTGGTTGGTTGGTTGGTTTTTTTGTTTGGGGTTTTTTTGCTGTTTGTTGTTGTTGTTGTTGTTGTTGTAGCTGCTGTTGTTATTGTTGTTTTGAGGCCTAGGAGAGGCAGAAGGGACACAGAGAGGTTCACTCCCCTAGCACCAAACACAAGAAACTATCCTCACCAGAAGACATGGAAGAAAAGGGCTTTCTCTTTTAATCAATTGGATCAATAACCCCTGAAACTGTGAAGACACAGAATCACATAGTGTGCGGATTAGATTGCATCAATTCTAAGCAAGAACCAGATTGAGCTTAACTTCAGTCAGGACCTCACTCCCAGTCTTAGCAAGACTACAGTTGTTACTCAAAGGGTGTCATAGAACATCCTCCCTGGCAGCCTCCTTCCTGACCTACTAGGACACAATCTTCATCTTTAGCAATATACCCAGCTGATATGTCTGCAGATAGCCTTGGTAATGGGGTTACCATGTTTATCTGACAGCCAGGGAGATTTAGAGGAAGTCAGTTATCTGTCATCTTCTAGCCAAGACACTGGTACCCTGGCAAACTCTGTGTCTTCCGGTGTTTCCAGTCCATACACAATTATGTTGGTCCACAGTGGTCAGCAGGAGGAAGGGAGAGTATATTCTGGCAAACATTTTAGATGAATAATCAAGCTGAAACCAGGCACAGCCTCCATGTGCAGTGTATGAGAAGCTTCTATTCTGTAGCCATCTTTCCAACCCACCATACACAACATACACAAGACATTCTGCTGATGGAGTTTGAACTAAAGTTCTGTAATATATTTGTCCGAATAGGAAAAGAGACTTGTAGACCCTTTACACAGCTTTGTTAATTCTGGAGAAAAATGTATTCACCTTGAAGGGCCAGTAGCAGGGATGGTCAGCAGCAGTTTGACTTCTCCGTGTTAGAACAGTTGAATAATGCACATAGCAAAGAATCTATCTGAAACCAACTGTTTTTCTTTTGGAAAGACACTGATGTCCGCAGATATCACCATGCTGATGCAGCTCCCTGAACCGAAGACTGGGGTGTCCAGGACCCGACTGCTTTCAACACTATAGGATTTATTTTTAATAGGTCATGTGGATGCAAGATCAAAACCCCATTTAAAGATTGAACACTGAAAACAGTGTCTTCTCATTGATTCACTTCTCGATTGCCCTCCCTGCAGGAAAGCCAGACATAGCTATTCCTGGGGTGTTCTTCCAGAAATACATATGTGTGTAAATGTAGAGCTAATGTATACCTATGTCTTTTTAGTACAAGTTGTTATATGCATTTATAAGTGACAGAATATACATGCAACACATATGACATAATTTACATGTACAGTACATGTGATATAACTCACATGTGCTCATGAAACATACATATACATGCATGCACACATGTATGTGATATACACATGCCCTCATACATATGATAGAATATACATGCACACATACATAAGATGGAATACCCATGCACACATAACTTACATAGATGCATACATTGTAAAGGTACAATATTCTGCAACATAGAGTTTTTATAAGTTTGCTCTGTTTTGCTTTTTAATTTGTTCTTTGAAACAGAGTCTTGCTATGTAGCTCAGGCTGGCCTTAGGCTTTCTGTGTAGCCCAGGCTGATCTCTAACTGGAGACACTCCTGCCGCAGCCTCCTAAGTCTCTGGGGTTTTCTTTTGATTTCACCGTATACAATTTAATCTAATCTAAGATAGTTTTTCCTTTGAATATTTTCTGGGTTTTGCTCTGGGTTTTCTTTTAGTACTTTGAGATATTTTAAAGTTTTTAAGACTGATCTTTTTATGTATGTTTGCAGGTAAGGTGGAAGGCAGGAAGGCGGGGTTTTGTTGTCTTTTCCTGCTCCACCCCCTCTTCTACCTGATTCTTTCTGAACTTTCTATTCTGTGTTGTCCATCTGCCTGTTCTTAGGCCAATGGCTGACTCTGTTTATTGTAGTCTTGTGAACTTTAAAACATACCCTAAGACTGAGCACTCCTTATCTGTCTGTACCAGTGTTTTAGGTAGTTAGTTGAACTAGTTTTCTCCCAGCTGTGACTAAATGCCTGACAAAAGGCAATGGAAGGAAGGAGTGGCTCACTGTACCTTACGTCTCAGAGTACAGCGCCTTACTGCGGAGAAGGCACAGAGGCAGGAGTGAGGCAACTGCGTACATGTGTCTGCAGGCAGGCAGGAAATGGAGGCAGGCTAGGAAACGGAAGTGCTTTCCCCTGTGACTCAGGTTAGCAATGCTCATCATCTAAAGGCCCCACAGCCTTCCATAACAGTGCTACCATCCGATGACCAAGTATCCCACCATGGGATCCTGCAGACACATTCACATTCAAACCACAGCACCTGTCTTCCCTGCTTATATCTATATTACCCCTCCTGCTGAGGGAAGATGAGCTACACAGTG
Organism: Uromys caudimaculatus; assembly: GCA_028551405.1. Lineage (NCBI taxonomy): Eukaryota > Metazoa > Chordata > Mammalia > Rodentia > Muridae > Uromys > Uromys caudimaculatus. The sequence continues at coordinate 20,619,420 of CM052700.1, read as the reverse complement.
AGCTGGAGACTATCCTGGGCTATATTATGAGACCTTGAATTAAGATGATGATGATGATGGTGATGATGATGATGGTGATGATGATGATGGTGATGATGGCGGCTGCTTCCTAAAGTAGCCGTTTATGTGGGTTTCCACTCCCCCCATTCTCCTCAACATGTCTTTCATAAGTGTCATAGTGATAGATCATTGTGGATTGATTTGATAAACATAAATTCAAATGACTAAAGATATTGACCATAACTCTATGTACTTTTTCATCTATTTGTGTTGATTTTTGGTGCAATCCACTGCCTGCATGTCTATGCAGATCTCTTGCCCACATTCTGATGATGGTGTTTCCTTCCTTGTTCGGATTGAGATTTGTTTGCCTGGTTTTTAAAACAGTCTCATGTAGCCAAGGCTGCCCATTCTCTCTATTGCTGAGGATAGCCTTGAGCCTCTGATCCCTCTACCAAGAATGTGTTAGGTTCCAGGGCTTGGTTTACAGGTGTTGGTACCGTGCCCGGTTTATGTGGTGCGTGAACCGAGTGCAGGGCTTTATTTATGGTAGATAAATACTCTACCAGCTGAGCCAAGCATCCTACACCCAAAGGTTCTACGTTCTAGAAACAAGTCCTTTGCCAGACACAACTCTCAAATGTTTGCTCTGTGTGAAGCATCTTTTAAAGAGCGAACATTATTTATAATGCAGTATCTGATTTCTCTTTTTTTTCTTGTGTGTGCCTTGTCTTCGTGTTATAACTTCATTACATATATAGCTAAGGATGACTCTGGACTTCTGATCCTCCTGCCTCTACCTCAGGGTACTAAAGCTGTGTGCTTTTTATGTCTTATCTAACAATATGGCTAATTTCTGCCCAACTAGTGTTGCTTTTCTGTGTCTTTGTTATGCTCGTGTTGAGCCTCACGTTTTAGGCAAGGCATTCTACCCCAGCCCTTCCCTGCATACAGTTTTGTCCCCATAAGACACTTGGCCAAAGACTTGAGACATTTGACTGTCACAATAGGGAAGACAGTTGCCCGTGGGGCAGAAGGCCAAGCACATAATTCAACACCCTATAAAGCATAGAACAGCTTCACAGTGAAGAACTGCAAACCTGTGAAGGAAACAGTACAGAGCTGGCCCATCCTAAGGTCACATGGACTTTCCTCCTTGTTGTCTTGTGTCAGTTAATGTTGCTCGAATGCCCTTGTGTCTGTGTGTGCCTTGTGTGTTGATATTGTCTCTTTGCATTTCTGTGTTTTTGTTTTATCAATGCTGGGAATTAAATCCATAGCTCCATACACACTAGGCAGGTAGTCTACCACTGAGTTACTGTTCTACCTCTGGGTAGCTTTTGCATACCTGTCAGGAAGGGAGCTAAATATATTCCTTCACACAAGGATATGTGCGTGTTTCTGACTTACTCTCGAAAGGGCCGTGGGTATCCCGCCCCTATGAATTTTCCGGCCACTTCACTAAGAGGTCAGCTGGTCACGGTGCTAGAGCCTCTTGTTCTAGATGTGCTTGTCCTTCCTGTTCCTTGTCTGCCTCCTTTTGGTTTATTTGAACATTTTCCAATGTTCCATTTGAATTTCTCTGTTGTGGTATTTTAGGGGCTGTCTTGATTGGATGGTTTTCTCTAAGATGTGTTGCTTCGTGGCCTGGCATCTCTGTTAACTCCTGTCTTTAGGAGTGAAAGGACAGTCACCCATTTGCACTGAGAGCCACAGCTTCTCTTACTTGGCTTCCAATTGCTCTGGGCTAACCTGGTCCTCTAGTGATTCTCCCAGAACACATAGACTGGTAAGAAGTTCTCTTCTGTTTGTGCTAGAGATCAAACCCAGGGTGTGGCACGCACTAGGCAAACACTGTATGAAAACGTTTTCATTTGACCTTCATTCCTGAGGTGTATTTCTGATGGATGAGGAATTCTAGTTTGGCCTTTCTCTTCTGTCAGCCGTGGTCTTTCTTCTTTTTTTCCTGTGTGTGTAAGTTAGGATCCTGAAGATGGGAAGGTTAAACCTTTGAGTCATGCTCACAGGCCCTGACTTCTGCTTATCACATGTCTTTGGTCTTCAATAATTTTTTTACTCTGTTGTCTTCCTCCTGCGGTTTCTGCCATCTGATGGATGCCCTCTTATTTTATGTGTTTAATGTAATTTTTAGCCCTAAAATGTCCACTTGGTTTTCCTTTATACCTCTTACTTATTTGCAAAACATTGCCCTGCACCTGAAGGGATCAAACACAGACCCATGTACCTGTCCACCCCAGCAGTACTTCACTTGAGGCTGAAGCTCCTTGAGTCACTCAAGTTGGCTCTGCACTCCCTGCGTAGCCCAGGTGGGTTTGAACTTGCAAAAGTCCTGCCTCAGCCTTCCTGATAACTGAGATGACAAGCCTGTGCACTCCTGCTTCTCCCTCCTGAGTCCTGGAATTCCCAGCAAGCATTGTCACCACATCCAACAAAGCTTTGTCTTGCTCATTTCAAGAACACTCACTTCAATTTCTGTTGGGGGAATTTTTCTGGAAAAGTTCATGAGTTGGGGCCATGACGTATACTTTGTGCTTTTCTATAATGAAAGCAGGCTGTACAAATAGAAGCCTATGCCTGGAGAAGGTTTGGTGTCCTTAGGAGATCAGGGCAATGACAGTGCTCTGTGTACATGGCTGGATGGCTGCTTCCACCCATTCTCCTCATTGTGTGCTTGGGAAGAGGACTAAACTTGAGATTCTGAGTCAACTCTCCATGGTAAGGAATTCATGGCAGCAGCTCCTATGGTCAGGCACATGGGCCTCCATAGTGTGGAAGCAGAGGGTGGCAAATGCTTGTGCTCAGCTGTGTGAGACTCCAGCCTCAGGAACACTGCTGCCCACAGTCAGGGGTCTTCACACCTCAGTGACCCTAAACTTTGATTTTAAATTCGGTTCTAGATCTTGTCTGGTTCCCAGTCAATATAAGTCATCACAAATGGAGAGTGGTTTATATTACAGTGAGCACAGAATCCGAAAACTGTTGGGGAGCAAGAGCAGTGCTGACACTCACTCACTTTGAGCCCATCTTCAAGGGAAAAATAGGTGGACTTGACTCGGTGAGAGGTCACATTCTGTATCACGAACAGGGCAATATTGACGTGTCTGTATTGTGGATGATGAGAACAACTTCCTTAGCTGAGGTCTTCTTGGGCTGGGCTAAGTGCTAAGCTGCACAAGATTCTAGCTACAGTCCATGTACCATAAAAATTAAACTGCATTTGTTTGGAGTGAGAGGGAGCTCATGCCTCTAAGCTAGCCCTTGGGAGACAGAGTCAAGAAGATCAACAGTTTGATGCCAGCCTTAGCTACAGGAATCCCTGAAGGTTTGTCCTCGATCCCTCCTACTCCTTGGTTCCAGGTATGCAGGTCTCTCCTGGTCTGTTTTGGGGGTGCTCAGCTCCTCCATCACCTTCTCTCTGCTCTCCACAGCTGCTTCAGCTCTCAGCCACTGCTGTGGAGAAAGGCCGCAGCGTCGGGGAGGTTCTGCAGTCGGTGCTGAGGTATGAGAAGGAGCGACAGCTGGATGAGGCAGTGGGAAATGTCACGCGGCTGCAGCTGCTGGACTGGCTGATGGCAAACCTGTGATTGGGGCCCACCCGGTGTTCCCGCAGTGGGCCGCGACCCCGCCCCCTCAGCCCCCTCCCTGCCGCACAGAGCCCTAAAGTTCCCTCCATACCACCCACACGCCATCTAATGCTACTCACTGGATTTTGCAGATTTTCTTGTCCATGCGAGCAAGGACATAAATTAAAAGATTACAGTTAAAGGGCAGTGTGAGTGTGGCTCGCGTTTGTTGGAAAGGCAAGGCTGCAGCCTCCCTGAGAAAGCAGTCAGACGAAGGAGGGCGGGGACAGAGGCAGAGAAAAGGGACCACTCACCCACTGGGCTCCCCTACTGTCCGTAGCGGTGAGCTGACTAAACTGTTCCCTTAAAATGAGCCACAACTGGGCTTCTTTTATTTCCTTTTCGTCCTTTAGAGCCACAACAACCGTAAAACAGATTTTAACAGCCAGTCAGAATCATCCACATGTGTTGTGGGTGTGACCCAGTGTCCAGTCTGCACAAGCTGCAGAACCACTGCCACCTCCAGCTGTACCCACAGTTCAAGGTATAGCTGAAGCAGCCTCGGGGTTGGTGTGGCAGATGGAGCCGGTGAGATCCTAGTTTCATCCCAGTGGCCAAAAAAGTAAAAAAAATGGTTCTACAGCTGAGTTCCCGGTGGTGTGAGGAAGTGCAGGCCCACAATGTTCACACTTGGGCAGTGAGGCAGGAGGATCACATCCAGTTCAATCTAAACTACATTTATTTATGTATTGATTGGTGGGCAAGACATGTCTACCACAGTCCAGGTATGGAGGTCAGAGTTCAACCTGTGGGAATCAGTTCTCTTCTTCCCTGGCAAAGGGGAAAACCAGACCATTCATCAGGTTGGCAGCAACCGGTTTTACCCACCTAGCCATCTTGCCAGCCCAGATTTTTATTTTTTTATATATTTTTTAAACATTTGTTTATTGATTCATTTTAGAGAATGCAGCTAATGTTTCTTGTTGCGAGGTGGGGGGCCTCGTGTCACCCAGAGCTGTCTGAGTTCCAGCCAATTGAAACACTGTTGCCCCCAGCCTTTCACTTGGGTGCTAGGGACCACAGTCAACCACTGCCCTACCCCCACCCCTGCTTATGCAGCAAATACCTCACCAACTGAGCAGTATCCCAGCCATGACTGGATGTGACTAATCCCTCAATTTCCAGACTGAGCCTGTCATCAGCACAAAGCTAGCTAGGGGATGGAAAAGGTGAGACAGGCCTAACAGAGGACAGGGAATCTGAGCCACTCCCCCACGGTACAAACCAATCAACTGGAATGACGCCAACCACCATTTTCAAACAAGAATCCCAGGCCAAGAGCACAGCTCAGCTGATGAAATGTTTGCCATGTAAGCATGAGGACCTGAGTTCTCCAGGACCAATGGGGAACACCAGACATGAAGCTACAGAGATGGCTCAGCAGTGAAGAGTATCGAATCAGTTCAAGAGGACCAGCTCAGTTCCCAGCACTCACAGCAGGCAGTTCACAGCCCCTGGACTCCAGCTCCGGGGATCTGATGCCCTTCCTCTACTGGACTTCTTAGGTATCTGCTCACACCTCTCACACACACACACACACACACACACACACAGAGAGAGAGAGGGGGGGGGAGGGAGAGAGGGAAGGAGAGAGAGAGACAGACAGACAGACAGACAGACATTGCAAAAAAAGCCTGGCATGATAGAGCACACTTGTAATCCCAGCATTAGGGAGGCAGAGACAGAGTCCTGCTCAGTGGCCATCCAGTCCAGCCTACTTGGCAAGTTTCAGGCCAGTGAGAGATTGGCTCAGGAAACCAGGTGGACAACAAGAAGAATGACACCCGTGGTTATCGTCTAGCCTCTATGTGCACCTTTGCACATACATGCATACCCTTCCCTAAACCCCACAGAAGAAGCAGTAGTCCTGTTATACGTGTATAAGCTGATACACACAGAGGTAAATTGTACTCCAACAAAGCAAAACAGATCCTGATTGACATAGATTGACAGTCATAAAATTTCTGGCTTTATTTAGAGTTCCATTAATGAGGCTGCAACATGCAATGTTGTACCAGGGAAATGTTAGTGATCCCCCAAAACACACACAGGAGCCAATCTGATGCAACTCACAGCAGGGTCTTTATTCTATTCAAGCTAGCTCAAGCTTCCCCCCCAATGCACTGCCATCACGAAGGACGGTTTTGGTGGGGGAGCCCCGAATGTCTATCAGGGGCAAGGCTTTATAGTAAGCAGCAAGCAGGGAGTACGTGTGCAAGCATCTAATTGGAAAGCTACTGTGGTCTTTAACATAATTGGCTGGTGCTGGGAGTCAGATCATAAACTTAACTTCTGCTCCCCTCTGCATTGGTGGTCGTTAGGCAGGGGGTGGGCTTGTAACCTGGGGTATAGGTTTGTTGGGAGAATAACCTGGAGACACTGGTCTTGTTGAGGGTATAACCTGGAAACACTGGTCGTGTTGGGGATTAGCCTAGAGACTGGAGCTAGGCTCAGGTTTTGTTGGGAGGCAACTTGGAAACTAATGCTAGATACCAGCCTGTTAGTTTCCCGGAGTTCAAACTTAGGTCAGCTTCTCTAAAATGGAGTCTGAATTTAAAAGCGAGCGGGCTGGAGTGAGTGGGGCCGGAGTGAGAAGGAAACGAACAAAAAAACAAATCCTTTGGCATCTCAGCAGCACACATACCCTATACACATATACACACACCCTAAAAAGGAGAGTTCAGGAAAAGACCACCCCCTCCCCCAGCCCCGCCAACCTCCTCTGGAGGAATCATGCCATCTCACCATGTGAGCAGAATCCGATTTTTCTTACAAACCTTTATGCATTAAAAAAGCAATGTGAAGTATTGTACAATCAAAGTGCCTTCTCTAGTAGAAATCGATGGCGGGAGGGGAAGAGGACACGCCCTCCACAAGGGTCACACGATGGGTGGTAAAATGTTCGTGCTCTTGGGGGAGGAGGTGCATCGTTGTTCCGTGGACATCTCGGACCCAGCAGCAGTCTCTGGCTTCCCAGAAGCTTCTGCTAGATGAGGCAGCTGGACTGTGTCTCCCGTGTGCTGGGAAGAGCTCTGCTGTTTGCCTGAATTCTCAAGGTGCTTCTCAGCTTCGTCTTTCAATTTCTCTGTAGTTTCTTTGGTGGCCTCATCTGCCAAAGGAAGGAAGAGACAAAGTGCTAGCCACTGTGTGTCCTCACTCTGCCATTAGGTTCTACATTGTCTGGGGGAGATTGAACATTCAGTGAGCAACGTTATTTCAAGTACGTTGTAATCACTAATCCATTTGATCCTTTCCTTAATCCCACAGAATAAGCACTGTTCCCAGTGTCAGAGGTGTTTACGCTGATACACAGAGAGGTAAATTGCCTAAAAGCCACACCCGGGAAGCAGAATTTAATCCCACTTAAACTTGAGTCTATTGAACTGTACTTACTAGACTATAGTGCAAAGAAAAATTTGCCTCATGCTATTCCGTGTCATTACAATGATGCAAAGGAGACTGGAGACTGGCTCAGGGTGCAAGAGGTCACTCTGCCAGAGGACCAGAGCTCCACTCCCAGAGGATCTGACACCCTCTTCTGGCCTCTGTGGGCCACCCATTCACAAATAATAAAATCCTTTTTTAAAGAACATAAAGGGTATACAGAGAGTAAGCATAACGCAAAAGAGGAAGGAGAAAGGGGATTGGACATTGACAAATGGAAAACCTTAATGGCAAGAGGCAAAGGAGGAACCGAGCTAAAACTCAGTCGCCTGAAAGAGGAAACTTAAAAACGAGCACTGGTGAGCCCGAGGTGGTGTTGTCAGAGCTGAGTTACCCCACGTCCTGCGCACACACTGGGGCCCATTCATGCATGCTGGTTCCATAGACTGCACCTTTTTTGCCTTTGCTGGTATGTTGCTCTTCAGCCTTGTCCTTGCTTATCTCAGAAGTACCACCAATACTGGACTTCCTTAGTATCTGTGGCCTGGGCCGTGGTTTGAATTTCCTCGGCTCGTGAATCCAGGCATGCTTGAGGGCCTGGTCAGGGGTCATGCGCAGAGAAGGCTCCCACCTGGACACCAAGACAACCCAACACGGTTACTGCTGACTTTCCCTTTTCGTAGTAAAACACTTTTTAAACTAAATACGTTTTTCATTTTGGCTATATTGTATCTCAAAGATAGCAAAGAACAGAGATGAAGACATAACCATAAAATAGCTGCAAGCAACTGTTGATATTTTTCTAACAAAAGTTGCATAATGAACCAGGTACTAGATCAATACCAAATTGTCTAGGATCCCTAGAAATTCTCTTATAAGAAATCTTGTTTAGGGCTGGGGATGAAGCTCAGTGGTAGAGTACCTGCTTAGCATCTGTAGGACCCTGAGCATCAGTCTCCAGACCACAACAAACAAAGACATGGTACTTTTAAGAGTCCTAGCTAACACAGAGAAACCCTGTCTCAAAAAAAAAAAAAAAAAAAAAAGAGTCCTAGCTAATGAAATTTAGGATTTGGAAAGTTTAGAAGATAAAAACAGTGAGATGTGGGGCTGCACTGGCTGTTCTTCCAGAGGTCCTGAGTTCAATTCCCAGCAACCACATGGTGGCTCACAACCATCTGTAATGGGATCTGATGCCCTCTTGTGGTGTGTCTGAAGTCAGATACAGTGTACTCATATACATAATATAAAATATTCTTGAAAAGAAACAGCGAGATGCATGCTTTTAGTTCTCAGACTATGAGATCTGGGTGTCCAAAGGTAGGGGGAGAGAAAATTACAGATAATCCATTTCATAAGGGAGCCCGGCGTGATGGCAGTGCTTAACCCCTGCTCTTGCATGCTGGAGGCAAGAGACTCAGGAGTTTAAGGCCTCAAGTATGTAGTGAATTTGAGGCTAGCCTGTGCTACATGAAATCCTGTATCCAACAGAAACAAAACAAAAAACCTAAAGGTTGTAAATAAGGAAATGTCTAATATAGTAACAAAACACATCTTATACAACTTCCAACATAAATCATTGTCTCCTAAAGTAAGTTCAGGAACTAGGCGCTAGCACAGGTTTCAAGTCTGAAATGTTCTGTTTGTTTCTTTCCCCATGCTGGATGTCAAACCCAAGGCCTCAAGGACTCTCAGGAAGCACTCTACCACTGAACTCAATGTTGAAACTGTCCTGCTTCTGTCTCCCAAAGAGCTGGGTTTATAGACATTTGCCATCTTTCTCAGCTGAAAACCTCTGATCTTCAGAGGGTTTTCATGTTCCATTTCATTGAGCTAAGGTTGACTCATTTCCTGGTAACTTTCACCCAAGCCTAAATTCTACCCATTAGCATTATATGGGATAAAACTGACCCTTCTTTTGGGTCTTGCTCCTTTCAACTATCTGAAAACTATCGATGAAGTCACTGACTTTCTCCAGAAGAGTGAGAGAAAGGCATGCTTTGTGGAAAACCCCAAACCTTGACAATCACCAGTTTACTGGCTGTATGCTATGGTTCTGTTGTCTGGCCACCTTTCATAGTGGGCACTCCCATTTCTTGCCCATTATACTAGGAAGAGCTTCCAACTACAGGAAGGCAGTATCAACAGTCTAGACTCATCAAAGTCATCAACTACACACACACTCAGTTATCACATCAACTGCTGTGGAGCTATGTCTCCCCTCTCCTGAACTTCCACCGTTAGCCTTTAGGACTGAGATGCAGGGCTTGACATGCTCCAGCTAACCTTGTAGGCTCTGGCTCAGAACCCACCTCTAGCCTGTCATTCCAAAGCTTTGCTGCTTAGAGATTTCAGGTTGGGTAACAGGCTCCGTTAGCCTAACTGCATTGTATGAATTGAGAGCAGTTGATCCTTTGCAATGAATGAATGAATGAATGGATGGATGGATGGATGGATGGATGGATGGATGAATGAATGAATGAAGGCCTGTTTTGCTCCTGAACTGTGTTCTGAATGAATGGGGTTCTGGGTAACCCCTACCCCAACCCCAGTCTCAATGTTGGTTTCTGTCATTTTTAAGAGACATTCATTCTGTTGTCTCAGCCAGAGTCTGGGGTGACTTCAGAAATAGTATGACCCCACCTGAAGTTGGTGAGCAGGTTCTTCTGTCAATGCTGATCACCCTCTGGGCTGCTGCTCAAGTTCTAGAATGTGTGAATGCCCAGAGTGCTTTGCTGACATCATTCTGTCCCCCCAGGAGAGTGAGAGATTGTAAAGGCACACTCTTCTGAAAACACTAAACTATTGTAGGACTGGTGGGGCTGAAGGCACCTTAGTAACACCTCGCTTTAGAGCAAGGGAAACAGGCCTAGAGAGAAACCCTGGCTCTTTAAAAAGCACATGGCCAGTCTGCTTAGACTCAACAGACACAGGGTAGCAAAGTCCCTGGAAACAGCAGCCACAGGCATGCTTTTCCAAACACTATAGAACCAGAACAGGGGTACAGGCATCATGGCCACTCCATGTTCATGAGGATGTGACTGAAGTACAGGACTTGACTTCTCAGATTCTAAGCATGCATACCGAATGTAAACAGCTGTGCATAAGTCTATGGCTCCCTACCCCTAACTGCCCAGTATGTGGAGGTCTGGACACTATCCAGGGGCTAAACAAAAGTGTCTCATGTGTACTGCACAGCTTTGCACACAGTACATTAGGCCCACTGAAGAGCTGGCTCATGAAGTGTTAGACATTAAGACCTACAATCTGTCAGGCAGCTTGGCAGCTTGAGATTAAGAAGGTAACAATCTACACACACACACACACACACACACACACACACACACACACACACACACACACACACACACACTCTGTCTTGAATACTTCAAAGCTCTACCATGAGAAGTGTCATGATGGGCTCTTACACCTACCTCCCAGCCTCGACTCTCACCAGCAAACACATAGGAAAGCATAGTACTTAAAAGTTAGGAAACCCACAAGCAAAGACACCCCAACAAACTCACACCAAACACCTTCTGAGAAAGTCCAGGAAGCTGGAGTCATAGGTTTTCACCACCATCGTGAGATCCTTGGAATCTGGGTATCTTTTTTCCCCTCTGTTGTTGGTTATATTTTTGGGAAGACCTTTGGAATCTTCAGAGAAACAGCATTCTGTATTTAGTTCCAGGCATAAATATTCAGCAATCACTTCCTAGCTGTCCACTCCACCCTGCTGCTTCCTGAAGGCCTCTCAGAAGCTCTTTTGTCTCCTGTCTGACGCACCTGCCCCATCCTATCCTTCTCCACCCACCCATCCAAACACACCACAGCCTTGGCCAGACTGAAATAGTCCACAGTGATTGCAACCGATGCCAAGTACAACTCGTCCTACTAACCTGAATGTTCTGGTCTCCTCCCCACCACACGCTGTCTGATAGTTTATATTACTTGCTACTGACCAATGTTAGATGATAGTAGAGATGCTAACGATAACAATAAATTTCAAATGGCCAAAGTATCCACCTCTGGGTAGAAGGATGTTATATCTTCGTGGGTTGTCTATGCCCTGGCTCAGACCTCACTAGCCCAATAAAGTAAAATTGAGGCCATTCATGGGGCAGAACAAAGCAAGACATCTTAGTAAATGAGCTTTCATTTATAAACCACACAAGCTGGTGAGCTTGTGTCCACTCAACCCTGCTTTAAGGTCACACCAAAACTTTGTCAACAGTTGGAGCGTTCTGACTCTAGAAGATCTGGCTAGGAACAGCCTTTCTTCAGCTCTTTCTGCTGAATAAGACCTTTGCAAATGTGTGATGTCCAGATGATTCTAAAGATTGCCTGAGGATGTTTTGTGAAATTCTTTGAAGGAAAAACCATTCAACTGCACATTGAGATTCTTGTATGATGCTCAGAAGAGCTGGCCACTTTGACTTATACCTTGTAAAGCGTGTAAGCACCATGAGTATTTACTGTCTGTGTACTTCACTGTGTTCTCAGAACTCAGTGGTGCTTGTGTGATGGGCACTGTGGAGGCCAAATAATGTTCTTCTGTACTTCCCCCTGGTTTCACTGTGTGGCCTTAGCATGCCTGGAACTCAAAGACCACACTGTCCTTGAACTCACTGAGATCCACCTGCCTCTGCCTCCTGAGTGCTGGGATTAAAGGTGTAGGCCCCCATGCCCAACCCTGCTCTGTTCATTTTGTTACCAATATAATTTTCAGAGCCTCCAAAATATCTGCTCTGACTGAATGCCTAGAAGAGAGACTTTCAGAAATGTGCGTATGGGAATTTGTGGACACAGATGTCCTTGTGTTTACAAGGTTATGATGGACCAGAACTGTATAGGGCCTATAAATCCATAACACTCCTGTTTCCTGATAGAGGTAGCGCCTGGTCTCATCTTCTCCCCATGTCACTTTAAAGAAAACAAAACAAAACAAAATAACAGGAGGAATCAAGCACGCACCCCTATGAGTAACTTAGTGTCATTATGCGACTGTTTTTCTTGTCCAGTTTTTTTCTCTCCTCTGGCCCCAGTTCCTATTCAACCCTTCTCTTCCATCTCCTTTGTGCTACCTGGAGCACTTCTCACACTACCCTGAGGCAGCATCTCTTTCCTGGTAAGTAGGAGTGTAACCCAGAGTATCTGGGGCTTAGGAAAACTGCTGAAAACCCAAACCAGGGAGAAGAGTCAAGAACAGAAGTGAAAAAGTGCTTCCCACAGTCACCCTGTCCAAAAGTCACAAAGAGCTGCCACTAGAAACACAAGATCCAGAGGTCATAGAGGAGAATCATAGGACCAGCATTTTGGTGGAGTACCCAAATGACCCTAAAGTTGGGCAACTATGGAGTGGATGCTGCTCCCTGTAACTTCAAGGAAGCCAAGATGTGGGTGTTGCTATGAAAGCCTACCCCAAGACCTAGGCATGACAATGACAGTAGAACACCAGTCCTCTCTGGTGTCTTTCAATGACAATGCTGTGTTCTCCTGTCCTTAATCCCCATTGGATGCTGTCTCATGACATGTCTTTTTTTTTTTTTTTTTTTAAGATTCATTTATTTATTTCATGTATGTGAGTACACTCGCTGCCTTCAGACACACCAGAAGAGGGCATCCCCATTACAGATGGTTGTGAGCCACCATGTGGTTGCTGGGATCTGAACTCATGACCCCTGGAAGAGCAGTTGGTGCTCTTAACCACTGAGCCATCTCTCCAGTCCTCATGACATGTCTTAAAGGTTTAGGATATGACTCTTCCCTGATGTGATAGTCTAGCATTCTTCCATCAAATTCTTCAAAGCCCAAAGGCTCAGTTCTCTATGCAGTTAGCAGGAAGAGAGTTTGTAGCCAAAAGTCCAGCTCACATCAGTTCACCTGGGAACATGTCAGCCAAACCCTGAACTTGTCCTCAGAGTGTTTGGAGGGAAAATGAGTATGGGAGCGCTGTGCTCAGGAAACAAGGACACTGCCCTGCCCAAAGGTAAGGGCTTCACACCTTTAGTCAAGATATGAGGTGACACTTGAGAGACTGAAAACCTGGAATGGCATGCATGAGACAGGTCAGTCATAACGGAGTACTTCTGCTTTCTGGGCCTTCAATTTTCAGTCTGTAGATCATGGAGAACCCAAGGAAACTCAGAAAGGGGCCAGGAAGTCAGAAGTCATGGCGTGGCTTGTTACTGAATGGTGCAGAGGAAATGAGTACATGCTGACCAGCAGGACCAAACAATTTTGTCTTAGTGGCTCTCTTTGGGAATAATCTTAACTCTCCTGTTGATGGAGAAGGCTAAGAGTTATGTGTGATGTATTTTTTTTTTTTGAGGCCATTCCCAGTCAAGAATCAGAAAGAACTAAGATGATCCAGATTGCATAGCTGGTGTAAGTCTGTCAGCTAGCATGTCAACAGTAGCTGGTTAGCAATGCCCCTTGTCTGGGGTGTCTCTGCTCCTTCTTGTCTGCCTTCCCTCTACTTGGGCAACCCTCAAAGGCTGAGTTTGCTATGCAAGCATGAGAACCCGAGTTCAGCTCTCCAGCCATGTGAGAGGCAGACATGGTAGCACCTGTAACTCCAACACTGGGGAAGAGGAAGACCCCAGGAGCTGGCTGGCCAACTAGTAGATCCAACATGTAGGCGCTGGCTTCCCTGAGAGAGGTGTGTCTCAAAGTTAAGGGGAGAGGTGGAAGACTATACCCATAGTAGAGCAATTCCCTCCAAGATAAACCTGCATCTTAGAGAGAAGCTCAGGGTGTTCCAAAGTGGAATGAGGTGTGGCAACCTACAGCAAAGCTCATTAGTCCCAGAAGTCCACTCGGAAGTATCAGGAAGTCCCTGAAACAGACTGCTGCTCTTCTCAAACATATATAAGCTGTAGGAACTGCCTAGAGATAACTTTCTTGCCAGGAAGATGCAGAGTTCAGTTGACTACCTGGAAGAGGCCCAGACCACTTGGACTGCCTGAAAGAGACCCTCTCCAACCTGTTGAGCTGCCTGCAGCTTGTGCACTGAGCTTCAGATTTGCCATTTTCACAAGCTATTCCCTGTTCTGGGCCTTTGATGGTGCAGCCATGTTCAAGTCCTGCCTGCCCTATAACCTCTTACCCATACCCCTGTAGGTAACCCCAGTAAAATGCATTGGGTCACCTTTGTTGCCATCCGTACTTTAGTCTGTCATGAGTTCTCTATCTGGGGTGAATAGACATTTGTTCACACTATCTCAGGAATAGTGTCACAACAAAAGTACCTGATGATACTGAACTCTGGCATCCCTTGCATATATGAACCCCCACACACATACACCCCACCCCTGCACATGCAAACATACTACTATTACTACTCATAATAATAATATAAATGATAATAATAACTATTAATAAAGTAGTCTCTGTTAATGGTGGACTATAACAGTAGAAATTCCCACTATGCCAGAAGTTTCTGCCCTGATTTCCCTGCACAGTACAAAGCAAGAGAGGCCAAGTTGTTTGGGGAGCACCTCTAGAAGAGAGTGTAGTTTTAATCTTTCATGGTTCTGAGGAACAAGGTCTTCCATGCTCCTGGGTATTACACAGTTGATAGCCCCTTCCCACTGTGAGATACCATCTGTCACACTAAGGACACCACATATCATCTCCTCAGTTCCTCACTACCCTTTGTTATAGGGCTAGAAGAAAAATCTGTCTGCCTGCCTGCCTGCCTGTCTGTCTGTCTGTCTGCTTGCCTGTCTGTCTGCCTGCCTGCCTGATTGACTGACAGACTGGGCTGACTGACTGACTGACTGGACTGACTGACTGGACTGCCTGCCTGCCTGATTGACTGACTGACTGGGCTGACTGACTGACTGACTGGACTGACTGACTGGACTGCCTGACTGCCTGGGGTATGGAAGGTGTCTTCAAGGCCAGTGACACATCACTGGACCCAACTGGACAAAAATAAATAAGACCATGGGACTTACCAAAGAATACCTGTCTCCTGGAGGCTGTCTGGACGAGGTGGGCAGGCGGCAGGCCCAGCACCTTCAACAAGTACAGTGTGGCCATGTCACTATTGCGGAGTCACACATTCAAAGCCTGTCAAGATTTAGGTGCCACTTTGGACAGATTTTGTCTTTTACATATAAGGACCAAGAGATTTAAGTAACAGCATTAAGTGGCAAGTCAGACCCAGACACTAGGTTTTACGATTCCTATTCCAGGCTGCCTCGGTATCCTAAGAATGAACACTGGCCATACTAAACAGGTAAGACACTGCGGAAGCATCCAGATCCCTGTCCATCCATTCAGACCACAGAGAATAAGGAATAGACTCTCCCAGTATGGATCACTGGGTTGGGGGTGAGGGAAGGGAGAAAGGAGATAAGCATCAGATCCTTAGAAGACAAAAGAACATTATTGGAGAGAAAATTTAGCCCTGACTGGTCACTGTTTTCTCCGAAACTTACAGTGTCCAAAACAAAGCCAGCTCACCCTCACCGCTGGCTGGCAGACATAGGCTTAGCATGACCCTGCCCTCCGGTTCTGCAGCCCTTCAGAGCTCCTAGTAAGTTGCACAGCGCACACACCCCAGTCTCCCAGGTGCTGGAATTGGGGATGGTTCAGGGGCCACTTCAGCCTTAGCAACACCCACCCTGACCCTCATTTTCAACAGTCCACAGCAAACAATGTGGTATGCCATAAAGATATACCCAAGGCTGGACCCCTGGTTTGCTAACACCAAGACTTGTCTTAATTCCATCATAACTACCATTTCCACCTATTTTACCTATTTGCCTTTTCAAGGAGAAAGAAGAACAAAGCAAAGGGTGCAGTTGTTTATAAAGAACACAGCCCCCTGAGTTTCAGGCAGATTTGGAAGGTAACAGATCATACCAGCTTCAGTATCCTCCTCCTCCTCCTCCTCCTCCTCCTCCTCCTCCTCCTCCTCCTCCTCCTCCTCCTCCTCCTCCTCCTCCTCCTCCTCCTCCTCATGATGTCGGTGTATTTGAAAGACTATCAACCCAGTTTTATTTTTAAATGTCAGTATTTACAGTGAGAGAAAAGAGCATCATGGGCAACTATTTAAATCATGACGAAAAAGTTAGCTCTCAACTCAGCAAAATGTACGAGGTACATCACTTCAAAACCACTTTCAGAAGTGGAGGTGTGTGCATGGCGCTGCCCTTGCTGAGTCTGATGAAACCGAGAGTCTGAGGATGGATGTTATCTCAGGAAGCCAGCCATGCTGGTAGCCAGCTCTCCCCCTCACCTCCATGATGCAAGCCAGCTGCTCCACCTCGTTCTCGCCAGGGAACAGTGGGTATCCGGTGTACAGCTCTGCCATGATGCAGCCCAGGCTCCACATATCAATGGCCATGTTATAGGGGTGGCCCAGAATCACCTCAGGGGATCGGTAGAACCGGCTTTGGATGTACGTATACACTGTGGGGGGAAAGGAAGAGAAAGCAGAGCAAAGCCTCTCCAGATGCCTTGGCAGCAACTAATTTAGAGATGGCCCTCATAAAGGTCCTCTCTGTGGGCTTCCCAGGAAGAAGGAAGTGTGGGTCCCAATCCATCCTCTACCAACAGACTAATCCTTCCAGCAGCTGATTGTTAGCTCTATCTTATGGATAAGATAAAGATACTTATGGATACTCCAAAGGAGTAAATTCCAAGGAAATACATTTAATCACCTGTTTTAAAAATAAAAAATTATCGCCGGGCAGTGGTGGCGCACGCCTTTAATCCCAGCACTTGGGAGGCAGAGGCAGGTGGATTTCTGAGTTCGAGGCCAGCCTGGTCTACAGAGTGAGTTCCAGGACAGCCAAGGCTACATAGAGAAACCCTGTCTCGAAAAACCAAAAAAATAAAAAATAAAAATAAAAATAAAAATAAAAAATAAGAAGAAGAAAGAAGAAAACAATACCCCCCCCCAAGGTATTTTAAAACAGGAATTTAACTGGGTGGTGGCACACACCTGTGAGTCCAGCATCTGATAGGTAGAGGCAGGAGGATTGCTGGTTCCAGGCCAGCCTGAGATACATAGCCAGATGTGATCTCACTTTTATGAGACAATATTGGGGGTTGGGTTCTTATTGTCCCTAAACTAATGAATGACATATAGCTGGGACATATTCTCTAAATCAGACTTGTAAAAGGCAAAGAGGCAGATGATCAATCAAGTTAAGTTCAGTAAAAGTTGGTATGAACACGCTCCAGGGTTCCTTTCTAGGCTCTAGCTTAAAAAAAAAAAAAAAAAGTACAAGGTCCAGAAGACGACTCAAGGGCTGTGAAATCTAAACTGTAGAGAGATTATTTTCTAAATTGCAAACTCCTGAGCTGCATGTAAGGTGAGCACCTGGGGACTATGATGCTCCAGAGCCCTGGAATCATTGATTCTAAGCACATGTTGTCACTTTGGGGACCCAGTGCTCAAGGGTCATTCCCTAGCTTTGGAGTAAAAGAAGTTCAGAGAGTTCGTACGCTCTTTGGATACTAAAAGTGTATAGATGAGAATCTCTGAGACGTGAAGCACCTGGCTCAAAAATATGCTGGCAGCTGTGATGGCTGAGCCCAGGCTAGCACCCAGATAGCCTGGTTTGCAAAGGAAGAGAACTTAAAATAGCAGAACTCAGACAGGGGGAAGGCCTACCTTTCTGGTGATCATAACAGCTTGACCCAAAGTCAATAACTTTAACAGTGACTTGGCCCCGCTGGTATAGCACAATATTTTCCTGGAAAGAAGGAGTATGTTTATTTAAGTTTTTATTAAAGTTTATTTAAATTAATGTTGCCTGGGCTTTCTCCTTACCTCTATGTCACGCCTGGATATGGTTAGCCCTGTTCAAATACAACCACCTTAGAAGTCCTCTTCCCACAATTCCTCCACATCCCATTGTCCTTCTTCTCTTGGGACTTCCCGTTGACTTGTGGTCTTTATATGATTTTGACCCAGTATTTACTGGTGTGCGTTCCTTCATTTGTGTATAGTGTGTCTCTTCCCCCATTGGTTGTGTAAAAAAACTCCTGATGATTATGGATTTATTTACATGCTCCTTAGTACCTGGTCCTATGCTTGGTTTGCACATGGCCTTACAAATGCTGTTGGCTGAATATATGTAATGAAATAAGAATGTAACGTAATGAATAAGAAATGCTATTGCTAACACTGTTATGATAGTATAGAACCCGTGAGTGGATATAGGTAATAGATAAGAGATAAAGATAGATAGATAGATAGATAGATAGATAGATAGATAGATAGATAGGATAGATAGGATAGATGGACAGACAGACAGACAGACTGAGTTTGAGGGTGCCAGGTGTTTAGTCAGGCCATGGTCAAGGCAGAGCCCTGGGCTCTTGTCTCAGTGTGTCACTGTGCTAGCTAAGGCTAAAAAAATAACATCCTAACTGTGTCTCAAGGATCTCCTTTCAGAAAGTTGCTTATGGAGCTCTTCACAGATACAGAGGCACAGCAAAGCCAATCTGAAGCCTCTAGCACCTTAAACAAAGTACTTTTCAGGATCGCTGTTAACCCAGGGAAGATAGGCAAAGCAAACCTTAAAAGAACAAGAATTTCTTGGGTCTCCAGCCCAATGGAGAGGCTCCATCACTGGACGGGGCTGGCCCTAGGCTATGCCTTGGATCTCACATATCCCCACCAACTTATGTGCTGCAAACGTGCTGGCCTGCATCTACGGGGAGGCAGAAGGAACTTTAGGAGGTAGAGTCTAATTTAGGAGATTAGCTCACAGTGGGGGGGGGGGCTGGGAGTGAAGGGAATTTTGAGAACTAGCACTTTCCCCAATTTTCTCCTTCCTGGCCACCATGAAATGAATAGGTGGCTCTCCAGGCGTCCTCTGTCATGGTATTCTGCTTTGCCACAGTTCCAAAAAGCGATGGTGCCAATCGACCTTGTGTTGAAGCCATCAGCCAAAACAGACCTTTCTTTCCTCTTCTTTAGAAGCTGATTTCCATAAGTATTTTGTCACAGCAATGGAAGACTGACAGACACAGCCACCTCCTCTCTACTCTTACTGGGAGAGGCTTCTCTTAGAAAGGAGCAAAGCTATGGGAACTCAGGAATTGTGCACCATAAACTTAAAAGGCACAAGAACAATACCCCACCTTTTAATACATAGTTACAAAACACCTTTCTGGTCTGTATTTAACACTTGACTCCTGTCTCAAAGAAATCTGTTACCTGATAATTTGGCTGGTGACCAAAACCTTCTGAATTTCCTTGGTGGAATTCAGTCCCCTGAATCTAGAGACCATAGGTATTATGGGACCTTTTGGAGCTGGAAAAACTAAGGATTTGGAACTCAGTGTGGTGAATAAATCAATCTATTTCCTTTTTTTTTTTTTTTTTTTTGGCAAGGCTCCAGTCATGACAGCACCTCTCTATCTTGCAAATCTTTAATCACAAAAATGTAATCCCAGGACTTAGAGTTTTCAAGAAGAAATTAGCCGTGTTTGGGGGTGAAAAGAAGAGAATAGAGCAATCAGGAATAGTTGCCTATGTGTGCGTTATTCTGGCTTATGAACCAGCTCTTTATACCTTGTTCCAAGCTGCTGCTTTGAATTAACAGTCATCACTCATTTCACAATCATTTGCTGCCTTCTATTTCTGGTATCAGGTTCTGTGTTATGTCCTGGGGACATAATGGGGAGAAGAATTGGTCCCTGTTCTGGAGAAGAGATTGTAGTCCAGTGGGTGGCAGAGAGCTAAGAAGCACAGTGGTGCATGCAGGTAGTTCCAGCACTTGAGTAAGTAGAAACAAGAGGATCAGGAGTTCAAGGCCAGCCTCAGCTAGATATGGTGCTTAAGGCCAGCATGAGTTATATGAAACCCTGGCTCAAACACAAAACCAAACAACAAAACAAACAAACCAAAAAACCCAAAGAAGCAATTACTAAATAGAACAACCAGTGCAGCGATAGACCTGTGTATACACTGCCAGCCAGGATGAGAGTTGAATAGGGGACATCTGGCTGTTTGTGTACCACGCCCAGGAGTCCACCAGTTTTGAATATACAAAGTATGATTTCAAGAGGGATGCGCTTACCTTTACATGTCACAATGGGCCTTTCCAATATGACTATGCATGACTTTCTCCAACAAGATTTTACTGGCGGTGTTTGTGGAGGCACAGTTAGAGAATGAGCTCCAGTTCTTTCATTAATTATACAGTAATAAATATTGTGGGAAAGGAAGTCTAAGGCAGGGTATCCTGTATCCCAGGCTAGTCTTGAACTCACTTGTGTAGCTGAGGATGATTTTTGAACTCCTGACCTACAACCACGAGCACTGTTAAGGGCTGCCGTAACTGATAACTAGAACTACCAACAGAGTAAATCTAGACTCCCAGGACTTCTTGCACTGTGCCTGGATGCTCAAGACACCAGCCACACCCCCACTTCTGTAGGAAAGCTCTCAAGTCTTCCTGCTCCTAGATACCTCAATATGTCATCTCTTTATGTCCCAAGTATTTATGCCTTGGTCTTCACTGCATCTCCACCTATAAATGAACACTGCCTGGCATCCGCCCTGGAAAACAGTGGAGGCAGCCAGCCCCACCAGGTGGGCAGAGTTTGTACTCACCGGCTTGAGGTCACAGTGGATGATTTTCTCTACATAAAGCATTTGTAAGCATTTCAAAACAGAAAGGGTGAAGCGCCGAACTATGGACAGACTGAAGCCTTGAAAGCTGTTGTTCTTCATCAGCTCATACAGGTTGATTCTGGGACAAAGAGGGAGAGAAAGAGTGATGTAGATGGCTGTCAAAACGTCCTGCTCAGCTTGGACACACGTATAACCCAGGTCGCTTGGTTTCCCTCTAAATCAAACAAATTGCAAGCCAGGAGGCAAAGCTGCACACACCGCCATAGTTTCTCCAGCTCTTGGATATGACCCAGGGAGTCCTCAACAAAGTAGCTGCTCCCGCCCCAGCCTGTAGGCTTTGCCAAACACCTCAGAGTCATGACATGTATGGAAAATGAGAATGGGCCAACGGAAGCCCAGGCAAACCATAGGTAACTGTGGCTACTTGGCCCCTTCACTGTGCTCTTGTAAGAATGTAAGCTGCCCCTCCCAGTACCATCCTCATGGTTCTCTATAGGAGCAGAAGTCTGCAACATTCCATAAAGCCATGCTGTACTGTATGAAATCTGCTGACTTACAAGCCTCAAAAAATGGATGCTTAGCATTTAAGAAGAAACACACATTTGTGAGCTGATAGCTTTTGTTTTCTGTACAGCCTTCACGATGGGGACAGAAAAGAAAAAACATGTGCCAATACCTGGCCACTTCCTTCCTCTCTTTCATTTCTGAGGGTATCTGTCTGTGGCAATATTTGGTACAGTACAGATAGGAATGCTGACTCCAGACACTATGACCTTTGGCCCCGAGCAACTCCCCCAACATAGCTGGGTTTCTCATAGCTCTTTTGAGTGCAGTGACATCCTTCCTGGGCACTGTGATAATTGGGTAAGAGAGGCAGTCTATCCTATCTATTTTACCACAGAAGAGATAACTATGTGTGCACGCTGGAGAGTAGACTACATTTTGCACACTGAGAAAGCGAACAGCATGTCCACTTGCCTGTAAAATGGAACAAATTTCCTAACAGTGTCAAGAAAACATCAAGCTACTGACTCAATGACCCAGGAACATGACCACGGAGGGCTCCATTCATCAGACTCAGTCATTTGCTGCCAATCTACATAAATCAGGGTCCTGTTTTCTTACATAAAAAAAAAAATCTATTCTTGCCTTTACTCAAAATCAAAGTCCTCTATGCATTCTAAGTAGCCAGTTGCCTATGGTTCTGTGTTCTAATCTCTTGCTCTGCAAGACTGGAAAACCAGGACATAGGGACACAAGAGCAAAGCAATGTCCTCTTCAGTGTGTTTCCATTTCAATCTTGAGGGCAAGGGCTGTGCTTTGTCACCTACTCCAATACTCAGCATCTGGAAAGCCAACAGATGCATTTAAGCAAGCAGGTGACAGGCTTTACTGAGTCATGGGGTAAGATGTCAGCTTTCAGTCTCATCCTTCTTTCTATCTGAGTGGCTGCTATGTCCACTTCAGTCATTAAGTACCACATCCAGAAAAACCTTGTATTCTGACCTCAGAGCTTCTCCTCTGTCACTTATGCAACCATTTATAATATAACAAAGAAAAAGCATCTGACCCCAGTAGTTCAAAGGTGATACAGAGGTGATTCCGGAAGTAGAAGAAGTCCTTCATGTGGACCACGTTGTGGGTGTTGTCTTTGTCCTTCCTTCTAAGGGCTTCCAGGATCTTCAGCTCCACCAGAGCCTGATGGTGAAATCTGAGGTGATTGGGGAGTGACCAAGGTGGTGGGCAAAGAGGACAGAAAAAGCACATCATGTCACAATGCTACAGACAGTCCTGAATCCCACCCCAGGGCCCCAAGAATATCTAGGGTGTTGGAGTGCATCCTAAATTCCATTCTTGCTTCTTCATACCCCTTCATGATATCAGACAGGCAGAAAGAGAAACAAGAAAAGTCAAAGATATTTGAGAAGAGCAGTGGCGGAGAGTTGGCTTTTGGAGAGAGCTAGAGCCACACAGTCCAATCCCCTGTCCTATGTTGCCTATCAAGTCACACCTCTTTTTGTTCCTGATGATTTTCAGAGCCACCAACTCATTGTTTTTGTGATCCAAGCACTTGGCCACCTGTCCAAAGGACCCTTTCCCGATCATCTCCAGAACCTCATATCGGTAGGCAATGTGGTCATGCAGGACCTGCAGAAGTCAGGCCAGCAGTAGGGAGAGAATGGTGAGCTCTTGGATTCACCTTACCCCAGGGCCCCTAGATCCCGTTATCCAGATCCTGGCCCACTCTTGGGAGGGGAGCAGTTCTGAACTCTTTTTTTTTTTCTTTTTTCTTTTTTTGAGACAGGGTTTCTCTGTGTAGCCCTGGCTGTCCTGGAACTCACTCTGTAGACCAGGCTGGCCTCGAACTCAGAAATCCACCTGCCTCTGCCTCCCAAGTGCTGGGATTAAAGGCGTGCGCCACCACTGGCCGGCCAGTTCTGAACTCTTGCTCTCAACTTATCGCCTCATAAATGGTTAGGCTGTTTGGATCCCAGACCGCATCTGTGGTACCAGAAAATGTCCCACAAGGCTTAATCCATGTCTCACAGTGTAAAGAGCATGGCATGCCCTTTGGGGGAAACCTGTGTTTCTGTACGATTAGGACCTACAGCAGAAAAAGGATTAGCTCCACTGTGACCCTTGTTATGCCGTAAGTATAGATGAGGAAGCTTTCTGTCTGCTTTGCCATTTCTTGGCCAGACACCTCCTCCTCCATTTATATTGATTTAATTCTGTTCTAAGAAAGTAGAACAGAACTTGGGCCTTTTTTGGCTAAGAAGAAAAAGTATCTTCAAAATGACAGACTCATCCTCCAAGTCTCTCCAGGAAAGCAGAGAGCAGGCATTCAGTCAAAGCCAGATGAAGCTGTTGGTTGAAGACTTGAGCATTATGGCTTCATCCAAGCCACTTGTTCACTCTGAGATAAAGTACCCATCCTGTGTATAAAGGCACAGGATGCAGAATAGATGGTATCTAAGGTCCTCCAGCTGTGCAAATCTCTGGTTTCTAGTGTGAACTTATGAGTCTGGAAGGACAAAGGATGAGTGTCCCATGGATTTCATGACATGCTTTGTGAATGCATACATGGTGGGGGTTCTGTTCAGACAGAATGAATCAACACCACGAATTTAAGCACATGCAGTTTCACCCCATAGAAAGGGGCTCATTTACTGGTAAAGGTCTGTGATGAAATGGAATAGAATAGACAGACATGCTCATATAAATGTGTGCCTGTGTTTTCCTGACTTTTTTATCTGTTCCATGCCACTGGTTTGTTTGACTCATGCTTGCTTCCATGTCCACTGTGACATTAATTATAGTTACCCGAAGAGCCACAGTACACTTGTGGGTAATCGAGTGTTCTCCATATATTTGCAGAGCCCAAGCTTGTGACAGAGGAGCAATAAGTAGGTCTCTAAGTACCAAATGTTGGCAGAATAAATGTAAGATTGTAGCTGTGTAGCTTATGTGGGTATTCAATTGTGTGCCTGATGTGTTTGTGTGTAAATGAAATAAAGATGCAGGTTGGAGCCTATAAAGAGCACCCATCAATAACCCCCTCCCCATTACCACACCAAAAAAAAAATCTCTAAGACTTGACTGAGGCCCAGTGCATTCTCTTAAGGTCATGGCTAATTCCCTTACATGGAGCTAGAAAGATCAAAAAATAAGTAGGTGATGATGTCTGGGGAAACTTGTATGGATGATTTGTAAGCAAATTAATCCCTGTACCTTTGTGTATATGCAGATTACTTTGGGGTTTGGGATAGGGAGTGAGAACCCATGCTTTTATCAGACTTCCAAAAGAATTCATAAAATTGTTGAGAAATCTGACCTCTCATGGAGTCTGTACCAGAAACTACATGACTGTTTCTCTAAGTGTGGTCTGGCTGATGGTTTGGGTGTCACCTATAATTGTAAAATCTCTTATCCATCATATCTTGCTGGGTAAAGAACCTGTACTTCAACAAGATCCCAGTTGATTTGTGTGCACAGTAGCTTGAAAGCAGGGCTTGCATGTCATTAAGAAAATTTACTGCTTCTAAGAAGCCATCAAAGACTATCTTCTAAAGTCAAGTTACAGTGAGAAGTTAGATAGCCACAGCATGGCAGATGAAACACCATCTTCACACATTATCAGAAGTAGGGACCGCTGTCCTGATTCTACGTTCAGGCTGGGAGACGTCTTCGCCCCTTGGACGCCAGAAGAACAATAAGAGAGATAGAGGAGGAGCTGCTGGGTTCAATACTTAGAAAACAAAAGGAAACGTTATGCACCTGAGACCACAATAGCGAAATCAGTTGTTTTGTTTCTGATGTGAGATGACTTATTCTATAAACTAGGAAAAGAATCCACAGATGGGATTTGTACGAGAGAGAATGAGAAAAACAAAAACAAACACTAGTGACGTCTTACTCCTCTTAGTGGGTCCAGGGTTATTGTAAGGAGCCTGTGGTAGCTCACACTGCATACAAATATAACCCTGTTGCACCAGCATTCCAATAATGGAGGGTGTGTACAATAAACTACATATTTTCCTGTGTGTCTGTCTGTATGTGTGAAAATGGCATCTCTTTTATGACCCATTAGCATCCTTTGGGGAACCTATACCATAGTGCATCAGTACGAAGTAATGTAAAATATCCCCTCTCTGTTTTCCTCTTGGTACAGTCCCCGCCCTGCCACGCCCCTCCACGCCCCGCCACGCCACGCCCCGTCTGTCCCCCCGGCGTTCCCATAACCCAGCACCTTAATATAGGAACCTTGCTCGTCATCAAAGCTTAACTTGCTGAACTTCTCTGGAATCACGTTGAGCTTCTTGGCTTCAAGCCCCAGGAACCACAGCTCCGAGTAGCCCAGGATTTCACTTTGCTCATAAGGGGACAGCTGATTCTTAAAAAACTTTAGGGCCTCTGTGTGTGAAAAGCATCACCAGCTCAGTTGAGCCACATGGGTATTTGCCCCCCACCCCAACCCCAATCCCCACAGCACAGATTCTTTTGCCGCCAACACAGACTCCTTCCAGTTCAGGGAACATCTTCCTAGCAAGCTGGCTTCTTAAGGACCACCCACCGGATTGTTCACCCAGAGAAATGTTAACAAGGATAAATGCCAAGGAGGATTTAGCAACCAAAGACTTTGAGCTGCAACAGCATGGGTAACACTGAAGCTACAGACTAGTTAAGGTGTTACTTGTTATTTGTCCACACTATGCAGAGAGTAGAGAGAGGATTTGAAAATGATAATGTTTGGTGGCTGGAGAGGTGGCTCAGTGGTTAAGATCACTGATTGCTCTTCCAGAGGTCTTGAGTTCAATTCCCAGCAACCATGTGGTGACTCACAACCGTCTGTTGTCGCGTCCCCCTCGGCCAACGAGGAGAAAAAAACACTACTACTGAGATCTTCTTCAAGCAGTTTATTTCGGGTTCCTTGTACAAGCTTCTTTCTTATTACTTACCTCCCTCTTACTTTTCTCTTTCCCCTACCACGGCTTTTATCTACTTATGCCAAGCAATCAAACTGAGCCACGTAGACTCTGCAGATTGGCTACTCTAAAGCGGAAGCTATGTAATTCACCACCCACAGCCATAAAGAAAACGTTTACCACCTGCAGCCAAAATGTTTACCACCTGCAGCCATAATGTTTACCACCTGCAGGGTGGCGTCAGGCAGGAAACCGGCGCCATCTTTAAGGCGCGGCAGCAGCTCCCTACAGTCTGTAATTGGAATTGATGCCCTCGTCTGGTGTGTCTGAAGACAGATACAGTGTACTCATGCACATAAAATAAATACATCTTTAAAAAAAAAAAAAAAGAAAATGATGTTTACTGGAGCAAACAACTACTTTAATATAGCATCTGTCCTGGTAGGTTTTCCCACTCAAATCTGTGCTGAGGCACAGGCCTCAAGGCACAGGGAAGAACCTGTCCATGTAAAGAGTTAAAAGAAGAATGCAGGCAGCCCAGACACTCCCGCCTTCCCTAGGATGCAGGCAGCCCAGACACTCCCGCCTTCCCTAGGATGCAGGCAGCCCGGACACTCTCGCCCTCCCCCTTCCCTCCTCTCAACCCAGACTAGCCCAGACACTCCTAGCTTCCCCCTCCCCTTTTCATTCTGGTCAGCACATTTTACATCGTTACTCCCCTGACACAGGGGCAGCTTAATTCAAGGGCAGTTTTAACCAAGGACGCCCTGTCTCCTCTGCTACAAGATAAGGATGAGCCACA